>CM050207.1:23604407-23836907 GCA_027475355.1 Coilia nasus
TTTCCACTCTCATTTTATATACTGTCATCTCTCAGCCCAGTGCAGCGCTGATACTGATTAGTTGAGGTAAGTCATTACGGGACATTATTATTTTGTGTGTGCGTCAATGTGATTTTTAGGGTATATGTTGCATCAGTACATGGCACATGTACTATGGGCTATAAGAAGCAACTTCATTCAAATTCTCACCACTAATTTGTTTTTAATTAAATGCATTGAATTGTTTACAGATGAAGGCTGTTCTTGAAATGATGGTTGTGATATGTACAGTCATGTCACACATCACGTATATGTCTACAGGTAAATGTAAAACATTTACCACACTTACAAAATAATATTTTTGTCTGCAAATTTGTTTGTTTCTTATGTGTGCACTTTGTGTATGTGTGTGTGTGTGTGTGTGTGTGTGTGTGTGTGTATAAACACCATGTACCATTTTCATGTAAACTGTTGAGACAACCAACCACAAACACTGTCAGCCTGCTACCATTAGTCACCTCAGGATCTCAAACTTTATTTTACATTTTAGCTGAGTCCCTTGACAATCATTTAAAACAAGTTTTTTTTTTTTTAATCCCTAACTGTTACCCTTCTGGGAGTTGTTAAGTGGAAGGTATAAAATCCAGGAATTGACCCCCCAAAACTAAAAAGTTTTACTCACCTAAAGGGTTAATAACCTTGAGACCTCTTACATAACTTGACTTACTCTGGTCCTAATGGGCATCATTTTAGTGTTGGAATTGTGTCTCAGCACCCTATAGTGGCTTGGAAATTAACACTGATTCAACCTGCCCCTGATCCAACCATCCCCGGTCTCCCCTACATGTGCATCAATAGGCCTTATTTACTGGCCTTATCTGTTTTAGTGATAAATTAGTATATTTTCTGCCTAATTAAGAGCAGCAGTGGGCTGTAGGAAAGATAGTTCTAACGTTTGCCACCTCTACTTTCTAACTAATTTTCTGATTGGTCTGGGAGATTCTCACATTCTCACTGTAACTGTAAACGTGCGTCCAGTTTAGTGCACGTGCACGATACTGGAAAGATTAGGTGTGGTAGAAGTTTCTTCTACAAAAGTATACAACATTTTAATGAACAAATTATCCTACATGGGGTAAAACAGTATGGAATGACTTTGATATCAGGAAATTCTTCTCACGAAGCAGAGACAGGGACAGGGAAACAAAGAGAGGTAAGATTATTGTTGTATATGCTAGTCGGCGATAACTATAGCCAGCTAATCAGGGTTCGTAATGTGTGAGAGTTCTCGCTCATATGTTCATGCATGCAGCATTAGCATGCATTAAAACCCTAAATGTGTATGGTCTCTTCCTCTCTTTGACCTGTTCGTCCAGTAACCTCATTCACAGAAGAGTCCGCATTGCAATAATTAATATTGGCTAACGGTATCCAATCTGCATAGATTAAACTTTACTCATACAATTATCTACAGTAGCAAAGGACACAGGCACAGTCTAGATAGTGTGGACAGTTAATCCATCAAAACACAAGTTGGTGAAGGGGGGTGGGAAGACATCTATAAATGCCCAATACTCGTCATAGGAGCCTATATTTATTTTTTATAGGCCTACAAACCTTGTAGCGAGGCAACAGTCATGTCAGTTTACGTTTATTATAGTCTTATATATTTATTAATACAGTCTTCTGACACCATGCATGTCCTTGGCTTAATGGGTACTTTTAGCCCAGGGGTGGTGTTTTAAAGTTGCTTTCTAATTCTCTGACAAACACTCCAGCGGCATCACTGTCAGCTGAAGCCCTGTCAGCTGAAATGCCATTGGGGGCTTCGCCCAGCCCCTGTACACTGCACACTAGCGACAGATACGCGATAGATATAGCTACCAAAACCTGACTTTTGAGAAAATACTTTGGTATACAATACCCACCTGCATTTGTCAAGGCGCTGTCCATGGTGCTGAATTGCTGTAATGAAACTTGTTTGGTTCTTCTGCTCTTAAATGTACGTCTTGGATAGAAGCATCGTTAAAATGTGTATCAAAATGACCTAAAACACAGTCATCTCGACATAAAGCTGACCAAGTATTTATTATTAAAATCTTTGCCTGTAATATACTTCATTCAGATTAAAAAGTAAAGTTTAGAGCACCTAGGTTAAAATGTAACGTTAAAGTAAAATTACACAGAGTTACACAAACATATCCATGCTCTAACACTTACACACATACCCTTACAAACACACACACACACACACACACACACAAAGCATACATACAGACAATAATAAATGACATTTCTTAAAACTTTAAAAACAAAAATGGTGTTGTAGGTCTCTCTCTCGACACTCTACCATTAAATACTTTTTTTCTGAAATAAATTTTATATAATCAGTTGTGCAGAAAAATTAATTCCTACAATATTATCTATTATTTGTTATAACCAAGTACAACAACACTCGCTCATACCATGAGCTCTTAACCCTATGGGCCCTAGGCTATTTTCAGGGTATTTTTACTACCTTTACTTTTAGGCTCATATCTTGGTCATTGTAAGGGCCATGCATACATGCTATATCTTGCTTTTTTTTCAGGACAGTCTAGGCCAGATCTGCTTTCATTTAGTGACCTACTGTTTACACTGATTTTATAAAAAATTGTAAACCAATTAGAAATCATATTGCGTATAAAAAAATCTTGTATTTTTTTCAACTACCTGTCCATAGGATGCTGTCAGTAGGAATATCTTTTCATATGCGAGTAGAGGAGATTGTCTGGAATCTGGCAATATAAGAACAATCATGGGGGGATATTCAGTGGCTTATCAATGTTGATAAATATGTAGTCTGTGCCTGACGGAAATAAGGGGCTATTTTCCATGTAATGAAGGATGTTATATCAGGGTTATGCAGAATTACGGATATTATGTAGAAATTTGCAGTAAGGTCAAAACTGTATGAAACGTGTCTTGACAGAAATGCACAATAGCAGTAGAATCGGTAAGTTCTGCTATTGTTTACATTATGCATTGACTGATAACCGCGAGTGTAAAATGGGTGTAGTAGATATTTGTCAAATCATTACTTGGCAAACGTTTGATCCTTTGTTTTAACGTGATAAATTCACTGAGTATGTGCTGGTGTCGTTGGAAAGCTGACATTCTGTACTTTCTTCTAACATTCTGTACTTTCTTCTGATATGCGTGCCTTATCACGGGTTCATGAGTAATTTCAACGAGAGTAATGCCTGTGCAAAGCGCTAATATGAGAGATTTTGGCTAATTTAAAGAAATTAATATCTTGCTGCTACTTGAGCGCAAAGTAAGTGAGGTCACGTTGTAAAGCTCTGGTTCTGCTGTTTCATTTGGTATGAGTGTCATATCGCTACGATGTACCGTTCCAAAGTAATTCAACAGAGAAGAATAGGTGTAAATTTGCCCGCACTTTGTTTTGAATTTACGTGAAACTTTTGAAACACGAAAAGCTGGAAAGATCATATAGCCTAAGCCGAGTCACACATATAAAATGTTAAGATGTCGTTCACACATTTCTCAAAGGTAGTTTAGTCTACTTACATCCTTAACTGTAAGTTATGGAATGGTCCCATTTGTTCTTCAGTATCTATTTTTTAATGCATTTGTATATAGGCCTACCAGTATGTTTAAAAGAGAAACACATTAAATTATTTATAAATGTTTGCATTGTTAATGTATTAATGTTATAGTAATACTCTCAATTCTTAGAACCATACAATAGATCCCCAACAAAAGCATATGATCTTTACTTTAAAATTTTCATCAGTGATCACACCAGAGCTATCAGAACAGCAAGTTATTGTTGTGTTGTTTCCAAAAGAAATAAACAGCTTGGCCATGATACTGATGTACAAATGTTTTCTGTAAGTATATTTTAAATTACTTTCTGTAAGTATATTTTAAAAAACTTTCTTTCTTTCTGGCTGTGGTCTCTGCTTACATCCACTTTTTATCCATGCTCAGAAGCAGCAATGCTGTGCTTTGTCTATGTAAGCAACAGAGGGTTCATGGCATGTTCCGCTGAGCTATTTTGGAAAACAGTTTGATTTAAAGCTACAGACTCTCCCCTTTGTAGTGCAGGCCCAGATTCACCTGAGAGTAATTCATCACTTTGTGGGGCTTGAATTTAAAAAAGTGTGTGCTAAAGCTACAAGAGTTGTCATAGTTACCATTCATAAGCAGAATTCCATTGTTAAGGGAGATAAAAAAAAGTGTTTGCTATGCACAAAAACAGCACAGGAAGCTCTGTCCTGTTTGAGGTTTTGAATGTGTGTATGTGTGATTCTTCCTGTGTGTGTGTGTGTGTGTGTGTGTGTGTGTGTGTGTGTGTGTGTGTGTGTGTGTGTGTGTGTGCTTGCAAGTATACATACACTTCATACTCTATCTGGCAGGGGGACTGACGATGGAAATTAGTCTTTTGGCTATAATTGGGTGTTTTTAAATGTTCATTAATGTACATTATCCCTTTATAACAAATAAAGACAAATATATATATATATATATATAATATAGTGTTCATAAACCTGCAGCCCACTGACTATATTTAAATGCATCTCACATTTTATGTATTCACAGCAAAATGTTTTTCAGAACTCGAAATGATGTAAAAGTTTAACCAGCGCTTTTGGGAAATTCCATTCTGACCTGAGAAATGCATGAGAGCACTAAGTAAGACCTCTATTATATTCACCTCACAAAACAGCACAAGACGTTGTAACAGGAAGTGATGTGTTTTTTTCTGAGGTTTTGTAGGTCTGTATGTGACTTTTTCCATTTACAGTTTGTTTTTTCTGTGTGTGTGTGTGTGTGTGTATGCGTGTGTGTGTGTGTGCGTGTGTGTGTGTGTGCATGTGTGCGTGTGTGTGTGTGCATGTGTGTGTGTGTGTGTGTGTGTGTGTGTTAGTGTAGCCCACTGTGTACATTTAAAAGCCTCTCACACATTATGTACTTCACAGTGAAATGTTTCTCATGACTTGAAGTGTCTGATGTCAGAATGGTGCATAAATTGTTTTGTATTTCTATAGCCATGTGGACTGTGTTGGTGGGTAAGTAAAGAAAATATCTCAAATAAGTGCAATGTTAAAAGTCACTAAACTAACCACTTATTCATATTTTTATGCTCTATCTTGACCAAAAACATTTCAGCATTTAACTGTCCTTTTTTGCAGGTCCAGTACAAACTGTGGATGTTTCTCAGCCTTTTCAAATTGCCAAGTCTGGGTCTACTGTGACTTTCAAATGCCCTCTCCTAGACAACCCTGAGGGTTATGCATGGTTCAAACAAACAACTGGACAAACACCAAAGTTTGTTGGAGGAAGTTATGGATTTCAGTCTCCAATACTTTCCATTGAATTCAATAACACTCGTTTCCACTTAAGCAAGGTTTCTGAAAAATTCCATCTTACTATAGCAAACATTCTGCCATCTGACGAAGGATCTTACTTCTGTGGTGGACTAAATAATTATAATCCACAGTTTGGAAGTGGAACATATCTGATAGTGAAAGGTAAACATTTCTCAACTGTCAGAGATTCTTCCCAGTGTTACACTGGGTTACCTAAATAAATTCTAGGCAGAGGAATATTAAATTACATATCTGTGTGTGAAATCATTTCAGATGAAAACCAGATAAACCAGTCCATTACAGCAGTGATTCAAGACCCTGTGCCAGGCCCAGTTTCCCCAGGAGGCTCAGAGACACTGGAGTGTGTGGTGCTGACTGAGAGCAGAACAGAAGAGCTCAGTGTGTTCTGGTTCCGACCTGCTTCAGGAGCTTCCCATCCAGGGCTCATCTACATCAACAAGAGCAGCAGTGGTCATTGTGAGGGCCGCTGTGTCTACAGTCTCTTAAAGAAGGACGTCAACATCACTGATACTGGAACTTACTACTGCGCCATAGCTACCAGTGGACACATACTCTTTGGAAATGGAACAAGTCTTAGACTTGGTAAGTTGTTCTCACTGTTTTTGAATAATATTATGATCAAATAATTGTTTATATATAAAACATGCTTTTGTAAATACAGTTTATATAAATTTTGAAGATATATTCTGTAGCCTTTGAGGTCTACTGTTGTATATAATTTCTTTGTTACTCCCACATTAATTTTGATTGCTAATGGCCATGTGAAGAAGACGTGCTGGTCTGTTGGCTGTGTTTTTGCCAAGTTTATTTAAAATGGATTAATTAAGTTAAGATTCATTAGTTTTATCAGGGCTAGTAACACTATTACAGTACTTACATGCCAAGTCTGCTGAATTTAGTTGGCTTAGTAGGTTTAGGTAAAACCTCCATGTTGTTGTTTAGCTTAATTTGTAACTCTACTAAAAATGCTATATATATAAAGAGCAGTAACACGAGGAATCATGCACATAGAATGAGCTATATCTAACAAAAGTGATCACATAATCATATTTTCCCGCCAATAATGATAACCTTTTATTGTCGACTGGTAATGCAGCATTTATTAATTTAGATAGATCTATACTTAATTAATCCCGGAGGAAATCTAAAATCACTTGTGCCACTTCTACCTCTACATTTTAGGCTGCTTTATACATGTCGTAAGGTACCTTTAAGAATGGTACTGAAGGACGGATTATTCACTGTTGGAAATAGATCGCCTTGGTTAAAAATAAGATTTCAGTGAGATTATTAGTAGATTACATTTCTCACTGTACAAACAGGGCTGCTTCTGACGTTGTCTGTCTGGTTACTTTACAGCTGAACCAGTGAACACTGTGCTGTTTGGTCTGGTTGTGGCTTTGGGCTGTGGCTGTGTTGTACTGGCCTGCTGTCTGGCTTGGCTGATCTGCAGGGGTAGAGCAGGTGCCTGCAGGAGTAAGAGTTATATTTCTCCAATTAGTCTTTATTATTTTATTTGACTGGTTTAGTTTTCTGAATTTGTGTGTTGTTGGACAGTGCGATGCTTGCAGAATGCTACAGACAGCAGCTCTGACGCCGGACACAGCTCTCCAGTAAGATTCATTATATTTTTTTATTAATTTATTCATGGCTTTACATCACCATAGAGTTTGTATCTTTTAAAATCAACAATTCAGTTTTCAAAATAAAACAAAGGTCAATGTTCTGTGAATGATGTTGATGATTATATATTTATACAGTATAAAAAGGGGGGCCCTACAGTCACTATATACTTTTTACAAATGCCAGTGTATACACAAGAAAGTGTATTAATGTTTTTTACCAACAACAAAGGCTGTTTTACTTGCTTGATTTGCAATAACATTCCAATGAATTCCAATGAATCTTTTTTATATTTATTTGCACTTAATTGTACATATCCTTGTTTCCTCCTACAGGCTGAGTCTGCAGATGTCCTGAACTATGCAGCCCTGAGCTTCCCTAAGAAGGACAGCAGGGGCAGGAGAACTAGGAGGGAGCCACCACCAGATGCTGTTTATGCAGCCGTACGACTCTGAACACTCTGTGACATGCTATAGCAGACAGCCGTGAGAGCAATTAGTGTACTTCCATCCTTATTGAGGATTCAGTATTTGAGAGATCAGAGAGTTGAAATGCAGTTTGAAAGAGTGACTGTATGTATGAAGGTGAGTGTGATGTTAAGAAGCCATAATGTTGTGTAAATAATATGGCATGAATAAAGTGGTCTGGGTCTGTTACAATACTGCACAGTGAATGAAAGAAAAAATGAAGGCAATTATCCTGTTTATTTTGTTCCATGTGTACATGTGACTGAAGCCCATGTATTTTTCATTTCACCTCTGAGAGTTCATCTCCTTTGTCTTTTTTGTCACCATGACGCACCTGTCTGTGTTTGTGTTCATTGGACGCACCAGTGTCCTTTTTAGGTAGTTTCCTTCTACTAATAAACTAAAAAGCACTTTCAAGAAACCCATGACTCAGCACAATTAACTCAAAGTCATGAAGGGTGTATCATAATATTTCTGAACTCCATTCAGTTTCCTCATTTTTTCAAATCTGCTGAAATAATAGTAAGAGTCTTCTATTAATGAGTATATCTCCTTAATCACTTAATCAACAAAATACAATTGATGCACATTAAAGCTAATTCCATTCCCTTTCCATTGATATAATGACATGACCATGAAAGCAAGTGGATGTCGACTATGCCCATTTCAATAAAAAACACCCCTGAAAAAAATTATGCTTTCTCACAATGGCCAGGTTTCCCAAACACAGTTGAGAATCTCCTAATGTTTAGAGCTTTTGAGAAGGGTATAAGAGCTTCTTATCTGCGTTTCGGAAACCCGACCATTTGCATGTTAACTCTGCCGGTTTTCTGAAAGTAACAAGTTTAGATCCTGTTCTAACCTAACTTTAAATTACAGGGTGATGGGTTTAATGTGACCTCCATCCCTTTATACAGTGACAACATCTTCATTATGAAGCAAAGGGCACCTAACTAGTAGAATAATCTTTCTGGCATGTGAGCCACATGCAACCCAGTTGTCAAATTGAAAGGTTAAATGTGCCTCCCAAGATGCGGGTAAAAAATGCTGGTGCCGTTAGTTGGCCGGATGTTTAAATTTTGTCATCTCCTTCTAAACTTTGTGGGGAAAAAATGAATTACTTTTGCCTTGTTTACTCATCTTTAGTAATGTGGTGAACTGGAAAACTAGGATAAGTTATCAGGGTATGAAGCTAAAACCAATTGGCACCTTTTTGTTTGTGGGTACTTTTTTCAAATGTCCATGGTCTTACCATCGCTTGATCTATTTTTAGCAGCAGAAGTCATGAAACGGCAAAACATATTTGAAATATGACATTGTTAGAAGTCTCTATTCATGGAATAAGCCCCTTCAGAGTGAATCAAGACCCCTCAGCTTTGTGTCAAGAATGACAGTCTTGTTAAACATTATGTTAAACATAATTAAACATAATTAAATCTACAGGGCCTTTACAATGTATGACTTTTGTACTGTCTACAGTATATTATCCACAAACCCCAGATTCTGATCTCTTTGTTAACAGTATCATGCTATTCACTAATTTCCAAATGTCCTGCATGTGTTTTCAGTTACTGCACTTATTTTGTGATGTTAATAGAGATGGCAAACTAATTTATATGAATACTTGTATTAAGTTATTTTATCGTCGAGCTGTGTTGCCCATCAGCTGATCTGCTGTCAAAGGAAACTGGAAACAAGCAGACACATGCAGCAGCAGGCTACCCCAAATTTAGTATATGCCATCTACAGACAATGATGACAAAAAGTTATCAAAGGATTTATCTTGGGATAAACCGTTTCGAAGTTACACGTCAATAAACATTTAACACGTAGCTTAACATTCTTCAAAAGTCCCAATCTTGGCGTTTAATTGCTCAAATTTGGTCAAAGTTGACATGCCATCTCTAAACAGCTTTCTGTTCGTGTGTACTAAATTTTGTGACATCTCGTCATAGGGGGCGATGTTTATTGGCGAAGCTTGGTGTCAAAAAACAGTTTTTGTTAAATAATTTGTCAACAATTTTGCCCAAGACAACGATTTTGTGTAAGTATGTCGGTGTTACAGAGGCGTATCAACCCAGCCCATAAACACTCACTTGAAGCATAGTGCCACTTAGTGATAAGGGTAAATGCAAAAATTGGGATTTTGAGTTGCCAATATCTTGGACCGAGAAGGTGGGAACTGCACAAAATACGTCATGCACGATCAGCACAAAGCCCTCTAAGACCACAGCACGTGCCATACAACTTGGTCCATAGGGGGCACTGTAATTGTACAAAATGTCATTTTGCCTATTATCTAGAGAATTCTAATGTTTACAACCATTTTTTTTTTAATTGTGAAATCTACTGATCCTCATGCATTGAAAACACTAGTCGACGCCCACTTCCAATGAGAACAATTTCCGTGAAATTTTAACATTGCGAAAACAAATCTGAACGAACTCGTCATAGGCCATTCATGTGAATCTCACCAAATTTGGTATATGCCATCTACAGACAATGCTGACAAAAAGTTATCAAAGGATTTATCTTGAGATAAACCATTTCAAAGTTACACGTCAATGAACATTTAACACATAGTTTAAATTCTTCAAAAGTCCATATCTTGGCTTTTAATTGCTGAGATTTGGTCAAAATTGACATGCCATCTCTAAACAGCTTTCTGTTCATGTGTACTAAATTTTGTGACATTTCGTCATAGGGGGCAATCTTTATCGCCGAAGCTAGGTGTTGAAAAGCATTTTTTGTTAAATAACTCGGCAACAATTTTGCCCAAGACAACGATTTTGTGTTAGTATGCTGGTGTTACAGAGACGTATCAACCCAGCCCATAAACACTCACTTGAAGCATAGCGCCACCTAGTGATATGGGTAAATGCAAAAATTGGGATTTTGAACTGCCAATATCTTGGACCGAGAAGGTGGGAACTGCACAAAATACGTCATGCACGTCCAGACTGCTAAAACCACAGCACGTGCCATACAATTTGGTCTATAGGGGGCACTGTAATTGTACAAAATCTCATTTTACCTATTCCTTGCCTTCACAAATCACTCCTACACACTACACAAACACACACAATGTCATTCATTCAAAACCCACATCCATGCCCACTTCCAGGAAATCATTTCCACAGAAATTCTCACCTCACAACAATGCTCTACCACACACTCATCATACCAACAGTTCCCACATTTCAACACACTGCGGCAGTCATACCATGTACCGCTATGCGGTACATCTAGTTATAGGTTACGTGGGTTCATTTGTAAATTTGGAAAGAAAATGAATTGCTACATGTGCTTTTATATTGACATTACAATACTCACTCGTGCACATGCTCAATATACTTACTCTCTCTCTCTCTTTCTCTTTCTCTCTCTCTCTCTCTCTCTCTCTCTCTCTCTCTTACTTCTACAGGAGGTAGGAATCCAGTAGCAGTCCCTGCTATCATTCTGTTAGGAGCCCTGGCTGTGGTGTTTATATTGGTAGCTCTCCTTTACTTTAACAGGACAGATAACCGTTGCAAAGCCAGAAATGCTCATCTTTCAGCTTTTATTTCTGCTGTACCATATTTGGAGTTTATGTTTAAGCTTAGTCTTATGGTTTACGGTTCTTACAACTTAATCTTACAGTTTGTGTTCTGGATTTATATTGCTATTTTTTTAGTTTGCATTATGTAAAGTAACCTTTCTGAAAGTGTACTCTTGCTACAGAGCTGCACAAAGACTCTGCATAACCACAGACCACAGAGGCTGTGGTCTGACACAGCCAGTGAACAATGAGCTTGACAGCCTGAAAACCCAACTTTTTAGAACTAGAGAGACATTTTACTCACACATACATTTTAGTCACCTATATCATAGCCAGCAGCTTCTGCTTTTGTGTATAACAGCAAATATCTTTCTCTTTCCTTTGTCTCAATCGTCTGCCACTCATCTGTCTTACCGCACAATAATGAACCACATAAAAAAATTACCATCTTTTATAGTGTCTCTATTTAATCACTTGTTGTTCATGTCAGATTCACTCAGGCCTAAAAATCACATACACATCTTAAGTGCAAATGTCATAATTTTCATTTCAACCTTTTGCACTCAGTTACATCGACACACAGACAATCAGATTAAGATGATTGTTTTTACACCCATTCAAAGTCCCACTGGTATTACTTGTAATGATCATTCCACATGTAATAGTTTTTTTATTTCTAAGTTAGCCATGCACACGCACACACACACACACACACAAACACACATACTCAAATGCATCCTGAAACCAATTAAAATGCTCTCTGCCCTTCTAAATAAATCTACTAAACAATTATTATACATTCAATGACACAGTCATTCAAATAGTAAACAGTCAACCAAGAAGATGAAGACCAACACAAGGTCAACAGTTGTTTTACTTACCTGCATCACTCAGTCAGGGACTTTTCCACAAGAATGGCTGCCTCGCTGAACGCTGTCTCTTACTAATTGATTTAGGTAGATTACTGATTCATACATTTCCATTTTACCACATAGGAGCATAGTGAATTTTAATTGGTTGCAGGGTGCATTTGAGTGTGTGTGTATGTGTGTGTGTCTGTGTGTGTGTGTCCTCATGCTTCAAGTAAATGTAGTGTGAATGAGGCATCCAGTCAGGCATAGTATCCAATGCAGAAATACAGTGTAGCAGAACTTCAAACCACGTTCTTTATTCAAGCACACACTCAGGTTGGTAAAAACTGTTTAAAATGTGGGGCTGATGAGGCTCTATCCATGGTGCTGAAGTGCTGGAACTATCCAGGGTGCTAAGAAACGCCTTAAGAGCAAACTGCACCATCAGCTGCTCTGGCTCAGGGTGCTGCAAGGTGGGGGAAGATGGGACAACTCACAGGGTCTCACACTGATTGTGTGTGTGTGTGTGTGTGTGTGTGTGTGTGTGTGTGTGTGTGTGTGTGTGTGTGTGTGTGTGTGTGTGTGTGTGTGTGTGTCTGTGTGTGTGTCTGTGTGTCTGTGTGTCTATGTGTTTGTCTCTGTGCATGTGTGTGTGCAAAGGTGGGAATGGTGGGACAACTTCAAGGGCCCCACACTGAGTATGTGTGTGTAAATATGTTATTATTAACAATTCAGAGTATTTCATCTTCTGGTATGAATATAATTTGGTCAACCACATTACTGCTGATTTTTAATATGCCTCTAAAACCTTGGGTTAGATCAGCTTGGCTCTTTGACTGATCCTCAAGTCAAGTCAAGTGGGTTTTATTTCATTTCAGCCATATACATAGTACATAATGAGATGACTCAAGAAAGGTTTCACCAGGGACAATTGGTGATATACAACTGTTAAAACAGCAGAGACAAGACATGTATGCTACAGTTGAGCTTTTTCTGTACTGCACTACCATATCCTATCCTGTACTATACTATACTGCACTATACTACACTATACTATACTGCACTATACTACACTATACGATACTATACTACACTATACTGCACTATACTACACTAGACTATACTACACTATACTATACTACACTACACTATACTATACCTTGAATGGGTTAAATAAGATATCACCATTTTCATTCTGTAAAGATTATTGATCTAATTTTACAGACACAGTGGGTGCTGAGGTCTTGCAATCATCAACTGTAGAAGTGACCAAAACAAAGTTGAGAGACAAAGTGACTGAACTGCTCTTTCCCAGAACGACAAATGAAAAATAATTTATTCTGGTACAAACAACTGTTTGGGCATAACCCCCGAGTGATTGGAGTGGTCAAGACATATTCTACTGTGATTCTTTACCACAAGTTCAATGACACACGTTTCTGGATCATGAAAACCCACAACAGCCTTCATCTGACTATAATGAAGACAAAATCATCTGATGAGGCAATATATTTCTGTGGATTTGAAAGAGCATACGACATTGAATTTAAAAACGGCACATTGCTGAATTTCCAAGGTATTTTTTTCTAAAAATCTCATACAGATATATCCTGTCACGGGGAGCAGACAGACAGATGCAGACCCAATAGCGTAACTTCACAATAGGCTTTATTAAAGAGTTCGGGGAAAATGGGGAGAAAGTCAAAAGCCCGAAAGGGCGGAAAAGTCACTGACGAATTGCTCGCCGAGGCACCCAGGCAGACAGGCAGGGACAGCCCCGCGACCAGGCCCGTGATGAGACGAACCCAGTAGAGGCCGGGCTGAGGTCGAATCCCGGGGGCAGGCGAGCCGAGCAGAGTCGAGGGCGAGCAGGGGTTGACACCGGAGGGCTGGAGAACCAGGGAAAACCAGGGACGGACCAGGGTCGAAGCCAGGGGCAGGTGAGTCAGCCGGGCAGGAGTCGTTACCGAGGCAGTAGAGCAGAGCAGAGTCGAAGGCAGGCGGAGGTCGAGACCAGGGGCAGGTGAGTCAGCCGGGCAGGAGTCGTTACCGGGGCATTAGAGCAGAGCAGAGTCGAGGGCAGGCAGAGGTCGAGACCAGGAGCAGGTGAGTCAGCCGGGCAGGAGTCGTTACCGGGGCAGTAGAGCAGAGCAGAGTCGAAGGCAGGCGAAGGTCGAGACCAGGGGCAGGAGAGTAGAGCCGAGTCAGGGACAGGCGGAGGTCGATAGCGGGGAGCTGAAGAGCCAGGGAGAGCCAGAGACGGACCGGGGTCGAAACCAAGGGCTGGAGAGTCAGGCGGAGTCAGGCAGGCAGGAGTCGGCACCGGAGGACTGGAGATACTGACAGACAGACAGGGGAAAACACAGGCACAGACGGGAGACGAGCAACACAGGGAATACACAGCCAAACAGACGCAGAGAAGTCAGGAGTCAAAATAGCTTGCCGAGGGAATACACCGTGGTTCGCAGACGGACTGACGAGGAGTGAGTGAGAGAGGCGAGTATAAGTAGTGGAAACCCCGGGAACTAAACGAGCGTGAACGAGGAGTGCAGGTGAGTAGAATGATTGAATAACTCGTGATAGTCACAAACCAGGAAGTGCAGGTGAGACGGATGATTACAGCAATCGTGAAGCGAGGAAAGTGAGTGAGAGAGATAATCTAATGAGGGTCTAAACAAGGAAGTGCAGGTGCAGTGAATAATCAGATAATGTGGGGAAGGAGCAGTGAAACACGGTAGAGTGAACCTAATAGACTAATAGGTGGGTAACAATGAAAAACACATACGAAAATTCCCAAGCCCAGAGCGAAACCGTGACATATCCAGAGCAGATCATATTTAAAAGTTAACTTAAATTAGACACAGACAAAGTGCAGATAGTCATAAATGTAGCTTACTTGGGGTTATCTGAGTTTTTTTTTTTTTTGTGGTTGTTCAAACTGCAGAGAGCTCCCGCCTTGTAGAAGTCATCCAAACATCCCTACCAGGCCCGATTTATCCAGGAGACTCAGTGGCCCTGCAGTGCACGGTACTAGCTGAGACCAGAACCGAGGACCTCAGGATCTTCTGGATCAGCACAGCCTTAGGTGGAGAGCTCCAGCCAGGACTTATCTACCCACACAACAACAGCAGCAAGAAGTGTGAAGCTTCCTCCCAAAAGAGCTGCACTCATGAGCTCCGTATGAGCGGTGTCCGTCTCCATGATGCTGGGATGCATACTGTGCGGTGTCAGCATGTGGACAGATAGTACTAGGAAACGGCACCATGGTCACAATCGGTTAGTTGCCCCATTAAACATTTTAATAGCTGTGTGAAAGCTTTGGAAAGATAAGTAAAGCTGAACACATGTCTAGTGATTATCTATTGTACAGTGTGAGTCTATATATTTGTATTTGTCTGTTGTATTGTATTTCATTGTGTTGTATGTATATTACATTATATACTATTGTATACCACTACATGTCTATATGTTAAATGTACAGATAGCTAACATCTACTGTAGTAAAATACTTTCTATATGTCAGTATTCTTGGCCAATAACACTGGTTCTGATTCTGAACGTTTTGTCTTCCTCCAACAGAGAGCAGATTGGACCCCCTGGTTCTCAGGTTGGGACTTGCACTGAGGATCTGTGTGGTGGCTATTTGTGTTCTGGCCTGTGTGATTTGCCAACTAGAGGGACTCTGCAAATGTAAGAGTTCCATTTGGCAATCTGTGTTTAAGACACCTTAGTATTGTCATTTATGTTCACAGTGTGACTTTAACTCCATGTTTCATCTTCTCTTGGTATTGAAGGCACTCCCCAGGACATCTCGGGGCCAGTGGCTTCTGACGTTCAGGTAACAGTCCACAAAAAATATACAAAAGATGTTTAAAGCAAGTCTTTGTACTGCATACATTCTCAGTTCAGTAGCATAAATGGAACATGTACACTAGTGTTCTGGTTAAACCTGACTTCATCTAGACCAGAATCTTATAGGATTATTTTTCACTGACATGCATATGCTGTGCATATTGTGACTGTGATTACATAATGTACAAGTAGAAGGCTAGAAATACTATAATAAGATGCATTAACTTCACCCTCTTAACAGCTGTTTCTACAGTATACTGTAGTGTAAGACTGAGCACAGGCCCTATGTCTGTTATACCTACTGCCTGTACAGCTCAGGTATTACTACTACAAGCCCTAATTTCATGTCTCCTGTTTACCACACAGGCTGCTGGGACACTGATTTACACCACGATGCATTTCTCCAAAACAGCAGGCAGGAGAGGGGGGAGGAAGAGCTCTGCTCCACAGGATGTAGTCTACTCTGGTGTGAAGGTTTCTTAGTGTCACTAGAGTCTCTGACACTGACATCCCCTGACACGTCTTTACTGAATGCCTTGCCTGTTAATAATATTTGTTTGTTTTAGTACTTCTTTACATAGAAAATAACATTTAAAATGTATATGTTTTAAATACAGCTTCATGTGCAATATTTATGTAGTTTTTGCTTTTGCTTTTGCTTTTGTTTTTTTTTTGTGGATTTCTTTGTTTATTTGGATTTTTTATCATGTGAATGAAATGTAAGGTTCTTGATGTTAGATGTGTAACACAAAACTGACTTGTTCCGAGAACAAACATGTAAACATGGGCATAAACACACATCGCCTTTTTGCTTTTTCTTGATTTTTTTTGGGAGACACCTCTCTCTCACACACACACACACACACACACACACACACACATACAAATCAGTGATCTGCAATACTTGTTTGTACACATGAAGGTAGAGGTTACCACTCACTGAAAAAGAAATAGTAAGCTGTGAGTTTTTAGTCTGAGTGAGTTATTAATTTGACTGACACACAGGAAAGGAGGGTGGAGGGTGAGTGGATCAGATCCACCAATCATGTGCAAGGAGCTTGAGCCAATCAGCGTGAGGGGAGGAGACAGAGGGCTGGGTCTGCATGCAGTGTCTGTGGACATTTCCTGTACATCTGTTACTTACCTCAGACACATTCATAGTCCGTGTCACGCTGGCTCATATCATTGGTCATTACATCATACAATTATAAAAGTATTGATTTATTACTGGCCCTCTGTCTTGTAACTAAACCAATAGTGCATGTAGATATGGTTGTATTTAATATTTTTTATACCTTTGTATGTGTGACAGCTTACATTATGTTTAGTGAAGGTAATTCTAATTGTTTTTAGTGAGCTATTATAAGTGTTCGTATTACTTTATAACCAAGACAATAATAAGATGTACACAATCACATATTTAAAAAGTTTTAATGATCCTAAATACAATCAAGTCAAGGCAAGTGGATTTTACAGTTGTTTCAGCCATATACCCTTAGCCATATACATAGTACATACTGAGACCAAACAATGTTCAATGTTTCACCAGGAACAATTGGTGTTATATGCAACAGACACGAGATAATACAGTGCTCTCTCTCTCTCTCTCTCTCTCTCTATCACACACACACACACACACACACACACACACACACACACACACACACACACATACACACACACAAATACACCGAGAGATAGACAACAGTGAACACAAAAGAAAGACAGAGCATGACTTAATATCCATATATGTCTACATTTTGCTGATTCATGTGTGTGCCTGCGTGCGTGCATGCGTGCGTGTGTGTGTGTGTGTGTGTAACTCATTTAGAATAAATCTGAGGATATAAATATTAATTTCATTTCAGTGTGATATTTGTAGTTCACATGTTTCGCAAAAACATGATTTATCATTTTCCACTATGTCTGTCTAGAAATGCAATTAGAAAGGCCTTAAACTATATTTAGATTTAAGGTCTGTAACTTCCTTTCACACATGGACAGGCCTTTGTGTTGGTTGAGGTTTTGTTTGTATGTGTGTGCGCACCTTTCTCTGACCACATATTCTTGTGAAGCTGCTGTGTTGTTCTTCATGTTTTTCAGTAGAAGTGTGACATGTTTGTGTCGCTAACCTGAACTTTACTACCTGAAAGTGCAGACATACACTTACTCTCAGCTTCAGCCATCTTTAAATGCATTTACAATGTTTCTACAGCCTATTCTGTTTGCATGTTTGGAAATAAAAAAGATGTTAAATTCAATGCATAAAAATATAACAAATTTTATTGTTTGTTTTTTCACAATACATGTAATGCACTGCCTAATTACAGCTGTGTACACAGAGTACAATTTATGCATAACTACTTTCTTTCAACACTGTCATGTTAAACCACCTGACCAGAGCTGCCTGCACAATATATATTACAATGTAAGAAATACATACCATTGTCTCTATGCAATGTAAAAAAGTAAATACCATTGTCTGCACACATTTTGAAAAAACGTCACAACAAAACAATTCTTTTTTAAATATGTGTTTTTCCCAGAGACGCTCCAGTCAGCTTTGTGGTGATTTGCAGCAGACACCACTGGAGCACCACTGCCGTGTAGAAGAGGCTCTACTGGGCCATGCACACCACTCTTTCAGCCCTGCCCTATGCACGACTCACAGTGGGCCTACTACATTTTGCTCATTTGTGAGTAAAACATGCTTTATTTACACTACTGTGTTGTGTGCTTATTCATTTATTTGAATATGTGTGTGTGTGTGTGTGTGTGTGTGTGTGTGTGTGTGTGTGTGTGTGTGTGTGTGTGCGTCCTCGTATGTGTGAGTGTGTGCCTGTGTGTATATGTGTGTATGCATGTGTCTCACACACACACACACACACACACACACACACACACACACACACACACACACACACACACACACAAAGAGCCCTGCCCCTCTGTCCCCAGCCCTGCTGTGTGCATCTCTCATCTTTGTTTGTTTGTCAGGATGCTGGTTGCTGTGCGTCACTCCCACGTCTTCTGTGCTATCGCTTGACTGCAGCGGTTTCTCAAACCCAGCAGTTTGCGCGGCCGTTATTTCCCAGAATCCCCCCCCCCCCAAAAAACTGCTGTGTGCTTTCAACATGACATGCAGACATCCATGCACAGATCTCTACACAAAGTACATGGCAGAGGATAATATAACTAGCAAATGACAGCAATCCACCATTCACCCATGGTTAAGCACTTTTAAATGGAATTCCATACATAATTATTTAGGTGCAAACATCATACATCCATACATTTAGAGATATGGCTGTGTGTGTGTGTGTGTGTGTGTGTGTGTGCGTGTGCGTGTGCGTGTGCGTGTGTGTGTGTGTGTGTGTTTGTGCATGTGCATGGGCGTGTATGTGTGCACAGGTGTGTATGCAAATGGACTCATGAGCACATTTTACACATTACACATATTATGTATGTTTTTACATGCATGCTGCAATGAAAGACTGTGCACCCTTTAGCTTACTGATGCAAAGGAAGAGGTCAGGGGAGATGGGGGAGATGGGGGGGCTTTGGTGACTGAGGTGCACAGAAAGGCTGGCCTCTCAAGTTCACACCTCAAAACCACACAGACGCTAGAACTTTCCATCCAGCAGTGGTCTCAGTATCAGTGTTATTTATATGCATGGTTGTCCTGCACACTGGTTGCAGGCAGCAATGGAAACTACACACACCCCACCTCCCGGCCCTTCTCACACACACACACACACACACACACACACACACACACACACACACACACACACACACACACACACACACACCACACCTTCCCTGCCCTTCACACACACACACACACACACACACACACACACACACCACGCCTCCCCGGCCCTTCACACACACACACGCGCACACATACACACACACCACACCTCCACGACACTTCACACACATTCACACACACATACAGACCCCACCTCCTTTGCTCCACACACACACAGACAAACACACACAGATCAATACGTTCACTCACACACACACACACACACACACACACACACACACACACACACACACACACACACACACACACACACACGGCCCTTGGCCAACATTTGTTATGGCGACACAAGGGAGTATTAACCAAACACATTTAAAGATTCTCAAAGTCTACTACCTTTGATTGTCCAACCAGTACCTTTTAGTTTCAACATTGGTATAGTATATTGAGGTTACAAAGATCTTGCTTATCATGGTCGCACATCAGCATGATTAAATTATTTTGTATTATTTATTAGTTCTCACAAAGCTTAATTTCATTACTAAGTTTTTGCTTTCATGAATAGGGACTATACTTCACTCAGAAGAATATTCATACATTCTGGTAAGTAAAGACCTTGTGGTTTAATATACATCTGCCTTGGCCTCAATGACTGTGTGCTCCTCAGACCACAACAGAGAGAGAGAGAGAGAGAGAGAGATTTTATGAGGGAGAGTGAGCCAGAAAATGTAAATCAGAAAGAGTGAAAGTAAGCTTACAATGCCAGCTGAGTATGTTTAAAGGCACCTTTCACAGTTAAGACAATCCATATATATGCAATACAGTATGCAACATCTAACTGTGAAAGGTGCCTTTACACACACTCAGCAGGCCTCATACCTTTACTTTCACTTTTTATGATTTACATTTTTGCCTACATGCATTGTGTGCGTGCCTATGTGTGTGTACATAGGCATGTTTGTGTGTGCCTGTGTGTGTGTCTTTATTTAGGGTTGTAGTGGGGGCATTAAGGCCATGGAGGACCTTCTAAGTTGCCCACTGTATTGCATATATATGGATTGTCTTAACTGTGGCAGGTGCCTTTAAACACACTTAGCAGACATTGTAAGCTTGCTTTCACTCTTTATGATTTACATTTTCTGGCCAACTTAAAATAAACATGTTTCAGTAATCTACAATACTCTGATCTTTGATCTTCATAGTCAATCATCTTTTGGCATGGAAGTAAATGGAAAACCGTTGCACCATAAAATGTTGTGAAATGTGGCACAGCAGCTGTTCTTCTGAGTGAATTTTGTGTCAGTGAACCAAGAACTCTTGGGTCAAAGTTGGAGGAGTGTTTGAGTGTATAAGCTACAAAGGCCTTGCTGGTGTTTTTCATACAAATACTTCTCATAGAACTTTGTAAGTGTACACAACATTTATTAATAAAACAGTTTTGATAGGCAGTAGTTTGCTGTAGTTTCTCGCCGCCGCCATGATAAAAGTCCGCACATGTCGATTGACGAACACGAACCAGCAGGAAGAATAGGAGGAGAGGTAGTACAATTGACTTGTTTGGACTTTCATCATGGCGGCGACAAGAAACAACTGCAAACTACTGCATGTAAGAACAGTTTTTAAAAAAAAACGTTGTGTACATTTACAATATTCTCAGTGCTTTGTTTTGAATGCCAGAGCCTTTGTTGTGCTACCAATGGAGTGTGGCGTTTCTTCAAGCTGTTTTAATGGTGTAAAAATAGCATATTCGTTATGCTTCGTCTAAGGGCACCTACCACTTCCATTGTTAGCTTTCTGGGTCAAACTATAAAAAATTGTTAAACTATGAATGCAACAGGCTAAATCAATTTTGCTCTTCAGTACACATACCAACTCAGTATGATGTTTTAACATGCCAATTTTCATTTTACACCAAAGTCCTCCTTTAAGCACAAAAGAGTCAGATTTAGGAATATACTACTTTGGTACATGCTCAAGACTTGTGGTCAGGTTTGGCAATGGGACATCTTTGGAGTTTCAAGGTATCATTTTCATTTATCTTCATATTGATAAAATAAGAACATAATGAAAGAATGTATTATTTTTAAATTACACAATCATATAACTTACAGTATTTCTTTGTTTATTTATTATTCATACTTTTTTTCTTTTCTAGTTGTTGAAACAACATGGAACTCATCTACCAATCCATGCCTTAATGCAGGTAAACAGTGTAATTATTACATTATGAAAGTCGTTTAAGGTATACCTCTGTGCAGCTCTGCGATCACATTTTTATTTTGTCATAGGTAACATGGAAAGTCAACACACTGCTTATGTATTTCCATATTTGCATCATTTTATCACTTTACTGGATTGTGATATTTGAAAGCATTCTTTTAAACATTTTTATACTTAAAACATTCCAGTACACTATAAAAACTCCAGTGGTCCTTACACTACACTGCAATGCATTGAGTACATTCCATATGTATAGAGTATAATACTTCAAGACAATATTCATTTTTCAACATTACTGTACAGATCCTTAATCCAAGCCTGATAGTACAGGTAAGCCCATGACATCTTACACAAAACAGATTAGTGTACTGTAGCACACACACCTACACTTCGCTTTATGTGGGTGCCGTGTAGGGCAGGCACCAAAAGTCTAAAATCTACAAAAAAGAAATATTCTGCACACGAGAGAGCTTCTAGGTAAAAGTTTATGAAACTGTTGTGATGTTTGATGTTCTGATGTTTGGAGACATCATTTTGAAGTTCCTGAGACGTTGCGCTGGCTTTGTTGATAAATATCATATTACTATTCAAACTACTTTATATTTGTGTGTTTGTCCTTCTAGAGAACTGGATGATTCCCGTAGTTGCTGGTTTGGGGTGGTGTTATGTGTGTGCGTTGCTATGATGGCATTTCTCATCATTTCCAATTTAAACAGAGCTGAGTGTGAGCACTGCAAAGGTAAGCACTTGTCCACTGCTGTTCTATAGACTGGCACCTATATTTACACATTCGCATATTTACATAATTTATAGACACACCTTTGGATAGTTATACCCCTTTGGTATGCTTCCTCTTCTTTCCCAGAGAGAGCATCTAATCACACACACCTGAACAGCGCTGTGGTGGAGGAATATCAGGTAACACAAATGTTGCAATGTTCACAGCTGGGTAACTTTCAGTGGTGTAGTTGTTCTTCTTTTGGATGTGATTTTGAAAAAGATATAAATGAATGTGGAGGGTTTCTAGGATGTGTCAAAAAGCTTCAAGGGAATGAAGTCTATAAGAACCTCCAAAACAATTATTTACCTAGAACCAGCAACAATGTTTGAAGCTAGAAAGCAATGTGTGCACCCCTTCACACAACAACATTGTAATCATATATATCCTTAAAATGCAGGCGTGGCTCGTCAATATGGGGAGGCGCCCTCCCAAATAACATCCACCCCAAAACATAGTTCCACCTAATAAATAATGTTACCTACGTAACTGCTCTGCTTGTTACCTATTTAACTACTCTGTCGTATATGGTTTGTGTATGTGTGTTTTTATAACTATTTATTTAGCACTGTGGAATTGAATCTCAAATACTTTTGTTGATTGCAGTTATGGGGCAGGACCGGTCACTGCACACATTCATCTGTTGATTCATCCTATTCGCCTGGCGTCAGTTGTCGGAATTGCAAGCAGCCCAATAGGGGCAGGAGCACCTGCCTATTTTTTTTACCTTCTCCTAGCAGCTCACAGATCAGTATTCCTCTAGTAACGTTAGACCTAAACCAATCGTGTCAAATGCAGTGATGGCCTGCAGCACAGAACCTGCCTTGTCCAACAGCGTGGACTTTCTGTTAAAAAATGCATTTGATGGACTGAAATTAGAAGTTAAGTTAGTGTTCAAGCAGCTTGGCCCAGGCAGACCAGATGTCAGTATAACACAGAAAACTAAGGACAAAGGGAAGATGTGATGGAGTGACCATCACTGGAGTTGTGGGTGTGCTCTCACTGCCATCCCAAGGAGCCTGGCTCTTGGGCGTTGTGGTCAGAGCCCCTGTTTGGTACCCTGGAGACCTGGGTTCGAAGCCGGGTGGGGTGACTTCTCCTCCCCTTCGCTACAGAAGATATATACAACCAAACATTTTCGCGAACATGGTATGATAAAAATGAATTGGCTGTGTGGTTGCTCTGTAAGGAATACAGTATTTTGCTTTCCATGTCTACTGTTCAGATCATGCTTAGGACAAGGGGACATAGGGATTACAGGAGTTAGCGACGTAAAATACTTTTCTGTAGTAGCAAAAAGCACACTCTCAAGCAAAGCACATTTACAGTGTGCTAAAAAACTACCCATGCTAGGTCAAGTTAATATTGCAGCACACCTCGATGAGGGCTATCATGTAAGCATTCGAAATCAATTAGAGAGGCAAAATGTGTCGTTGTGCTTATTATATGAGGCTGTTGCATTGTGGCATTGGGCATTTCATTGGTCTTCATTAATCATAGGTGGTGATTCAGGCAGGAGTCATTGTGTGCCCCACCAATATTTATGTTCAGGAGCCGCTACTGTTAAAATGTAACTCCCTTTCTAATAATAATATAGGATGAAATAATTTTAATAAATAAATAAATGTACTGTTCATTTAAGAACAAATCTTATATTATTTTATCTTGACAGGGCAGTGATGCTGAGAGAATGACCTACAGTGATCTACATCTGAAAAAGAAAAGAAAGAGGAGAGAAAAGATCATGGGAAAGCAACCTGAAGTTATGTACTCTGATGTAAAACACCTTTAATAACTAACATTGAGGGGAATTTCTCTGAACTGCATTTATATGTAATGTGTTTAATGTCAAAAGTTGCCAAATGTACTGATGTGATTACAATACTTTTATTACGTTTGACCAAAGACACCTATCTAAAGTAATGTGATCTAAGATTGGAATCGCCAGTGTAATCACAGCACTGTATAGCTTCTTTAAACATCTATTTACAGTAATGTGATCAGAGAATATTCACAGCAAATGTTGTGGGATGTTTTAAAATGTCTTTTAATGTTTAATGGTAAAATAAGCAGTTAATATATGATAATAGAATAAATAGATTTTTATTAAAAATGAAAATAAAACCAATTTAAAAGTAAATCTAACTATTGCAATGCTATGAACCAGTGTTACTGAGAAAATACTTTGGTATACAATACCCACTTGCATTTGTCAAGGCCGCTGTCCATGGTGCTGAATTGCTGTAATGAAACTTACTTGCTTCTTCTGCTCTTGAATGTACGTCTTGGATAGAAGCATCGTTAAAATGTGTATTAAAATGACCTAAAACACAGTTATCTTGACATAAAGCGTACCAAGTATTTATTATTAAAATCTTTGCCTCTAATATACTTCATTCAGATAAAAGTAAAGTTTAGAGCACCTATGTTAAAATGTAATGGTAAAGTACAATTACACAGAGTTACACAAACATATCCATGCCCTAACACTTAACCCCACATACCCTTACAAACACACACACACACACACACAGGCACACACACACACACACACACACACACACACACACACACACACACACACTATAAAACACACATACAGACAATAATAAATGACATTTCTTAAAACTTTAAAAACAAAAATGGTGTTGTAGATCTCTTTCTCTCAGACACTCTCACATTAAGTACTTTTTTTCTGAAATAAACGTTATGTAATCAGTTGTGCAGAAAAATAAATTCCTACAATATTATCTATTATTTGTTATAACCAAGTAAAACAACACTCGCTCATACCATGAGCTCTTAACCCTATGGGCCCTAGGCTATTTTCAGGGTATTTTTACTACCTTCACTTTTAGGCTCATATCTTGGTCATTGTAAGGGCCATGCATACATGCTATATTTTACTTTTTTCAGGACAGTCTAGAACAGCCAGATCTGGTTTCATTTAGTGAGCTACTGTTTGCATTGATTTTATTTAAAAAAATAAACCAATAAAAAATCATATTGCGTATAAAAAAATCTTGTATTTTTGCAAGTACCTGTCCATAGGATGCTGTCAGTAGGGATATCTTTTCATATGCGAGTAGAGGAGATTGTCTGGAATCTGGCAATATCAGAACCATGATGGGGGGGGGTATTCAGTGGCTTATCAATGTTGATAAATGTGCAGTCTGTGTCTGACGGAAATAAGGGCCTATTTTCCATGTAATGAAGGATGTTATATCAGGGTAAAGCAGAATTACCAATATTATGGAAAAAAAAAATGCAGTAATGTCAAAACTGTATGAAACGTGTCTTGACAGAAATGCACACACACACAAATGACTGATAACCGCGAGTGTAAAATGGGTGTAGTAGAAATTTGTCAAATCATTACTTGGTAAAGGGTAGATCCTTTGTTTTAACGTGATAAATTCACTGAGTATGTGCTGGTGTCGTTGGAAAGCTGACATTCTCTACTTTCTTCTAACATTCTGTACTTTCTTCTGATATGCGTATCTTATCACGGGTTCACGAGTAATTTCAACAAGAGTAATGCCTGTGCAAAGCGCTAATGAAAGATTTTGGCTAATTTTAACAAATTAATATCTCACCGATACTTGAGCGCAAAAGTAAGCGAGGTCACGTCGTAAAGCCCTGGTTCTGCTGTTTCCTTTGGTATGAGTGCCATATCGCTACGATGCACCGTTCCAGAGTAATTCAACAGAGAAGAATAGGTGTCAATTTGCCCGCACTTTGTTTCGAATTTACGTGAAACTTTTGAAACACTAAAAGTTGTAAAGGTCATATAGCCTAAGCCTAGTCACTGTAGAATTCTGGGTGATTTTTATGCAGTCTCTGTATGCTCAAATGAATAAGATAATCTGTGTGAGTGTGTGTGTGTGACGCATGTATCTGTACGACACCAAGTACCAGTTGTTCCCTAAGATATATTTAGAAGGTCAAGCCGACCAGTTTGGTAAGGGCCACGAGGAGACCTAAGTCTAAACATATTTTGTGTCGCTACTGGGCTGACGCCAGCAAGGTGGCTGAGGAGATATGAACGTACATGGTGTTGCACAGATATAGATGCGCTATTTTACGTATGTTGGCCTGATTTACGACACTGATTTTGAGGTATATGTAGGCTGTCTTCCGTGTCCAAGTTAGACGGATCGGACGGACAGAGAGAGGTTAACATAGGAACCCTTTGATCTGCTGAGTGCTGCTGTCTTCAACCTCGCGGGCGAAGTCAGGGTAGCTCACCGTAGACTTAGACTCTAACTTGAGAGTGTTTCTCTGCTCCTTTTATTTTATCTTTATTACTTTTTATTGTTAATCAGTTCTACCAGATTAATTTGTCATCTTCATGTAATAAATCGACGATCCTGATCAAGCAACGAAAGCATCGAGTCTTCTATTCTGTTGAGGTTAATCTTAGTTTAGTTGGAAGAACACAACGCAGTTCCCTGAGGGGAAATCCAACAATTTTGGTGCCGTGACCCGGATCTACAGAGGTGAGACGACAGCGAGCTTGTGCGGAGAAAAGCCTGAGAAGCAGACGAGGTCCTGGTGGTGCGTGCCAAGCATCACCGAGAAGTAGACGAACTACATTTGGCAGGGTGCCAAGCCGTCTGAGACCCGAGGCTGACCTGACATCAATCCTTCGCTAAGCCAGAGAGTCAACGAGTGGGGGGACGCCTTCATTCCTACATACTCTAACTGGTGAGAAGTTGTCACTCATTTCTGGCAGATAAAAGAACCTAGTGCTGCAATAAATAGACAGAAGCTCGATGTAATTGTGTACCTATATCATTGGTTTATGAGCTCAAGGAATCTTTGATATATGCTAAGTAAAGGCCTGTGCAAATTCATACGAATTAAAAGAAGGGGTATCCACAGACGGTGAAGTCTGAAAGAAGGGCATGCGATAGCCAGTTACAGTATATGATAAAGCAGAAGAAGTAATTAACGGGTTGAAATATTTCTTTTGTTAAGTCAAAATTAATTTGAAACTGTATAATTGCTAAAACCTGTTCTAAGGGTGAGAATTAGGTACCTGAGGGTTAATATTTACAACTGTGTATTTATTTCAATGCCTCTGTGTCCTGCTAATATGTACTAAACAACTGGGCTAGTTGGTCCACGGAAACGAAGGGTTGCGTTTCAAAGGGTGTACACATAAACTCTATCTGTTGACAAGAAGCAGTAAGAGTGGTTAAATGATCATTAAATTTGATGAGAGGGCTTTGCTCTGTATGTCTTACACCTACTGTGCTGGAATGAAGTGTGTGTAATCTAAGCCTTGACGGACTGCAGCCGCCAGCGCTAAAAATAGAATACGCAGGCTGTGAAAGCAGGTGGGGGGAGAGTAAGAGAGAGCCGCGCTTATCTGTGTTTTTTCTTGTGCTAAAGGAACTGCTGTTTTGTTTAATTGCAGTGAGCCTGACTAAACCCAGTGTGTTTTTTTTATTTTTCATGCTCGGTGTTCCAATTGGATAAGACTGTTTAATTTCCTTATTACCCTCTCGTGTATTAAATTAACAAATCAGCCATGGCGAAGGCCGCAAAAGCTGAGGAAGAGTTAACTAAGGCAGAGAGGAGTGCAATGATTAGAGATCTGTCTGATCATCTGAGGAAGGAGTTTAAACTAGACGAAGTAGAAAGAAAGCTGGCGATAGAAGAACAGCTTGAGACAAACGGACTCATGTGGTCTGCAGTGTCAGTAAGGAAAATCTATACAAAATGGAATTCGACTAAGAAAAATAGAACTACAGTGGGAATGGTGCTAATGAGCCATATAAGACGACACGACAGTAAAGCTGTTGGTCTGAGACATCAAGAGGCAGCGGAGAGAGAGCGAGCAGCGAACAGATGTTTGCTTGACGTCCAAAGTAAGCTGAGAACGGATCTGGGGCGGAGCATGAAGGCCGTAGAAGCGCTCCAAGCCTACAAGGACGACAATGAGCGGAAGAAGGTGTGGGATGCACACCCGAGGGATGGGCCTAAAGCGCGTCTATATCCTGCTCTGCCAACTGTTCAATCTTATCCCCCTGAGATGTCTGTAGGTCAAGCGCCACCCTGTGGTCGGGAGTCAAAGGATCCACCGGTTGCACCTTCTGCGCCCCTAGTGGAAGATGAAAGCCCAGTGAATAAGCCAAGGGCGCCCTCTAGGGAGGAAGAGAAGGAGGAACTTGAGACTCTCAGACTACAGTTTTTGAGGGATGCTATTCCAGAAGACCAAGCGGGTGCTTTAATTTGTGCAATAAAGACTCGTCGTCAGAAGGAGGTGAAAGACGCTGATGGTGGAATTATAACGCCTAAAGCCATTTTCTACAAACATGTGCCCTCCAAGCCAGCTGATCTGGAAAGATGGGGCAAGGAGATTAAACATCCACGTGAAGGGGGCCTGACTGCCTGGATTGAAATCAAGAGGATGGCCCGCATTTATGGCCTGCACCCTATGGATGGCTTCCAGATTTTAGCAACCAGGCTGGAAGACACTGAAGCTGAGAAGCTGAGAGAGAGCCTGGAGACTAAGATAGAAGATGACACAGAGAAGTCCATCAAAGCGGGATGGGAGCATCTGCGTCTGTGGATAACTGAAGCAGCCCGGGCCAATGTGAACTGGAACAAGATCACCGCTCTCCAGCAAAAGGCTGAAGAGTCTGTTGACAAGTTCTACAGGCGGTTTGTGGAAACTTATGTCCTGCACTCAGGACTAGTCACCAATCCTGATGACGTCGGAGCCACCACCCAGGTGGTAGCTAAGTCCACCTTTTTAGAAGGCCTAGCGCCTGAAATAAGGAAAGGAACAAAACTTTCACTAAAGGACTGGAATAAAGACACCACCACTCTCGAGGATGTCGTAGACGCCGCCAACACCGTAGCTCGTGATGCGGGGCCTGGAACCAAAGTACGCCAGGTGGCTACCGGAAAGAAGAAGAAGGGCGGGTGCCACTACTGCGGAAAAGCTGGTCATTGGGCTAAGGACTGCAGAAAGAAGGCTGCGGATGAAGGTAAGAAGGGGTCTGACGATGAGGAGGGGGGGGGTCGTCGCCGAGAGTACCTGCGTAAGCTTGGCAACCTGGATGAAGAGAAGCTGGCGCAGCTGGTAGCTGTGATGGGAAACTAGACACCCCCTCCATCCGCTCTATTGCTGCCATTGTGAGACAGGAGAGCAACAGCCTCTATGTATCTGCCACAATGGGAAATGATGCTGAACTTGAGTTTTTGATCGACACTGGTGCTGAATTAACGATTATCCCTGCTGCTTTTGCAAAGCGGCACGACATTCCCCTTTCTGATAAGATGAGAACTGCTTACAGTGCTGGTGGCGACAAGTTGAAATTGCAACAAACAGAAACCATTGACTTCAACCTCGGCCCGACTGAAGTGACCTGCCGTATATGGGTTTCAAACCACATCTGTGAACCCATCCTCGGAATGGATGTACTACTCACATTGAATGCCAGTCTGGACTTCAATGATGGAGAAGTGACATGGAATTTGAGAAGAATACAGGCGAGCGACCTTGAAGGTCATCCTATATGGGCTAAAGGAAAGAATGACTGTGGTTTACTGGATATGGAGCCAGTGAAGCTGACTGGCAAGCCTCCGCCAAGCACTAAGCAGTACCCCATAAACAGAGCTGCTATTGAGGGATTGAGGCCTATCATTGAGGAATTGGAAAAGAGAGGAGTCATTCAAAAAACGAAGAGTGTCTCCAACAGTCCTGTCTGGCCGGTGAAGAAGCCTAATGGCACCTGGAGGTTGACTGTTGATTACCGAGAAGCTAACAAGGTGATTGACAAGCTGACTCCTATTGTTCCAGACCCTTCCACCATCTTCAGCGCACTAAGACCAGAGCACAAGATTTTCTCTGTTCTGGATGCTGTGAGCGCTTACTGGAGTATTCCACTAGCTCCTGAGAGTCAAGACTGGACTGCTTTCACTTTTGATGGAAATCAATATAAGTGGACTCGCTTACCTCAAGGCCTACACAACAGCGCTACGCTTTACAATCAAGCTCTACGAAGACACCTGTCCTTACCTGAGATGCCTAAAATCACTTCTGAAGTGATAACCTATATGGATGACATTCTGTGTGCGTCTGTAACTGAGCAGGAGCACGACCGGGATGTAAAGGCTCTGATTGATTATCTTCACTCAAAAGGACACAAGGTGAGCTACGAGAAGGCACAAATGTCACTCCCGGCAGTTGTTTACCTGGGGCAGAAAATATCTGAAGGAAAGAGGGAAATCACCATCGATCGCACGACAGCAATTCGTAAGACACCGGAACCAAGCACTATCAAACAACTTCGCTCATTCTTAGGACTGTGCAACTACAACAGAGCGTGGGTTGAATCTTATGCAGAGATCGCTCAACCCTTAACGGATCTCCTGAAGGGGAGTCCTGAATCCAAGACTGCTATTCGACTGACTGAACTGCAAAGGCAAACGTTTGAAGATCTGAAGAAGGTTTTGTGTGAAGCACCTGCGTTGGGAATCCCCAACATCGACAGGCCCTTTGTCCTCTATGCCAACGAGAAGGAGGGCTTCATGACGGCGGTGCTAACGCAAGAACATGGTGGACTGCAGAGACCAGTGGGTTACTACTCGTCAAAATTGGACACTACAGCGCTGGGGTTTGGACCATGTTTGAGAGCTGTTCAAGCTGTCTTTCTGGCCATCCAAGCCGTCGCCAGTCTGGTACTGGACCAACAGCTGACGGTACGCTGCCCGCATGCGGTGAATACTCTGATGTCCATGAAGAAGATTGCCAAAGTTTCAGACAGCCGGTGGGGGAACTGGCAAGCTGTATTGGAGTCCCCAAACATCTCCATACAAAAAGCCACGGTATCCAACCCTTCAACCTTGATAGCACTCACTTCTGCTGAAGGAGACGAAGATCACCAGTGTGAAGATCTTGTGGCGTTGATGGACGAGGAGCAGCCTACAAAGGAGGAACCTTTGCAGTGTCCTGACCTCGTGCTCTACACCGACGGCTCTTCCATGGTGATTGACGGCGTGAGATGTGCAGGATGGGCAGTCACGAGTGACTTTGAGGTGATGGAATCTGCCTCAATGGCCCCTGGGACATCAGCACAACAAGCAGAACTGAAGGCTCTGGCTGAAGCGTGTAAGTTAGCAGACGGGAAAACAGCAAACATCTATACGGATTCAAGGTACGCTTTTGGAATAGCACATGACTTCGGTCTCCTCTGGAGACAGCGGGGGTTCATGACGGCGAAAGGAACGCCCATCAAGAATGGTGAACTTGTTGCTGAGCTGCTTGATGCAATGCAATTGCCAAAAGACCTGGCAGTACTCAAAGTTAAAGCTCACACCAAAGCAGATTCTGTTGAAGCAAAAGGCAACGCAATGGCGGATGCAGCCTCTAAAACGGCTGTGCAAAGAGGAGGGGAGTGTGTGGACGGATTACAAGGTGATGAAAATTTTTCGGAAAACGACGATGAAAATGGCATAAGGACGGTCAAAGATGAAGACAGGAAGACTTCAAGAGTGGAAAGATTGTCTGATATCATGGATATGCAAGACAAAGCATCTTTGGAGGAAAAATGGTTTTGGATAGAGAATGCTGCTAAGCTCCATGATGACAAGCTGTGGAGACACGGAGATAAAGTAGTAGCACCTGAAGTTCTGTTGAACCATCTCGCAACCCAAATCCATTCGCTGGGCCATGTAGGAGTTGAGAAGATGAAGTATAGGTTCTCGCAGGTGTGGTGGAATTCAAAATTCACCGCGACAGCCAAGGATGTGGTAAAGAGATGTGCCACCTGTTTGAGAAACAACGACAGCAACAAAGTCAAACTGCCTATGCTCAAGACTCCAGCTCCACCTGGTCCATTCAGACATTTGCAGGTAGACTACATCACACTGCCTCCCTGCAAAGGATACAAAGATGTTCTTGTTATTGTGGACAAATTTTCACGATGGATTGAAGCCGCTCCTACCAAACGAGGGACAGCACAGCACACGGCTAAAGTGTTGGTGAAAGATTTCATTCCGCGATATGGATTGCCTGATCAGATATGCTCTGACCAAGGGTCTCACTTCACGGGAGCTGTGTGTGCGGAGGTGTGCCGGATGCTGGAGGTCCAGTGGAGGCTACACTGTCCATACCACCCTCAATCTTCGGGGCAAGTGGAAAGAGCCAATCGGACGCTGAAGGAGAGACTGGCGAAGAAACATCAGGAAGGAGTCGCCTGGCCTGACGCACTACCGATGATCCTGTGTAGCATGAGAGCTACAAGCAACAAGGAAACTGGCTTAAGCCCGTATGAAGTCATCACTGGACGACCAATGTCTTTGCCTGGGACCATTGACTTGAGGAAAGCTGACGTACACCTGGTGTCGGATGCGCTACTGAACTACTGCATTCAACTCTCAGAGGCGGTCAACACAGCAGAACAGAGAGTCCGAGAAGCATGGAGTGAATCACCTGAAGGAGGACACTCTCTTGTGCCAGGACAGTGGATCATGATACATAAACCTCAGCGCTTAACTTTGGAAGCTAAGTGGGAGGGGCCGTATGAGATTTTACTTGTCACTGACTCTGCTGTAAAAGTACAGGGTAAATCTAAATGGATCCATGCTAGCCACTGTAAATTAGTTGATCACCCTTGAGCTCTGAACCAATAGCCACAAGGCAAGTGTACGCTGACTTTTTCCTTATAGTCATAGGTGAGTTAAGGAGGAAGATTCGCGGAAGACTTTAATTTGCCGTTGGAGGATTGTTCCGCGGTGGGGTTTTTTATGTTCACGGGAGGAAGTTTTGGGAGGAGATAGGGGTCACAGATCAGAATCTCTTCTGCGAATTTCACTTGCCCAGTACATGTTGCATATATAAAAAAAAAAAAACCCCAATCATCATGTTTTGTTATGAAAAGTGTTAATTGTACAATGTTGAATCTCATGATTACCTCTATCCTCTGATACTGCCTTGTTTCTCCCTGTGTTTGTGTGTGAACAGGACACCAGACTGGGACCAATTTCTGCTTACACTTCCTGAACTGAACTGTATAAACACTACCGGACACAAACTGACTGCTGCTGTTGCCACGGGGAAAGTACTCAACTCGAGGATGTCTGCTCCATCCACCATGACGACCTTCATGACAACTGTTGTTCTCATTGTTATGGTTAATGTGGTTACTGGTCTGTATGATAGCCATCAGGATGTTCACAAAAGCAATGTGTTTTTGAAAACTGCTCATGGTTATGCTGATGCGAAGGGGGACACTGATTGTTGGGTGTGTGGATTGATGCCATCTGCTGTTGATACTTATCCCTACATTGCAATTCCTTTTACTCTAGGTGAATATGTCACTGCCTACAACCATGTAGACAGTCCCTGGTTTAATCCCAATGTAACTTTTTACAGCATGAAGGTGGGAACGACGCCTCCAGAACGGGTCAAACTCAGCCTTGCACCAAAGGGGTTACTGTGTTGGGTAAATTCAGGATTGATAGATATGGGGATGAGTAAGTGCGAATATTATGTTAAGGTGGGGCAACCTAGTGTCACTATTACCTGGGTTGGAGGGCAGGAAATTCTTCCTCTTCCTCCTCGAATGAAGATGTTCAAAGTGGGTAATGTTACATCAGATGCTAGAGCTGCTGTGAATGGTACGATGTTTGTGTGTGGGAAGTATGCGTATCCTTATTTACCGCCGCAATGGCAAGGTACTTGTTATCTTGCATATGTAATTCCTGCTGTGAGGACTGTCGAGAGACAGCATTTGTTTAAGAATCATAGACCTAAGCGTGACATGTTTGGTAATCATTTGCTCGTTGCAACCCCTACACAGAAATTCTTTTCAGCACTGATTCCAACTTACGGTATGACTGTTGCTCTGGACGAGATTAGAGATCTAGCCACAATTGTAGAGAAGGTTGCCAATGACTCTTCTATTGCCATCAAGGAGATGAATGGTGAGTTGAGGGCGTTGAGGATGATGACTCTGCAAAACCGACTGGCCCTAGACATAGTGTTGGCGGCAAAGGGAGGTACTTGTGCCGTGATCGAGCAAGAGTGTTGTACCTTTGTACCTGATACTTCCCAGGATGTTGATAAGTTTGTGACTGACATCTACAAACAGGTTTCTACTCTGAAGACTGACTTACAGACTGGGTCTAAGGGGTGGTCTTTGACTGAGTGGATTTCATCCTGGGGAGGGGCACTCTTAGGACAGATCTTTCAGATTGCTGTTCCAATCCTATTGTGTGTGGCTCTGATTGCGTTGACTGTGCAATTGTCCTGCTGCCTGCTTAAGCGTGCTGCCAGACCCAAGGTGGTTCGTGTTAAAGTACAGGAGGGGGGTTTCGATCCAATTGTGGGGGAAGCATTCTTTATGCCCGTGTAAAAGAGTTAATTCAAGAAATTGGCTCTAACAGGCATGAGGGGTTTGGTGTGCGCTAGGTTATTCTGTTTATTATACATGTGATTTGTTATGTGATTCAATCAAATGTTTGCCTCATGCTCTGTACCTTCATGTAATTTCATTTGTGAATTGTCTATTCATTTGATATGTTTTTATGTGATCTTGAAACTTGTAAGTTTTTTGTGATCAAAAGGGAGGAGTGTAGAATTCTGGGTGATTTTTATGCAGTCTCTGTATGCTCAAATGAATAAGATAATCTGTGTGAGTGTGTGTGTGTGACGCATGTATCTGTACGACACCAAGTACCAGTTGTTCCCTAAGATATATTTAGAAGGTCAAGCCGACCAGTTTGGTAAGGGCCACGAGGAGACCTAAGTCTAAACATATTTTGTGTCGCTACTGGGCTGACGCCAGCAAGGTGGCTGAGGAGATATGAACGTACATGGTGTTGCACAGATATAGATGCGCTATTTTACGTATGTTGGCCTGATTTACGACACTGATTTTGAGGTATATGTAGGCTGTCTTCCGTGTCCAAGTTAGACGGATCGGACGGACAGAGAGAGGTTAACATAGGAACCCTTTGATCTGCTGAGTGCTGCTGTCTTCAACCTCGCGGGCGAAGTCAGGGTAGCTCACCGTAGACTTAGACTCTAACTTGAGAGTGTTTCTCTGCTCCTTTTATTTTATCTTTATTACTTTTTATTGTTAATCAGTTCTACCAGATTAATTTGTCATCTTCATGTAATAAATCGACGATCCTGATCAAGCAACGAAAGCATCGAGTCTTCTATTCTGTTGAGGTTAATCTTAGTTTAGTTGGAAGAACACAACGCAGTTCCCTGAGGGGAAATCCAACATCACACATATAAAATGTCAAGAGCACAACAGAGTCACTAAGTCGTTCACACATTTCTCAAAGGTAGTTTAGTCTACTTACATCCTTAACTGTAAGTTATGGAATGGTCCCATTTTTTCTTCAGTATCTATTTTCTAATGCATTTGTATATATGCCTACCTGTAGGTTTAAAAGAGAAACACATTAAATTATTTATAAATGTTTGCATTGTTAATGTATTAATGTTATAGTAATACTCTCAATTCTCAGAACCATACAATAGATCCCCAACAAAGGCATATGATCTTTACTTTAAAATTTTCATCAGTGATCACACCAGAGCTATCAGAACAGCAAGTTATTGTTGTGTTGTTTACAGCTTGGCCATGATACTGATGTAAAAATGTTTTCTGTAAGTATATTTTAAATTACACCATGGCTAACAGTGTATGTATGAAACATACGCTATTCATTTTTTTTACTGCTTGCACTGTAATTTGTTTATTTTCTCTGCACTGTATGATGTCTGTGTCTGTCAGGCCACAAACGTTGATTTAACTTTTAGCCATCACCTTTCATTATTATGTTAGGCTTCATGAAGTTAACTTTCTTTCTTTCTGGCTGTGGTCACTGCTTACATCTACTTTTCATCCATGCTCAGAAGCAGCAATGCTGTGCTTTGTCTATGTAAGCCACAGAGGGTTCATGGCATGTTCCGCTGAGCTATTTTGGAAAACAGTTTGATTTAAAGCTACAGACTCTCCCCTTTGTAGCGCAGGCCCAGATTCACCTGAGAGTAATTCATCACTTTGTGGGGCTTGAATTTAAAAAAGTGTGTGCTAAAGCTACAAGAGTTGTCATAGTTACCATGCACAAAAACAGCACAGGAAGCTCTGTGTGTGTGTGTGTGTGTGTGTGTGTGTGTGTGTGTGTGTGTGTGTGTGTGTGTGTGTGTGTGTGTGTGCATGTGCTTGCAAGTATACATACACTTCATACTCTATCTGGCAGGGGGACTGACGGCTATAATTGGGTTTACATTTTTTTAAATGTTCATTAATGTACATTATCCCTTTATAACAAATAAAGGCAAATATATAAAATATAGTGTTCATCAACCTGCAGCCTACTGACTATATTTAAATGCCTCTCACATGTTATGTATTCACAGCAAAATGTTTTTCAGAACTCGAAATGATGTAAAAGTTTAACCCGTGCTTTTGGGAAATTCCATTCTGAGCTGAGAAATGCATGAGAGCACTAAGTAAGACCTCTCTTATATTCACCTCACAAAACAGCACAAGACATTGTAACAGGAAGTGATGTGGTTTGTCCTTTCTCAGTGTGTGTGTGTGTGTGTGTGTGTGTGTGTGTGTGTGTGTGTGTGTGTGTGTGCACTAGTGTTGCCATCAACCTGTAGCCCATTGTCTATATTTAAATGCCTCTCACACATTATGTGCTGTATTTCACAGCGAAATGTTTCTCAGGACTTCTGATGTCAGAATGTTGCATGAATTGCTTTGTACTTCTATAGTCATGTGGACTGTGTTGGTGGGTAAGTAAAAAAAATATATCTCAAATAATTGCAATATTAACACTCACTAAACTAACAGCTTATTCTTATGTTTTATGCTCTATCTTGACCAAAAACCTTTCAGCATTTAAATATCCTTTTTTGTAGGTCCAGTACAAACTGTGGATGTTTCTCAGCCTATTCAAATTGCCAAGTCTGGGTCTAATGTGACTTTCAAATGCCCTCTCCCAAACAGCCAGGAGCGTTATGCATGGTTCAAACAAACAACTGGACAAACACCAAAGTTTGTGGGAGTAAGTTATGAATATCAGTCTTCAATACTTGCCAGAGAATTTAATAATACCCGTTTCCACTTAAGCAGGGTTTCTGGAACATTCCATCTTACTATAGCAAACATTCTGCCGTCTGATGAAGGATCTTACTACTGTGGTGGACTAAATTTTTATGATCCACAGTTTGGAAGTGGAACATATCTGATAGTGAAAGGTAAACATTTCTCAACTGCCAGTGATTTTTCCCAGTGTTACGCTGGATTACCTAAATAAATTCTAGACAGAGGAATACTAAATTACATATCTGTGTGTAAAATCATTTCAGATGAAAACCAGATAAACCAGTCCATTAAAGCAGTGATTCAAGACCCTGTGCCAGGCCCAGTTTCCCCAGGAGGCTCAGAGACACTGGAGTGTGTGGTGCTGACTGAGAGCAGAACAGAAGAGCTCAGTGTGTTCTGGTTTCGACCTGCTTCAGGAGCTTCCCATCCAGGGCTCATCTACATCAACAAGAGCAGCAGTGGTCAATGCGAGGGCCGCTGTGTCTACAGTCTCTCAAAGAAGGACGTCGACATCACTGATGCTGGAACTTACTACTGCGCCATAGCTACCAGTGGACACATTCTCTTTGGAAATGGAACAACACTCAGACTTGGTAGGTGAGTTCTACTATTTTGAAACTACTTTAGTTCTGTATTTTTTTTTTTACTTTTAGGAAATTGTGACGGAATGTAAGTGTTTATATGAAGGTGGAAAATCATTTCAAGACCCACAGACTGAACCATACAATAGATCCCCAACAAAGCGTACTGTAAAAGTTATGTCAGTGATCACGCCAGAACTATCAGAACAGCAAGTTAATGTTGTGTAGTTTACAAAAGAAAGAGCTTAGTCATGATACTGATGTAATTTTTTTTCTGTAGGTACATTTTAAACTAGACTCTTTGTCTATGTATATGGTATCTGTTCCTGTCAAACCATAGATATGTACATATTTACAAGGCACATTTAATGGCTTTAGCTATTTAGCATGTCGCCTGCTTTAAATTAATTAGTAATTATGGAGAAGAATATGTTTGAGACAAGTCATTAAATATTGCCATATGTAATCCCAAAATGCTTAATTCCTAGCTATTTTATTTCACTGGAAAAATTCTGGATGCCTTGAGAGATTGTCCTGACAATTAGGGTGCATTCGCACTATGCCATCCATACCATAACCAAGTACACCTGAACACACAAAGTCTAGTCTAGGCATGGTACATTAGGGCGTTCACACACTAGGTGTGTTTTACTCGTACCATACCGCACTACGCTTGTCTCTGGTCCCTGGTCTGCACTCACACTGATATAATATTGAACTGTGCCCGGTCATGGTTGAGTTGCTGTGTTGTAGAATCTGTGGATAATAGTTTGATATTATATGGTGTGAGTGCAGACCAGTGACCAGAGACAACCATACTCCAGTGCAGTGTTAGGTGAAACATACCTAGTGTGTGTACGCCCTAGGCGTTAGGTGTACTTGGGTTGTACCTGGTAGATTATGAGACTTGTGAATTGTTAACCCCACTTAGAAATATGATTGTAATAAGAGCAAGTGTATTTACTAATTTTTTGCGGTGGTCTCTAGTATTAATGAATGCCCTGTGAGCCAGTTTTAGTGAAAAAAATGCTTTTGTGCTACTGGTACAGGCTGTTCTAGTTTGGTGGAGGAGATAGAGCAGGGAGAAAGATAGGTTCTTGGCTATGCTCGTCACAGGCTACAATTATTCAAAGCACATTTGGTCATAGCACAACACATACAAGAATTAAACATTATAAACAAACACACATACTTACCTATGTTTCACTAAGTGAATGTGTGCTGCAACTCCTCCGTTAATCACAGCGGTGGCATATGGCTTTTCTATTTAACAAAGTTACTCCACTTTGTTCGCCTTTTTCTTATTTGCTTGTTTTTCCGCCTATTTTCTTTCATTGACTAATGGAGGCAATCGGGGTAGAAGAACTTTTCACGTGCAGCATGCATATGCAACTCTGAGTTACCTGTCGTATTTCAAAAAGAGTCAAACGGTTTCTCGCGGAATGACAACTTTAAGGTTGGGAGGGTAGTGAGGATTTTAAACCCTCTACAATAAGTTTATTTAGTTTTTGGTGTGTGTGTGTGTGTGTGTGTGTGGGGGGCGGCGGGGGGGTATGGGACGGGACGTGGCTAACAGTACATATAGTGCTCCTTCTGACATTGTCTGTCTGGTTACTTTACAGCTGAACCTGTGAACACTGTGCTGTTTGGTCTGGTTGTGGCTTTGGGCTGTGGCTGTGTTGTACTGGCCTGCTGTCTGGCTTGGCTGATCTGCAGGGCTAGAGCAGGTTCCTGCAAGAGTAAGTGTGATATTTCTTAACATATCTATCAACCATATGTGATTTATGTTGATTGGTGTAGTGTTCTGAGTTTGTGTGTTATTGGACAGCGAGGGACTTGCAGCATGTTACTGACAGCAGCTCTGATGCCCGACCCAATACCCAAGTACGTTTTTTCATTACAATTAACATTTAGAAATATAATTTTAAAATATAACACAGATTTATGTTTTCCTGGTTTGTTTTCCTGCTGTTGTTAATTTGTGCACATCTATACACATCCGTGTTTCCTCCCACAGGCTGAGTCTGCAGATGTCCTGAACTATGCAGCCCTGAGCTTCCCTAAGAAGGAGAGCAGGGGCAGGAGAACGAGGAGGGAACCACCACCAGATGCTGTTTATGCAGCCGTACGACTCTGAACACTCAGCACTGAAAACTGTGGCATACTACAACAGTCATAGAGGCACGTCTTCTTTCAGCCTAAATTTGGGTGCACATTAAAGTGGTGGGGGGAGGGAACAGTGGTTAAGTGACTTCCTGTAGGAGAGGATGTGTGTATGTGACTATGAGAAGTCATACTCTAGTCCCAATAAAGAGGTATAAATAACATGGTATGGACCTGTGTTACATGTTTGATGTTGGATAGTTCTTTAATCACCCTGTTTATAGGTCTCTGTGTGGATGTTAGTCACCTGATCCAGACTGTTATTTACACTGGGCCTCAAAAACATTCCTTTACATGGTGCTGCTCTTTCCCACCAACCCTCCTCACTCTTTAGGGAACAGTGGCCACAGAAGCGGTCGTGGAGCAGTGATGGAGCAGAACATCCATCTGTATAAAGCGCTGGACTATATAAAATATATACATACAATATATATGTACTGTGCAAAAGTTTTAGGTAGGTGTCAAAAAATGCTGTTAACTAGGAATGCCTTCACAAATAGAAGTGTTAATCATTTATGTTCATCTATCAACAAAATTCAGTGCATGAACTAAAGGGAAATCTAAGTCAACACGTGGATGGCTAAAAAAATACAGCACTGTGCAAAAGTTTTAGGCAGGTGCCTTTAAACCAGCATCATTTCACACAAATCCATGCCACTGCCATGCCATTTATGTCTGGGTTATTGTTTTGGGCGCCTAAAGTGATTTTCTATAATGACAGACAACAAACTGCTCTGATTCTGAAGGTCATATGGGTCATGCTTAAGTATGGACACACAGGTGAAATGTCATGAACATGATGTTATCGGTGTTATTTTGTGATGAAATTACACCTCCTTGTAACTTATACAGACTTAAACAGGAAATTATTAATTCAATCTGCCCATATGTCTTTTACAGTAAAATTCATTGTCTTCACCCTCTGAGGTCAGTATGTCAGTATGTTTACTATGACAATATCAAATGCTTAGTGATATGAATGTCCTTAATAGTACACCAGCTAACGCTAATGTTTCATTATTTTTAACTATACGGAACTATGCTGAGGTATTCTGAGTTCATAGCAAGTGCTACAGACATTTCATTCATCAGATGGACATCAAAGACACCGTCACAGGAAACTACAATGTGGTCTACCTTTTCAGGGTCATGTATATCTAGCTATGTGTCGCATGTGTTGTTGTTGATGTTGTTTATGTTTGGGGAGTAGTAACCTTTTAATGGTGGGAATTGGGGATGTGGATTTATATGTGTTGTAGGGGAGGGCAGAGTCAAGTTGGGGAACGATAGAGGTTCAAGCAGTAGTGCTGTGTGGGTGTTTCACTATGGTGTAGAAAACCTGCTGTGCTCTTAAACCTGTCAATTGTGTCGTAAACCTGCTGTGCTCCTAAACTTGTGCACTGTGTTGTAATTTGATGTGCATTGCCCTGTGTGAGGGGGTGGGTTTTCATTGTTATTTTGGATAGCTTGCCCCAATAGCCACGCCCCTATGAGTTTGAGTCCCCTGGTCCAGATAGTTGTTGCACCCTTTTTATATTGTTTGTAAAATAAAAGTATATATTTTTTTCCCTTCAAAGCAGTCTGTGTTGTGTGTAACTGGGGTTTTCTGCATAACCATCCCAGCTTTGGCTGGTGACATCTGCTTGCTGTGTGTGTGTGTGTGTGTGTGTGTGTGTGTGTGTGTGTGTGTGTGTGTGTGTGTGTGTGTGTGTGTGTGTGTGTGTGTGTGTGTGTGTGTGTGTGTGTGTGTGTGTGGTCATGTTTGTCATCAACCTATTAGCCACTGTCTATATTTAAACACATGTACAAACACAACGGACTTTGTGCTTCACAATATCAGATGTGGGTTAGAATATTCATTCTCAGTATGTCTATGGCCATATGGACCCTTACGGGTAAGCTAAGATATTATCTCAATACCTAAAGTACATTTGTGACAACTATAATGACTGATTGTAAAATTAGTATTCCCTCATGACCCAACAGTATTTCAGTAATTAATAATGCTTTTCTGTAGGTCCAGTACAAACTATCTGTGATTCTCCCCACATTCAAGTGGCCAAGACTGGAGACAATCTGACTCTGGATTGTTTTATCTCAGAAAGTACAAACAAGACTGTCATTTGGATTAAGCAAAAAATTGGACAAACAGTACAATTCATTGGAATGTCTCGGCTTTCTGTACCTCCCACACTATATGGAGAATTTCAGGATAACCAGTTCAAGTTAAGCAGAGGTTCTGAGACATTCTATCTATCTATGGCAAACATTCTACCATCTGATGAAGGTTATTACTACTGTGGTGTCACAGCCTTGCGTGATCCACAGGTTGGAAGTGGAACATACTTGATTGTGCAAGGTAAATTTGGTTTTTAATCATGCTGTATTTTCACAATGTTCACAACTTATAATGTAATCCCCTTGTTCTTTATCTGTGTGTATGTGATATAATTTCAGATAAAATCAGCTAAACCAGTCTGTTACAAAAGTGATGCAAGAACCAGTTTCCCCAGGAGGCTTAGAGACACTGGAGTGTGTGGTGCTGACTGAGAGCAGAACAGAAGAGCTCAGTGTGTTCTGGTTCCGACCTGCGTCAGGAGCTTCCCATCCAGGGCTCATCTACATCAACAAGAGCAGCAGTGGTCAGTGTGAGGGCAGCTGTGTCTACAGTCTCTTAAAGACGGACGTCAACATCACTGATGCTGGAACTTACTACTGCGCCATAGCTACCAGTGGACACATTCTCTTTGGAAATGGAACAACACTTAGATTTGGTAAATTGTTTTCACAGTTTTTGAACAATAGTTTTATTTGTACGTATTACTGCTAAAAATATTTGTTATGTTTTAAAGAAATTGAATACACGGTTGATGTGATTTTTGAAGATACATTCTGTAGCCTTTGAGGTCTACTGTTGTATATAATTTCTTTGTTACTCCCACATTAATTTAGATTGCTAATGGCCATGTGAAGAAGACATGCTGGTCTGTTGGCTGTTTTTGCCAAGTTTATTTAAAATGCATTAATTAAGTTTTATCAGGGCTACTATTATTTACACACCGTCTGCTGACTAGTTTTGTTGTTTAGCTTAATTTGTAACTGTACGAAAAATACATTATATGTATAAATAGGAATAATATCTAAAACAGGAGATAACACATTGCCATATCGAACTCCTAAATCTTGTAATCTCATGTTATTTTAGTCATGAAGAAATCATGTATGTAGAATGAGCTATATGTAACAAAGGTGATTATAAAAACATAATTATAGTTTTCCCACCAATAATGATGACCTTGCATCGTCAACTATTAACACAGCATTATTCATTTAAATCTATACTTAATTAATGACGGAGGAAATCTAAATTCACTTGTGCCACTTCTACCTCTACATTTCAGGCTGCTTTATACATGTAGTAAGGTACCTTTAAGAATGGTACAGAAGGGCAGATTATTCACTGTTGGAAATAGATCGCCTTGGTTAAAAACAAGATTTTAGTGAGATTATTAGGAGATTACATTTCTCACTGTACAAACAGGGCTGCTTCTGACGTTGTCTGTCTGGTTACTTTACAGCTGAACCAGTGAACACTGTGCTGTTTGGTCTGGTTGTGGCTTTGGGCTGTGGCTGTGTTGTACTGGCCTGCTGTCTGGCTTGGCTGATCTGCAGGGGTAGAGCAGGTGCCTGCAGGAGTAAGTGTGATATTTCTCCAATTAGTCATTATTATTTTATTCGACTGGTTTAGTTTTCTGAATTTGTGTGTTGTTGGACAGTGCGATGCTTGCAGAATGCTACAGACAGCAGCTCTGACGCTGCACACAGCTCTCCAGTAAGATTCATATTTTTTTATTAATGTATTCATGGCTTTACATCACCATAGAGTTTGTATCTTTTAAAATTAACAATTACAATTTCAAAATAAAACAAAGGTCAATGTTTCCTGAATGGTGGATACAAGGGCATAACAGTAAGCATATACACATGTGCATGTATGTATGTATGCATGTGTAGTTCAGCTGTTTTTGTGTCTGGTAGTTTTGGTGCGCAGGGATCTGTAGCGTCTACCAGAGGGAAGGAGGTCGAAGAGGGTGTGTGCAGGGTGAGAGGGGTCTTTGATTATGTTCTCTGCCCGCTTCCTGGACCTCCCAATGTACAAGTCCTGGAGGGAGGGCAGGGGGGCACCGATGATTTTTTCAGCAGACCGAATTGTGCGCTGTAGTCTGTGTTTGTCTTGTTGTGTGGCTGCTCCAAAACAGACTGTGATGGACGAGCAGAGGATGGATTCTACTACAGCTGTGTAGAAGGTAACCAACAGTTCTTGTGGTAGGCCATGCTTCCGCAGCTGGCGTAGGAAGTACATCCTCTGCTGAGCCTTTTTGAGGATGGCGTTGATGTTGGACTCCCACTTCAGGTCCTGAGAGATGATGGATCCCAGAAACTTGAAAGAGTCCACCTTTGATACTGGGCTGTGGGATATTGTGAGGGGGTGCAGCAGTGATGGGTGCTTCCTGAAGTCCACAACCATCTCGACAGTCTTTAGTGCGTTGAGTTCTAGGTTGTGTTGGCTGCACCAGAGCACCAGCTTGTCAACCTCCTGTCTGTATGCAGACTCATCACCATCCTGGATAAGCCCAATGACAGTGGTATCGTCTGCGATACCACAAGAAAGTCTATTCATGTTTTTGTACCATCAACAAAGAACAGTTTGACTTGCTTGAGTTGCCATAAAATTCCATTGAACTGAAGATTACATTGTATTTCTTCAGTTTTAAAATTAATGAATAATAAAACTGACATTTCTTATAATGGTTGCATTTGCCTGTTTTATATTTATCTGCACTTCATTTTACATATCCTTGTTTCCTCCCACAGGCTGAGTCTGCAGATGTCCTGAACTATGCAGCCCTGAGTTTCCCTAAGAAGGAGAGCAGGGTCAGGAGAACTAGGAGGGAACCACCACCAGATGCTCTTTATGCAGCCGTATGTCTCTGAACACTCAGCACTGAGCACTGTGACATGCTATAGCAGACAGCCGTGAGAGCAATAAGTGTACTTCCATCCTCATTGAGGATTCAGTATATGAGAGATCAGAGAGTTGGAATGCTGGTTGAAAGTGTGACTGTATGTGTGAAAGTGAGTGTAATGTTACAAAGTCAGAATGTTGTGTCTGCAACTGTTACAGTACTAGACAGACAGACAGATGGCAATCTTCCCAATCATTTATTTTTCATGTGTACATGTGACTGGAGTCCATGGATTTCTCATTTTAGCTCTTAGAGTGATTTGTCTTGTATTTGTGTGTTTTTTTTTTTTAACCATTTTACCTGCTTGTTTGTGTTAACTATCTCTACCAACTTCCTGTTTTGTCCGTTGCCTTGTCCCTTTTTACTAATCTGTGTTTATGTAAGCTGTGGGGTTTCTGGAACTTCCTGCAGGATCAATAAAGTATATTTTTATCTCTCTACCTACCTAGCTACCCTCCTACCTCATAAACTAAAAAATGTTTTAAAGAAACTCATGACTCATGGCAATTGCTTCAAATAACTTACAGGGTTTCTTGAAAAAACACCTTTCCCTTTTCAGAAAATGCATGCTGATTAAACAAATGGAAGTAGTAGTTTTGCTTCTCCTTAGAAGTTTGCAGTAACAGGAAGTTACCCTTAAGTCATGTGATCCCCTCAAATACACCGGTGCATGTAAACATGTCCCATATTTGCATATATGCAGTTCAATAAATTATGCATCATGGCCGGTAATGTCAGGAAGTCTAGTGTGCTCTTTGGTGTTTGAAGGGAAAACTTGCAGTCCTTCTCTGACTGTATTTAGAGACCCCCACACACCCTGTTCTTTTCAGTGATATATGCAGTATGGATTGCAAAGTGTCTTGTGCCGTAATCTTGATTTTCGACATAGTGGATTGGAGTACAGGTTGTAAGCATTGTCTGTTTCATGTTAATCATTTAGTCCCTACTTGAAATGGACCGGTGTATTTGAGGTGATCACATGACTTAAGGGTAACTACCTGTTGCTTCCTGTATGTGTGTACCGCTCTGTGTAGATATTGCTATTGACAGCATGTGTGAGATGACTAGTGGTAGGGTGTGTGCGTGTGGGTGGGGGCTTGGAATACAAACTTTTAACTGCCCACCAACAAACATATTAAACCATTTCCAGCCCACAGAGAATATGTAAGGAATGATGTTCAGTGCAGCAGGCAAGGAGTAAGTCTGGACAGAGTGACCCCAACACAAAGCCTCTTCCTCAATATGAGCGATGCAGTCTTCCCTCTCAAGAGTAAGAAAAGATAAGATGTCTCACCAATAATAGCTGTTGAGCTTATCCCAGGGGTCACCCAGACTGACTTGTTTACCTTGGTGCCATCCTCGCCATCAGACATTAACTCAGTGTTTGAGGTTGAAATAAAAGGACAATGCTTCAACAAAAGCTGAAAATTAAGTTGTGCCACACTGTCATGAATTGGGCCCTATGTATCAGATCACATGCATGGGAGGGTGACAACCAATTACGTGTGCAGCTGCTGTGTCTTTTTTTTTACTTACTGCTTGGTTTTGTGTTTACTGCCTCAATAGCACCTCCTCTGGACAGTCTGGTGTGTGACACTACTGGCATGTCCAAGTACCTGATTTATGATCACCATAATTCCACTGCTGCACCAATAGTCTGAGATTACAGTGACCTTGCTGCCCTGCTGAGCCCTGTCTTGAGATTAGGATTTAAATTATCTTGATGCAATAATTTTGTGCATTTCCCTAAACACAGACATTTTACAACTGTAAAGAAGCATTTTTGCAAAAAAAAGAGGGAACTATGATCAACATTTACATACAATTCACATTGAGGGTTTTACTTAAGCACTTTTACAGTAGACTGAAAGTAACAAAATGTTAATTAAGTATAATGCTTCAACATCATTAAAACTAGCATTGTGGAATCACCAAAAAATGGGTGGGTATCTCCAAAAAAAAAGCCATCATGTATTCTCTAAACCATGTTTCATGCAAGACAGCCACAGGAAGTGTAAATATGGTCTTTGGTTTTTGAAGTGGAAACCTGCAGTCATTCTCTGATTATATTTAGACACCTCCACACACCCTGTGCTTCTCAGTGAAACATGCAGTATGATTCGCAAAGGGTCTGAGGCCTTAATCTTTATTGTCACCATTTTAATGGCTGTTTGGAATAGGGGATGTAAGTACTGTCTTACTTAATTATTAAATTAAATAACGATTAAAATTAATTTCTTTTTTGGCACTTTTTATCTATATTCAGCTATATACACAAAAATTAGGTGAACTTTTAGCAATATTGTCATTATGTTTAATATTTAATATTTCCAGATCCTGTGGAGACCAAAATGATCTTTCACCCAACCCTGATGATGACTGCTAAGATGGGGAGTACTGTAACTCTGACATGCTTTGTATCACAGAAAGAAACAGATGCTGTAGTTTGGTACAAGCAAAGTATTGGACAGATTCCACGTATTGCAGGTGTAACTCACCGTTTTGTTTCTCTACTCTACAATGAGTTTAATACTACCCGTTTCAACCTACACAAAGGCTCCGGATCATTCAACCTGTCCATCTCAAACATCCAGTTATCTGATGAGGCCTCTTACTTCTGCGGAGTCAATATTGGCTTTGACATTCACTTTAGAAATGGAACATTTTTACTAGTGAAAGGTAAGTGTGTTTCAATATACTCCTAGCTCCTGCTGGTCATTAAAGTCACATTGAAAGTCCTGCAATAATATAACTGATGTTTGTGAGTGAAATTACTTTCAGAAATGAGCCATGAGGGCACCAACATAGCAGCAGTGATCCAGGACCCAGTGCCAGGCCCAGTTTCCCCAGGAGGCTCAGAGACACTGGAGTGTGTGGTGCTGACTGAGAGCAGAACAGAAGAGCTCAGTGTGTTCTGGTTCCGACCTGCTTCAGGAGCTTCCCATCCAGGGCTCATCTACATCAACAAGAGCAGCAGTGGTCAGTGTGAGGGCCGCTGTGTCTACAGTCTCTCAAAGAAGGACGTCAACATCACTGATGCTGGAACTTACTACTGCGCCATAGCTACCAGTGGACACATTCTCTTTGGAAATGGAACAAGTCTTAGACTTGGTAAGTTGTTCTCACTGTTTTTGAATAATATTATGATCAAATAATTGTTTATATATAAAACATGCTTTTGTAAATACAGTTTATATAAATTTTGAAGATATATTCTGTAGCCTTTGAGGTCTACTGTTGTATATAATTTCTTTGTTACTCCCACATTAATTTTGTTTACAAGTTTGTCACAAGTTTATTCAAAATGGATTAATTAAGTTAAGATTAATTAGTTTTATCAGGGCTAGTAACACTATTACAGTACTTACATGCCAAGTCTGCTGAATTTAGTTGGCTTAGTAGGTTTAGGTAAAACCTCCATGTTGTTGTTTAGCTTAATTTGTAACTCTACTAAAAATGCTATATGTATAAAGAGCAATAACACGAGGAATCATGCACATAGAATGAGCTATATCTAACAAAAGTGATCACATAATCATATTTTCCCGCCAATAATGATAACCTTGCATTGTCGACTGGTAATGCAGCATTTATTAATTTAGATAGATCTATACTTAATTAATCCCGGAGGAAATCTAAAATCACTTGTGCCACTTCTACCTCTACATTTCAGGCTGCTTTATACTGTACATGTCGTAAGGAACCTTTAAGAATGGTACTGAAGGGCGGATTATTCACTGTTGGAAATAGATCGCCTTGGTTAAAAATAAGATTTCAGTGAGATTATTAGTAGATTACATTTCTCGCTGTACAAACAGGGCTGCTTCTGACATTGTCTGTCTGGTTACTTTACAGCTGAACCAGTGAACACTGTGCTGTTTGGTCTGGTTGTGGCTTTGGGCTGTGGCTGTGTTGTACTGGCCTGCTGTCTGGCTTGGCTGATCTGCAGGGGTAGAGCAGGTGCCTGCAGGAGTAAGTGTGATATTTCTCCAATTAGTCATTATTATTTTATTCGACTGGTTTAGTTTTCTGAATTTGTGTGTTGTTGGACAGTGCGATGCTTGCAGAATGCTACAGACAGCAGCTCTGACGCTGCACACAGCTCTCCAGTAAGATTCATTATATTTTTATTAATGTATTCATGGCTTTACATCACCATAGAGTTTGTATCTTTTAAAATTAACAATTACAATTTCAAAATAAAACAAAGGTCAATGTTTCCTGAATGGTGTTGATAAATATATTAATATATAAAAACAGGGTGTCTCAACAGTCACTATACACTTTTTACACATTCCTATGAGTACACAAGAAAGTCTATTCATGTTTTTGTACCATCAACAAAGAACAGTTTGACTTGCTTGAGTTGCCATAAAATTCCATTGAACTGAAGATTACATTGTATTTCTTCAGTTTTAAAATTAATGAATAATAAAACTGACATATCTTATAATGGTTGCATTTGCCTGTTTTATATTTATCTGCACTTCATTTTACATATCCTTGTTTCCTCCCACAGGCTGAGTCTGCAGATGTCCTGAACTATGCAGCCCTGAGCTTCCCTAAGAAGGAGAGCAGGGGCAGGAGAACTAGGAGGGAACCACCACCAGATGCTATTTATGCAGCCGTACGTCTCTGAACACTCAGCACTGAGCACTGTGACATGCTATAGCAGACAGCCGTGAGAGCAATAAGTGTACTTCCATCCTCATTGAGGATTCAGTATATGAGAGATCAGAGAGTTGGAATGCTGGTTGAAAGTGTGACTGTATGTGTGAAAGTGAGTGTAATGTTACAAAGTCAGAATGTTGTGTCTGCAACTGTTACAGTACTAGACAGACAGACAGATGGCAATCTTCCCAATCATTTATTTTTCATGTGTACATGTGACTGGAGTCCATGGATTTCTCATTTTAGCTCTTAGAGTGATTTGTCTTGTATTTGTGTGTTTTTTTTTTTTACCATTTTACCTGCTTGTTTGTGTTAACTATCTCTACCAACTTCCTGTTTTGTCCGTTGCCTTGTCCCTTTTTACTAATCTGTGTTTATGTAAGCTGTGGGGTTTCTGGAACTTCCTGCAGGATCAAAAAAGTATATTTTTATCTCTCTACCTACCTAGCTACCCTCCTACCTCATAAACTAAAAAATGTTTTAAAGAAACTCATGACTCATGGCAATTGCTTCAAATAACTTACAGGGTTTCTTGAAAAAACACCTTTCCCTTTTCAGAAAATGCATGCTGATTAAACAAATGGAAGTAGTAGTTTTGCTTCTCCTTAGAAGTTTGCAGTAACAGGAAGTTACCCTTAAGTCATGTGATCCCCTCAAATACACCGGTGCATGTAAACATGTCCCATATTTGCATATATGCAGTTCAATAAATTATGCATCATGGCCGGTAATGTCAGGAAGTCTAGTGTGCTCTTTGGTGTTTGAAGGGAAAACTTGCAGTCCTTCTCTGACTGTATTTAGAGACCCCCACACACCCTGTTCTTTTCAGTGATATATGCAGTATGGATTGCAAAGTGTCTTGTGCCGTAATCTTGATTTTCGACATAGTGGATTGGAGTACAGGTTGTAAGCATTGTCTGTTTCATGTTAATCATTTAGTCCCTACTTGAAATGGACCGGTGTATTTGAGGTGATCACATGACTTAAGGGTAACTACCTGTTGCTTCCTGTATGTGTGTACCGCTCTGTGTAGATATTGCTATTGACAGCATGTGTGAGATGACTAGTGGTAGGGTGTGTGCGTGTGGGTGGGGGCTTGGAATACAAACTTTTAACTGCCCACCAACAAACATATTAAACCATTTCCAGCCCACAGAGAATATGTAAGGAATGATGTTCAGTGCAGCAGGCAAGGAGTAAGTCTGGACAGAGTGACCCCAACACAAAGCCTCTTCCTCAATATGAGCGATGCAGTCTTCCCTCTCAAGAGTAAGAAAAGATAAGATGTCTCACCAATAATAGCTGTTGAGCTTATCCCAGGGGTCACCCAGACTGACTTGTTTACCTTGGTGCCATCCTCACCATCAGACATTAACTCAGTGTTTGAGGTTGAAATAAAAGGACAATGCTTCAACAAAAGCTGAAAATTAAGTTGTGCCACACTGTCATGAATTGGGCCCTATGTATCAGATCACATGCATGGGAGGGTGACAACCAATTACGTGTGCAGCTGCTGTGTCTTTTTTTTTACTTACTGCTTGGTTTTGTGTTTACTGCCTCAATAGCACCTCCTCTGGACAGTCTGGTGTGTGACACTACTGGCATGTCCAAGTACCTGATTTATGATCACCATAATTCCACTGCTGCACCAATAGTCTGAGATTACAGTGACCTTGCTGCCCTGCTGAGCCCTGTCTTGAGATTAGGATTTAAATTATCTTGATGCAATAATTTTGTGCATTTCCCTAAACACATACATTTTACAACTGTAAAGAAGCATTTTTGCAAAAAAAAGAGGGAACTATGATCAACATTTACATACAATTCACATTGAGGGTTTTACTTAAGCACTTTTACAGTAGACTGAAAGTAACAAAATGTTAATTAAGTATAATGCTTCAACATCATTAAAACTAGCATTGTGGAATCACCAAAAAATGGGTGGGTATCTCCAAAAAAAAAGCCATCATGTATTCTCTAAACCATGTTTCATGCAAGACAGCCACAGGAAGTGTAAATATGGTCTTTGGTTTTTGAAGTGGAAACCTGCAGTCATTCTCTGACTAGAGACCTCCACACACCCTGTGCTTCTCAGTGAAACATGCAGTATGATTCGCAAAGGGTCTGAGACCTTAATCTTTATTTTCACCATTTTAATGGCTGTTTGGAATAGGGGATGTAAGTACTGTCTTATTTAATTATTAAATTAAATAACGATTAAAATGAATTTCTTTTTTAGCACTTTTTATCTATATTCAGCTATATACACAAAAATTAGGTGAACTTTTAGCAATATTGTCATTATGTTTAATATTTAATATTTCCAGATCCTGTGGAGGCCAAAAGGATCTTTCAGCCAACCCTAATGATGACTGCTAAGATGGGGAGTACTGTAACTCTGACATGCTTTGTATCACAGAAAGAAACAAATGCTGTAGTTTGGTACAAGCAAAGTATTGGACAGATGCCACGTATTGCAGGTGTAACTCGGGGTTTTGTTTCTCTACTCTACAATGAGTTTAATACTACCCGTTTTAACCTACACAAAGGCTCCGGATCATTCAACCTGTCCATCTCAAACATCCAGTTATCTGATGAGGCCTCTTACTTCTGCGGAGTCAATAATGCCTTTGACATTCACTTTAGAAATGAAACATTTTTACTAGTGAAAGGTAAGTGAGTTTCAATATACTCCTAGCTCCTGCTGGTCATTAAAGTCACATTGAAAGTCCTGCAATAATATAACTGATGTTTGTGAGTGAAATTACTTTCAGAAATGAGCCATGAGGGCACCAACATAGCAGCAGTGATCCAAGACCTGGTGCCAGGCCCAGTTTCCCCAGGAGGCTCAGCGACACTGGAGTGTGTGGTGCTGACTGAGAGCAGAACAGAAGAGCTCAGTGTGTTCTGGTTCCGACCTGCTTCAGGAGCTTCCCATCCAGGGCTCATTTACATCAACAAAAGCAGCAGTGGTCATTGTGAGGGCCGCTGCGTCTACAGTCTCTTAAAGAAGGACGTCGACATCACTGATGCTGGAACTTACTACTGCGCCATAGCTACCAGTGGACACATACTCTTTGGAAATGGAACAAGTCTTAGACTCAGTAAGTTCTTTTCACTATTTTTGAACAATATTATCATCAGATGATTATTTATATTTTAAAAAATGCTTCTGAATATATAGAGTTTATAGAGATTACATTTCTCGCTGTACAAACAGGGCTGCTTCTGACATTGTCTGTCTGGTTACTTTACAGCTGAACCAGTGAACACTGTGCTGTTTGGTCTGGTTGTGGCTTTGGGCTGTGGCTGTGTTGTACTGGCCTGCTGTCTGGCTTGGCTGATCTGCAGGGGTAGAGCAGGTGCCTGCAGGAGTAAGTGTGATATTTCTCCAATTAGTCATTATTATTTTATTCGACTGGTTTAGTTTTCTGAATTTGTGTGTTGTTGGACAGTGCGATGCTTGCAGAATGCTACAGACAGCAGCTCTGACGCCGGACACAGCTCTCCAGTAAGATTCATTATATTTTTTTATTAATTTATTCATGGCTTTACATCACCATGGAGTTTATATATCTTAAAATGAACAATTACAATTTAAAACAAAGGTCAATGTTTCCTGAATGGTGTTGATAAATATATTAATATATAAAAACATGGTGTCTCAACAGTCACTATACACTTTTTACACATTCCTATAAGTACACAAAGTGTATTCATGTTTTTGTACCATCAACAAAAAAACTGTTTGACTTCCTTGAGTTGCCATAAAATTCCATTGATTACATTGTATTTCTTTTAAAATTTTAAAATTAATGAATAATAAAACTGACATTTCTTATACTATAGTGAAGTTTTATAATGGTTGCATTTGCCTGTTTTATATTTATCCAGTAGCGGCTCCTGAGCATAAATATTGGTGGGGCAGACACTGACTCCTGCCTGAATCACCACCCTGACCAAATGTTATAGAATAATGTATACTGATAGGCCTATTAAAAACCTAATTAATGTAGTAATTCGGCTAAAAAGGAATATAATAAATCTGTCTGCAAGCAGCACCATAAAAGCTTGCGTTTCAGAGTTTTTTTTATATATTAACATTAATGTAGCGCTATGATTAACGAAGACCAATGAAATGCCCAATGCCACAATGCAACAGCCTCATATAATAAGCACAACGACACATTTTGCCTCTCTAATTGATTTCGAATGCTTACATGATAGCACCTCATCGAGGTGTGCTGCAATATTAACTTGATCTATGGGTAGTTTTATAGCACACTGTAAATGTGCTTTGCTTGAGAGTGTGCTTTTTTGCTACTTCGGAAAAAATATTTTACGTCGCTAACTCCTGTAATCCCAATGTCCCCTTGTCCTAAGCATGATCTGAACCAGTGGCGCCGCCAGGCGTACGGCCGTACGCACCAGGCGTACCTTGGGGAGAGAGATGTGTTTTTTTTTGTTTTTTATTATTATTATTATTATTATTATTATTATTATTGTTGTTGTTGTCACCGAATGTTTTGGCAATGCAACATATGATGTCATGCGAATAAAGCGCATTACATTTAAATTGATTTTGAAAGAGACAGAGAGAAGTAGAGAACTGGGCGCGATTTAAAGCACCGAGTTTATACGAAAACACTTACAGTATCCTTTTGGCGGCTACCCCTCCCCCACTCTCACGAAACAAATGATACATTAGTCAAGAATTCCATTGCAGACTACCTCCAGTCAACTACTGTAGACAATGCACAACTGGATGAGGCCCAGGTCCTGGTTGCTCAAACAGTGAGGACTGCTCGCATCCAGAATATACCAACATGCTTGGCTTGTAATAAAAGAACTCAGGTTAATGTAATTAAAGTGCAATAGCAATTGTAAAATTAAACTAAGCAAGACGTCAGTATCACTAGCAAGAAAACAAGTGGATCATAGCTGCCCCAACTTAAGGTATGACAGCGGGTTTCCTTTATAATATGCCCGCCGTGGCACTAGTTACCAAGACAGTCACAACACGATAAATGTTATTTTCATTGTATCTTAAGTCATTTCACGTAGGATTTACCGTCTATTTATTGTGACTTCTACTAGCGTCAAATCCATAGCATCACGGGCTATCTGACAGCTAGCACCCCCTTAAGAAAGGCGCACTTTTGACCGCGCCTAAACCTTTAGCTAGTAGCCTAATAATCTGTTGAATATACAGATTATAATCTGTTGAACAAGGGGGGTTGTAGTGTTTTTGATTGCAACTTAATTTACAACGTAGTTCTGTAGACGTCCTTGAATTTACTTTGTTGTTGGCAATGTGTATAGCTGACAATTTAACAGTGTCTTTCTGCTGGGTTGCATATGTGGTCACACAGAGTTTATGCTTAGTGTGCCAGGCAAACACGTCTTCTGGAAAGCCGTAAAGCTATACCGACGCCTGATTCATATGGATTCATGTTCGAAGCAGCACACTCTGGTTGTTTCAATGCCTATGTTATGCATGGGTTGTGCTATGCTATGTTGCTAACTGGAAACATTTAGTACTGCAGCAATATTTTTTTTTCTTGTTTGGGGTACCTCGGACCCTTTTCTATTTTTTCACTAGTGTTTATTGTTCATGTGTAGTTTACGTATCACGTATGTTCATATTGTTCATCTTCAAGTTCAAGTTAGTCGTTGTGTTGTATATAGATTGACCCTTCATAGAAAAAAAGCAGCATAGCCTGCAGCACGCATGCTTTTTTTTGGGGGGGGGGGGGGGGTCACACACAGCTAGTGCGTACCTTACAGTTAAATCCTGCAGGCGCCCCTGATCTGAACAGTAGACATGGAAAGCAAAATACTCTATTACTTAGAGCAACCACACAGCTAATTCATTTTCATCATACCATGTTCGCGAAAATGTTCGGTTATCTTCCCTTTGTGCTTAGTTTTCTGTGTTATGCTGATATCTGGTCTGTCTGGGCTAAGCTGCTTGATCACTAACTTATCTTCAAATTCAAGTCCATCAAATGCATTTTTTAACAGAAAGTCCACGCTGTTGGACAAGGCAGGTTCTGTGCTGCAGGCCATCACTGCATTTGACACGATTGGGTTAGGTCTAACGTTACTAGAGGAGTACTGATCTGTGAGCTGCTAGAAGAGGTTAAAAAAAATAGGCAGGTGGGGCAGACTTGCTCCTGCCCCTATTGGGCTGCTTGCAATTCCGACAACTGACGCCAGGCGAATAGGATAAATCAACAGATGAATGTGTGCAGTGACCAGTCCTGCCCCATAACTGCAATCAACAAAAATATTTGAGATTCAATTCCACAATGCTAAAACACACATACAGAAACCATATACGACAGAGTAGTTAAATAGGTAGCAAGCAGAGCAGTTATGTAGGTAACATTATTTATTAGGAGGAACTATGTTTTGGGGTGGATGTTTTTTGGGAGGGCGCTGCCCCACCTGCCCATATTGACGAGCCGTGCCTGTATTTATCTGCACTTAATTTTTACATATCCTTGTTTCCTCCCACAGGCTGAGTCTGCAGATGTCCTGAACTATGCAGCCCTGAGCTTCCCTAAGAAGGAGAGCAGGGGCAGGAGAACTAGGAGGGAACCACCACCAGATGCTATTTATGCAGCTGTACGACTCTGAACACTCAGCACTGAGCACTGTGACATGCTATAGCAGACAGCCGTGAGAGCAATAAGTGTACTTCCATCCTCGTTGAGGATTCAGTATTTGAGAGATCAGAGAGTTGAAATGCTGTTTGAAAGAGTGACTGTATGTATGAAGGTGAGTGTGATGTTAAGAAGCCATAATGTTGTGTGAATAATACGGCATGAATAAAGTGGTCTGGGACTGTTACAATATTGCACAGTGAATGGAAGAAAAAATGAAGGCTATTACCCTCTTTATTTTTTTATGTGTGCATGTGACTGAAGCCCATGCATTTCTCATTTCACCCCTTGGCTCTTTTTCTGTTTGTCACCATGACGCACCTGTCTGTGTTTGTGTTAGTTGGACCCTCCAGTGTCCTGCAGTTTCCTTCTACCTTTATGCTAATAAACTAAAAACTGCTTTTAAGAAACCGATGACTCAGCACAGTTAACTCAAAGTCATGAAGGGTGTGTCATAATATTTCTGAACTCCATTCCGTTTCCTCATTAATTTTAAATCCACTGAAATAACAGTAAGACTGTTTTATGTAAGGGGTAACATCCGACGAGGCGTGCATTATACAGTTTTAAGTCAACGAGGTGGAGCCTAAGAACTTTCCGACGCGAAGCGGAGGGAAGTTTGCTCCGCCAAGTTGACTTAAAACTGTATAATGCACGCCTCGGAGGATGTTACCCCGCTTATGACCCGGTTAATGCCACTCAATTATGTAGAATGTATTTAAAATAATTCTCAATTAACTTAGAGGGTTAACTTGACTCAGTTTCGCTACAATGTGGCCTACAATATAGCCTAATATTTGTAACGTTAAGTAGAGCGCTACGCAGCCCTCAGTCACTAGCCAAATTGGTTGTCAAGGTTACCTTTCATTTGGTAAGGTGATAGCTACTGCTTATCAGGGGTTAGCTAGCTTGGATTGAGCAACGCGACACATGCAATACTTATTCCAAAACGTTGATTTAGTTGTTATTTTCGGTTTACTATTTTTTTTAAGTTCATGGAAATTGAACTCGACATTGCCATTAATTGTGAAGTTTGATAGAGACGGTTACAGTAAGTACATTCTATTGGGTGTTGATATGGAACGGTGCTGAAGTTTTAAACTTTTTTGCCAGAACTACTTTCAAGGCGTGCATGATATACGATTTTACTGCATGCCTAGCAACCAATCAGAAAGCAGCACCACGTTCCAGAGGGTCATAATAATCAGTATATCTCCTTAATCATTTAGGCTACCAAAAATACAATCGATGCACAATAAAGCTAATTTAATTCCCTTTCCATTGATATCATGACATGACCATGAAAGCAAGTGGATGTCGACTATGGCCATTTCAATAAAAAACACCCCTGAAAAAATTATGCTTTCTCACAATGGCCGGGTTTCCCAAACACAGTTAAGAATCTATTAATGTTTAGAGTTTCCTCTGTTCTAAGATGGGTCTAAAGGAGCGCTAAGAGCTCATGCAGTCAGTTTTCTGAAAGTGACAAGTTCATATTCTGTTTCAAGCTAACTTTAAATTACAGGGTCATGGGTTTAATGTGACCTCAATTCCTTTATACAGTGACAACATCTTCATTATGAAGCAAAGGGCACCTAACTAGTTGAATAATCTTTCTGGCATGTGAGCCACATGCAACCCAGTTGTTAAATTGAAAGGTTAAATTTGCCTCCCAAGATGCGGGTAAAAAATGCTGGTGCCCTTAGTTGGCCGGATGTTTAAATTTTGTCATCTCCTTCTAAACTTTGTGGGGAAAAAATGAATTACTTTTGCCTTGTTTACTCATCTTTAGTAATGTGGTGAACTGGAAAACTAGGATAAGTTATCAGGTTATGAAGCTAAAACCAATTGGCACCTTTTTGTTTGTGGGTACTTTTTTCAAATGTCCATGGTCTTACCATCGCTTGATCTATTTTTAGCAGCAGAAGTCATGAAGCGGCAAAACATATTTGAAATATGACATTGTTAGAAGTTTTTATTCATGGAATAAGACCCCTCAGCTTTGCGTCAAGAATGACAGCCTCATTAAACATTATGCCTTACATAATTAAATCTATAGGGCCTTTACAATGTATGACTTTTGTACTGTCTACAGTGTCATCATCCACAAATCCCAGATTCAGATCTCTTTGTTAACAGTATCATGCTATTCACTAATTTGCAAATGTCCTGCATGTTTTCAGTTACTGCAATTATTTTGTGATGTTAATAGAGATGGCAAACTAATTTTTTATGAATACTTTATTGTATTAAGTTATTTTGTCGTTGGGCTGTGTTGCCCATCCGCTGATCTGCTGGAAACTGGAAACAAGCAGACACATGCAGCAGCAGGCTACCCCAGAAACTCTAACTAGGTGGGGCCTAGTGATTTAGTGTGAATGTGGCAAACTTTTTTCAGCATTTAACAGGAAGTGATCTTTATGTTTTGTTGAGTCTTTCAGTCACTCTGAAGTCATTTGAAACTGAGACATGAACTGTGTGTCAACATTTTCAACAGCATGTAACTGGACTTATCACATTCTCTGTCTACTAGTAGGACAATGATTTGGATTTTTATATTCATTCTTTTTCAAATGCGTAAGTCCACTGAAAATTGCTATCAGTATTTTTAGCATGCATGATTGCTCTAAATATTGATCGTCATTGTTTTGTATAAATTGTTAATGTTGCAGAGCGTAAGTGTACTCTACACCATGGAACATAGGTTTATAACAAAATCAAACTACTAAGTTTACTGACCTCTTTTCTAGATGCAACACTTGAAGTTGTCCAGCTGAACAGAGTACAAGAAGCAGAACCTGGAGACACAATGACTTTGTCATGTTTTTACCCTGTGTCTTATAAGGACGAGCCATTGCAGTGGTACAGGCAGATACTGGGACTAAAGCCTCAAGCAATAGTTAGACTTCAGAGACGCACCGTAACATGGAATCCACTGTTCTTTAATCAGTCTACAAGTGGACGTATTTCAATACAAACCTCTGAGGGGTCCTTCAATCTTACCCTGAGAAATATCACATCATCTGATGAAGCAACATATTACTGCACTCTCACATTGTTAAGTAAGGGGTAACATCCGACGAGGCGTGCATTATACAGTTTTTATGACCCTCTGGAACGTGGTGCTGCTTTCTGATTGGTTGCTAGGCATGCAGTAAAATCGTATATCATGCACACCTTGAAAGTAGTTCTGGCAAAAAAGTTTAAAACTTCAGCACCGTTCCATATCAATACCCAATAGAATGTACGTACCTACTGTAACCGTCTCTATCAAACTTCACAATTTTGGCAATGTGGAGTACAATTTCCATGAACTTAGTAAACCGAAAATAACAAATAAATCAACGTTTTGGAATAAGTATTGCATGTGTCGCGTTGCTCAATCCAAGCTAGCTAACTCCTGATGAGCAGTAGCAATCACCTTACCAAATGAAAGGTAACCTTGACAACCAATTTGGCTAGTGACTGAAGGCTGCGTAGCGCTCTACTTAACGTTACAAATATTAGGCTACATTGTAGGCCACATTGTAGCGAAACTGAGTCTAAGTTAACCCTCTAAGTTAATTGAGAATTATTTTAAAAACATTCTACATAATTGAGTGGCATTAACCGGGTCATAAGCGGGGTAACATCCGACGAGGCGTGCACTATACAGTTTTAAGTCAACTTGGCGGAGCAAACTTCCCTCCGCTTCGCGTCGGGAAGTTCTTAGGCTCCACCTCGTTGACTTAAAACTGTATAATGCACGCCTCGTCGGATGTTACCCCTTACTAAGTCAACGAGGTGGAGCCTAAGAACTTCCCGACGCGAAGCGGAGGGAAGTTTGCTCCGCCAAGTTGACTTAAAACTGTATAATGCGCGCCTCGGAGGATGTTACCCCGCTTATGACCCGGTTAATGCCACTCAATTATGTAGAATGTATTTAAAATAATTCTCAATTAACTTAGGGTTAACTTAGACTCAGTTTCGCTACAATGTGGCCTACAATGTAGCCTAATATTTGTAACGTTAAGTAGAGCGCAACGCAGCCCTCAGTCACTAGCCAAATTGGTTGTCAAGGTTACCTTTTATTTGCTAAGGTGATTGCTACTGCTCATCAGGTGTTAGCTAGCTTGGATTGAGCAACGTGACACATGCAATACTTATTCCAAAACGTTGATTTATTTGTTATTTTCGGTTTACTATTTTTTTTAAGTTCATGGAAATTGAACTCGACATTGCCATTAATTGTGAAGTTTGACAGAGACGGTTACAGTAGGTACTTACATTCTATTGGGTATTGATATGGAATGGTGCTGAAGTTTTAAACTTTTTTGCCAGAACTACTTTCAAGGCGTGCATGATATACGATTTTACTGCATGCCTAGCAACCAATCAGAAAGCAGCACCACGTTCCAGAGGGTTCTTAGGCTCCACCTCGTTGACTTAAAACTGTATAATGCACGCCTCGTCGGATGTTACCCCTTACATATTAACTCCTAAATTACTGTGAAGAAGACAGGAGCAGTTACATGAAGTAATGGCCTCTTCTTAATACCTAGGACCCAGACAGCCTAATCTTGGCATCAGTGGTGATGCAGCATTCTTCTGTACCGTGGCTAGGTGTGGAGAAATAAACAGTAAAAACAAGACTGAAGAAGTTTTTAAAACAGGTAGGCCTATTTGTTCATCCTACTGTACTTAGACATTATAGGCATTCAGCCAATAATGGCCTAACACAGATCATTTAAAACTTGTGGGATATACATGTTCATATTTAAACATGAATGCGGTGACATACACTACTGTTTAAACATGTGTTGGCTCCAATAAATGTTTTTATTGTTGAGGTTTCTTTGGTGACATAATTGTTTTCTTTAAAATACATTAGGTCAACCCAGAGGAAAATTGTGTTTCTTATTTGAATACCTCCTGCATTACTTTTGTCCAGGAGAAATAAAACAAGCAAAAGATGAGACATAGCAATAAGACCAGAAGGAGGAGGCACTGCAGTGAGAAACTGTTGAGACAGAGGCGTTACACTGCAAAAAGGCAGCTTTAAAAAACAAAAAAGAAGTAGCTATTTAAAGAATGGATCACTAAAAATAAGTAAAATTAAGAATACCGTGATTCTTTGTGAATGATAATGTGATTGGTTGAGACTGTGTGATTTTGTGTTTTCTGGTAGCGTATTCATCACTGTCTGTAGGTTTCTAGGTTTCTGTTTTTCATTACTTTAGGTTACATGGGTTCATATTGTAAATTCAGAAAGGAAATTAATTGGTACATGTGCTTTTATATTGACATTACAATACTCTCTTGTGCACATACCCAATATACGCTCTCTCTCTCTCTCTCTCTCTCTCTCTCTCTTTCTTTCTTTCTCTCTCTTTCTTTCTGTTACTTCTACAGAATGCAGGAATCCAGTAGCAGTTCCTGTTATTATCCTGTTAGGAGCCCTGGCTGTGGTGTTTATATTGGTAGCTCTCCTTTACTGTAACAGGACAGATAACCGTTGTAAGTCTCATTATGTGGTAAAGAGGGCGTTTATGTAAAAAAGTTGAATGGAAAGTGCTAGCATATTAGCAGCATCAGAAGTAATGTTTATAAAATGTACGTATTTACTTGAACTTATCATAAATGCCTTTTCATCATCCTTTATCTAAGTGAAACATCTAGTTAATCTGTTATTCCTTCTCCTAGCCACTGCCAATGTTAGAGACTACAGTGACAGGGATGACCATATTTTTGAAAAGATGCCAGTAAGTATTACATTCCCATTCTTATGTCAATAAAATCACAGCAATTACATAAAGAAAATATGCTATGTGCTTTTTAAAATCTAGATGATTCCAAATGAAAATGACTTCACATGTGTCGTCTACATCAAGACCTAGGACATGCCATGCAAAGCTAGGAAATGCTCATCTTTCAGCTTTAATTTCTGCTGTACCATATTTGGAGTTAATGTTTAAGCTTAGTACTACATGTTCAGTTACAGATGTATGCCCATGCATGTATGCACAACATATTTCACTGAGAAATATTAAAATCCTCCTGAACAAGTCCCTGCGGCCATGTTGGCGACACCTTTGGGCATCTATTATAGTTTTTACCAATCATTTTCACGTGTCTCAATACCATTTCTACTTTTTCAAAACTCTAGTGTGCTTTACCAACATGCATCTGAGCACATCAGTTATCATTTGCTGCAAATAGCACTACGGCTACCAAAACCTTTCACACTTCACCCAAAATTACTACTGCTGCCATAACTATAACACATGTTGTCATTGGCAAGACTGCCGTGGCGGTCAATGTCCAATAAGCTAAAAAACGCAACTTGAGGAATTTTGGTTAAAGTGGTGATTGAACGCAATTGTGTTAAAGTAACGCGAAGGAGAATAGTTTTTGGCTCCCATAGTCTATGGTCTATGCAAAAGTGTTAAGAGTTTTAAAAAAGTAGACATGGTATCGAGACGCGTGAAAATGATTGGTAAAAACTGTAATAAGACCATACCTAAATGAACAATGACATACGAGTAGGCTATATGCCCTCTCCCATGACTGAGGGGCACAAAAAATACATGGATGAAATCACAATGAAAATTTCATTGCAATAGCTGGAAATCTAATTTGTATCAAAATAAAGCTTTAAATCCCTTTTTCTTGCGCGTTATTCTGAACTGCGGACGTGCAGTGCTTCACTATAAGGCAGGTATGGTACAGCGGAGCACGATACTGCCACATGATTGGAATGCCATTCGTACAGTTCAGCAAATGATTGGCTCTTTACTGGCAGCAGAACAGGCGGGATATTTGCTTTATGTCCTCAACAGGGGTTTTGCATTATACTTTTTCCTTGCTGCTGTACAAATAGATAAGTGTATTGGCCACACATTGCCTTGTTCTGTGCTTACTAAAAAGAAACTGAACTATGGCCTAACAGGCATTGCTATCTAAAAAGCAGTAACTGTTGAACCAATACCATACAGGTCAGCTTTTTGTATGATGTATTCAATGTATTTTACTGTCATATATTTGTATTTACAATTTAAGCATTTTGAAACTAAAACCAATAAACAACCTTGGTCTTTGTGTTGGGCCCTCTGTGAATGAAATTTCACTATGACAGCATGTGTGTTCTTCCTGAGTGTGCCCACCACCTTGGTCTTTGTTTTCCTCTGCAAGTTAAACTTTAGATTTTACCTCTAGTTTTGTCCATTCAAAAAAATCAAATGTTACAGAGATTAAATTGTAATGTTGTAATGCTGAGTATACAGTTGAAGAGAAACCATTTTGTCAGAGGGGGTGCTCTTGCATGAAATATATTCACCAGCAGATTGGTTTTAATGCTGAAGCAGGCCTTTAACATTACACCACTACTAAAACATTGTTTAATAAGAGAAGTATTTTTCAAATGTCCTGTCACCATTGGATAATCTATTATTAACAGCATGAAAAAATGTTTCGAGCCCACTCTGAGCATAGCGTTCAACATGTGTTTCTATATGTAAGTGACCAAATTATGTTCATATTTTTCAGACATCAGTTTTAGGCTATTTATCTAACATCTCCACCTGAAAATAAAAATCAGAAAAGGCTACAGTTTATGCTCCAAGATAGTGACAACTACTGTGGTCTGTGCTTTTTTATGTCAACCTGTGACATTACGTCATGGAAATGAAGTTGTTAGGTGACATTGAGAAGGAAGTACAACACCGATGACTTGAAGCTAAAATCAGCAGTTAGTTATTGTTTTTCGCACAGGAGAGTAGTGTTTCAGATATCAGACATGTGCTCTACACAGATCATAATTTGGGCTGTCATACTATTCAGGGCAATGTGTAAGTACTTTAATAATCTGCACATGCAATTTGATACACAATAAATACATGCCTTGACATTTTTGACAATTTTTCACTGTTTCTTAACCATACCACTTTCCACTGTTTCTTAACCATACAATTTACCAACTCTTTTGTCAACCCAACTGTTGTTTTTCATTGTTTTCCATTATCCTACCATTATGTCATGGTCATTACCTATTTTACATCTAACACGTGTTGTTTGAATGTATCATGTTTTTTTAGATGCCACAGTCCATCAGCCTGACTCAGTAATTACATCTCAGCTCGGGGCATCTGTGACTCTGAACTGCACCTTCAGCTATGACAGTCAGAACTACATGTTCTGGTACAAGCAAAGACCAGGAGAAAAAAACATTATTAATGGTCATGGCACAGGCATTAATAGAACCTGAGTTTCAGGCAGGGTTCAACAAATCAAATTACAGCATAGAGAAGGGTAAAGGGGTCTTCCACCTGACTATCGAGGAGACTACTGCCCTCGATGAAGCATATTACTTCTGTGCAATGTCTGAGTATTGCAATACAGTCTTTGGAAACAGAACTTTTGTGAATCTGGCACAGTGTTATGTCAATTCCAAGTAATTGTCTCAAGAGTGTTAATCTGAATTAGACCAATACTTTACTACAATACTAAAATACAATATTTTTTCTGTGTTAATTTGAAGACATTACTGGTGATGTTAACAGTAAACGTTAGTGTCCATCTTTGTGGAAGACTCACAAAGAATGTTACAGTTTTTTATGTTTGCTTACACACTAAAATGTAAAGTTTCCCGCAATTAATGAAACCTCAAGCCAATTAATGAAACACTCAAGTAAGAAAACATCGGCTCAGGTTGGCACCACTCTAAGCACATTTTCAGCTTTACACTTTTTGCAAAAATACTAGACACAGTGATTTGCTAAACATTAAACACACATACATGCATTACACACATGATGATATAATAATGTCACCTTCTTTCCATTTTAAAACACTAGCTATCAGTTGATTACACCTTTGCAACCAACTGGTTAAACACAGTCGTCAGGTGCCAAAACACTACAGGCTAAAATGCAAAACTCAGCAATCAGGCTTAAACACTGTAAAATAAGTAACAGGGGAGTTACCCAAACTTGAATAGGAAGAGAAAGGGAGACTGTGAAGATGAAAGTGAGCTTGAAGAGGAAGAGGAGTAGCAAGAAAAAGAGGTAAATACTGTTACTGTAAGGTACATCTGAAGCGGAGCATGAACAAAAAAGATGAGGACTACATTTATCACATGCAAATGACATTGGTTGATTGCCTTGAAAACAATAGGTTGAGACATCCTTTGAAAAATGGAAAGAGATTATGCTTACTAGCTTTTTTGTACTGTGTTTTTTACGTTGTTTACTACATACATGGTTCTTTGTAGAAATGGTGTTTCAGTTTTCAATATACAACCATACACAATCAAACACTTGACCGCACTGACTGATGTTGCATTGCACATACAATTTCTTATCAGTTGAAATATATTTAGTATTAGTCATGTGTTTCATAAATGTATTCATGTCATTTGTCAATATTTCTGAAAAAAAATGAAACCCAGATTGTGTCATTAGAAAAGTTAGAATGTTACAAAAGTGTTTAGGATTGATTATCATTGTCTGTAACTCACTCAAACACAAATAGATCATATGAATCATGTGTGTGCGATTTGGCAACAAAATAGCATTTTTATAAATAAGTGCATAGTTTTGAAAGAAGAATAACATTTTGCAATAGTGCTGGGGTGTTCTGTCCATTTGGTGTATGGTTGTCCTAACTGTGGATAGTGTTTTGACTAAATGGGCCTAGTTTTTTTTACAGTTTTTCTCAAATGTTTACACACAATTCCTTGTACTTCAGGCACAATGACCACAACATGTAACTCATGCACCAACCCATGAACCGATTCTGCTAAACTATAAACACAATCCCGCTTTACACTCAAACTGCAGTTCTAAAACACACTTTTTTTACAGTTTTTTAAGTTTGCTTAAACACTAAAATGCAAAGTTTCCCACAATTAGCAAAACCTAAAACTCAAACAAGAAAACATCGGCTCAGGTTGGCACCACTCTAAGCACATTTTCAGCTTCACACTTTTTTCAAAATACTACATACAGTGATTTGCTAAACAGTAAACACACTTAAATGCCTTACACACGTGATTACATTGTAATGTCACATTCTTTCAATTTCTAAACACTAGCTGTCAAATTACCACACCTTTGCAGCCAACTGGTTAAACACAATTGTCAGGTGCCAGAACACTAAGGGCCAAAATGCAAAACTCAGCAATCAGCCTTAAACACTCTAAAATAGGGAAGTTACCCTGACTTGAATAGAAATGTAAGGCAGTGTTGTAGCACGAGCAAGCAAAAGAGGGACGGTGAAGATGAGAGAGAGTGAGGGGTAACAAAGGGAAGACATAAATACTGTCACTGCAAGGTACAATGGGAGGGGAGCATGGATAGAGAAGACGAGGACTAAATTGATTACATGCGAATGACATTGGCTGACTACCTTGAAAACCATAGGTTGAGACATGCCACCAAATTGGACACAGATTATTCTTACAGTAGCTTTTTGTCTCCAACAATACTTTACTGCGTTTACTGTGAATGTGGTTCTTTGTAGAAATGGCTGTGTTTCAATGTTCAATATGCAACCATACAACAAGCAAACACTTTAGCATATTGAACGTTTTTGCATTGAAAGTAAAAACAATAGCAATACAGCAATAGCAATATAAGATATAATATAATATATATAATTATTGAAGTATTAGTCATGTGATGTGTTTAATGAATGTATTCATAAACTACGAAGTGGATGAAATCCTGTGGCTGTCTAATTTTTTTATGTTTTCAACATATAGCTACAGATTTCTTTTTTATTATTCATGATTGTCCAAATTGGTTTTCAAAGTCATGTGAACATAGTAAAATACTATGACGATCAGTAGGATATGTTTTGTTTGGAATATACCTTGTTCTCAAACTGTAATACTGTAATTATTGGCTGAGTTGAGTGTATGGAAAGAATAACTGTGTAGAGAAATAAACATTTTCATTGGTGTGCAGAATTGGTGTCATTACATGTAGTGTTTGGTGAATTTACTATATTTTCTCTGTCTGTGTACTTTACATGACCATCACGGAAGTGAAAATGTTACAAGTGTTTTGCATTGTTTACCACTGTGTCTAACTCATTCAAACACAAATACAAGATATGACTCATGTGTGTGCAATTTGGCACCAAAATAGCATTTTTATAAATATGTGTACAGTTTTGAAAGAAGAATAGCATTTTGCAATAGATCTGGGGTGCTCTGGACATTGGATGTATGGTTGCATTAACTGTGTGTAGTGTTTTGATAAAATGGGTCAGGTTTGCAAAACTGAGCTTAAGCAATCGTAAAAAACTGTAAAACACTATAGACAAGTCTCTGCGTTTGGCACAATTTTCATGACAAACATCTCTTGTTTTCACAAGGAACACACAGTGATTCAAAATTCTAAAGTCAATTGCCCTACTATGACTCACTGACTCATCACATTGGCAAACACCTGTCACACAGCTTTACAATTAGCTATCAGAGCTTTGGAAGAGGCAGAGCCACAGCTAGAGGAGTGAAAGTAAGAGGAGGAGGACGGGGAGGACCCGAACGAGGACGAGAAAGGACCGTAATCTCTGATGAGATCAGAGCCATTTTGGTTGACCATTTGGTCAACGAAATTATTTTACAGTAGTTGTTTAGTTGTTTACGTATCTCTCTCCATATTCTACAATCCTCAACACAATTGAGGATTTTTTTTTTGACTGGAGATGAAAGTGTATGACCAAAATCCACAAATGCATGTACCCTTTCTCTAAGCTATGGAAGACGCATGTGGAAATATAGCAATTGATGCTTTTCATGGATGGATTCGCTGCTAGGCCAGGAAAAACATTTCATGTGATGTGGATGAGGTGCTGTGGCCACACAAAAACAGAAGAAAGGATGCAGCGTAATTGTTTTTTTGTAACTGTATAGGCTACAGTAAATTCTTCTGTTCTATTGTATGTAGACCACTGTAGGTGCAGCTTTGTGTTGATTAGGATGCACAGTGTGTACACTGTTTTTGTGGGAAAAATAAAATATATTTGTAACAATGTATATGTGCATTCTGAGTATAAAAACAATATTCTAAAATATAGCACACTTATGTATGTACTGTCTGTAGCAAGTGTAACACTGAACAAAAAAGGCCTAAATCATTATGATGAATGGAGAAGAAGTGTTTTCCATTTATCATAGTGTTTTACATTAAGCACATCAGGGTTCAACTGGTTGTTAGAAATGTCTATTCATATGATGGTTTGTGTTTGTCATTTGACAACAAAATAGCATTTTGAGAAGAAATAACATTGTTTTGAATGCAAAGTTTCATTTTGCAGGAGAAGTGAGTGGTTTTGCCCATTGTGTGTGTGTTTTTTTTATTTGTGTGTAGAGTTCTGAGAGTATGAGGCATGCTTTCAGTTAATGTGTTTAAACAATTGAGAAAAACTGTAATATTCTGGTCAGACTATGCTGTACATATAAATCGACCTTTAAATCTGCACTGGTTCCATTCTTTCAAATAAATATGACGTTCTTTGATATTTCATGCTAACAGCTCAGTGCAAAATACATTTATTTTTAATATCATTACAACTGTAAAATAAACTACAGTGGATGCATTACTTGCATTTGCACTTGCACTTGTTGGTTTGATGGCAGCCTTGACTCTGTGTGCGGTAGTGATCATCGTTCTAGCCTACTTAAACTGTAAACGAACTCTATGTGAAAATTGCAAAGGTAAGGAAGAATAATCTAATTTCTATGAAGTAACTAGTATCAATAGTGGATCGTAAGTTAGGACGTTTTTACAAACAGCAGTGTGGATTTTTTCATGTTTCAGCAGCACACCCAAACACAGGACACCACTGAGGCCACAGGCAGAGGGTCAGGTTGGTAAAGGAGTTAATATGTTTTAAAACTATACGCCAACTTTGCTTATGATGTCAGTGAAAAACCTCTGTTTCTATTCATTTTTGTATTGTAAAGAATTTTGTATACAAAAATAATTTTGTATTATGAAGAATAATTACAAATCACTATGCTGTTTTTTTTTTTCATTTGCAGAATATGTAAGCTATACTGTATATCTGAAAGGATGCCATCCCTTTTGTGGTTGTCTGTGTGTGTTGTGTCTCAGGGTGGTGAGGAAGAGATGGTCAGCTATGCAGCCCTGCAGTTCACTGAGGAGAGAAGCAGGAAGAAGAGAGGGTCACCACAGGACAGTGTGTACTCTGATATTAGACCCTCAAGGTCATAAATATGTCACCTTTCACAGATGACCGAGATGGCATTCTCCAGTTAACATTAAAAAGTAATTTCTTGCATTACAAATTTGCATCTAATTATCAAACAAAGCATCTGATGTTCTGATGTAAAATGTTCTCCTACTATCCTGTATTATGGCAGCTGTACCATGATTATGTGCATACAGTAACATTACAGTGGTAAACATATTTAAATAAATATAGCCTAACTGTAAAATATAAATAAACATTACATATCTTGTGCCAATTTCTGTTTGTTTTAGTTCATGTTTGGCGAAGTACCCTTTCTGCAAGCATATGCATGCTTAAAAGAGATGCACAAGCAGTCTGTGTAACGTGTGTAAACTGTGGTCTAACACGACCCATGAACAATAAGCCTGACAGGCTGAGAAGAGAACTGAGGGTCACACAAACACGCAATACAACATGACTGGCCTTTGATGTGCACTCATCATTGCAAATGCCTGAAGTGGAAATTGGGCAGGGTACTACTGAATCACAGACAAGAAGATCTGCTCTTGTGCCTTAAGAGCAACTCATGATACACATAAACAGAGCAAACACCTTCCACATATGGACAAGAAAACATAGGCAGTCTTACTTCCCCTCTGAATAAAAGGTGACTTTGTGGAGAGGGTGCACACCTTTAAGTTCCTCGGGACCCACATCTCTGAGGAGCTGTCCTGGGCGGCCAACACATCTGCCCTAGTCAAAAAAGGCCACCAGCACCTTAATTTCCTGAGGGTTCTAAGATGGAACAGGATGTACCCCAACTTCCTGGTCTCCTTCTATCGGGCCACAATCGAGAGTGTGCTAGTGCACGCAATCCCTGTGTGGTATGCTGACTGCACAGTGGCTGATAGGAAGACACCACAGAGGGTCACCAGAACTGCAGAGAAGGTGATCAGTTGTCCACTCCCCTCCCTGGACTCAATCGCCCGCTATAGGTGTCTCACCAGAGCTAGGAAAGTAAAATGCACTGGGACAGTAATATTGCCTTTCATATGGACACTTCATTCTCACTTAACTGCTGTGTGTGTCTGTGTGTGTGTCTGTGTGTGTGTGTGTGTCTTGACTGATGTCTTGAAACTAGTAATGTATTTAAGACAAGGGTGTAGAATTGGCTCCGCGGTTGAATGGTTTGATATTGGATATTGGATATTCGACACATTCAAAGACACTCATATAACTTGTGATGTATATCACCGATTCTTTTCAAACAACTTTTGACGACTTCATAATCATCCAGGGTATATATCACAACACAGTAATTGGGATGTCCTCATGATCATCCAGGGTATATATCAGAAGACAGTAATTATTATGACTGCCGCTAGCAAAGCTAGCGAAAGTGGTCATATTGGAGTTGCCGCGAAATTTTTCCCTTTTTTTTTTCCCCCACCGATTTTTCGTCAACGATTCCCAGGACACTGAAACTTGGGGGGACATGAATGTTTGAATGAATGTCAATGTTTGTGAGCGAATAAGAGCTTTTGCCCCCCCAATCCCCCCCCCTACTGTGCCTGTGTCCGCCAAAGAGGGGGAGACTGGCAAAAGTTTTTGCTGAATAACTCATTGAACGTTTCATCCAACATGAAATTTTTGTGATATGTCGGTGTTACAGAGACATATCGACGCAGCCCATAAACACTCACTTGAAGCATAGTGCCACCTAGTGATAAGGGTAAATGCAAAAATTGCGATTTTGAGTTGCCAATATCTTGGACCCAGAAGGTGGGAACTGCACAAAATACGTCATGCACGATCAGCACAAAGACCTCTAAAACCACAGCATGTGCCATAAAATTTGGTCCATAGGGGGCACTGTAATTGTAAAAAATGTCATTTTGCCTATTATCTAGGGAATGCTAATGTTTACAACCAATTTTTTTTTATCGTGAAATCTATTGACCCTCACGCATTGAAAACAGAGCCCACTTCCCACAAAAACAGTTTACGTGAAATTTGAATATTGTGAAAACGAATCTGAATGAATTCGTCATAGGCCGTTCATGTGAATCTCACCAAATTTGGTATATGTCATCTACAGACAATGCTGACAAAAAGTTATCAAAGGATTTATTTTGAGATAAACTATTTCGAAGTTACATGTCAATGAATATTTAACAGGTAGCTTAAAATTCTTCAAAAGTCCATAGCTTGGCTTTTAATTGCTCAAATTTGGTCAGATTTGACATGCCAACTCTAAACAGCCTTCTTTTGATGTGTACTAAATTTTGGGACATTTCGTCATAGGGGGCGATGTTTTTCATCGAAGCTAGGTGTCGAAAAACTGTTTTTGTTAAATAATTCGTCAACAATTTTGCCCATGACAACGATTTTGCGTTAGTATGTTGGTGTTACAGAGGCGTATCAAACCAGCCCATAAACACTCCCTTGAAGCATAGCGCTTAGCACATAGCGCTTAGCATAGCGATTTAGAATTGCCAATATCTTGGACTAAGAAGGTAGGAACTGCATAAAATATGTCATGCACGATCAACACAAAGACCTCTAAAACCACAGCACATGCCATAAAATTGGGCCCATAGGGGCCGCTGTAATTGTACAAATACTCATTTTGCCTATTCCTTTCACAAATCACTCCTACACACTATACAAACACACACAATGTCATTCATTCAAAACCCACATCCACTTCCAGGAAATCATTTCCACACAAATTCTCAGCTCACAACACTGCTCTACCACACATTCATCATACCAACAGTTCCCACATTTCAATACACTGCGGCGGTCATACCATGTACCGCTATGCGGTACATCTAGTTTGAAAGTGAAAAAATAAATGAATAGAAGTCAATGGAATGCTAAAGGCTATTGGGCCCTTTCCGGGTTGGGATTTCCCCATGGGTGCTTCAACTTCCGCCTATGCACCTACCCCCTTGGCTGTATATGGGCCATATGGGCTAGCTTGAAAAGACCAATGCCCTCCCTCTAATATACAGTTTGGCCAAAGGGGGCGCTATTACAATAGAGGAAAAAAAACGTGTTGTTAGGCAAGGTGTATTTATGTGAATTCAGTGAGATTTGCTTTTCTTTTGTAAAAATCTCCATTACATTCTTTGCAAGACAGCATAATGGTTTTGGTGAGAGCATTTTGCAAAATAGCCTACTTAATTTCCCATCTGCATTCAGTGTCTCACTAAATACCAGAATGCAAGAAGGTTTAAGTCTGAAATGAATCCGCTGCTACAGTCTTGACCAAAACAAATTGACCATGACTTGAAATGCTCCTGTAATAGTATGAAAAAAGTACAATGACATTTTACAACCTTGAACAACACTTCACCACTGTGGCTTTGCTTTGACATTTTCACCAACCTGTAATGCAACAGAAAAAAAGGCTGAGACCTCATGGAACATTGGCAGGAAGTACAGTGATGACATCAGCTGCAAACACCAACCTAGTACAAACAGTTGCCTGCTTTACAGTGAAGAAGAGTCTTACACAAATCAGACATGTATCGTATGAAGACCATGCCTTGGTTCCTCTTGCTCTTCAGGGCAATATGTAAGTACCAGAAATCATTTTGCACGCTATGTAACATGCAGTAAATGTGAGACATTTTTTTATTATTATTTCGGTTTACATGACATGCTGTATAGTATTTAAATATTAATTTAAACTGTTAAGGTGTGTGTGTGCTTTCAGGTTGCTTTTTGCCACACAGTCTCCCTGAACAGGAATCAGACCTAATCAGACATTTTAATTCTTTTACTTGTTTAGATATGTATGAAGCACTGACAGTCCGCCAGCCTGATACGGTGATTACAGCTCATCTTGGGGAGTCTGTGACTCTGAACTGCACCTTCTCTCATGATACAAAGAACATGTTCTGGTACAAGCAGAGGCCGGGAGAGATACTGCAAGTGATGGTTGTGGCACATGTGTTATCCGGGAGTGAGTTCAAGAATGAGTTCAGTGAACTTGATTATAGCATACAGAAGGAAGATGGGGTCTTTCACCTAACTATAAAGAACCTTTCCTTCTCGGATGAGGCATCCTATTTCTGTGCCACTAGTGAGTTATCTAAAATTGTGTTTGGAAATGGAACCTTTCTGACATTGAGTGGTAAGCCTGGCACATCTTCTTGCACTTTCCTTAATGTGGTATGATACATTTATCGTGTTAGAATTTTGGTACTACTGATTAAGCATCTCATTTTGTTTCCAAAAACACATTCAAATATTTAAATGACATAAAAACATAAAATCACATCTAATTATGATTAGCGGAAAAAAAAGAAAATCAAACAATTGTATCTGTGCAGAAAATCCATAAATGCTCTTAACATTATTTATGGGTATCATCCAACAGTGGTTTAGTCACATGTTTAGTAACTTTACTTATTAAATTTTAATTTATTGAAAAATTAATATGACTACAGAACATAGAAACCACAGACTGGACTTGAAAACGCAAATGCAGATCCAAACCTCAGTACCAGACCCAGTGATCTACTCCAGTGACCCAAAGATGCTAGACTGCACAGTCCTGACTGAGAGCAGAACCGACAAGCTCAGTGTGTTCTGGTTCAGACCCACTTCAGGAGGTTCCCGTCCTGTGAGCATTTACATGGAGAAGAACTGCAGCAGTGTGGCTGAGTCCAGTTCTCACACCCAGAGCTGTGTCTACAGACTCCCTGTGGAACTCTCGTCTGATTCTGGAACCTTCTACTGTGCTGTGGCCTCCTACGGACAATTACTGTTTGGAAATGGAGGAAAAACAAACACAAACATAAGAGGTATGTCTTTAGTATTAGAGTAACTTAATAACTTTTCTTATTGGACTAAACTTTAATCTGACCTATGTTTATGCCATGTATTTCAACACAATTATGTGTGGTGTTTAGTAAGTCTTTGCAGTTCTCCACAATATTCAGTGATCTTATGAAGTTCCGTAAAATGTTTTAAGCAATTATTTTGAAAATTCATTATTATTTTACAGCAGAGGTTTTTTAACAATCTTTTACTGTCTTAGAAGCAGTGGACCCTGTACTTCTTAGCTTGACAGTAGCGTTGGTCCTGTGTGCTGCAGCAATAATCTTTCTGGCCTATTTAAAATGTAAAGCAACCAAATGTAAGGATTGCCAAGGTAAGGCGATTGTATTTGTAATTACATGACAACTGAAAAGCAACACTTATGGCCATATGTATATGAGTTAGAAAGCTCCTTTCTCAGACTACTTTGCCTTTCTTCATGTTTTATCAGCTGCATCGCAAATACCTTTGGGGACACAATCCACAAGTCAGGTAAAAAAATTCAAAATTCTGTTTCAGTCCGGGCTTAGTTAAAACTGCCATTGTACAATATTACACTTACTTCATCTATACGTGTGTGTGTGTGTGTTAAATACATTCTGTTTGTATTGTATTGTGTTGTAAGTATTGATAGTGTTATAGTCAAAATTACTGTTACATGTTTATTTTCACCAATGATTTGAAAGAATTATTGTAAACTACTGTACCAATACACTTGTAAAATGTGTTATTTACAGATCATTTCTCCATATCTGTGATTGTCTATGTGTGATGTGTCTCAGGGTGGTGAGGAAGAGATGGTCAGCTATGCAGCCCTGCAGTTCACTGGGGGGAGAAGCAAGAAGAAGAGAGGGCCACCACAGGACAGTGTGTACTCTGATACTACATCATCGAGGTCCTGAATACATTACTAGCAAACATACTTTTCACCTTACATAGATTTTACCATACATAGATAATAGATTACATAGATTATCCTGTTCTTACAACTCTATTGTAAGTTGCAGATGTTTGTGAAATGCTGATGTGTATAGCATGTAATAATAATTATTATTTTTATTTTTTTTGCAGCACAAACATTCATGGCATCTGCTGCTGCCAAAAACAAAAGATGTATACTAGCACTTCAAGACATCAGTCAAGACACACACACACACACACACCCACACCCACACACACACACACCATACCTACTATTAAATGCCTACAGGACTTAAAAAGTTTTATTTGTCATATTGTAGTTGTTAACTTTTTTGATATGGTCCCAAAGATAATTTCCACAAGTTTAGCAGACAGCAGATACACTGTTTTCAGAGTATTGTCAATGCTGAACTACACAGAAAATGTATTAAAATAGGTGTGGCTTATGATGTGCATTTAAAAACACTCAGCATTTAAAAATAAATGTTACATGGTCCAACCTTGTGTCTGTTTTATTGGATGCATTTATGGTCCCTGTATGATAAAATGTGCTGTAGCTCGTGAATAGAGGATACAATTTCAAATTGTTGTAACAATTAATAAGACAGTAAGTTATACACTGAAGTACTACTAGATGCAAGCACTACCTAGCTGCTTCCATTAAAAGGAGTCCAACTTCTTTAGTGGCTTATAATTGAAAAGTAACTGGAAATGAAAAATAACATGATTGGTGATAAAGACAGACATAGGCCTATTCTCCTAAATCCAAAGTGGTTTGATCCTTATATCATGATTTGGGACAAAAAATAATGATTCATTTTATATCATATTCATGTATTACTTTATAAATCCCACATTATTTACTGTAAGTATAGGGGTGCGATGAAGGCACTTAGAGCTATTATGTCAAATTTACATGCAAATAGAACGGAGGATAAGCGGATGATGGTTGTGATGTAGACCAGCGGGTTGAGCGGAACAAGCTGAAAAAGTTTATCAATGGCGAATATTGTGCAAATAAGGAGTGAAATTCGCCAAGCAGACACTAATGAAATTCCTTCTAATGATGACAGAGTGCAAACCCAAAACAGACTTCTCAACGGATCCAACGTAAGTACATGATCCAAACTCAAATACGTTTTGGGACATTTTTTTCAATCTGATTTCTAAGTCAATGAGAAGTGTATACATAATCTAAAAAGAGTATTACTGTAACAAAACAATACACAAGAGTTGATTTACAACTTGTGTACCAGCCAATTATTCAGCTAGCTGGCAATTTAACTAGCCATCGTCTGCGAAGCAGCAAGTCGTGACTGGTATGCCCTCGACATACCCACTGTGTGGGCCACCAGCGGAAATCTTGCACTTGCATGTGTTTTCAGCATTAGAGCCTGTAGAACAAGTTCAGCTAAGGGCTCATTTCCACCGCCTCGTTCAGCGCGTAGCCGTGTTCAGCGCGTGGGCGTATACAATAGGTTTGTATGGGGACAGAATACGCTCAGAACACACTGGCGGTGGGAATGGTCTCATCTGCTAACGTGCATTCTAAATGAATACGGACAGAATACGGCCACGCGCTGAACACGCAGAGAGTGCGGTGGAAATGGGCCCTAAAGCGGCTACCCAGACATTGCTGCTACTCTCCTGATTTCACATAAGCGAGTAAGCAACCTAGGGTCAGCAGTGGGAAGCATGAAAGTTAGAGGAGTCCACAGCTCCCACCAGCCTGGTAAACTACCCCTTGTACTTCATTTCATTTTGTACAGAGGGTCTGGCAGTGCTGGGCTTTGAGCAAAAGTAACTTTAAGCAGCACTCACCATACCTGGAATATGAACGTGAAGTGCATGCCAAAATACAGAGAAACATAACAATACTCATATATTTAGGTAGCCTGGTAAACCCGCCCCTCGTACTTCATTTCATTTCGTGCAGAGGGTCTGGACCGGAGTCTCTTGAGGAGCATTCGGACAGAGCATTTGGCAAGTCACAGAAAGTACGATCCAATCACCGAACAGAGGGTGTGTTCGTTAGCTGTGACGTTGACCTTGTGTGCTACATTTGAATTGTAGTGCGTAGGTAGGCTAATTGCATACGTGACGACCAGGCGTTAGCGATTGGGTAAAGGCAGAGGCACTTTTTAAAAACTTCAGCAGGGTCCACACCTCCAGCAAATCGTTTCTGACGGTCTCTGTTCCAGACCCTCTGCACGAAATTAAACGAAGTACTAGGGGTTTACCAGGCTAATATTTAGGTGCCCACTTTTCATGAACTTTTTTTCACCAGGAAAAGGTAATGGGGTCAAGTTGAGGTATAAAGCCGAATTAATAAGAACTTAGTAACAAAATAACTGCAAGTTTAAGAGAATGCGAATCCACTTACACTTATTGTAGGGGGGTGTTATTGGTGGTAGCTGTTTCATAAAGCAAACAATTATGGGGTGTCTCTACCCTCACTTTCACCTTTCACTTCAAAGAGACCTCCAGTGTACCATATGCTAAAGGTTCTTTGAAAGGAAACACTGAGTCACCTTACCTAAGTCTGAATCTGAATGGCCCTTTCCACTTAGAGAATCTGGGTGGTCTTTACGATTAAATATTTCTGAGTAATAATACCGATTACATAGGAACTTTCCTAGGAAAAAAAATGTAATCCCAAAGCAGCCTCAGGAGCTCTTAGTTCAGAAAAAAAGCCAAATGGACTGCATCAAGTTACAAGAAGTGACCCTTAGCCCATAGATGTATGGCAATGCATAGCTATTCTATGAATGCACTAGCTACAAAGTCAGGGACTAGGCTTGTTAAAGCAGAACTTCGGTGTGAAATGAAAATTGGCATGTTAAAACATCATACCGAGTTGGTATGTGTACTGAGGAGCAAAATTGATTTAGCCTGTTGCATTCAGAGTTTAACTATTTTTTTGTCGTTTGTCCCAGAAGGCTAACAATGGAAGTGGTAGGTGCCCTTAGACGAAGCATGACGACTACGCTATTTTTAAACCATTAAAACAGCTCGAATAAACTCCACACTCCATCGGTAGTACAACAAAGGCTCTGGCATTCAAAACAAAGCACTGAGAATATTGTAAATGTACACAACGTTTATTTAAAAAACTGTTCTTACATGCAGTAGTTTGCAGTTGTTTCTCGTCGCCGCCATGATGAAAGTCCAAACAAGTCGATTATACTACCTCTCCTATTCTTCCTGCTGGTTCATGTTCGTCAATCGACTTGTACGGACTTTCATCATGCCGGCGACGAGAAACTACAGCAAGGTACTGCTTGTCAAAACTGTTTTATTAATAAATGTTGTGTACACTTACAAAGTTCTCAGTGCCTCGTTTTTATTGTCAGGGCCTTTGTTGTACTACCGATGGAGTGTGGAGTTTCTTCGAGCCTTTTTAATGGTTTAAAAATAGCGTAGTCATCATGCTTCGTCTAAGGGCACCTACCACTTCCATTGCTAGTCTTCTGGGACAAATGATAAAAGATAGTTAAACTCTGAATGCAACAGGCTAAATCAATTTTGCTCCTCAGTACACATGCCAAATTTCATTTTACACTGAAGTTCTCCTTTAAAGTAATAGGCTAGAAAGGTCATTTGCACCACTTGTTTGCTTGCATATTCAAATTTAAAGTTCTTTTTTTTGTTTCCCACGGACTTCCACTGCTTTCATATGTGTAGTCAGAAAGTCCATGTCCCATGTTTTCTTGGTAGCCGTAATCCTTGCACTTGGCACTGACGTTGCTTTCATTTTACATATATCATGCCCATGTTGACTTACGTGCTGTATTTCGGAGTTAAGCACTAGGGGAGTGGCACAGGTTCAGATGGGAGAATCCGCGCAAGACGAAAGTGCTTAAAAAGTGCGTGCGTAAAAAAGACTTACGCGCCAATGGGAGAATCAGGGCCTATGTGAATTGACGTTGTTTATTGTGCAAATGTAACAGAAAGGCTTAACAAATAGCCTACCTGGTGGTGACCACTTTACAGAGGATCCGAGCAACATGGGCAACATTACCAGTCTGTTGTCAAGTAGTTTTCCGCATGTCTGACTATTTGCTGTATACTTTCTTCTCTTGTGGATTGTTAACCTGTGTTACAATTTACATATGTTTGGCTTTGCACTGGAAAAAATAAGAGATTGCTTCAACTGTCCAATGTAAAATGGTTTATTAGTGCCACACATGGCCAAAAAGGGGAGCGCGACAGAAAGTGTCTGATTTTCTTATCAGGATTAACCTCTAAAATGCTGTCAAATACTGTGCCATGTCCCCTTCAGAGAAAAGTTGACAAAGCTCTTTACCAGTTTGGTCCCCAAAGGCCACAGGAAACACTTTATTGTAGGGAACATGACTATTGTATAAGTAGAACCATCTCATGACACCTTTACATACCTTGACCTAACCTTTCACTAGTGACATTTTCTGTACATTACAAAAAACAAAGTGGAGCACAACTTTTATTAACTTTTTGGGATCTATTTTGAGGTAAAGATACTATACGGGACCTATAAATGGTCCAAAAATAAAAACATTGTGCAGATTCAAAATCAAAGGGCTTAAGGTTAACCTACCAGTGAAACAGGAAGCAGGCATTACTCTTATTAAAGAGCAATCATTTCATCCTACACAACAAATGTGTTATTGTGCATGTTTAAGTTTTCATTTTGTGTTCACTGAAGAGCCCGCATCAACAGGGCATTGCATAGTTCTAGCACCTCTGGACTACAAAGACTGCTGACTAGGGCCTACAAGGACTGTCTACCCGTGTTCACGCAAGAGTCATTTTGTTACTGTATTCATCTGCTCCGGCGCCACTGGACTGCAAGAAATGTTGTCTTGTGGTGACTATGCCAAACTGTAAAGCACTTTGAGCTGCATCTTGTATGTATGAATTGTGCTATATATGTAAAGATTTTTTTTCCCAGTTATATCCAACTGCATTTAACAGCATTGTTTGAGCACACATTTATATATACTATTGTTGATTATGCATTAGTTTAAATAAACAATCTGTATACAGACATCATACAGTATGATTTGATTTCAAATGCATATACAGCAATATGCCAAGCTAGGAAAAAGTTTCTGTTTGTTATTCCATGTGTAGAACTTGGGGGCAGGGGCTAAAAAGTAATGTCAGCTTCACACATTTGCTGATTGGATGGAACATTTGAACAGGAAGTGGTATTTCTTTTTCTTTCAGTCCCTCTTTAGTCATTTGAAACAGAGACACCAAGTGGGTCTGTTGACATCATCAGCATATAACTACACTCATCAACTGGCAAAATATACTGAGGCTATGAAAATTACTTGGATGCTTGTATTTGTTCTTTCAAAAATGTGTAAGTACATTGAATAATGCTATTTGTATTACTTTAATTTGATTCTCCAGTATTCTGAAAATTGATATTTCATTGCAGTGGTTTATGTCACAGCCTACTACTCTGTATAGCACAAAATTGTCTGTATAACACCATCAAACTCTTACGTGTACCGAACTGTTTTCTAGACTCAACACATGAAGTTGTACAACCAAGCCGAGTGCAAGAGGCAAAACCTGGAGATACTGTGACTTTGTCCTGCTTTTACCCTGTGATTTACAAAGACGAGACACTCTATTGGTACAAGCAAACACTGGGACTAAAGCCTTATGCAGTAGTTAAAGGTGTAAGGGGCACTACTGCATGGGATTCTTTATTTACTAAAGAGTCAGAAAATGGACGTATTTCAGTACAGACGTCTGATGGATCCTTTAATCTCACCATGATAAACATCACATCATCTGATGAAGCAACATATTACTGCGCTGTCAAAATGTCTGATTATATTACATTTGGAAATGGAACGTTCTTGACTCTCAAAGGTATTATAAATGGGATACAAAAGTTAATGTTTACTCCTAACTTACTGTGTACAGGACAGCATCATTCACCTTGCAGTAATTACCTGTCCTTACTTCTTAGGACACAGACAGCTCATTCTCGCCACCAATGGTGATGCAGCATTCTTCTGTGCCATAGCTCACTATGGACAATTAAACTGCGGAAACAAAACTGAACAAGATTTCATCGCCGGTATATGTTGATCAAATATGATTACTGCATATCTACTGAGACATCATACATGTTTATCTACTAATGATTTATCACAGATTATATTGTCATAGCATAGTAGTATAGTTTTATAGTGTGGGAAATTAATGTAATTACATCTTTTTAATGCAGCAAGATTTTAGTGCAGGTATGTGTTTACCAAAAATGATTATGGCATTACAACTGAGACATGACAAATGATATGACAATATGATAATAAAAATGAAATTCATTTGCTATCATTAATTTGCTATATTGTCACAGATTATTTTTTATAGAATATGAGGACATACAGTACCATTCAAAACATTTGGGTCACTTCAAACACCATTATATTTAAGGTTTCTTTGAGAAAAGAAAAGTTTTAAGAATAAATTAATTATTTCTATACAGTACATAAAGACATTATTCCTTGTCTTGTCAATTAATATGTTTTCTTTTCCTGCATTAATGTATGTTGTCAGGGGGAAAGGAACTGTTTTTTTTTCATGGAAGTGTAGCCCAGAAATACATGTATGTATTTATAAAAGGCATGTTGTGTCTTTGTTTTGTAGACAAATCTGTGCATCCTCTCATATATGGGCTGATTGCTGCATTGGGGCTCTGCTTTCTCTTCATATTGTACTTGGTCTGCTTAATTTACCCATCCAAAAAACGCAAACGTAATAAAGGTATAAAACTTTTTATTGGATTGAAACACTGACCCTGTCTGTATATTGAAATGCATTTGTTTACCAGGCATCTGTTTGTCTGTTTAAGCTGCTAATTCTACGGACGTAGACCCAGGCCGGTCTTCACGAGAGCTACCAGCTGCTCAGGTACGTGCCATCCATATGGTATTCATATCTGTTGTGTAGTAGGTATCACTGATTTCATCAATTACTACAGTAATTTTCTACAGAGACGTAACAAGTATTTTTTGCCTGCCCAGGATGCTGATGAAGTGATTAACTATGCAGCCTTGCACTTCTCTGATAAGAGAACGAAAAGAGGCAAGAAGAAGAGAGAACTGCCCCGTGAGGATATATACTCCCATGTCCGATGTTAAGTAATGTCCGTTGTTCAAGTGGGCTGATACCAATGTTTCAAAGTATATAAATGGTGAAATTATGGCTTTTATTTGAGTTGTGTGTACATATCAATGTAAATATGATGTTGTTTGTTGTGACTAAGGGATTCTGTGCTTTCATCAACTTTGAATAAATCGCAGGAGAAGCTGTGTACCCACTATGAATGCCTCTTTTCATGTCCTTTTCAATGAACCGAGCCTAATACTGTATCTTGCACAAAGAATAGAGCAGAATACTGTAATACTGCATGTGCCTTAAACATCAACATATAAACACACACAGAGCAACCGTAACATTCACACACGCTAGACGTGACCAAGCTTTCAAGGCCAACTACACAATGCTAGTGTTTCATGACTTAATAGACACCTTCACCTCAGTCTTATAGATCACTGCACCACCAACGGATACTCCATTTACTGCATCACTTTGGGCTTGACACTGGTATGTAGGCCCACAGGAAATAATAATGTTGGTGAGATGTTACGGTGCATGGAGTACAGTGGTGTTATACTGAGTGATAGTAAGATTCAGTGAGTAGTCTGATCTAGATAGCAGTCCACGGTACCTGCACAGAGTAGGATTGGTGCACTCTGATCAAGCGCATTTCAGATGTGAGACAGCTGTGGGCTATTTCTCACACATCCCAATGAGCTGTAATTAATCTCTCTCTGTGATGTTCTTCTCAATATGTACATGACCAATCAGCTCAGTATCAGCTAATGCTCCAGAGACATGGATGAAACATACTGACCCAAATCTTTTGTTTAAATAATCCAGCACTACTTTTTGTGCCCCAACCCATAAACTACTAACGTGTGCAGCATGCATATGCAACTCGGAGTGACCTATCATATTTCAAAAAGAGCAAGTACTAAACGGTTTCTCGCGGAATGAGACCAGGGTTCGAATTATAAATTTGACCCTATGGGGGTCTCTATCTTTAAAAAAAAAAAAAAAAAAAAGCAAAACGCACTGTCCTTTCATTTTGAAATTAATTTTAATTTTAATTTAAATTAGTAATTTTTTTCGCTGTGAAGCCAAACGACACAAGGCCAGCCTGTGCTGTTTTTTTCGGTGGCATGGCGGAAAGTTTAGGCAACCTACGCATTAGTTTTGCATTTCTAAAAACGCATTACAAAATGAAGGAAGATTGATATAAGATAGGAGGTAGATGAGAAGTCTTCTTCGGACTGAACTTCTTCACGTTCGCAAGCCCCAAATTTCAGATTTGCGCGCATAGTGGTGTGATGGTGAATCAATATCACGTCGTAATTCAATACAAAGATGGCTGCATGGTGATCGTAAATAAAGCGAATTTTATTTATGTTTATATGGTGATATATTTAAGCTTATCATGGTAATATGACATATTCGAGAAGCCTCCACAGTCAATGAAATTAGCTTCTTTCATTGGAGCCTGAGGGTATGGGAGCTCAGCTCCCATTGGCTCCCACGTAATTCGAACTATGAATGAGACCCTTTACTAGCTATTTTACTCCTGTGCACTATGTGTATTTGACAAAAAAGGTGAATCGCATCATGCGGCATTCTCTTTCCTAAATGTTGTGTCTAGTGCCAAACTGTGCGTTGGTGTGCATTGATGGCACATGGATGGTGCATGGATGGTGCAAAACTGAATGACCAAAATCGTTTTCAACGTTCTTTCATTGTTTCTTAGACGATACCGTGACGAACTCCAGTTGAAAAGTTTTCCATAAGGCCTGACACAGCTTTGGAATCAACCTGTTTACTGCACCTATTCCCATATTGTTCTTATGGGTTATGCTTTGTCAGGAGCTGCCAGAGGCCAACAATGACAAGACTGTGACCAACACTCCCTGACTCTACTGCATATCAACACAGCTGAAGAAAAGCATACACTCGCACAGCCATATGCGTGGAAGTACAGAGATTTTAGGAATGCCATATACACTACATAGACACCTGACATACTGCACCTAATGTCACAATATTCATCTATTGTTATTATTATTATTACTATTATTATTATTATTATTATTACGCACTAACATTTTACTATGTTTTACATTGTATGTGTCAAACATGCATATCTTGTGGTATGGCTGCAATGATTGTGACTAGATAGTTAATTTATCCTTAGTTGAGTTTGGGTTGGTGTGGTTTTTTGTAATATTGTGTTGTGACTTTTGTGTAAACTTTTGGTTGTAATTTTGCATTGTGTGGGTTGCTGTGGCTTGCTGTTTTTTTTCTTCTTTGAAATGTAGGACTGTCGGTGCACAATTGCAGTCAGACCTTAATTGAATGATGACGCCCCCTTCCTGATTGGTGTGCTGACAGGTGGTGCCCGGCTGAGTGCTCTCATGGTGGTGGTGGTGATGGTAGTGAGTGGATTAATTGTGTGCAGGTGATGGCAGAGGGGAAGCGGCACATGGAAGAGACAAAAGGAGTGTGGCAGTCAGAGGAGACGCGGGGCTGGCTACCGGAAGGACGGGTGAACAAGTGCTAAAGGCAACTGAGGGCTTCCTGGCAGCTTCAGTGGACAGTCTTGTAGACCCAGCAGTGTGGCAGTTTCCAACAAGGATTTTAAGGATTGTGCACATTATTGAACTGTTGCAATTATACGTACCTGGAGCCAAGGAATGCAGTCTGCCCAGCACTCAGTGAGCACCTTGAACCAGCTGTGCTGCAAGTCTTTTGTTTGCTCCCTGATTCTACTCTGAACTGATGAGCCAGGTGGGACTGAACTGTTTTATCTTTTTTTTTGTTTTATTGTTGGAGCCCTGAGCCTGGACTTTGCTGGAGAAGGGACTGACCTGAAAGCTTTTTTCTTAAAAACCAGACTGTTATTGTCCTTTTTTATTGTGGACCGTTTGACTTTTAATAAATTTTCACCTAAGTATCAGATCTGTGTCCTCCATTTCTTAACAGTGGAAACTTTGCATACTGGTAAATTGGAAATCATCACTGTCTTTGACATATGTGTATGTGTGTATGAGACAAACACACCACGCTTATTCCCTCAGTGTGGAATGTGAGGTCAGAATTGTGTAAAAACATTAGCTGTTAACATGGCATTTATCATCGACCTCCATTGTTTTGCTCAGGTATTACTCATTCCATTCTATTGCTTCTGCGTAGAGGTACAGCTACAGCAGTGGCTAAAATAACAACAGTTGTTCTGATATGAAAGCTCAATGCTGTTTTGGTTGCATCTGTCTGGTTAGTATATTATTTGATCGCTCACCTGATTTACCAGGAACTAGTGCTATGCTAGACATTAGACTTGGAGGCTGAGCCATGACATCATCAAATGTTGATCAAGACAGTTTGTGGAAACAGGAAGTGAGGTTTCTTTGATGTATACCTATGGAAGTGTTTCACTCCACTTGAGACAGACATTCTTCTGAGTGTTCTGTGGTTGGCTGGTTATTAATTAACATATGCGGTCAGAGCCCCTGTTTGGTCCCCCGGAGACCCACTCTTCCCCTACGCTACAAATGATGGTGTCAGAAGTAGGATCCATTTGTAGCGAAAGGGAAGAGTGGGTCTCCGGGGTACCAAACAGGGGCTCTGACCGCAACGCCAAAGAGCCAGGCTCATACCTTCCCCTTCGGGAGGCGCAGCCATGTGCTTCACACACTCAGGTGTCCCTCACGCATCTCCAACCATACTTCTCCCATCCAGGGTGCTTCACCCATCACTGGGGTCCTTCACACCGGGGTCAACCTGGGGGTCCCTCATATGGCTCAACACAATGACCTCACAGCAAGCCATCCCACTTCTGACACCATTTGTAGCGAAGGGGGATGTAGAGGAGAAGTCACCCCACCTGGCTTCGAACCCGGGTCTTTGGTACCGGGGTACCAAACAGGGGCTCTGACCGCAACGCCAAAGAGCCAGGCTCGTTGGGATGGCAGTCAGAGCACACCCACAACCTTAGTGATGGTCACTCCCTCACAATGCTCATTAAAATGTAATAGATGTAGACAGCAAGCTGGTCATTTTAGTAACTGGTTGCCCTTATGATGGAACCACACTGTTAGAACTTTGTATAGAATGCAGTTTGCCCTCGTTATCTGGTAATACTAAATATAAAATATAATGGCATATATACCATTATAGATGGTGAACTGACCACTGAAACAAGAAGGATAACTTGTCTCCTCTGCAGCCTGGACGATGTAAGACTCCATGATTTCCGAACTGAATGACACATTTTCAACTTCAGTAACACAGGACAGTTTTCCATGTCTTCTAGGTCTATCTCAAATCAGCCCAGGCTAAGGCAGTTAACACAACATCCCAACTCTTATGGTATTGGGGTTGCATATCCACAGAAGATCTGTGGTAGTTCTTCAAGATGTTTGGCGCAACCTACCAGCCAAGTTCCTTCAAAAACTCTATACAATAGACCTAGAAGAATTGATGCTCTTTTAAAGGCAAAGGGTGATCACATCAAATATTGATTTGATTTAGGTTTCTCTTTTGTTCAGTCATTACATTTTGTTAATTGATGAACATAAATGATTAACACTTCCATTTTTGAAGGCATTCCTAGTTGACAGCATTTTTTCACACCTGCCTAAGACTTTTGCACAGTACTGTATGTTACTATATAAATTATTTTATGTAATCTGCCGGATTATGTTACTAAATTTATTGCTTCAGTGAGCATTATGTCACCTTCATTTGTCTGTTATTTAAGATGTGCAGTCTGACCAAATGTACACAAACAGACCTGTCAGAGATCATCCCAAGGGACAGGTATAAAATATATCGGCATACATAAAACTAAAAGCTTTCCTACCCAAGTCAACATTGAAACTGTGTATATCTGCATTAACTGTAAACATGTCGCTATATATGTTATGTATTTATTTATTTGTTTGTTTGTGTGTTTATTTTCTTATTTATTTTGCCAGGATGCTGAAGAACACATTAATTATGCTGCTTTGCACGTCTCTAGTAAGAAAATGAAACAAGGAAAGAAGAAGAGAGATCTGCAAAAAGAAAGCATATACTCCGATGTCCGGTGTTAAAGGAGAACTTCATGTGGACTTTTATCATGGCGGCGACGAGAAACTACAGCAAGGTACTGCCTGTCAAAACTGTTTTATTAATAAATGTTGTGTACATTTACAAAGTTCTCAGTGCCTCGTTTTGAATGTTGTGGCCTTTGTTGTGCTACTGATGGAGTGTGGAGTTTATTCGAGCTGTTTTAATGGTTTAATAATAGCGTAATCTTCATGCTTCGTCTAAGGGCACCTACCACTTCCATTGTTAGCCTTCTGGGACAAACGGTAAAAAATAGTTAAGTTCTGAATGCAACAGGCTAACTCAATTTTGCTCCTCAGCAAACATACCAACTCGTTATGATGTTTTAACATGCCAATTTTCATTTTACAACGCAGTTCTCCTTTAAGAAATGTGAAACAAGGTCTGGAGCAGATTATGGATAGTTAGATCATTACTACTGTACCTATTGCTAAAAAATCTTTCATGTTAGTGCTGGACTGTTACAGGTATTGCAGCCTATGATAAATAGATTCCAAATTGAATATACTCATATACTCCAGTGTTAAGAAATATGTTACCCATGTCATAGGTAACACTTTAGGTTAAGACACAGACATTGGCCATTAATTAGCTGCTTACTAACATGTATATTTGTAGCAAACTAGGCATTTCTTAGTCATTATAAACCACTAATTAATACATTATTCTGCAAGACCTTATAGTAGCCTCACTAGACCATTAAGACTTTCCCCTACATATGCTCCTAATTACCAACTAATCATGTATAGTATATAGTGTATAGTGTGAGGCTTATAAGTTGGTATGCCTCTAATGTGTTAGTTGTAAACTAATTAATGGAGAATACTGTATGTATGTCTTAATCTAAAGTGTAACCGATGTGAACCAATGTGTACTGTGCATTGCATTGCAAAATGTATTCTATTAAAGGATTTCAAGCATAAAATTGTGATCTGATATATCTGTTTTATCCAGTTATGAAATTATTTAAGATCATCAAAATTATTAATAATCCTGAAATTCTTCATTATTCTCAGTATTAAACAGATGTGTCGCTGTAAAGGTGTCCCAGTCTAACATAGCTAGCATGTAAATGTGCTCTGGGTTCTCACATACACCTCACACGGCCCCCACCCCCTTCTTTATCGAAGATTTTCCTTTTGGTGCCAGTTTACGAAATCAAAGAGACACAGCAGTAGTAGTTTCTGTAGTTTTTATCGCAGTTTAGGGAAAGTAGTCTACAACTGCTAGGTTTGTGTTATGGATGTTTGTTACAGACGTTCAGTACACAGCCCACTGTGATTGCCCATGTACCGTAAAATACCAAATAGTAGCCGGGGCTATTATTTGTTTCAATCACTTAACAGACCAGGCATTTATTTGAGACCAGGCGGCTATTTGGGACAGGCGATTAATTCCTTCCTCACAAAAATCTTGCTCAACAAAACTGGAAAAAATATGGTACTCAAATTATTTTAATCAATACAACTATAACTTCCACTGTTTTCAATTAACTAAACATTGTGACCACAAAATAATAATTAAAAGAAACAAATACAAAATACACAATAATTCAAAATCATCATTTCATAAACCAAAAGGCCTAATGTGCATAATAAAGTATCCGTTTCCCATTCACCATTAAAACACCCCTATCATAATAGTTTAAACCAAGGTGGGTAGGAGCATAGGCGGAAGTTGAAGCACCCATGGGGAAATCCCAACCCGGAAAGGGCCCAATAGCCTTTAGCATTCCGTTGACTTCCATTCATTTTAGCGTCACTTTGAAATCAAATAACTTTACATGAGAAGGACTCTGTGTCTTGATATTGGCATTGTTCTAAACCGGACAGGACACAGCACAACATATTTGCTTAGTAAGAAACTGTAAATTACTGTTCTATTCATGTTGGGAAAACATTTACACCAGTATTTCTCAAAAAATAAGCTTAGAAATTGGTATTTGTTTGTAAGCAGATCGCTATCTTTATGGATTTTACTCTTTACTTTCGATGCAAGTGAATTGAGAAAAATGGCTAAGCTACACGCTATAGCTTGGTATGTACATGCTAACAAGATAGCTCCCTTGACATGCTGGCTTGCAAGACGGCCTGGAACCAAAGTTAGTTGACGAAGAATCAAGTCGCCACGTACGATATTAGCCTCCCACTCCAGTAAGTGATTGCAGCTATAACGGTAGAAAAATACTTATTAAGAAAATTATCGTACGCTGTCTGATTTTTGATTGAGCATGTACCACTCAATTTATCGTATTCGGGTTCGTTGGCCGCCGTGACCGTATGTCACCACACGCTTGCGCAGTTGCCTGGTCACCAATTAAAATTTTCAGAATTGTGCTTCAACGGCTCCCATTGAAAACAACGCCATCCCACGGTCCATTCTCTTCTACTGTCTATGGTTGAAACTCCCCCATATCCAGCCTGTGGTACAGTCCCTCGGTTTCTCAGCGGAAACCAGGAAGTTTGGAGAGTTTGCATGGTGGTGAGCAAGGAGGTAGGAACATATCCGGAAGTTGAAGCACCCATGGGGAAATCTCAACCCGGAAAGGGCCCAATAGCCTTTAGCATTCCGTTGACTTCCATTAATTTTAGCGTCACTTTGAAATCAAATAACTTTACATGAGAAGCCATCCGTACCTTGATATTGGCATTGTTGTAAACCGGAGAGGACACAGCAAAACATATTTGCTTCGATCGGAAATCTGTCGTGTCATTGCCTTGTAAGAAACGTTTATCTGAAATTATGCTAAAAATGACGCCATAAATCATGCGACGGCTAGTGAATTTCTGTTGCAAAGGAGAAAATTTACTGTACTGTTTGGATAACAAGCCGTAGCCATAGTCATGCCCATTTACTGTTCTATTCATGTTGGGAAAACATTTACACCAGTATTTCTCAAAAAATAAGCTTGGAAATTGGTATTTGTTTGTAAGCAGAATCGCTATCTTTATGGATTTTACTCTTTACTTTCGATGCAAGTGAATTGAGAAAAATGGCTAAGCTAAGCTACACGCTATAGCTTGGTATGTACATGCTAACTAGCTAGCTCCCTTGACATGCTGGCTTGCAAGACTGCCTGGAACCAAAGTTAGTTGATGAAGAATCAAGTCCCCACGTACAATATTAGCCTCCACCTTCAGTAAGTGATTGCAGCTATAATGGTAGAAAAATACTTAATAAGAAAATTATTGTACGCTGTATGATTTGTTATTGAGCACCACTCAATTTATAGTATTTGGGTTCGCTGGCCGATGTGACCGTACATCACCCCACGCTTGCGCAGTTGCTTGGTGACCAATTAAAAATCTCAAAATCTTGCTTCAACGGCTCCCATTGAAAATGACGCCATCCCACGGTCCATTCTCTTGTACTGTCTATGGTGGTGAGTAACAGAAATACAGTTGAGCTTTTAACATGCTAAAAAGCAATAAACTGATGTTGAAAATGACCAGTGTGTATATTGGTGTTTCTCTGATAGTAGATGTGCTTAAAACAGGTGATAGATGATAATGATTACGACTATGAAATGTGCATTGTAGGCTACACGTGAGATTGACAAACATTATTGTTACTTCGGATTTGGAATGCCGGTGTTACGGCTTGGCTGGTGCTCAGTTTAACTGGTGATTCCTATATAATTTCGCTGAATATTCATCACGTCCCTGCCCAGGCTACAACTTGCCTCCGGCCCCGGATCTCCAGCCTGTGCCTGAGACAATGGTAGAAAGTTTCGCCGAATAAAGAGTATTTCGTCAATGAGTAATGAAGACTACACCAATGAAAGTGTAATGAACGTCTCATCCACACCCAATAAAAACATGCTGCATGAACAGTAACAAAATTCACACACATTTAAAAGTGGTTTACAGGAGGGGGTTTGAACCAAAGAAAGGAGATCGCTAGAGTCAACGTTGGTGCCAGTTTGAGTTCCATCCTACTGCGCCACGAATCGCCGAGTCTGCCATATTTCTGACTGGTACATACTGCAACACTGGCCTCATTTGACACAAGCTAACATAGGGGAAAACATAAACACTTTTAAATGTGTGTGAATTTTGTTACTGTTCATGCAGCATGTTTTTATTGTGTGTGGATGAGACTGGTGTAGTCGTTCATTACACTTTCATTGCCGAAATACTGTTTATTCGGCAAAACTTTCTACCGTTGATGAATGATCATTTTCTGACACATCTCCCCTGATTGTGTAGTGAAGACACAAAAGGAGAAAAAAAAGAAAGCACAATATGGCTACATGAACAGTAAACAAAACAGGTGAAGAAGCTTCAGTGGTCACGTTTTTTTACTTTATTTGTTTTTTTGTTTTTTTTTCACCAGGCATTTATTTGGAACCGGCCTTTATTTATCAAAATATACACCTGCACCTGGCAATTAAAGGGAACCCGCCCGGTAATTGGAACTCAGATATTATTAGGTATTTTACGGTACCTCTAGCTTTTATGTTGTTTAGCAGTAGAGGCTGTTGTAAGTATAGATACTGATAGAAACTGGACATTTTGCCTGCATTCCCTTCCCATTTGTGTGGCCTTTTTATCTGAGTCTTTTTAGCTTATTTTTTCCGTATTGGATGTCAGCTTTGTGATGTAAATTTTTTTTTTTCATGTTTTCATTGCTGGTGTGTGGTCAGCCCTATGTTCCCACACCCCTATGTTTCCACTGTCTTATGTTCTCTCAAGATTTTTGAAGTTTCAAAGATTTTTCTCAAAATGAAACTGTAAGTGTAAGTCATTTTATACCGTATTTAACATTAGCGGATTCCACGTAGCCATCAGAATTGCACCCTTGGGACCTGGCTGTCTCGATACCAATTGTGGACAGCATGGATCTTCACCACTCTGGCTACATCCCAGGCAAGCAATTCAGGCCCCATCTCTGCGCTCAAGTGGGTTAGGTTCACTTAGGACTGCACAGCTCCTGAGGCATTGTTTTTAATGTTTTTAAATATTTGTTATTTTTATAACATATATACAAATATTTGTTGTTATTATTTATATATTATCTGTCTCAAAATTCAAAAGTGCTCTAAAGACCAATCTTTTCAAATTAGCATTAGGCATCTTACACTTAAAGCCCCGTTTTTAGATAGTTTGGGATGAAATAGAGTGGTTAAGATTGAAAGTTGGACACATGCTGCTGATTCAATATATATTAGCCTATATAAAATATATATTATTCACTCCTACTGGAGTGCTGTCAGCCACTGTGTTGTGGAAGCTGTTTAGAGTTTCCCTGGTATGTAGACATGCTGTGCATAATTTTGACACGTTTTTTGATAAAGTGAAGCTCCCTATAGTAAACTGAGCTTTGTATTTTTTGTTCTTGTTGTTTTGTTTGCACTAATTCATGGAGGTGAGTTTAATTTTGGCATAAGGGTTTGTCACTCAACCTTATTGTTGGAATAGCGGTGTTAGAAGCGGTGTACCTGACTACCAAATTGGGAAAAATGGGGATAAAATGTCATGCAAATTGATGATAAAGGAAATGTTGGAACATAGCAACTTAGTTTGGAAAGAAAAAAACCTGTGGGAACACAGAGCTGTGGGAACACAGGGCTGTGGGAACACAGGCATGCTCCTGCTGTTGTTAGCATTGCTGTACATAGCATCCTAAAGTATTATGCCTTGACCATGATGAGGATTGGTGAATTAAAAATAATAATTAAGAAAAAAAAAATACTCTGAGTGCTCCTAAGTAATTTTAACCGCTACTGTATCTGTCTCTGATGCTCCTGGTTTGCCCTCCATTGGGCTCAGAGGGTAAGTTGAATCTGTTCATGCTGGTAGCTTAGTTATCCAACGTAGGCCTACATCATCACAGGTGGCTAGCTTACCAACTAGCTTCCTAAACTAAAACTGTAGACCACGGGTCGCCAACCCGATGATTGCGATCAACCAGTGGATCTACTTTGAGACTTTTCCTGTAGATCCTGAAAATATCAGGAGACCTATCATATTATTTCTGTTTTGCATTCTGTTTTGCCAATGTCCCCTTCTCGCTTGAACCAGCAGTAGATACATAGACGTATGACACTTATTTTTAATAAGTATGACAGAACAAGGGGTTGGATAAGCCTATTTAAGAATCTTAAACATGTTAGGACTTTTTTCATAAACTCATGGCACTGCCCGTCATTATTTTTCATAAACTCATGGCACTGCCAATCAAGTGCATTGCACCACATGTGCACTTGAAATATCACTAAGCTGCCTGCAGTGGGCTACCTATTCTAGGTTTGAATGAGGCCTACATCAGGGCAGGGAGCTTAGCTTAGCAACTAGCTTGACATACTAAAACTGGAGACAGTCATGCCTATTGCCAGGTTAGTTTAGAACTTATTGTTAGTATGTGAAGATGTTCTGCCTGCCAGCACACAATTAATATGACAATAATTTTCATATGCTACGCCCTTTTGATGACCTTCATATACCACTAGGTGAAGATCTCTCTGGCTGTTGCATTTTTAATGACCTTTATAGACCACTAGGTGAACGTGTCTTTACTGCTGCATTGGCCATCCTTTCAGCCTCTCCCTCCATGTCTGCCTTCCACTACCCATAACTATCACTCAGTTAGAATCAATGGACTGGTTAAGTGGGGTCAAACTGTCTTTTTGGGAATGGCAAAGAGCTATTTGCTTGTCATGAGACACATATATCTATATTGGCCCACCTATGTAAAGAAAATAGGCCTACAGTATGTGTTGTCAAATTCTGAATCTAGCTTTGTACATAGACAGGTAGACACATTAGCTTAGCTGTAGATCACTCAATTATTATTATGTATGATTAACAGGAGAGTTCTAAAACCAGGCTATGGCATTTATAAGTCACAACTTGTTTGTTGCTGTTGTTGTTTGAGCCAGTGTCTCTTTTGCTCTGAGGCATATTAGAAGACTTGGCGTATTTAGAAAGGGTAGCAAACTTGCATTCCTAAATAAGGCACAATGTAGTACTACCTTTTTTGAAGTACTAAAATCACAAAACATTTTTTTTTTTTAGATTAAGTGATGCAATTAAACATTCATTCATTTGTTACTTAAGCCATTATATTTAACCAAATACATTATGTTGGCTTTTGTACTTAATTCCTTTAAATTAATACAAATAACTCATGAAAGAGCAAACCTATTATGATATGTCAACAGTATCTGTCAAAATATCTGTACAATGTATTTTCTTTGTATTCTGCTTTGTGCATTGGTACAAGCTTTTAGTCACGAAAAACTGAAATGCAGCCACCTCAACCCCTTTTTGTGTAGGCCTCACCCCTTAAAAGTTTCCATAACACGTCACTGCTCAAGTGGAACCTTTTTTTTCAATGTGGGCTTGAGATGTTTTCTTTTAACCAATGACTGTCATCTTTCAACCCTCCCTCTGAGGTAATGTATGCACAATGCAGATGGTCATTTGTGACTGAGACACTGATGAAAGAGCATTTGCACCCAGACTTCTAGCCCAACATGATCATTTTTATGACAGTTTTGCTGTTTGCCAAACTCTGTGAGTAGATGGTTTGCTTCCAACTTTGTCAAAAAGTATGGTCTACAAATGTGCTTTCTTTGTTTTGTTATTTTTTTTTAAGTGCATGTTACTTTTTTCCTTTACTTATATGTTTATTATAACTGATGTTAAATAAAATGTATTGCTGCTAGATGACTGACCAAGTCTGTTGTACAGAATAAGTCATTCATGTATCGTACCTTTTGTATTTTTTTATAATTTTGTCTTTTAATTTTAGGTGTTGCTCCAGCTGAAGATCTCCATCAGTCTGGACCCATAACTAGAGCGCGCTTGGGGGAAAATGTAATGCTGGAGTGCTTTTTCTCCAAGGGCCTCAGAACGATGCGCTTTTACTGGTTCAAACAAACTTTGGGAGGCAAACCCTTACTCTTGGTGCAGTCTCAAAGAAATGCAGCCACTGAATTTTCTGAAGGTTTTAACGATGGACGGTTCCAACTAGATGAAGGAGAGGCACACTTCCATCTGAACTTCTCCAGAGCGAGTCGCTATGATGAGGGAATGTACTTCTGTGGTGTGAGAAAATCATATGAGGTGCTGTTTGCTAACGGAACATTTTTAGCAGTTGAAGGTAAACAACACTCTGCATTAAACCACACTAACTGTACGCAGCAGTGGCTTAAACTCAGTTATTAGTCAAAGAATATGAACATGGAGAATCCCATCATCTCTCTCTCTCTCTCTCTCTCTCTCTCTCTCTCTCTCTCTGAGTTTTAGGTAATCCTAGGTCTGCTGCTACCACAGTGGTCCAAAGCCCAATATCAGACCCTATCTATCCTGGAGGCTCGGTGACTCTGCAGTGCACAGTGCTGACTGAGAAACGATCAGAGGAGCTCAGAGTTGTGTGGTTCAGAAGGTCTTCCGGAGATGCCCTTCCAGGACTCATTTACTCTCCCACAGACACACGGAGCCAGTGTGAGGACAAGTGTGCCTATGTCCTCTACAAGACCAATCTCACTCTCAATGACAGTGGAATGTATTACTGTGTAGTGGACATGTGTGGGCAAGTCATCTTTGGAAATGGAACAATGTTGGAAATTAGTGAGTAACTGCTTGATTTTATCATTTGCAACAATAATTTGCTGCAATAATTAAAATAATAGAGTTTACATTATGTTCACATTTGTTATTTGATAAAAATTCAGACAGTAGCATTGAACTTGTACAGAGATAAAGAGCAAAGCTCAGGACATTGCACCGACATTGTCAACCATAAGTTTGCATGATAAGATTTTTTTTATTGAAATAATATTTTATTGGTTTTGCCTATACTCTACACTATTCTTTTCAGAGCCCTTGGCCTCACTAAATTCTGTAGTGATCAGCCTGGGAGGTGCACTGCTTCTGTGTATTGGCATTATAATTTGTCTGATATGGCTTAACTGCAATGGAAAAGAGTGTAGACACTGCAAAGGTACATGAAAACACCTTAATACCAATGTCCCACCACATATGTATATAAATAAAGGTGTTTAATTCTACACACTCCAATTAATAATAATATGTTTTGTCCGGCATATCTCCACAAGCAGACGAACAAGTGGGATCTCCAACTAATCGCTTGGAGACACAGGTAATGACAAAATGTTTCAAATTGTAAGATGTTTTTGAAGAGCCACTAATTGTGGTAAAGCCATTTTGTAGAAATGTTCTGGAAGTGTGTGCCAGACATTTTTGAAATGCTACTCACTGGGATTTGCATTGTTAGCTACAAAGGCCCCTGAGGACTTGCTACGGTATACCTTGATATTCTTGTCTGATTTGTGTTTTGCTCTGTAGTGTGATGGTAGAGACTCTACTCAGGTCAGCTATGCAGCACTCCACTTCTCTGAGAGGAAGCCAAAATCAAGAAGAAAGAGGGAGACACATGACAGTTTGTATTCTGATGTTCGACACAATAAACCGCAAGACTTTCAATAGAACCTGTAAGTTACGGTATTGATATGGGTTTTTACAGTGCCTCAAAATAATTGTTATTGTAGCTGTGTTTGTTTTTTTTGTTTGTTGATATAAATGCCTTATTTGTTAACCAACCACAGGTCCCACAGTGGGCTGTACAAAGTTTTTGCAGTGAATGAAAATGTAGTGTCCAGTGTCATGAATTATTTTGGATATACACATTTATGAAGACCAAAATTATGAAAATAAAGTTTTACTTTAACAGACTGCTCTTTTATCATTTAAGATAATGACCTCTGCACTAGTTTTTTAACTAGTTGTTAAAAAACACGCCACATGCATACTTAAAATGAGTTCATGATCTTTGGTAAAAGATACTGTAGCAGGAAAACTTTATGAAACAAATAAAGGAAGCTGTAAAGTGCTGCTATTGGAAAAAATACAAAGAAGATATTATGTTAACCAAGTGTTCAGCTGCTGCATAGAGCATGATGTTGATTGTCAAAATGAAGAGGTCTAAATCCTCTGGTATGCAGGGACGCAAAAGGAGAAAGGGAAATGGGACAAAAAGAAAGCTCAGTATAAATCTTAGTCTTTAAGATCATCTCTCAGACACTACAGTGTCAAACTAGATAGTATTGTGCATTACCTTATATTGGAAGTTTCATTGGTTATCCCTAGCTGTTACTTTGCTTTACAAAGAAACATATGGCATCACTATGGTACTTCTTGAAAACTCAAACTAGAACCGGCCCTGCACATATCATTAGGCCATACACACACATCAGTCCATATATATGCCAGTAGTCCTCACACATACATGTTTAAGTATGTCCTAAGTCCATACACATATCCTGAGTCTGTACTATCCTAAGCTTATACATATATCCTTAGTGTATACATATATCCTGAGTCTATATACATATCATCAATCCATACTGCAGACTGTATATAAAGAACTGGTTGAACCCTCTGTGAAATCACGCATAGACTTTCTCACAGAGGTTCCAGGTGCTGCCATCTTTGCCTATTCATTCTATGAATGTCAGTGTAAATTGTCTGGATATTAAACTAATGCATTCTAAAAAAAACATCTTTGAGACATGAAAACTACTGAAAAGTGTTTCTTGAACCAGGCTATAAATACGTTGATTTATGCTGTGAAATACTTTTTAACATTGGAGTCTATGGGAAGTTGCTCGCTTCTGCAGCCAGCCCCCAAAGGACGTGTGAGGTATTGCAACTTTAGAATGTTTACTTTTGATTTCATTGTTTAACCTAGAACTTTGCCACTTGGTCCATACCTATAACACATACCTATATAGCTATGTATGTATATACCTATATTCAGTCTATGATCAAGAGTATGTGAAATTTGGCGGAGCTGGCCTAGCATGTAGGGGCGGGCAGAGGGCAGGTCTTCCGGCCGCCTGGCACCACCTTTTGTCCCCGTGTATGGACTGGGCGAGTTTACAACACCGAATGCATTGGCTAAGATGGCAGCACCGTGAACCTTTAAATTAAGCCTCATTTTGATCTTTGAGAAAGTCTATGCATGACGTCACAGAGGGATTGTCCAGTTCTCTTATATACAGTCTATGGTCCATACATGCACATGAGTCTATACGCATACTATTAGGCCTTACATGTACTGTATGCCTTACACATACTGTACTGTCTATACACATATCCTGAGTCCATACACACATCCTGCCTACCTCCCAACATTTGAGCAGCAAAATCCGGGGGATGAAGCAGCAGTGGATGTGGGTCAGTTTTGAGGGGTCAGAAATGGGCAAATGTTGATTTTTAAATTATGGTAATGTAGTGTTTATGTATATAAGCAGGGCTGTAGTGGCATTGACCATGTTAGCTTTACCACTGCTGCCTTCAGCCATTTTTCACCAGCAGCCCTAATGTCCGGTTTAGTTTCAGTTCAACTACGCAATTATGTATGGGTTGCCAGGTAGTCAACAAATTGATAGTAAATACAGGGTATTTATTGTGTAAGACAAAATTATGTTTCATATACATGTCTGGTGACTGGAGAACATCAGCCAAAATTATTTCATTATTTATGTCTTTGACATGACATTATTTGACATTTGGACCTTGGAAATTATGGGAGAAATGAGATGGGTCTGAAATATGGTAAACCCAGGAAAAACGAGTTTGTTGGCAACTATGATATCCTGAGCCTATATACGTATCCAGAGTCCATACACATACCACCAGGCCATACAAATGTTATTAGGCCATATACATTCCACAAGGTTGTAGATATATAATGAGGTCTTGTACAAATGGCAACAAAACTGCTTGTTGATACAGAGGGACTGCTTTGAGTAACTATATGAAGGCTCATAGTCGAAAACTAATGAAATGAAACTAATTTTCACCCATACTAAAACCGTGATTTGCCACGGGGTGCCAGCATGAATACAGGAACATCATTTTAAAGTGATGTTACCCCCACGTAGGGAGCCTTTCACGGGCAGGGGATGCCTCCCACACCCCTGGGGGAACCAGAAAGAGGGTTTTATTTTTGACTTCCACCTCCAGGCACCCTCTCCTACCGGGCGTGCCCGACAAAAGGTGCCCTCTCCTACCGGGCGTGCCCGAAAAAAGGTGCCCTCTCCCGGGCTGGGCAGAGCGGCTGCCCCCCCTCCCCTGGAGGTTTAAAATATGAGCTCCAGAGACCCCCCTCTCTCTGCCCCGCCTGTCCGAGGGAGGCTGCCATTCCTGGCCATGTCCCTGGCGCAGCCCCCCTGTCCTGGAGCTCAGTAAAATTGGGGTTAACCATGGGTAAGTCTCATTTTCGCTCCTGAGACTAAGTCCTCGCGGGTTAACCATGGGTAAGAAAAAAAATCGCTCCTGAGCCAAAGTCCGAATTATTTATTTATATCCGCTGACTTGCTGCCACCTCCAGGGTGCGCGTGCCTCTCGGTCAGTCCGCCGAAGGTGCCTCTTTCCCGGCTACGCTCCGCGAGCGTCCCCTGCCCTGGAGGGTACTAAAACCGTGATTTGCCGCGGGGTGCCCGCGCGAATACGGGAACATCATTTTAAATTGATGTTACCCCCACGTAGGGAGCCTTTCACGGGCAGGGGATGCCTCCCACACCCCTGGGGGAACCAGAAAGAGGGTTTTATTTTTGACTTCCACCTCCAGGCACCCTCTCCTACCGGGCGTGCCCGAAAAAAGGTGCCCTCTCCCGGGCTGGGCAGAGCGACCCCCCACGCGAAATCGAGAACATCATTTTAAAGTGGACTTAGGCCCACAGAGGGAGCCTTTTGCGGGCCGGGGCTGCCCTCGCCTCCCCCGGGGGTGCCAAAAAGTGGTTCTCCTTTTTCAGTGCCACCTCCAGGGCCCCTGTCCTCTTCTGCGTGTCCGACGAGGGAAGCCCTCTCCTGGCCTGGGCAGAGCGGCTCTTCCCCCCCCCCCTACCCTGGAGGTTCTTAACATGAGCTCCAGAGACCCCTCCTTCTCTGCCCTACCTGTCCGACGGGGGCTGCTGTTCCTGGGCATGGCCGTGGCGTAGCTACGCTGTCCTGGAGCTGTTGGAGGTTACGATATGAGCTCCAGAGACCCCTCTTTCTCTACCCTGCCTGTCCGAGGAAAGCTGCTGCTCTTGGGCGTGGCCCTGGAGTAGCCCCGCTCCCCTGGAGCTCAGTAACATTGGGGTTAACCATGGGTAAGAAAAAAAAATCGCTCCTGAGACTAAGTCCTCGTGGGTTAATCATGGGTAAGAAAAAAAATCGCTCCTGAGCCTAAGTCCGAATTATTTATTTATATCCGCTGACTTGCTGCCACCTCCAGGGTGCGCGTGCCGCTTGGTCAGTCCGACGAGGGCGCCTCTACCCATACTCTTTCACCCAATCTTGTGATATGTGTAATTGTGATGTTAAAACTGCAAATGGAGATAACATGGCTCTATCCAGGGTGCTGAAGGGCTGGAACTATCCAGGGTGCTAAGGGAGCAAATGCACCATCAGATTGTCTCCATGGCCAGTGATCAGGGATGCCATAAAATAGATAGGGGGAAGTTTGGGCAACTCAAAACATCATGAGAGGTGTTATTACTTTTCTGTGTGTCTGTGTGTATGTGTGTATGTATGTGTGTGTGTGTGTGTGTGTGTGAGAGAGAGAGAGAGAGAGAGAGAGAGAGAGAAAGAGAGAGAGAGTATGTGTGTGTGGTGTGGTGTGGTGTGTGGTTGGAGGGGGGAATTTTTATATTTTGCCAGCGAAGATCTACAATAATTCTGTTGCTCAGATTACTGCTGATGTTTGTGGTTATCCACAAATGTGCCTGCAGTTTGAGATTTCTGGCTTCGGCTCATTACTGACGCAGTAATGTGGGGAAGTGAGAGGAAGTTCAAGGCTTTCTAAAATGCATCTAACACCCATGGTTACACCAGTTTAACTTTAGTCGTTTTCTGTACTCATCCTTGCAGTAAACATACTCATTTTACCAATGCTTAGCTGGCTTGGGACCCCATGTAAACCTCCTTTCTGACATCTCAAAAGCATGCACTACGTACTGACTTAGCTAAGACTCTGACTTTAAGTTCACTTGTTAGTACATCTGTCTCCCATACCGGAGTTGCTGTGAGGTTTCAGATTCGAGCCTGGGGCTGGACTGCACAGACAGACCTTGATTACACACGCTCAGAGCTGAAAAGTTTTGAATGTGTAAAAAAATATGCAGATGAATTAAACTGCGTAAGCAGAATCCCATGCACATGCTCTTCTCAGTCAACTTAAAATTGAGTGCACATGCACGACCATAACACTCCACCCTATTCACTCCGTCAAGAATGTCACTTATAACAGACATCCCAAGTCTCCCGGAAGTTCCGGGAGTCTCCCGCATATCGGTAGTGGCTCCCGGATGCCCGGAATTGGAATAAAATATCCCGGAACCCAGACCAAGCGAGCAAGAGCTTGCACGCGAGACATTAATGTGTATATTGTATAGGGGGGGGAGACATCTCCCGGAACTGAGTTTGTGGAGGTTGGGATGTCTGCTTATAATATGTTAGCTGCTCTCATTGCATAACAACACATGAAATGGGTTCTACCCAAGGGGGTAGGAGCATAGGCGGAAGTTGAAGCACCCATGGGGAAATCCCAACCCGGAAAGGGCCCAATAGCCTTTAGCATTCCGTTGACTTCCATTCATTTTAGCGTCACTTTGAAATCAAATAACTTTACATGAGAAGGACTCTTGATCTGTCTTGATATTGGCATTGTTCTAAACAGGAGAGGACACGGCACAACATATTTGCTGCGATCGGAAATCTATCATGCTATTGCATTGTAAGAAACGTTTATCTGAAATTGTGCTAAAAATGGTGTCACAAATCACGCGACGGCTAGTGAGTTTCTGTCGCACAGGAGAAAATTTACCATACTGTTTGGATAACAAGCCGTAGCCATAGTCATGCCCCTTTACTTTTCTATTCATGTTGGGGAAACATTTACATCAGTATTTCTTTAAAAAAAAGCTTAGAACTTGGTATTTGTTTGTAAGCAGAATCGCTATCTGTATGGATTTTACTATTCAATGCAAGTGAATTGAGAAAGATGGCTAAGCTAAGCTACACGCTATAGCTTGGTATGTACATGCTAACTAGCTAGCTCCCTTGACATGCTGGCTTGCAAGACTGCCTGGAACCAAAGTTAGTTGACGAAGAATCAAGTCCTCGAGTACAATATTAGCCTCCCACTCCAGTAAGTGATTGCAGCTATAACGGTAGAAAAATACTTATTAAGAAAATTATCGTACGCTGGCTGATTTCTGATTGAGCATCTACCACTCAATTTATCGTATTCGGGTTCGTTGGCCGACGTGACCGTACGTCACCACACGCTTGCGCAGTTGCCTGGTGACCAATTAAAATGTTCAGAATCGTGCTTCAAAGGCTCCCATTGAAAACAACGCCATCCCACGGTCCATTCTCTTCTACTGTCTATGGTTCTACCATTTGAGGAAGATCTACCCTTCTAAATGTTAAATTTGGTTGGGCGCATTGGTCAAGGCAGAGGCAGTATTAAATGAAGCAATTTGGCCATTGGCTATATCCTCCAGTAAGACCAACACTGCCATATTCAACATACTGATCATTGAACCATTTTGTGCATGCTTATATGTACATGCTCTCAGGCCCGCTGACAGTTTTGGCAGGTCCCGGGACAAGATAATCTGATGCCCTCCCTCATTCCATAATTTAAGGAGGGACCAGTTATGCCCCCTGCTTTCGCCGGGCACAGGACAAAAAAACATGTTTGCCCCCCCCCAACGGCGGGCCTGCATCCACTAGGCCCAGTAGCGGTTCTTGGAGGGGGTGAGTTGGGCCATTGCCCAGGGTGCAATTTCGTGAAGGGCGCTGTGCCTTTGGCCTCAGGAGCGCTAAAAAAAAATAATAATCTAAAAAAATATATATTATCCATCATATCACTGTGTAGGAACTTGGGATGGGGGACAGGTGGGACAGTTCACCTCTGGGTCTCTCAAATGCAACGCACAAGTGGGCAATACTCTGCAATTAGTGAGCGAAGTCAGTCACACATAAGCTTCCTTCCCAGTAACGCACATTTCATTCATAATATTATATTTGCAGGTTTATAATTCCTGCACGTTCCCTAATTGTGTGAAAGGGCTAATAAAAAAGGGCAATACAAAACGAGTATGCGGTCACCAAGGTGAATTAGTCTTAACTCCTGGTGTTCGGGGATGGGAAATACAGTATGTTGACTGTCAAGTGACAAACAGAAGGAGATAGACAGAAAAAGGTCAAAGCCATTAGAAGGGTAGAAACGAGCAAAAGCTGAAGGTATGCAACTGTTCTCTCTGCATGATTACGTTATCCATGCCATGAATGAAGGGCTAATGTTAATCATGGTATAACTCTTGCGTTTGTTAGCCTTCTAGCTATGATGCTACGATTGCTATACTCAACAATAATTTAGCTCAACAAACACAAGATCTAATTTCACCATAAGATTTGGCTTTGCAACAAAACTGTTACAAGTTCAGTTATTATTGATTTCCATAATTTGGGTTAACTTTGAGCCCTGTCATTTGCCAACAGAATGTTATTATGGTAGTTTCAACATTTGCAATTTGCTGCAACTCATAGTTTGCATAGTTTAACTAAAGGCTAGTTTAGCATAGTTAACCAGTCATACCTGACCGTGTAACAAGCATACTGTAGAATTTGAGGCAGTAACCACGGAGCTAATTGTTCCTCCCTAAAAGATAGATTAATATAGCGTCTATAATGTAATACATTTGGCATGTGAGGGCATGTTAAAATAAAATTGCAATTTATGGATATTTTGTATAATTATGCAATTATGCATAAATATGATTCTTACATTGTCTGACATAGATTGTTTTTTATATATATATATATATAATGCCTAGTGCAATGGACTCATGAAACAATTTCTAAAACTAAAATGGCTATGAGCATTGCCAATTGACAAAAACTTACTTAAAAGGTATGTACCTTTACGGGAATGTGCATTTACTTTTAGTATGTTTAGGAGGCCGTGACTGTTAAAGATGGGCTTTGCAATGTTTTTGTAAGTATACAACCTTAATATGAGGTCTTTAATCTGTAAGGTTGTCCCTAATCAGGTGCCTGAGAAAGAGAAACACATTGCTTCTTGTTGAAACCTAGCTGGTAGCTGACACACCGCACCTTTTGTTGACAACTAGAGGAGCATGTAAAACCTCCATTGACACACATTTCAGGTTTCAAAGAGCTTACTGTGAGCAATACAGTGGAAAATGTTAGAGGAGGGGTGGGTTTTGTAAGCTCATTGAAGGCTTTGCATTGGTCTATATGTGATCACAACCCACCCATCAGCAGAATAGCTTCTCCTCTCTGATGTTCTGTGTTTCAGTACTAGTTATCTTTTGGTCAGTACACACTTACCAGAGCATGGCTATCCTTCATATTAGGATTATCATTTTATTCATTATCACGAACCTTCATAAGAAAGCAGGTAAGTAGACTGTGTGTTATAATGCATCTATCTATTATTGTTTTGTGATTCACAAAATGTACATTGCAAGCATTAAGTTTAGGCTATAATGTACAGTAATGTGAGGGATCTAATAATGTGTAGAGATATGTACAGTAATGTGAGGGATCTAATACATCAATTCTTTGACTTTGGACAATTCACCTCTATGTTTTTTTTTTTTTTTTAATTTTATAGTTGGAGAAGATACTGCATACAAGACAACTCAAATCATCTTAGCTACTACCGGAGACAACGTTACTTTGAAATGCTTTTTCGAAGATAAATATAAAAATGATGTACTGTACTGGTATAAACAACTGACTGGCCAAAAACCCTCTCCATTAGTGAGGTGGCAAAGCCATTCTAGCGTGGAGTTTTTCGATGAGTTTAAAAATTCTCATCTTAACATTACAACGGACGTCTTAGGTCTTCATTTGATTATATCCAACACAAGACCAACTGATGAAGCCTTGTACCTTTGTGGAGTAAATGATGCTTTTGAGTTACATTTCCTAAATGGAACTTATGTGGCAGTGCGAGGTAAGGTGACATAATTGTAATTATTATATAAGTTTATATATAGTAAATGAACTGTATTGGCTTTAGTGTGATAGATTATTAGGCTACTGATACACATTTTGTCTTCTACATAGGAAAACAGTACTCAACAAAAATAATTCAGTCCCCAGTGCTGGAAATACTGTACCCAGGAGACTCAGTAGTAATGAACTGCACAGTACTCACAGAGATCAACACAATAGACATGAGAGTGTTCTGGTTCAGAGCAGCTGAGAATGGTTCCCTTCCAGCAGTCATCTACACCAGTACAAACAGCAGCGGCCTTTGTGGGGCAGGCTGTACCTACAGCCTCACCAGTAGCAACCTCAGCCTCACAGACACGGGGACATACTACTGTGCTGTTTCCACCGGTGCACACATACTGTTTGGAACTGGAACAGTCCTGCACATCAGTAAGACTTCTCATTAAAGACATGCATTACATTCTGAAGCAATTCAAGTGAAGTATAGTGTACTTAAAAATGAAACATACATGTGTCTATATGTTTTAAATATGTACAGTAAACGTTGCATTGTGAAACTAAAGAGAGCATACGGTTGTTTACATATCTGTGGTTGTTATGTGTCTTAGATGGATGGTTAGATGGATACATGGGTTACTAATATAGTCAGATGGAGCCATAAATGGACATAGATGGACCATGTGAATAGCTGATAGGTGCATGGATGAATGGTTAATCACTGAATGAACGAATGAACGAATTAACGAATGAATGAATGAATGAATGAATGAATGAATGAATGAATGAATGAATGAATGAATGAATGAATGAATAGTTGGAGACAAAAAGAGAGATGAATGGATGGATGGGTGGGTAGGTGGGTGGATGGATGAAGGATGTTTGTATGCTTATTTGACCAGTTTACAGGTAATATGAATGTCTTCTTACTTTCTCATTTTGTAGTACACGTAGAAAGTTATGGTACTGCACTTAAATAAAAAAAAAAAAAAGCACATGAACTCAGCTGACCTGAGGTTTATCATATCATTACTGGTTGCCCTTTTTCCGTCATGGACATGATGTTAAGTATCTGAGTCTTGTCCTGTAGGGGAGCCAGTGAATGCTTTGGCGTATCTGGTTTATGGCCTGAGTGCTACTGTTGGGTTCTGTCTTGTTCTTCTTGCTCTACTGATCTACATCAACTGTAAGCACAAAACATGCCAGTGCTTTGAAGGTAAGTTCATATACCAAAAACAAATAAAATGGACAGTAATGACAAATAAACAGATTTGTGTATATCCAACTGAATTAAATTGTGTATGTTTATTTGTTATTGTCATTGACATCCAATCCCCTATTTGTTGACCAATAGCCAATACCATCCAGCTGCCGTCAGGGGAGCGAGGAGGTTACCAGGTAAGCAAACAACATGCCTGTTTTCAAGATAAAACCACAGTCCTTTGTTACCCATGTGTTAGACATTTATTTTTTTATTTGGTTGTTTGTTTATTTATTTATTTACACATGTGTGTGTTTTTTTCTTTTCTTGTGTGTTTGTTTGTTGTATATATGAGATTTGTCCTTGCACTCTATTTGGGTTTTTGGGATGTTTGAAGTGCTCTTCTGTTTAATTCAGAAGTCCCTTTGTCATCCAAGGGCGTACTAGATGACATACAGTATGAATAAGAATCCTGTGACTAAAGAGTCTAGATTTCAGTAAAGGGAGATATTTAATTTATGACAGTAATGCAGTTGTCGTGTTTTGTCCACAGGAAACAAATGAGGACATACTGAATTACGCTGCAGTGAATGTGTCTGACCAGAGGACTAAAAGAGATAGAAGGAAGAATGAGCTACAGGAGGACACTGTGTACACACGTGTGAAATATTCTGTTAAGTGATGCTGCCTAGATTTCTTTACCAATCACGCTGTACTGTACACACTGTACTTACTGTAACTTGATTGTAATAATGAAAACCTGGTGTTCTTGTGTATAGAATTTAATTACAACTGAATGTGGTTGTGTGAATTAATTGTCTTCTCATTTGTGACACAGACTCATAAACTATTGAGAGTTTATTTAGAGTTATTATTATTTAGAGAGTCATGACTGAATGACTGAATGAATGTCTGTGCTTGCATTGGTCTTGCAAAAATGAACTCAGCAATTGTGGCTACAGTGTGAAACTGTGCAGATAACATCACTCGATGCAGTGGATCTTTGTTCTGCAAAGTTTGTCAACTGTTGTGACAGTATGTCAATAAAAGTAAAAAATGAATGACACATGTTTGCATAAAGTGTTTGTAAATGTCCTTCACCTCTGATTAGCATTTATAATCCAGCTTCTAGTGGTGATTATGTCACTCTGAGATGGAGAATTGGAAGTGGTGAGATGAAGACAGTAGTAGCATCAGGCCTGTGTGCAACCCTCCCCTAGCCAACCCCCAAGCCAACCCCTTACTGACGTTTTCCCTTAATAATCTGAGTTTTGTTATGTTACTGTCAAACATGCATATCCTGTGGTATGGCTGCAATGATTGTGACCAGATAGTTAATTTATCCTTAGTTGAGTTTGGTTTGGTGTGGTTTTTGTAATATTGTGTTGTGATTTTGTGTAAACGTTTGGTTGTAATTTTGCATTGAGTGTGGGTTGCTGTGGCTTGCTGTTTTTTCTTCTTTGATATGTAGGACTGTCGGTGCACAATTGCAGTCAGACCTTAATTGAATGATGACGCCCCCTTTCCTGATTGGTGTGGTGACAGGTGGTGCCAGGCTGAGTGCTCTCATGGTGGTGGTGGTGATGGTAGTGGTTGGATTAATTGTGTGCAGGTGGTGGCAGAAGGGGAGGCGGCACATGAGGGAGACAAAGGAGTGTGGCAGCCAGTGGAGACGTGGGCTGGCTACCGGAAGGACGGGCGAACAGGTGCCAAAGGCAACCGAGGGCTCAGCAGTGTGGCAGGTTCAAACAAGGATTTTAAGGATTGTGCACATCATCGAACTGTTGCAATTATACATACCTGGAGCCAAGGAATGCAGTCTGCCCAGCGCTTAGTGAGCACCCTGAACCAGCAGTCTGCCCAGCACTTAGTGAGCACCCTGAACCAGCTGTGCTGCAAGTCTTTTGTTTGCTCCCTGATTCTACTCTGAACTGATGAGCCAGGTGGGACTGAACTGTTTTATCTCTTTTTTTATTGCTGGAGCCCTGAGCCTGGACTTTGTTGGACAAGGGACTGAGCTGAAAGCTTTTTTTAAAAACCATACTGTTATTGTCTTTTTATTGTGGACCGTTTGACTTTTAATACATTTTCACCTAAGTATCAGATCTGTGTCTTCCATTTCTTAACAGTGGAAACCCTTAAAACTGGTAAATTTGAAGTCATTGCTGTCTTTGACATTACCTCAAAACACACCTGTTTACTGTTACAAAGGCCTTCGGACACTGATTTACACCACGATGCATTTCTCTAAAACAGCAGGCGGGAGAGGGTGGAGGAAGAGCTCTGCTCTACAGGATGTAGTCTACTCTGGTGTGAACATCTCAGTGGAAACTTTTCTCAGGCCACAGCGTCACTAGGGTCTGTGTCATTGACATCCTCTGACAAGTCTTCACTGAATGCTTCTCATGTTAGCAATACTTACAGTGAAGATGTACAATTACTTACTTTTAAATTTAAAAACATTTTACATATATGTATTTTATTTTTTTGTAGTGGTGCCCCTATTGCAGACTTTAATTTCTGTAAAGTCAGTCTTATTTGTTTTTATGTTTTTGAGTTTTTACATTTTTTTTTTAAGTAATGTCATATACCTGACCACAGGGTAATGTGGCATGAATGATATCACCTTGCTGTTGCTGACTCTGGGGAAAGTGTGAATACAACATTTTGTTAGGCCATTATGTCTCTCTCTCTCTCTCTGTCTCTGTCTCTGTCTCTGTCTCTCTCTCTCTCTCTCTCTCTCTCTCTCTCTGTCTCTGTATCAACAATCAAAACATTTTATTAATTAACACACACACAGTAACCTTGACCATAAACCACAATGTTTGAGTGTGCATACATGAGACTGTATAAGTGTGTATGAGCCAAGGGGGTTTAGACATCTAGAGAGGAAATGTGGGTAAGGTAGAGGAGGGGACTGAGAGGGGGGGGCAGAAATAGAAAGAGTGAGAGAGATACAGAGATAGGGAGAGAGAGAGAGAGATACACAGAGATACACAGAGAGAGATAGGTAGCTGGTGTGCTTGAGATCCTTTCTGCCTCATAATTATGCATTGCCCTACGCTCTATTATTGTACTCCTCTTCTACTATGCTTATCACTGAGAAACACACACACATGCATGCAGGCACATGGGCGTACACACAGACACACACACATACATGCACATGCGCACACACACACACACACACTAACACACAGTCCTCTATTCAATACAGATTGCTACCTGAATCTTAGAATCTTCTAGACTGTTTATCACTCACTAAAAAAGAGGTAGTTGTTTGTGATTTTTAAATTTGATTGACACACAAGAAGGAGGTGGAGAGTGGGTCAGAGCCACCAATCACCTCCCAGGACTTTCCACCAATCAGCACAAAGGGAGGAGACAGAGTGTTGGGTCTGCATGCAGTGTCTGTGGACATTTCCTGAAAACATGTTAGTTACTTCAGACACATTCATAGTCTATGTCATGGTGTCTCATAATTTGTCACTAAATTGTACTTCAAATGATTTATAATTTTGTTTTATTTTCTAACATTAATTTCCTCTTTTTTTCTTCTGTGACAAAAATAGCGTAATTCATTTTAATATTATTTTATTTACTTTTTTAAACATTTGTATATTTGACACCTGCAGTTCTATTAGGTAAACATAATTGTTGATATTAATCAGTTATTCCAAGTGTTGCTCTTACTTAACAATATATAATAATTAGACAGTAAGACATGTGAGTTAAGTTTGAGTCAGAGTGAACACAAATACATATAATACATATACACAAAATACATATAATTACATAGCGTAATATGTTTGTGTGTGCCTTTTCCTACAAGTTGTCTTTTCCTACCATCTATAATAATAATGTTAATAATAATAATAATAATAACAATTAAAATAATAATAACAACAACAACATTAATGATATAACTTTTATATGTAATTTCTTTCCAAACTGATTCATGTTTGAATGCAACATATACATGTGTGCGAGTGTTTTTACATGTTTATGTGTGTATTTGTTTTAGAGGGATAGAGGTTCTCTGTAACTTTACATAGTATACATTTTACCCTACAATAAAAAGCCTACAATAAAATGGATATTAAAAACGTATAATTTTTATGTCCTTCGCCTGTTTTGTTATAGCATAATTAATCATGTCGCTCTATAAGCCTGTCACGATGTGTGAGTTTTGAAGGCCGTAAACTATATTTAGATTGAAGGTCTGTAACTTCCTTTCACACATGTACAAGCCTTTGTGTCCTGTTGAGGTTTTGTTTGTATGTGTGTGCGCGCCTTTCTTTGGCCACATATTCTTGTGAAGCTGCTGTGTTGTTCTTGATGTTTTCCATTTGAAGTGTGAGATGTTTGTGTCGCTAACCTGCACTTTACCACCTAAAAGAGCAGATATAGACTTGCTTTCAGCTTCAGCCTTCTTTGAATGCCTGTGCATTTCTCATCATAGCCTTTTTTAGTTTACATGATCAAACATGAGAATGTCCTTAAATACACTGTGTAAAATTATACCATGACAATTATTGAGTTATATATTTTTTAAAATAGGTAGTGACTAATTATATCTTTGTACACACATTACACAACATTTACTCACAAAAAAAAAACACCAGAGCTGTCTGTAATACTGTGAAAGAATGACCATCGTTTCTATATTACAACAAATAATAATTACAATTATTTTACCATGTTTTCTTTTTATATGGCCATCTCCCAAGGCACCACTGTTTACCATTGTCCAAATAGAAAAAAATACTTTAGTAGCTTACAATAAATGTTAACCCAGAAAAAAATCCTTCCCTGTATAGTATAGTCTTTAATTGCATAAAAATGATATCAATAATAATACCAGTGATATTACATATTTGTGTTTTAGCAGATGCGCTCCAGTCAGCTTCATGGTGATTTGCAGCAGACACCACTGGAGCACCACTGCCGTGTAGAAGAGGCTCTACTGGGCCATGTGCACCACTCTTTCAGCCCTGCCCTATGCACGACTCACAGTAGGCCTACTACAATGTGAAAAGTAAATGTCATTGTTCCCACACATATTCAATAAAAGTCAGAAGAAAAACAACATTCTTTTTTTGTCTTCTACATAGCGTTTTACCAGCGAGGCTCCAGTCAGCTGTGTGTGTGTGTGTGTGTGTGTGTGTGTTGATCTGTGTGCTGCATGTATACCAGGTACCTGTGCCCCATTAGTCCTGTAATTCTTTGCTGATCTCTCTCTATCTCTCTCTCTCTCTCTCTCTCACACACACACACACACACACACACACACAAAGAGCCCTGCCCCTCTGTCCCCAGCCCTGCTGTGTGCATCTCTCATCTTTGTTTGTTTGTCAGGATGCTGGTTGCTGTGCGTCACTCCCACGTCTTCTGTGCTATCTCTTGACCGCAGCGGTTTCTCAAACCCAGCAGTTTGCACGGCAGTTATTTCCCAGAACCCCCCCCCCCCCCCACCCCGCTGTGTGCTTTCAACATGACATGCAGACATACATGCACAGATCTCTATATAAAAAAAACATGGAAGAAGAGACAGTAAGGTGAGAAAAATATGTAACTGTAGCGAACAACAAACTGCCAACAATCCACTATCCACCAATAGTTAACCTTATTTAGCCGGAATTACATACAAAACCATACATTTCATTTTAGATACACACAATACATTCTACATTATACATATATGTACATTAAACAGTGTTATGGAGTAGTGTGTGTGTCTGTGTCTATTTGTCTTCATGTCTGTATGTATGTATGTGTGCACGTTAGTTTGCGCACACACCTGTGTATACATGTGCACACTTACATTTTGGCGTTGCGTGTGCAAGGTCTGTTACACATATTACATATTTGTTTTGCAGGGTTGGCATGCTGTAATGAAAGACTGTGCACCCTTTAGCTTACTTATGAAAAGGAAGAGATGGTGTGTGTGTGTTGGGGGCGAGGGGTGTAGAATTCACACCTCAAAACCACACAGACGCTACTAGAACTTTCCATCCAGCAGGGGTCTCAGTATCAGTGTTATTTATATGCATGGTCGTCCTGCACACTGGTTGCAGGCAGCAATGGAAACTTCAAACACACACCACACCTCTTAGCCCCTTCACACACACACACACACACATACACACGCACACGCACACGCACACGCACACGCACACGCACACACACACACACACACACACACACAGAGTCAGCCGACCTCTCTGGCCCTTCACACACATACACACACACACACACACACACACACGCACGCACGCACACACAAACACACGCACACACACACACAAATTCCCCTGGCCCTTGGCCATGTCCAGCCTCACACAGCACATGTAAAGTCACAATGGATCCCCCATTCACCCAGGCCTGCAGGGCCCTAGCCACATCTAGAGATGCTCGGTGGCTACAGTACAGTGCAGTGCTCGTTTTAGTAATGGTTCTGCCATTGGCTATTAGCACAAAATCACATCAAGACTTCACTGTTTGTGTTATTAGTACACCAAAATCACATTAGGGCTTTACTGTTACTGGGAAAGCAAAATCACATTAGGACACCATGTGGGCCAGGACTCCATGCAGCTTCTTCCAGGGGATGTTGGCCAACATAGTTAAGTCCTGTGTCTAATCCTAGTGTAATTGTATCTAAGTGAAAGCTTCCTGGTTAATTATTGGTTAACTAATAAAAAAGAAAACAGAAGTTGTTCACAACATTTCACACAGTGCTTTAGCTTATGTACTTATTTCAACTTATTTTTAAATTCATAAACATTTCCTAGCAACAAAAAATAAAATCATGGTTTTGCATGTTAAATGAAAAAAATGTAGCCACATCCCTTGACCTCGCAGACTGTATGACTCTTGACATAGGCTGTGGTTTTGCATTCCTCGTCTCGGCCTTGACAACTTGTCTGAGCCTTAGTGCTGCCTATGCCTGTCTCTTTCACGTGGTGTTTAGAAGTATGTGATTCATTACACTACAGCTTTGGTCCTGTTGCCTGTTTAAGGCACTGATGGATAATCTGTGCTGTTGGTGTGGCCTTGTAGAAATGAACATGAACTACTTCCCAGGTTCAGAGGCAATGCGGTGTAGATGATAACCCTAGTGCTCAGTACTGCAGGGTAATATTGTTACCAGTTTGTCCAGCTGAAAGTCAAACAAACTTTAAAAGCTTATATGGGTGTGAAAAGAAGACTGTATGGCCCACTCTTCACTACAGGATGTGAGCGCCAAGGCACACTGAGGTTGTTGGTGAAGGTGCGAGAAACACAGCAAACCAGGTGAAATTCCGTGAAAATGTGTTTACCGTGCGCAAAAATGAGAAACAAAAAAAAAAACTTTAGAACTAGAGGTTGTTCAATCTATGCGGCACAGTCAGATTTTACAATAAAGTCAATGCATACACAATACTCTCAGCCTCACAACAAGCTGCCAACGTTGAATGTGCTCACATTACCCCTGTCCTCTCTCTCCAATGACTGGGGGGGGGGGGCTACCCTTTACATAGGGGCACATGCATGCATGTGCGTGTACGCGTAAGTGTATGTCTGAGAGTATGCTCCTATGTGGTCACTGGCGCCATCTTTTGAAAGTCTGTTTTAAGATGCTATAAGACATTTATGACAAGTACTCATAAAATGGTCATGATATACAAGTAGAGGTTAAGAAAAGTGTTGTAAATTGAGATAGTGATTTCACGGACAGCAGAGAAGGCAGAACATCTACATTTTAAAAAATCCTCATTTAAAAGAGAACATTAAGATAAAAAGTTAATGATTTTAAAGGGTGCTATAATGACCAATAGTAATAATAATAATAATAATAATAATAATAATAATAATAATAATAATAATAATAATAGACATACCTTTGCTGTAAATGGATATGCATTTTGAACATTTTTATTTAATATTTCTAAAATATTTGTAACAGAGTTTTTGTAAAATCTGAATGGTGAGTAAGACCTTCAAACACTAATAGCTAAGTTTGCCTACAGTTTTACAGATAATCAGTGCTTTGGAATTGCAAGGAAGTATCATCATCACATACATCAGTGTCTAATGTATATAAATGTGTTTAGTGTTGCACAAATCACTGTGTGTATTGTTTTGCAAAAATGTACAAGGATACAAGGATATTTATTTGTCACATGCATAGACATACTGGGTAGAGTAGGACATGCAGTGAAACTGCTGATTGATAATCTAAACTGTGCATGGGGAGGGAGAAGAGTAAAGTGTGTAGAATGCAGTTGGGGGGTAGCTACCAGATGAAGAGCAGAGGTAGAATAGGTGATGGGGGGTGCCATTGCCTTTGTAAAAATGGCATTTTTGTACCAAACAGTTAACACAAACCATCATAATAATAAGCACACAATGCAGCAACTACACGCTGATGATATGAATGAAAAACACATGTGGCTTTTGGTTCCTCTGCGCACAAGGTATGTTAGTTTGAGGTTATACTTTTGTCATAGTACTGTATTCAGAAAATGAAATATGTTTGGTTTCAATATTGCTTGTGTTGACTTTTACTTGCATACTACTCTATTTTCACGCTTGTTAAGTGTTGAAGTTGAGTGTAAAGCAGTGAGTTGTGTTTACAGTTCCGCAAGAAGAGTGCTGTGCAGTGGATTGTGTTTACACTGTTGCAAAGTGTGTGTTACAGAATTACAAACTGACGGCAAAGCAGAGTTTGTGCTATTAGTTTTGCAAACTAAGTGGGGTTTAGCTATAAGCACTAATAGTTTTAGAAATTGCTACAGTGCTACAGGAATCACTGTCAGTGTTTAAGCATTCAGAAAAAAAACTACCAGTATGCAAGCAGTTCAGTTCAGTTCGGTTTATGTGTATATGTGACTTTTTTGACTCTTGCGCCATCTAGTGACAGCAATGTTGGTGGTGCTTGCTTACAGTTTTTTTTGTGCTTGCTTACACACTAAAACATAAACTTTCCCACAATTACATTTTTTCAATTGAAACTGGGCTCAGCTACACACAGTTAATGTAACCATACACTCAATTAACAGAACACCATAGATCTATTGCAAAATTATTGATGTGATATAGTTGATTATTATATATAATGAACTATGCACATAATATATATATATATATATATATATATATATATATATATATATATATATATATATATATATATATATATATATATATATATATATATATATATATAATGCACTGTACACTTATTTATAAAAGGCTATTTATAAAAGGCTATTTTGTTGCCAAATTGCACACATGATTCATATGATCTATTTGTGTATGAGTGAGTTACACAATATGGTGATCAATCCTAAACACAACACCTGACTAATACTGTTGATTACATAAATATATTTCAATTTTTTTTTTTTTTTACTTTCAGTGCAAAATCAGTCAATATGCTGAAGTGTTTGCTGGTTGCATAGTTGCATACTGAAAATTGAAACACAACTATTTGTATAAAGAACCATGTTCACAGTAAACACAGTAAAACTCTCTAACCAATTTGGTGCCATGTCTCAACCTAGGGTTTTTAACGTATTCAGCCGATGTCATTCGCATGTGATCAATTTAGTCCTCATCTTCTCTGCCCATGCTCCCCTCCCATTGTACCTCTTCCTTTTAATACCCCTCACTCTCACTCTGATCTTCACTGTCCCTCTTTCAGTTGGTTGCAAAAGTGTGGTCAACTGGTAGCTAGTGTTTTAGAATGGAAAGAATGTGACATTACAATATAATAATTTGTGTAATGCAGATAAGTGTGTTTTAGTGTTTTGTCAAGTGCAGTTTCTTGAACTGAGCTTAAACAAGTGTAAAAACTGTAACACTGCAGAGTTTACTGTAATTATGGAATAAATCCTGGTACTGGTACTGGTACTGAATTGTACGGCACTAATACACATCCTGGTCCTAAACCATATGACCATAGGTCATAAAAGCATTGATCAAAAGTCATGTCAGTCTCTTCTCTCAGTGAACCCAAGACAATTATTAAGCCAGTTTATGTGAAGGGCTGCAGTTATGAGCTTCTCTCCCACACCCACTTGCTGTTGACAATAAGGAGTAAAACAAGGTAATGGTACCACACCCTGCACATACCTTTGCTGCAGCGTGCTGGCAAGTTCCTAAATCATATAAACGGCGACAGGTTACACTATGGCACCTCGAAGCTGGGAACGCAGCACACGGCCGATGCCACCATGGCTGCTGGCAGCAGTGCTGGCCTGGTGTCAGTTCGTTGGCATGTCGGCCTTTAACTTGGACACGGCCGGAGCCGTGAGGAGGAATGGCGATCCAGACAGTCTGTTTGGTTTCTCTCTGGTCATGCACCACCAGCGGAACCCGGTGGACCGAAAAGTGTGAGTTCCTTTCTCGTAATCTCTCAATTTGGTTGCTGTTTGCTCCGAGTAGGAGGGTATGGCAGGACATGAACAATGATTTAACTGCTGGAAACGTACCTCAGGTGACTCAAGTGGATTCATGCGGCAAGGGTGGAAGGAATCGAATGATTTCACTCAAACTTCACAACTCCACATCAAATAAGCAAAACCATAAACTAATTCTCAGCCTTGACACAGTTTTCAATTTAGCTTTTCACTTTTTGCAAATAAATACACACAATTCTCTGCACAAAAATCTAACAGGAAGTAACATGATTTCCTATTTCAGATTTTCAATCAAAATGCCACACTTCATCAGTACCTCAGACTCTGTCCTCAAATGTACATATGTAAAATATTAACATCACATAACACAAACCAATCAATGTCTGGCATAGGCCTATAAATGTACATGTAATAGCCATTTCTGCATAGCTGTAAAATAAATGTACACTATTATAGCTCCAAGCATCCATTTTACTGCACTACACTGTATGAATGGTCACAGGGCAGTGGAGTGGATGGACCGACCCTATAAATACACACCCAACTAGCTCTCAGCCATTAACACACACACACACACACACACACACACAAATGTCTGTTTTTTGGTTGCTGTACCACCATATGTGGTGGTTGGTGTACTTCTCTTTGTTTTTTCTTTTGTGCTGTACAATACTTCATTCACAACAGCAACCGATTTATTCAGAAAATTAAGTTTTTTTTGGTTCCAATATTGCTTGTGTTTACTTCTATTTGCATACTACTGAATTTATAAGGGAATATATCAAAACATCCATAAAAACAAAAGAGCTTTAGATTTAGAGCATCAGTGTGTAAATGACATACACAAATACGTAATGCTATGGGAAATGTGTTTATTATATGACACAAATGTTGTCAAAACACTATAGACAAATGTGCTTAGGGTGGTGCCAATTCCTGATTATTTGAGTGTAAGATTTTATTCATTGTGGGAAACTTCCTATTTTACAGTGTAAGCAAACATAAAAAAATGTAAATGTACACTTAACTTTAATAAAAACAAAACAAACTAACAACAACAAACACAGCTTATATCTCAGCAGAACATAGGATCATTTTAAAACTTTCCTTCCGAATAATATAACCTAATATTTAAGAAGATAAACTTAATTGTCCCTAAAAAGGGACATTTATCTTTGGCAAACAGTACTTCAACTGCTGCAACATTCCCAAGGTTAAAAATCTAGAGCTCAGGACACAGTGAACACAGGGCATGTGCCGCACAGTGTTAAACATAGACCATACAATACACACGATGCAGTACAGCACAAAACACAGCAGACACAAACACCACAGACCATCTGTTTTGTTAAGTACAATCATATCAGCTCAGTGGTGTTCCTCCTTTGCCCCACACTGACCCCACCCTACACAGTCATCTGGGAGGCCAGTACAGCAGTTGCATAATCACAGATAACCATTGATGCATAAGTAAAATAGCAGTCAAGTAAAAGCAATTAATAAAAGTCCACAAGTCTAAGTAAACAAAAATGTGTGAAACTCAAAATTGGCCCAGCATGACCTCTGCAACTATATTAGGCCATATCTCAGAACCGCCACATGCCACTTAAAGGAGAACTTTGGTGTAAAATGAAAATTGGCATGTTAAAACATCATACCGAGTTGGTATGTGTACTGAGGAGCAAAATTGATTTAGCCTGTTGCATTCAGAGTTTAACTATTTTTTAGCGTTTGTCCCAGAAGGCTAACAATGGAAGTGGTACTGTAGGTGCCCTCAGACGAAGCATGACGACTACGCTATTTTTAAACCATTAAAACAGCTCGAAGAAACTCCACACTCCATCGGTAGTACAACAAAGGCCCTGACATTAAAAACGAGGCACTGAGAACTTTAAAGGGGAAACAACATTTATTAATAAAACAGTTTTGACAAGCAGTACCTTGCTGTAGTTTCTCGTCGTCGCCATGATGAAGGTCCGCACCAGTCGATTGCCAAACACGAACCAGCAGGAAGAATAGGAGGAGAGGTGGTACAATCGACTTGTTTGGACTTTCATCATGGCGGCGACGAAAAACTACAGCAAGGTACTGCTTGTCAAAACTGTTTTATTAATAAATGTTGTGTACACTTTCAAAGTTCTCAGTGCCTCGTTTTTAATGTCAGGGGCTTTGTTGTACTACCGATGGAGTGTGGAGTTTCTTCGAGCTGTTTTAATGGTTTAAAAATAGCGTAGTCGTCATGCTTCGTCTGAGGGCACTTACCACTTCCATTGTTAGCCTTCTGGGACAAACGATAAAAAATAGTTAAACTCTGAATGCAACAGGCTAAATCAGTTTTGCTCCTCAGTACACATACCAACTCGGTATGATGTTTTAACATGCCAATTTTCCTTTTACACCGAAGTTCTCCTTTAATACCTGTTTTGGTGTGATGGGTCACATGGTGTTTCATCATGATGACATTTTAATTTAATTTAAGAGCATGATCCAGCAGCACAACCAATGTTGACCAGTTTGGGGAAAGTGACTATACTGTATACTAGACTGTATGTTTGACTACTGTGTGTATCCTCAATCAGACTGCTGGTGGGCGCTCCTCGTGCTAAAGCCCTGGGGAAGCAGAGGGCAAACGTCACTGGGGGCCTGTACACCTGTGCATTCACACCTCCCTCTGACTGTCAGCGCATCCACTTTGATGACACAGGTTTGTATCCACTCCTCACAATAATGGCCCATTTACTGTAACACCAGACTTTCCCCAAAGCATCATACAAATTGTGTACTGTCATGAGAATGTGTATACAGGTAAGGCCTGCAAGGTGTGAAAAAATGAGTGATAAGTGTGTGTGTGTGTGTGTGTGTGTGTGTGTGTGTGTGTGTGTGTGTGTGTGTGTGTGTGTGTGTGTGTGTGTGTGTGTGTTTGTGCATGAACAACATGCATATCCTGTTTGTCCTGTGCTCCAGAGATGGCTCAGGACCACAAAGAGAACCAATGGATGGGTGTGAGGGTTCGAAGCCAGGGCCCTGGGGGAAAGGTCGTGGTAAGGTGAACTTCTCCAAATTCTACACTGAAATAATGTGTTTAATAAATACTACATGTTGTATGTATAATAACTAATGCTGTATCTCTATAGATTTCAGATTTGTGTCTGTATTATGACAGTATATTTCATGATGTATTTGCCCCTTATCCCTCTTACGTAATGCTGATGAATTTTAAATGTGAGGTAATCTATACAAGCCCAGGCGATGTCAGGGCTTTGTGGGGGACGCACTACTTTTAAGCTAAAAAAGAAATCAGCTATCATTCACCTGCTATGTTCAACACCATCTCTCTCCACTTTCCTTTTACTCCTTCTCTCACCATCTCGCTCCTTACCCTTCTCTTTGTCTGTTTGTATCTCTCTTTTTCCTCTCTCTTTATCTCTCTTTTTCTCCTGTCTGTCCGTCTGTCTCGCTCTCTTTCTCTCTGTCTCTCTCTCCCTCCCCCAACCTGCCTTGTCTCTTCCTCTATCTCTCCCTCTCCCTCCCCCAACCCTTTTTCTCAGGTGTGTGCTCACCGCTACCAGGTGTGGGAGTCAGAGGAGGCGCGGTTGATGCCGGGGCGCTGCATAATCTTGGAGCAGGACCTTGGGGTGGCTGAGCAGGAGGACGCATCCTGGGACCGCAGGTTCTGCACGGAGAAGGGCCGTCTGGTCCAGGGCCGCACCAAGGAGCGCTTTGGCTACTGCCAGCAGGGGCTGTCCCCAGCCTTCACCGCAGACACACGCCACATCCTCTTCGGAGCACCGGGGGTCTATGACTGGAAAGGTAGGGGTGTGTGTGTGAGAGAGAAAGAGAGCGAGCGAGAGAGAGAAAGAGAGAAGGGGCGAGGGAGAAAGAGAATCTGTGAGAAACACAAAGAGAATCTGCGAATTAAATTTTTTTGTGACATATCCTACGAAAACTGCATAAATTGTACAAACTGTAAATTCCTTAATAATAGTATAATCTTACACTTGTACCTTTTCATGAAAAAGTAATTATTTAGTCAGAGGACGTTTACATGTAGTCAGTCTGCAGCTGAATGTGTAAGACCTTCCCGGTAATGTGTCCTTCCCCCATGTAGGTATTGTGCGTCTAGAGCCTGCTGGTGACCGGAGCGCCCTCGATGCTGAGTTCCTGGAAACAGGGGATAACAACAAGTATGACTCGAACCTCGTGTCTGTTAACATCAGCAGTTATTTAGGTAAACATCACTTAGAGACTTTTTGAAATTGAAATTGAACTTAATCAGAGCATCCTGTCCAATTACCAAGAAGCAGCCCAAGGCAGGTCAAAAAGTATATTATGCAATGTGCGTGTGCGTGTGCGTGTGTGTGTGTGTGTGTGTGTGTGTGTTTGTGCATGCGTGCAGGATTCTCCTTAGCTTCTAGCATTGCTCTGACCAAGAAGGGGGAGTTAATCATTGTGGCAGGGGCCCCTAGGGCGGGACACAGTGGAAAGGTATGCACACACACACACACCCATACACACACGCATGCACACACACACACACCCATACACACATGCACACACACACACACCCATACACACACGCATGCACACACACACGCAGACACCCTCAGAGAGAGAGACTGCCTGTTAGTGAACCAAATTTCCCTTGCCTGTCCTGTGTGTGGTATAAGTGCACAAATACATGCATGCATTTTAAATATGCATTTCTATGTCAACGTACAGGTGCTTCTGCTCCGACGTGAGGGAACAAGCAGCCTGAGCATGAAGCACAGCCTCACCGGGCCTGGACTGGCCTCATCCTTTGGCTACGACCTCGCTGTAGTGGACCTCAATGCAGACGGGTGAGACTCTGACCACATGGAGAGCTGCTGTCACTTTAAATTAGCATTCCACGGGAAAAACGGGCAAAGTCACAAAAACACATTTTCTCAAGTCACTCCCCCTATTGGTAGTGTCATTAAAACACCAGCTTTTTCAAAAGAAATCCTGTGAATAAATGAGCATAGTCTCGAGCTAGATGCATTTTGAAATAGCATTTACTTATAAAATCAAATCAAAAATCAAATGTATACATTTGTGGCCATGCCCTGTACTCCTCATATAGTCTCTGGGTGTACTATGTGACAGAAAGGTTACACTGTGAAGTAAATGAACATGTTTGGGAGATTCACAGTGATGACGTTCACCCTATTGTGACTTAAATTATACAGAAATATATCTGAACCAGCTATATTTTCTAATCTGATATTTTATGGGAATCTTTGATGTCATTTTTAATGGGGTCTATGTTGATGCACCTCCCTAATTGATACATTGTGATTAATTGCTTGTTTTGATGTCCTTTCAATGACCTTTGTGTTGAATCTGTATTTAAATATTTCTCTTTTTTATTTTACTTCTGTTGATGTTCCACCAAATGCTTTGATTGTTGAATTACCATCAGGCCGTAGTGGTTGGGCCGTTTCACTGTGTGTGAGTGTCTGTGTGTGTGTGTGTGCGCGTGTGTGTCTCTTTGATGAAGGTGGGAGGACCTGGTGGTTGGAGCCCCCCAGTACTTTGAAAAGGATGGAGAAGTGGGCGGAGCTGTCTATGTCTACATCAATCGCGCTGGCGGCAGAGACTGGAATGACCCAGAGAGGGTCTGTCTCCATGGCAACAAGGACTCCATGTTCGGGCTGGCAGTTGAAAGCATTGGTGATGTCGATCAAGATGGATTCCAAGGTCAGCTGGTAGGGCCTTGATGTTTTCCTTTGTGAGTGCAGTCAAACACAAGAAAACCCCCTTTATCCGCCCCATATCCATAAGAAGAGAGGCCCACAAAGCATATCAAAGGGCTCCTGAAATTATCTTTTTTCTTTTAGATCTTTTGTTAAACACAACCACAGAGATGTTTAAAAACACAAATGGATTTCCCATTTCAGCACACCAACCCCCCTTTTTCTTTTTAGAGACTATCAAATATAGCTTTGCACACATATAGCACAGAAATGTAGCCCTTTAATAAACATGTACTCTGGTGTTGAACTTCCCCCTCATAACAGATATAGCAGTAGGTGCCCCGTATGAGGCATCTGGATGTGTCTACATTTACCACGGCTCATCTGAGGGCGTTCAGAGAAAACCTGCTCAGGTCAGTCAGTAGACACACACTACCACACTCACAGCCAACCATCAGCTTAGTTATGTTTTACAGACTGTCTGCTTGCAAATATGTATTTGTGAATGTCAAATCTCTGAACTGACTTCATTTCAGATCTTGAAAGCCAAAGGTGGTGTAAAGTTATTTGGATATGCCTTAGCAGGGAATATGGACATTGATGGGAATCAGTATCCAGATGTAGCTGTGGGATCCCTCTCTGATTCTGTATTTCTTTACAGGTAACATTGTGTGAGGATATTTAAAGGTGCATATGTAATTGCTGTGTCACAGGGTTAATTGTTGTGAATGATATATTACCCTCTTTTTAAAGGGCACGACCTGTCATAGATATTAAGAAGACCTTGAAGATAAGCCCTGATAAAATCGACTTCAAAAAACAAAAATGTGATCTGCAGCCTTGGTGAGTTTAACTCAATTATGGGCAATTCCATATCAGTTCAAACAGGTCTGACACTGCAGTCTTCACTTTTTTTCAGATTTTTTTTGGTCCAAACATTTATCCATGTGTTATTAGAATCAAACCAAAATTTCAGCAAAAAATGAGAAAAAATTTGAGGACCATGGTGTCGGACCTGTTTCAACTGATATGGAATTGCCCTTATAGAATATTCAGGGATTTATTTATTCTCTAATCAGTTACAACACATATACTGTACTAATTACTTTTTGTTTTCATCATTTAGCAAATTCACAGTCCAATCCTGTTTCTCTTACTCCACACATCCTGCCACCTACCAGCCAAATATAAGTAAGCACAGTCTTATCCAGCATATTAAGTTGCCCACTGCCAGCAATATATTACAATTACTTATACTGGGGGTGAGGGGTAGTCACATTTAGAATTTTTGCCAAAACAAATGATGCATTCTCTACTAAACTGGTAGAGAATGACTAAAAAGAGGCTGTCCAGATGCAGTCTAGTTGTGTTGTCCATTAGGCAGATTAGGACTGGTGCCTCTCCGCCATGCCTTGAGTGCCATGCTTGATGTGCTCTATGCCCTGGCTGATGCACTGGTGTGTGTGTGTGTGTGCGTGTGTGTGTGCGTGCGTGTGTGTGTGTATGTCTTTATTGTCTGGTAGATATCCGCTACACCCTGGATGCGGACAGGTGGAGGAAGGAGTGGAAGCTGCCATCTCGTGTCCTCTTCGAGGGCGAGTCCCATGGCAGTCTTACGCTGAGCAGTCCCAGTAAGGAAGAATGCGTGAGCACGAGGCTCAGACTACAGGTGGGGCATGCTTATGCTGCATCAGAATATTTACTATTACTGATTAAAAACACCCCGTACCATGTGTTTATGTATAAGTATACTATAGAGTCTTACACTGGGTAGCTAACCATAAATTGTTGTAATTGATGTGATTGTGATCATGCGGATTAGTGAAAATAGTATTTTGCAGTGAAAAAAACAATAGTGTATAAAATAGTGTGTCTGATAGTTAATGATTAGAGTATAGTATCTGGCCTAACTGGACAGTGAAGAGCGATGTGTTACCGTAAATCATTTCTCCACAGCGAGGGCAGTAAATAAAAGATCAGCAGAGAGAGCTTTAAATAGAGCCATCCTCTCCACAGACAGACATCCAGGACAAGCTGAGTGTCATCCCCATCAGTGTGCTCACCTCGCTCCAGAGTGCAATGTCCAGCCATGAGTCCACACACAGCTCCCTGCCCGAGCTAACACCTGTCACCTCACCACAGGACAAACACACACAGGCTGAGGTGTGTGTGTGTGTATGTGTGTGTCACTGTGGGTGTGGATGGGTGTGAGAGAGACTATGAGGGAGAGAGATGGAGAAAAATTACTTTATACATGTTGGTGACTTATCAGTAATTGGCACTGTGCACTGGGAGTGGCAGTGTGTATTTTTGTGTGTGTGTGTGTGTGTGTCCATGTGCGTGCGTGTGTGTGTGCGTGTCTGTTATCTGGGTTTGTAAATAATTAGAGTGGCTCTAAGCAAGATATCTTGAATAAAAGTAAGTCCAGTAGAAACACCGATACAGAGAGAAACACCACTATAGCCTCACTTTATTCTTGTGTATATGAGGTATACAGTATTTTTAGGGCTTTTTTGTGCAGATAATAAATATATTTAATTTTCATACTGTAAGAGACTGCCACTACCAAAACATTTTCCTGCATGACTATGCATGCGTCCTGTGTATTTCGGAGTAAACACACAGACTGGTTAGTGTAGTCTGTGAGTCACTCCCACAGCTCACCCTGCTTGCTGCTGCAGCTCAGGTTTGTGAACACAGGATGTGGCAGCGACAGCATATGCCACAGCAACCTGGCCCTGCAGTACCAGTTTGTATCCATGGCGAAGTCTGGTGGTGTGGACCGTGTGACCCCATTAAGGAGGTACTGTAAGCATGGCATTCATCACCAATTACCAATTTCCACTGCAGGTGGTGGAAAGTGGCATGTCTTTGCTAAAACCTGGTACAATACATCTTTCTACAAGGTTAATGTTTTAGTGTAAACCAACCCTGTCAAAATAAATAAACGTCAAATTAAAATAAACAATTTATAGTGTGAGTCATATAGTTAAACAGTAATGGTTTCTTTCTTTCGTCTGTGTCTTATACAGTGTGAATGGCATGGCGGTGATTTCAGCCAACGGCAGCCAGGTGGGACTGCAGATTACAGTGACAAACAAGGCAGGGGAGGATGCCCACCACAGCCAGCTCCAGGCCACTTTCCCTGAGTCACTCCCTTACCAAACCTACCACTCCCAAAATAAATCGGTGCGTCAGTCTGTGCACCACCCAGTGGGTCATTGGCCATGTGACTTAACCTGTCTGAACATTTATACTGCTGATAGGCATCTCTCTATCTCTCTCTCTCTGTCTCTCTCTGTCTTGATCTCTCTTATTCTATCATTCTATCTCTCTCTTTCTCTCTCTCTGTCTCTCTCCCTCTTTCTCTCACTCCTCCTCCCTCTCTCTCTCTGTCTTAATCTCTGTCTTTCTCTCTTTCTGTCAGTGGGTCATTGGCCATGTGACTTAACCTGTCTGAACATTTATACTGCTGATAGGCATCTTTCTCTCTCTCTCTCTCTCTCTCTCTCTCTCTCTTATTCTATCATTCTATCTCTCTCTCTCTTATTCTATCATTCTATCTCTCTCTTTCTCTCACTCCCCCTCCCTCTCTCTCTCTGTCTTTATCTCTGTCTTTCTTTCTCTGTGTCTCTCTCTTTCTCTCCATCCTCTCCCCCCTCTCTATCTCTCTGTCTCCTTCATGTTTCTGTACCTCTTTTTCCACTTCCCCTCCGTGTTTTAGGTCTTTGTTTTGAAATTGCTATTTCCGACACTCTTTTGTTTCTGTACCCCTCATTTTATCTCTTCCTCTCTCCCTCATTCTCCCCGACCATTCACAGGTGTACTGCACGGCTGATGGAAATGGTACACAAGTGACCTGTGAATTAGGCAATCCTCTACCCAGGGATGCAGAGGTGAGCCCTGCAGCAGTGTCTGGGCTTGTTAAACAGGCTCAGCTGTTAACTCTGACTCTGTAAGGCATTTTATATATCAGCTTGGTAGTAACTGAAGAGTTTGTTTCTCAGGTTCACCTCTATCTTACACTGACCACAGAGAGGATCACTTTAAGCACCTCTGATGTCAATGTTACTCTGCAGCTAAAAACGTGAGCATTAAGATTTATATTATATTATATTATATTATATTATATTATATTATATTATATTATATTATATTATATTATATTATATTATATTATATTATATTATATTATATTATATATAAACAGTCAGTTGTGAGTATGATCTAATTGTTTGCTGATGCCCTTTAATGAGTCATTTAACCATCTACCACCTTACAAAGATGATTCATTATGTTGCATAGTGTCGCTTTATCTCCATACTGCTTTAGGTAGGCTTCAGATAGGCCTATCTTTTGTGCGGCAAAAATCTCAAGCGTAGACTGTAAGGTTTGTCATTATGGGTGTCAATCCCATCAAAACCTAAGAAAGCACAAAGAAGAAGTATTCAATGGTAGACTGATATCTCTCTTTATCGAAACCCAAGATATGGCTAAGAATCTCTACCCCTGAACATGGGCAGACCAAAAGAGTGTTGACAATTCAAAAAATAAACAATTCTTACTGGCAAAGCTTGCAAATTGTATAAACTCTCTCAATGCTTACACAAAACAAATGCACACGTTGCTTACCTAAATTACCATTAAATATGCATAACTGATGTGAATGAGTTGAATGAAACCGCGCTAATGACACTGGCAGGGCCAGATTACTGCTAGAGACATTGCTTTGACAAAGTTCTCTTTCTATCACAGGATCAGCACCCAGAATATATCTGCAGTGGCCGCCAGGGGTCGGGTCATCTTTGATCTCAACCTGCAGTTGTTTGGGTACGCACAACATAAGTGTTTGATACTGATGCCATTGTCACCATTATGCATACTTTAAGTCACAGTATGATGGACTGCAGGTAATCCCATTGTTGCCATTGGGACTGGAAAGTTGGTCTAAAGTGATAAAAGAAATACGCATACACACACACATGGCACACAAAATACAGAAACGTATGAGGACACATAAGGTATGTGCTTCAACATTTAAGGGATTTTTAAAGTTCTCATTTGCTGTAATTTGGCCAAGGTCATCTTGGCCTTTTCATTCTTTTTCACCTCATCTGTCTCGACAGTGCTGCCATTTCACACATCTGACTCTTCAACTAGCAGCTATTAACTAATCCTGACATCAAAGCTAAAATGGAACGCCACAATAATGCTCTAATTTCAATATGTTTAAAGTATGCCTCCTCTGTATGGATAGAAAATGATATTACAAAATACTATCTGTAACCAACCAGGGGCGGTCCTAGCCTGTTTGGGGCCCTGGCTAAGCACCCCCACTAGCGCTCCCCGAATTGCATTCAAACCAAATCCGCATGCATCATTACAACAATACATCTATTCCAGTTAATGGCTAATTAATTTTATGCTTACCACAGTCCACAATATTTAATAAGCTACAGCAGTGTCTACCATCTGTCTACTGTTTGCTATCATAGCCTATAGAACAAGTGGTTAACAAATGTAAACAGAAATTCCTCTACATTACACTTAGCTGACGTGACTTACAGTTAAGTACAGGGTGCAGTCCGTGGTGCAGTGAGGAGTTATATCACATTACATTACACTTAGCAGATGCGTTTATCCAAAGCGACTTACACAAGAAGAACACAATGAGCTAACAGGAACACAGAGTAAACAAAGGCATGGCAAAGTTGGTGCAGCCTAGGGTGCATACAAGGAGGAAAAACACAAGGAGATAGATGTGCCTTACATAAGTTTCCCAGAGCAGGAACACTTCAGACACACACCCACCCTTATCCACACACACACACACAAACACACACACACAGATGGATGTGCCTTTCCTTTCCTGGGGTAGGGACACTTACACACACACACACACAACATACATGGTGAACAGAAGGGGAACCAGCACCGCCCCTTGGGGCACCCCTGTGGAGTGGGTGTGAGCTGACAACAGTTGCCTTTGCCATGACACATTAAAGGAGCACCCAGTGAGATAGGATTTAATTCCCATGGTTGAGAGTTTAGTTAGCACTATGCTGTTGACTGTATCGAAGGCAGCTGTTAAGTCGAGTAGGATAAGTACCGACGATTGTCTTTCAGTTCTGGCTGCTCTTGGGTTCTGTGACAGACAGCAGAGCTGTTTCAGCCAGACTGGTTTGGGTCTAGTAGGTTATTTTGAGTGAGATAATCAGTAACCTGTTTTGAGACCGCTCTTTCGGTAGCTTTTGAAAGGAAGTGAAGCAGTGAAACCAGCCGATAGCATATGGCATATCCCTTGCCTGTTGGCGGATGGAAATAATGAAGCATTCATCATGGGTGTGATTGATGGACCTACTGTTGGGGCCTTGCAGAAGATGCCCACCCACATTCTTCCTACTGGTACGGGATTTGAACCTGCGACATTCCAAACCCCAGAACAACTCCCTAACTATTAAACCACAGCTGCCTAATGAACAGATTAAGTTGAAAACCAGGACATTTGAAAACCAGGACATTTTCATCACCTTATAAGAAACAATCAGGACATCCAGGACAGGACATGTCCTGGGAAAACAGATCGCTTGGTCACCCTAAATTAGGGTTACTGGTAAAAAGTCATGTCAAGTTTCCATTGAGCACAGTAATAAAGCTTTTCAGATACATGTGAAATACCCAAGCAGCATTGTGCATTTTTGACTAGTTGTCCCCCAAAACAGTACCATGCAATCATTTGTTAAAGGAGAACTTCGGTGTAAAATGAAAATTGGCATGTTAAAACATCATACCGAGTTGGTATGTGTACTGAGGAGCAAAATTGATTTAGCCTGTTGCATTCAGAGTTTAACTATTTTTTATAGTTTGACCCAGAAGGCTAACAATGGAAGTGGTAGGTGCCCTTAGACGAAGCATGACGACTACGCTATTTTTAAACCATTAAAACAGCTCGAAGAAACTCCACATTCCATTGGTAGTACAACAAAGGCTCTGGCATTCAAAACGAACCACTGAGAATATTGTAAATGTACACAACATTTATTTAAAAAGCTGTTCTTACATGCAGTCGTTTGCAGTTGTTTCTCGTTGCCGCCATAATGAAAGGCCAAACAAGTTGATTGTACTACCTCTCCTCCTAATCTTCCTGCTGGTTCGTGTTCGTCAATCGACCTGTGCAGACTTTCATCATGGCGGCGACGAGAAACTACAGCAAGGTACTACTTGTCAAAACTGTTTTATTAATAAATGTTGTGTACACTTACAAGGTTCTCAGTGCCTCGTTTTTAATGTCAGGGCCTTTGTTGTACTACCGATGGAGTGTGGAGTTTCTTCGAGCTGTTTTAATGGTTTAAAAATAGCGTAGCCGTCATGCTTCGTCTAAGGGCACCTACCACTTCCATTGTTAGCCTTCTGGGACAAACGATAAAAAATAGTTAAACTCTGAATGCAACAGGCTAAATCAGTTTTGCTCCTCCGTACACATACCAACTCGGTATGATGTTTTAACATGCCAATTTTCATTTTACACCGAAGTTCTCCTTTAACAAGATTCTCTAGATTGGTTAAACATTGTGACAGCATGCTGTTGACACAAACTGGTTTGTTGCAGCGCTGCGAGGCCATCCCAGGTGTCTGTGGGAGGGGAGGTGGAAGAAGAGAACACGGTGACATCAGAGGAAGACATTGGTAGCCTGGTGCAGTATGAGTTCAGGGTATGGGCATGTTGTAATGGATTTATTTTTCTCTTTTGATGTACCACAAGGTAGTGTAGTGTAGTAGGTGTAAATCTGTAGCCTGTGGGTGGCATCATATAATCTCTCTTTTTCACAAACCTGGTTTTCAGATCAACAATCTGGGAAGACCCCTAAAGTCATTCGCCACTGCCTCTCTGAACCTGCAGTGGCCACGAATGAATAAGGACAGCAAATGGCTCCTCTACCTGCTGACCATCAGCAGTGAGGGGATACAGGAAGTGACCTGCTCCCCAACACAGGAAATCAATCCTCTCAAACACATCAAGGTTTGCCATTGGCCTCACTGACACAAGCTATTGACTTAGTTAGCCAGTTAGCCTCACTGATTAAAAAAAAAAAAATGTGCAAAAGTTTTAGGCAGGTGTGAAAAAAATGCTGTCAACTAGGAATGCCTTCAAAAATGGACGTGTTGACAAATTGACAAAATGCAGTCACTGAACAAAAGAGAAACCTAAATCAAATCAATATTTGATGTGACCACCTTTTGCCTTCAAACATCCTGCAAAATCCCTGACTTTGTGTGTACCGCTTTGTGTGAATTTATGCTGGTTTGAAGGTACCTGCCTAGTATGGTATCTTTTTAGCCATCAACATGTTTAATGTTAAAACACCCACAAGGCTGAAAGGACTTGATGGGCATAAGTTGTTTTAGGCAGGTGCACACAAAGTGTAGACACACAAATATATATATATATATATATTTAAATATATATAATATAAATATATTTAATAATACAACTCAACCAACCTCTTTCAGACTGATAGTGTGCACAGAGGGAAGCGGCAGGCCGTGGAGTCTGAGCTGGAGGCTTTGAGCGCTGATGGAATATTATCCATATTTGGAAACAAAAGGAAATACAAAACACTGGTAAATAGACCTTTGATAATATGATGAGATGCATTTGTGTCTGTGTGTGTGTGTGTTTTGCATGCATTCAGTACAGGTGTAGTCACCTTATTACAGAAAACAGAGTAAAACTTCCACAAACAAAAAAACAAAAAAAAAGTGCCATCAGAGATGGCAACCTGGTCCTCCATGTAGACGGACAGGGTCATTGCGGGCGGACAGACTCAGAGACACACACACACACAGACACACACACACACACCATCATTGCAATACCTGGTCAATCCCCTCAATTGTTTTACTGAAAGTTTTTTGACTCCTTGTGTTTGTGCATGTTCTTCTTCACCCCACAGGCTTGCGGTGATGAAGTAAAATGTGTCACTATAAAGTGCCCCCTACTGGGCCTGGAAAATACTGCCATGGTCTTCCTCAGATCCCACGTGTGGAACAGCACATTTCTTGAGGTAAATCTTTTCTTTAAGGCTATAGTAGGTTAATAAGCAGTCTTTTAGGTAATACATTGTTAATAAAAACACACACAGACCTGGCTTTGTAACTGTTTTTGAAACATTAAAGATAATTTAAAAGACCAAGCACAAAAAACTGTCTACCTATTCTACATCACTCCATCTAATCCTGTTTTATCCCATGCAGACGTACAAGTCCTTAAACTACCTGGACATTGTGGTGAACGCCTCTCTCAGTCTTGATTCAGCTCCAGAGAATGTTGCCCTCAGAAACGCTAATACTCAGGTGCAGTGTGTATGCCAGTCAGCCTCAGTCAAGCACAGGTGCAGAGACACATGTGAACTCCAGGGCCATCTGATGCCACTAAATCACTGATTCATTTCAACACCAGTCAGAAAGGTTAAAAGGAATTAGCAGATAAAGGATGCTGCCTTTTTGCATGTATAGTAACAAACATAGGAACAACCGAAAAATGTGCACAATTGGCTCATATAAAGACCAAAACATTATAAATCAATGTGTATTCACTCAAAAAGTGCATCTTAAGAAAGATAATGTGAAGCTCTTTTTGATGTGCATGGCCTCAATTGTGTGCTTTTAAATTTGTTACAACTTTAAAAACAACAATAATAATAATAATAATAATAATAATAATAATAATAATAATACATGTAAATGTAAATATCAGTGTAATAGCATTAAAGGGCTGTTGCTGAAGGCTGGTGTGTGTGCCCTCCCACAGGTGAAACTGAGGGTGTTCCCTGAGAGGAAAACCTTGCTGCACCGTAGGGTACCCTGGTGGGTGATCCTCCTCACCGTCCTCCTGACTCTGCTGCTGCTAGCTCTACTAGGCTTAATGCTGTGGAAGGTACTGAGTGCTACTTGATGAAATGTTAACACTCTTCCGTACAGCAGTCAGTGTTATCCCTCTGGAGAACATCATCAGCACGCATACATTGCTATAGATCTCATGGAAAGACTATTTGAACCATCCTACAGAGTATTTCAGTCCAGGAACACCATAAGTTAGCTTTTAGTCACGTTTTACCAGCAAGTGCTGTACATCACCTTTATCTGAAGATACACCGTGTTGTAAAATATGCAAATTTACTGAGCATGTGAAAACACTAAATCTCTCTCTATACACTGTATATGAAGCTTGGGCTTGGGTGTATGTGAACTTGTAAATAAATGTTTGTGTACAGGCCTGAGTTATTACATTTGTTTTCTTTCTTCTAGCTTGGCTGCTTCACGAGTCCTTTGTGTGCCAAGAACAAGGAAAAATACTACATAGTCTCAGGACAAGAGCAATCTTCTCCCAATGGAGGGACATGAACACACTACACTACTGCATGGGGGGATGTAGTCAACTTGTGAATGTATCCTTGTACAGGCCCTCTGAGTCCATATCTGTCAGTCCAGTGTTACATATTTTTTTTCTATGCTTGTGTTTCTCTGATTTCTTGATTGTTTTCCTATGGAAAACAAGAACCACGAATAACATTATTAAAACAAACAAACATTTTATTCATTGGCTTCACAAACACAATGTGTTCTTGACATTTAAAAATAAAGAGCTACAAAAAACACATTTATTTCACAGTGAAATATTAATACAAAAAGGTCAGTATTGTGCCATTACTGTACAGTAACCTAACACTGGAAACAGTGATTGTAACATGGAGTTCATACATGAATGTATTCATACATACATTCGTTTTGATTGAACCAAACCTTTTTCAACTTGTGCTCACCCTGAAATGACATTATGGACTATGTAATAAAAAAGAACCAGCACAATCTACCGTACTTCAGGCTGGTGTAACCACCAAAAGGATTTTGTTGTACGATATTGTCATGTGCAACAAGTAGGAACTACCTGTCTCAAGGATTGGTTTGTTAATTCATACCACCTAGCAAATGTAATGAGAATGAAGCACCCACACACACGTGCACACTACACAGCTAATACATTTCTCATGTCCAATGGCACAGAAATGATAATACACAAACATATGAGGATATATAAAGTATGTGCTTCAACATTCAAAGGGCATCAAAAAAAAAGAAAAAGAAACTCCTTTTTATCAGTTTTTTTCTGCATCTGTTCCATGTCCAATGGGCTTTCAATCTCACATTCACACTCCATTTGTTGTCTTTGAACACCTCCTCTATTACTGATCTTTTTTGTGTGTTCTATTTGTTTCTGTCTTTCTGCTATCACGGACAATAAAGTCCATCTGCATGTTTCCCTGTCCGCTTCATCTCCATCTGTCCCTCTCTTTCTCTCTCTCTCTTGCTCTCTCTCTCTCTCTGTCTCTCTCTCACAGACACACATTATGTCCATCTCCTTATGTTTTTCTTTCATCAACGTGCTTTTCATCACAGGCTTTCTCAAGCAGCTTGTATCTTTTTACAAGGTCACAGTTCACATTTGCTGTGATTCTGTTAAGGTCGTTTTGCCTTTCTCACTCAGACTGTAAGCCTCCACAGCCTACACAATGCTGCCATTCAACATGTCTGACCTTTCACCCACTAGCAGCGATTAATCAGTCCTGACTTTACAGCTAAAATGGCACTCCACAATAACACTCCACATTTAAAGGAATAACAGAAAGTACACACACTCTTCTCTGGTTTCAACATTCAGCAGAAACATCTGCAAATGTAACATTCGGAAATAAATAGAAATAAATAATAAAGCCATATAAATAAAGGAAGGCATAAATTAATTACATATTGGTTAAACCTAAAACATTAGCAACCTTACACATCTAGCACAATAAGACACCAATAGGAATGCATGTTCCCTGCTAACGGGCAATACTGGGATTTGTCGAAGTCTCTCAGCTTCATTAGGCGTGATGTGTGTGCAGGGGGAAATCACTTACGCACAATTCCCATCATCAGTTAAAAACAGACATGCGTTGTATTGATAAATAAACCCATCACGGATAAACAAAACCCATTTTCATTAAATGCGTTTCTAAATGTGTTTTTACCCATTTTCACTAAATGTGAGTTTAAATGTGGTTCAAATGGTTTAAATGCTGAACCAGACATCATCACATGTATGCTAAACAGACTTCATTAAAATGTGATCCTTTTGTAGTCTGACTGTGTGAAGATACTGAATAATCTGGAATAATATGATCAATATGTGTGATCAATCATGTCATCATCAAAAAAGGATGCCTATAATAGTATGAGTGGCATTATTCATTCACTTAAGAAGAAGGTGCTTAGAAAGGACAAGTCCAACCCACTGATTATAACATTTAAAAAAGATGCTATGTAGCGCATTTATTTTGCAAACTGCATAGACGTCATTAGTAAGACAGCATAATGTGGTTGGCTGGCTGATTATTTGTGCTTCCTGATTCTCCATCAAGGTGGAAAACAAGTTGACATTAAAAAAAATCTTATTGCTTATCTTGCTGATTAATTTATAAACTGTAGTTACACACATAAGTGCACACACTGACTTTCTGGCTCTTGTAAAAAAAACAGGTCTAACAACTGCTGCTATCAGAAACACTGTCTGTTTGTATTTGAACACTGAGTGAGTTTGTATTTGAAATAATCAATCATTAACTGCCAAAGTTTGTCGTAGTTTGCCAAAGTCATCCTTGATAATAAGGGGATTATTTTACCTTGGTAATCACATTTTTGATGCTATTGATCTCTCTTAGGAAACATCAGTTCAATCATTTTGTTTAAAAAAAATTGTAATACATATTTAAAGACCAGCTAAATATTCACTGCAACATTTTACATCATGTACTGGACTGATGTGCTTTAGGAAGGCAGAGGCACACACGACTCTTTCCCCCCTGGGTGTAGAGGCCAAATCTGAACTAAGCCGGAGGCAGCCATGACAAGTTACCTCCACATGGGGGCAACAGAGAGCACCAGCGACACACAGACAAGCGGGATGAGAGATGCTGTGAGTGAAGGTGGGGCGGCTGACGTGCCTCGGCCCTGGTTGTCCCGGTTCCACTTACTGCCGGTCCGCTCGCGGTCACGCTCACGAGGGCGAGAGGGCCGGCTGGGAGTGCTGGGGTTGCGTGCGGGCTTGCTGTAGGGTGGGGAGTAAGGGCCGTAGCCCGGCCAATCATCGCTGTACCTCTCGCCTCCGTCACCACCACCCGAGCCGCTGCTGTCCTCTCCCTCCACTGCAGAGACAGGAGACAGGAAAGGATTACTCATGTAAGCCCCTGTACTGGTCTTATGCTCCACTGTTGATAGCAGGAATCTCAATCCTTTTAGGTCTGACAACTGATAATTGTGCTTAACATACTGCACACTTGTCAAAAAAAAAAAAACCTTTAATCAATGTTCAGCTTTGAGAGTCCAAGCAACAGTGTTTTCAATAATTTTTTTGTATTATCCTCAAAACACAACATCAGAAGGTTTTATCAGTGCATTCAATAAACACCTCTGGCTTCAATATCACAAATTATGATCAAATAGCGTGGTCAAATAGAATGTTGCTTTCTGATTGGCTGGCGGGGTATGCATTAATTCGATTGAACCATTCAACTATGGAAAGTAGTTCTTAAGTTTAAGCACCGTTCCATATCAGTGCCTCAAGATGGTAACTGTAACAATCAATTTAACGGTTGTTTTTCTGCTCTACGTTTTAAGGACAGGTTCCATTAAACAACAATGATTCTTAACTGTAAAGAAATTATAGAATTACTTAAACGTTCCGACAAAGTTTTAAATGTTTCCCAATTTCTAGAGTGTGGGATTACATGAGTGTGTAATCTCTGTTCCGCATCAGGAAGTTATTCGCCTCCACCAGCATTGATTAATTCTGTCGAATGCTCGCCTCAGGGGCTGTTATGTCTTACATTTTTAGGTTTACTGCCAGTACTGTCAAAATAGAAGAAAGCCACATGTTGTCAATGGCTAAAATCCCACTGTGGTTGCACATGTTCCTACACAATAACTATTTCAAGGTTAAGTGCTCTAACTCTTTAAGGCACTTACACTGGCAAAACAAAAGTCAAAACAATTAATTGAACAGTATAATTGAACAGTATAAAATAAACTACAGGTCCAGTCAGCCTCATTGTCCATAAAGCAACTGTCCATGCAGCCACAACAGAAGAAAACTAAAGGCTACCAATAGCTGACATCCAACAGAAGTTATTGTACATATAGTGTAGAAGGACTGTTTTCATTTTACAAGTACTAAACTCTATGATGTCTATTCGAAAAGTCTATTAATGGCAGCTGACATAGAGAAGTGACTACTCATTTACAAGTAGAGGTCAGTGCATGGTCAGTGAATATAATTTTGTGGTGAAATAAAATAAAAAAATGTATAATATTAAAAATATATAATAATAAATAAAGAAATAAAGAAAGAAAGAAAAAAAGACAGACAGAAAGATCATTATAAATAAACTGGAGGTGCAGCCAGACTCACTGTCCATGAAGTCGGTGTCCTGTCCTGCCTGGGCGTGTCTCAGGCGGTTGGTGGCTACCCTTAGCTCCATAATGAGCTGCCGAGTCCTGACATCAGGCCGCGCGATGTCCAACTCCACCTCTGGGTTGTTGATCTGACTGACCAGGCCATCTCCCATCACCTCTGGCAAATACCTGGCAAGCATATTAAATAAATACACAGTTAAAATGTGGTAGAGGATACATATACTGTTGTTGCACTAGTGAGTACTAGTGAATATTCTGTTTGGTCGCACCTGTGTGTACTTTTGGAGCCGTGCATTGATGGATAAACAAACAAAGTGGTGTATTTCCTGAAACTGCTATCACACATTTTAACCGCACACACATACAAGAAGTAGTTTGGAAACGAAATACAACATGCGGACATTGGTTTTGTTTTTACCTCTGAAAGGGTCTTGACACGACAAAATAGACAACAGTGCACAAGCAAAGGAAAACAAACTTCTTGCTCTCTGCCTACTGCTCACCGTCCACGAGCCTGTCCATTCCAGCAGCGGTCCTCGTTGGTGACGTCTGCGGCTATCTTGTCATCGTTGCAGATCGTATGAGGCAGAGACACCCAGAAGCCCTTCATGGGGCGCAAGCGCTCTTTCAGATCAGACACCTGACAACGGTAACACACATAACATACACTTGTCAAAAACACGTTTGATTAATGTTCAGCTTTGACAGTGAAAAGAACAGTGTTTTGTGGGTGATTAGTATTTGTATAATCTTTACAACACAATATCAGAAATAAATGCAATGCGTTGTTGTTATTGTGTCTACCAGGCGGTCCAGGTTGGTGCCTGCTGCTGTGGTGGGTTTCTCCTCGGGGCTGTAGTTCCTGAACGGTTTCCGGTTCGCTCGCGGTTCCTTGGGGGACCGCTTGGACCTGCTGGGTGCTGGCCGAGGGCTGCCACATCCCTGAAACACCTGTGGTAAACAACACAAGGCAATGCAATGTGAAACATCATACATCATATGATAATAAATGTAATGTATTATGTTTACGTACTATGTTGTACTGCATGAATAATCATTAGTTCTTCCAAAGAATGATGTGAGTACACTTTAGAGTGATCCCCTTAATAAGCATCATATTATGCTTGTGTCAGAGTGTTAGCTTGGTGCTCTGCTGCCTGAGTGTGTACAACTTAGGCTTAATCTCAAAACAACAAAACACAAATAAGTAAAATATTTTTTATGAGCTTCAATGGCACCATGCACACTCTTGACCTGGAGTGTTTATGGACATTAAGTGCTTAATTTTTACATTTTTTAACAGATTTGGGCATTTTAGTATTTTAAAGTTAGTGTACCTAGTAGTATACCTCTTTATCTACTGTAGGTGCCTCATGCTTGTATGAGTCTGTGTGTGCAGGGGGTGGGTGTGTCTGAAGTGTCCTTGCTCCGGAATACTTACCTAAGGCATATGTATCTCCTTGTGTGTATGTGTGTAGTCGATTTACTCTGTGTTCCTCTATACCTCTGTTAGCTTATTATGTCATCCTTTTGTAAGTCGCTTTGGATAAAAGCATCTGCTAAGTGTAATGTAATGTAATGTATAATTTCACAAAGTGCCTATCTTTGTGGCTGTGTGCTGCCTTGCCTTGGTGGACATGGTGACACTGTTATCCTGCAGATTCATGATGCCCTCTGACACCTTGACGGCAATAGAGTCCGCCGCCAGCTCCATATTAAAGGGACCGCCCAGCTTATCAGCCACCACCACCATTGCATCTGCCACAACCAGAGCAAAAGGGACAGATAAGGATGGGCTTGGACAGGTGGGTACAGATAAACAGAGTGAAAAGATGAGGATAGAAGTAGGAATGAGGTATGAAGAAGTAAAGGGACTTGTGGATAGACAGAGGAAGGCAAAACAAATAAGGCAGATGGAGGGGAGAGTGCAACAGAACAAGCAAGGAAAATGCAATAAGAGAAAGAGAGAGGCAGAGAGAGAGAGGGAGAGGCAGAGAGAGAGAGAGAGTGAGAGAGAGAGAGAATGTAAACTGTGTTAGACTGCTAATAACTTAAATGTTTAACTGTTTCATTTGGCTTATTATGGTGTTTGAAGAATGTATGATATGCATGTGAGTGCAATGTCCAAAACCAGGCAATTCAGAGGTTTTTACACTTACCAATAAAACTGTTCCATTCTGAGTCCAAGTCAGCCTGATTGGCCAGGCAGCCCTTCATCACGTTAAGGCATAGGGAGTGGCAGGGCTTGAGAGTGGGCATCCCACGGCAGAGTGGGCAGTACCACTGGCGCATCAAGGCACGGACGCACTCAGATCCTACATTCATCTACAGAGAATAAGAAAAAAAGAGGGAGAGAGAGATAGAAACAGTGAAATAAAGAAGGTAAAAGATGTACAGAAGAGGGAGGAACCAGGATGAGAAGGACATGGCAAGAGAGAGGACACAAAAGAACACAAGGAAAGATACTGGAAAGAAGACAACATGGTAGAGACTTAGAAAGAATGAATAAGAAAGAAAGGGATAGAACAACAGAAAGAAATGGAGAGAGTGAGATAAAGAAGGCAAAAGAGAAAAACAAAGAGAGAGGAAGACAAAAAGACGGGGTAAAAGAGCACCAGAATACACAGGAGAGAGAGACAAAAAGAGAGAGTGAGAGAGAAACAATGAATGGAGAAAATGGAACATAGAAGGGAGGAAGGAAGAAATAAAGAGGACAAAAAGATACAGGGCAAGGAGATACAGAAAGGAGAGAAAGACACGGACACAAAAGAGGGCATGAAAAAGAGAAGGGGGGGGGGGGGTGAAATGCTAATCACATAGATGTGACACAGCATATCTGACTACAACCTGCATTAACACTTGTATACTACAAACCTTTATTGCTTTGTTCACAATGTCTCGGCCAGTGGCAAGGCCTTGGACAAGTGCTCTGGCTGCTATGAAAGCCCTGGACACCTACAGAAAGAAAGAAAGTAAGGAAGAAAGTAAGGAAGAAAGAAAGAAAGAAAGAAAGAAAGAAAGAAAGAAAGAAAGAAAGAAAGAAAGAAAGAAAGAAAGAAAGAAAGAAAGAAAGAAAGAAGGAAAGACAGAAAGAAAGATGGGGCGAGAGAGAGAAAAGAATAAAAAAGTCTTGTTGCCAAGGTGAAGCACTAACAAAAGAGCATAAAGGTAGCACAGCACATCTCCTTCTGAATAGAAACAAACAGAATGTGTATTATCATACATTTATTATGCAGCCTGACACCACTGAGTCATCTGTTAACGGGTTTCTGCGAAAGAGATTAAGAGTCATCTGCCAACACAACTATTCACTTGCCTTCAGAATGGCATGCCTCTTAAGTCAGCAAAACTAATTGGTTTCCAGCTGAGGTAAATAGCATGCTTGTGGTTGTAAAAGTGCTTTAGGCAATGACTGTAAGCTCTACACAGATTTATTATTAGAGATTAAATGCATCATTCTAGACCACCTGTATGCAGTGCTTACAAGACATTACATTTTCCCAAAGGACTGAAGCTGTTCTGCATGTAAGTACATGTGTTTGTGTGTGTGTGCTTGTGTCTCAGGAATAAAAACATCATTGTAGCCCACCTGTATGCAGGGCTTACGGGGTACATTTCCAAAGGCATGGAGCTATTCCACATGTATGTATGTTTGTGTGCGCGTGTGTGTGTGTCAGGAATAAAAATGTCAATCTAGCCCACCTGTATGCGAAGCTTACGGGGCACGTCTCCAAAGGGCTGGAGCTGTTCCGCGTGCTTGCTGACACACTCCAGGTAGTCCTCACTGAACTGGTACTGAGGATTGATGAGGGTAAAAACTCGCTCCAACAGACGAGACCAGAACTCTGCCAGAACCTCGCCCAGGCTTACAGTGCCCCCTGCATTTAGAAAGAAGCACATTAACATCACAGCTATACAGGGAATTTTTTAATTACATTTATGCATTTTCACACTTTGACAGAAGATGACCAACCACACAAACAATGTATGTATTTTATTATGTGAGAAAGACGGGACAAACGGGTCTCTTTTCCCGAGCCCAGGGAAAGAGGGGGCCCAGAACTCGTCCCTCCTTCAATTATGGAATATGGGAGAAGGGCCCCATCAGATTATCTTGTCATGGGCCCAGCCAAGACTATCAGCCGGTCTGGTGGACCATGGCTAGCTCTACCATTAACAGTTGATCTGTGATACACAGTGAGGTAGTTAGCACTGTGCTTACCAGAGTAGTAGCGACGGAGTTCAACAAACAGGTTCAGGAACACATGAGAGTTTTGAGTGTAAAGGCGACCATATGTTGTGGTAAACATCTGATTCATGGACTTCTCTGCAACATCAGTAAGCTCTCTGAAAAAATCTGGGGAGAGAAAACATACCATAGCAAGAAAAAGATTGAACCAGGCTTTACTGTTTTTCTACTTTACTGCCACCTGAATGACATATTATTACATTACATTTGGCACTGCAGACCCTTTTATCTAAAGCGAACTGCAACTCAGGGAAACAATAAAGCAACCATGAAAATATGAGATTACAGAGTAATTGCAAGGAGAACAGGTTGAGCAGTGCATATAGGTACAGGTAGATTATTAGTGAGCGTTGTTAGGACAAGTGGTGCTCTCGGAAAAGACGTTTTTAAGATAGTATGTTAGGCTCTCACTCATGATCATGATCGAGGTCTCCTCTTAAATAACAGCTTGATATCGTCTGTCTGATGTTGGTGATGTAAGTTTGTCAAGCCAGTCCTTCAGGGATTTGGTGTGTGGCAACGAATGACTGAGGCCTAATTGCAAGGCTAGTATGCTTTCTTCAACACCGCTGTCCTTACCATCAAACTTGCGATGCCTCTGAACGAGAGAGGTGAGGATAAACTGACTGCTGTCCTCAATGGCAGACAGGAAGTCACTCTCACTCTGCTGCGCCAGCGTTTCCTCCATCAGGCTAGAGCAGCAGGTGTAGTCCTGGGGGCAGAGCTTCAGGTGTTCACCTGAGCCAATCAACAAGAACAGAGATGGGTCAGATGCCAGCCAATCACAAAGCAGTGCGAGCTGTTTGTACACCAGAAAGACCAGAAATACACATGGTGCAGGAAATGATGTCACCTGAGGCCTGGCACACGCGGGATAAATACTAGCCTGGTAAACCAGCCCCTCGTACTTCATTTCATTTTGTACAGAGGGTCTGGCCTTGCTGCATTGAGAAACGATTTCTTGCTGGAGGTGTGGATTCTGTTGAAGTTTAAAACAAGTGGCTCTGTCTTTACCTAATTGCTAACCTCTGTTCGCTGAATGCCTCAGATTCGCTTGGTCTGAATACATGAATGTCAAGGGCAGCAAAGCCAGACCCTCTGTAAAAAATGAAATGAAGTACGAGGGGCTGGTTTACCAGGCTAGATAAATACCAGGATACCTACAAAATATTACCCATGCAGATACAACCTACAAATTAAAGTAAAATAAAAAGTCATGTCTGCTAAAACATCCTCACTTCTTCATTGGAAATTAAGTGGAGCATGACAAAATAGGAAAACAGTCTTGGTCTTGTGTTTTCAGTGCTTCACTTTGCATGTGGTGGAACGCTGTGAACTGTGTTTCACAACATTTGATAAAACTAATTTTATTCAGGTTTAGTGGGTGCCAGTGTGTGCTTGTGTGACTTTGTCATTGTAATTTAACACAGCAGCAGCACAGCATTCCCCCAATTCCCCAAACATGCTCCCAACTGTATTCAATTAATCAGTAGGGCTTAGCAGATGTTTAAACACATTGTCCTCCACTCAACTAGGTGACATACGGCAATATTAGTACTGGCACTACCACCGAGGGCCTCTGGAACAGCTGCTTGATCAAAATCTCTGGTTTGTTTCAATCAGCGATTTAAACACCCAGCCACACAAACCTTGTGGAAAATGGCACCACTGGGACACCAATGAGAAACAATATGTCTGAGTAGACCTGGGCTATTCACTCCTGTTGTGGTTCGAGCAGAATAATATGCTGGAGTTAATCCAGGCCATGAAAAATCACAACACACCAGCATCCTGTGAATTGACACCATTTTGTCTTTTTTGTATAGGCAGTATTCTCTTCTGAAAGACAATTGGCCTACATCATTTGACAATGACTGTGACAATGTCTTGGCTAAGATGGTATTAATTAAACCAAACTATACCGGTAGCCTAGCCATGCACTGACTGAAACAAATACTGGCTGGAATTCTGTTCTTTTCCTCCTTTTGTCTGGTCGTCCATATCCCTCTCTACCATCTATAAACTCTCTCTTTCTCTCTCTCTCTCTCTCTCTCTCTCTCTCTCTCTCACTCACTCTCTCTCTCTCATCATTCCTTTCTCTCGCTTATCATCTCTCTCTCTCTGAGCCATCTGCTCCCCTGGCCCACGGGACACCAAGCCAAGACTCAGATGTAACAACACACACACGCACACACACACAGTTGTGCTACGAGTGGCTAGCAGACATTTCAATATACAGCCAGCCATTGTTACCAAAGCCTAAACACCAACCACATTATTGGCTGTTATCCTCGCCGTGACAGGCTCAGACAGACCACCACCCACGCACATGTGGTTAAATTGCCACTGTCTTAAACCTATAGACCCCGTCTCATTATACGATTGTGCATATACGAATGTAAAAAGTCCGACAAGAAACTGATACACTAAAAACATCGTTGTCCTTCTGAGCTGGTGGGCGGAGGCAGCTAATTATTATGGGTGAGGCTCACTGCCCGTTATTAGAATAAATAAACCCCGGTTAGTTAGTTATCCATTATGTGACTTTCCTGCTCGCAAAAGTACAAAGGCGTCTAAACTTCTTAAAAGCCTTCACTGTAATTTAGCACACAATTTTACACTACAGACCAAAGACGTAGCCCAACAATTCGAAAACTTTAACCTGCACAAGAGACTCGATATTACAAACATAGTATGCCTTGTCAAACTGACACATCTTTGCAACTATCTGAGAATTTGGCTTGACTCTTACCAGAGATCTGTGTCAGCGGGGCAGTGCTCAGGCTATAACCCTTTTCTCCGTACACCTGTCGTGTGTCGGTGCAACTCCGACCCGCCATGGCTGAACACCAATTCCATGCCAGGACAGTCATCACACACATCGCCACCGGCGAACATTGGTTAGATGAAAACCGATGAACCATCTTGGCTTCTTCACGTTTTAAGGATGTCCAGTGACTACACCCACGCCCCTATGCGGTTAGGTTGAAATCAAGACGGATATAATTCAGGACAAAATAAGGCTTCAGTGTACGTCCGACCAGGAAACGGAGCATAGACTAGTAGTTTTAACGCAGCAACAAGGTATATCCAATAATATGGGCTAACGTTCGACCTTCCATTTGGTTTAACAAATTAAATTACTGTCCAATTCATTACGAAATACATCACATATTGACAAAGAAATCCGCGAAATTGTCCTTGAATTGGCAACACAAAAAGGCTGTTGATAAGTCTTTGTCTTTGTCCTGTGCCGTGAGGGAATGAAACAGACTTCAGCAGCACAAGTAGTCAGCAGTCACTGCTAGCTTTCCGATCTGTCAGAACAATGAGTCTCGCAGCCACAGGACCGATGGAGACAAGGGTGAGGTGTGGAGGGGGTTGGGGGAGCGAGGAGACGAGCCGGCGTGGGGGCGCATATGTGATAGGATAGCCCATCCTAAATGGGTAGAGCGGCAATTTGGTATTCTCCGTGTATAATTAGGCAGTGCCCCCGCAGGATATCTAATCTACCAGAGAATTTATTTTCACCCTCAGTACAACATTGGTGTTTGTTTTCTAAAGCGAAATTCACACTTTAAAACAAAATCATTGATGTTGCAATGTTTAATGTTAAGTAAGGAATTCAAATTCATGCTGATTACCTTTTGAAGAATTATTCATGGTTTCATTTGGTTTTGTAGACTGGGTTGGACACCTATTGGCATAGCCTATAGCCTACCGTTTTTTTGTGCTGATATATATAAAATATATAAAAATATGACGCACGCGATTTGACAGCCTCAGTGGAGTTATGTTGACGTAGTCTTCTATTTCCTTTCAAGCTGTCAAATGAGCGGTTTTTTGATAGCAGAGTAAGGTGCAAATGAGTCATAAAAACCCACCTGAAAGTTGTGTGTGTGTGTGTGTAACAAATTACATTCACCAGCTGACTCTCGCCCAGATTGAAATGCACACTATTATTGATCTATTCTAAGGAAAAGGGTCACGGATCAGTAACTCTCTGTAGGGGCAGGGGGGCTATGCAAATATGGCATGTAGGCTAGTATTTAAAACAGTGTACAGAAAAAAATGTTTCAATCTATAATCGTTTTATAATCATTTTGCAAATTATCAAATATGTTTAAACATACAGTTTAAAAGAGGGAAAAAACAAACAAAAAAAGCATGTTTTTGAAATTGTTTTAATTTTTTTCCTGAAAATGTAATTTGCATAATATATTTTATAAAAATGTTTTAACCATTAAAATTTCCATTAACTATTCAAAAAACAACTTATAATATAATAAGTATCAATGGCACACATATCATCTGCACTAGCAGTATTATCTGAATGTTCCACTGCTGGTTGTTGCTGTTTTGGACAGCTTCTTTCAGTTGTTTGTTTGAATGCATAAAGAAGATCTTTAGTCTGCTCTTGACTAAAGAAGCACCTGTCTTTACTGGCTGCAGCTGAGTGAATGTCTTACTGAATGAGCATGATGCAGCGGCAGTAGCAGTTCCTGCTGGAGCTGGAGGTGGAGGTGGTCATGCTACACTGGAAGAGCCATCAGTATGGTTGAGGATGTCCTCTGACTGTGTTTACAAAGCACCTGGCTCTTTGGCACTGCAGTCAGAGTGCATGTTTGGTACCCTGGAGACCCAGGTTCAAGGCAAGGTGGGGTGACTGCTCTCACCACTCACCATAATTGCTGTCAGAAGTGGGATGGTTGCTGTGAAGCCATGAGAGATGCACATACTGTGTGAGCCAGGTTGATGGTGGTGAAGCATGAGTATGTAGGATATCTGGGCATGGGAGAATTATGGTGGGAGATGTGTGGACACCTGGCTGTATGTATCTTCCCAAAGGGGAGGGCATTGTGATGGAGTGCCATCACTGTAGTTAGACTACTGTTGCGGTTTATTAAGCTTGGAGTGGGTAGGCCTAGCCTGGTGAGCCAGCCCCTTGTACTTTATTTCATTTCATACATGCTGTGCCATGATGCCATTGACATTGCTGTATTAGGTACAAGCCAATCAGCAAACAGAGGGAGTGTTTGTGAGCGATGACACTGACTTTGTGTGCTACATTTGAATTGTAGTGCGTAGGCAGGCTAATTGCATATGTGACGACCAGATGTTAGCAATTGGGTAAAGGCAGATCCACTTGTTTTAAACTTCAGCAGAGTCCACACCTCCAGGAAGAAATTGATTCTCAATACAGCACTGCCAGACCCTCGTACAAAATGAAATTATGGAGGCCTACTGGATAAGACTGTGTGATGTGTATGACTTTGTTCCTGTTGACAGCAGTAGCATGTTGAAAAAGCAAGTGTCAGGATTCTGTGTTTTGTACTTTGCCTGTTTTCCTGTAGCCCCCTGCTGGTTTGATGTGTGTCGGTTTCCCCTGTCAGTTGTGCCATGTGCTTTTGTTATTGTCTTTCCCACACTTCCCCTGCCAGTCCCTGTCTGGATTGAATTTTGTGCTGTTCCTTGTCTCCTGCTAATCATTTCCCCCTCTTGCCCTTTGGTCTGTCCTTTCTGTGTCTTAATTTTCTAGTCATGCTTTTCACCTGTGTCTCGTCTTCAGTTATCTGCTTGATTTCCCTATTGTCTTCACCTCTCCCCTGGGGTAATGACTGTAGCATGTGACTATAATAGCCGAGAACCTGTCATTCTCGCCGCTCCATCTCCTCCAGCAAACTAGGACCGCTTGAAACAGGAGCACTAATTCATTTTCTTCACCAAAACCGGCTCACAGTACAGTACATTCATTAATACTACAGACCACCGCAAAACTAATAAAAAAAAATGCAGTGAAACCTTTTAAATGTATAATTTATGTATGTATAGTTTTAAATGTATGTAAGGTTTAGTATATGTTCCCAGATCCCTATGTATGGTCATTCGTTTCTAGTCCAGAATCCTCAACTTAATGTTCTGCTAAAAAACATTAGCCCTCTTACTGAGCAAAATGTTTCAATATCCGGGGACCAAGCAGCAAACAGACTATAGGCAATGTATACTTACAAACTTTACCTTTTGCAGGAAGGTAAGAACATAACTCTAATAATATAACTCAAAAAACGAACTAATAACAACTGTAAACGACTGTGAAGCCTGATAATAATAATGATATGATGCAAGACAGCCTATTCTACTCTTGAGAATGCGTGATGGTATGATGTGGTTCATGTGGGTTAAGGTAAGGTTAATTGTTATCCTGTTTTCAGACTATTAATTTATGGGCAAATTTAAACAGGGTAATCTTGCAGAATGATTTTAATTGTAATGAAAAGTGGAATTTGCAGAAGTAAAGTATAACCTATCAGAAACCGTCGGGGAAAGAATAAGTCAGTAGCCAATCATGAAACGCAAGAATTTTCCCGCTCTCAATGGCCTGAGGTAACACTAAACAGAAGAACCTGAGAGGGCGACGATCGTTTGTCTCAAACTCATCCTGCCTGCCTGAGGGAAAAATTACTAACAACATCTGGGTAAATACAGTTAAAGCAAGCCAAGGTAAGACTTAGCACACAAAGCATGGAATATTATTTAATGTATATAGTTAAGGCAATTCACCTGACAAGAAAATCATATGTACATTTGGCGAACAGGCGTAGCTAGCAATGGCTCCAAGAGTCTCATGAGGTAACTATCACATAGGGAACTAATTAAGTAAACCTTTTGGTTATTTATTGTTAAGTAAGTTAACGTTACAAGAGGTTTTGCCTGCCCCGCTTTGATCAGCATAAATATAGAGGCAATGCATTTTTTGTCGTTGAATGCCTATGTAGAACTGAAATGTTGGTATGTTTGTGGGTAATGTCAGCAGGTGCAGTCTTATTAGAAGGTAAAAGCAGATGACGAGTTCATGTGAGCATAACTGCTAACAGTAACTTAAATGCAGCCAACTGTAAATTGTGTGCTTCACAAACTTGCCACCTAGTCTATGCCTATGAGCAGCACTGCCAAGAGCGTCGGGTATGTCGCCATATCAGAGACGTTCACACTATCTGACGGTCGCAGAAGCACACCCCGCCCCAAGTACCTACTGGTAGCTGCATAGCTGCTAATCAGTACAATTAAAGTAAACCCTGCAGTGGCGATTAAGGCCACGTAACTTTTACTTTCCGGAGTTTATTTTTCTGTGTTGTAAGAACGCGTTTCTCACCCACCTTACCAGACGGCGCTGGCTCGCTTGCTAATATTCAAAACTATCAGCTAACCATTACAGCTGTTCAGCTGCTCTGATTCGTTTTACCTGAGGTAACGTAGCACGTAATAAAAATACAAATTGACAACTGAGTATGAGCCAGCGCTTTAAGTTATAGCCACTATAGCAACTTAACTCAAGTCGTGATTGACATTAAATGCGAGATCTTTGCGATTTTTCCCTCTGATTTCCTAGGTCAGTCGTCCATAGGCTTGTCAGTCGTCAGTTCGCCCAATCGCTGGGGAACAGCTAACAGCTAAATGAACGCCTCCCTCTGTTTTAAAAGGAAGGTGTTAGGCCCATAGATATACATGTATAGGATGTCTATGGTTAGGCCAAACTAATGTATGTTGGCTGGCAAGGCTTCAGTTTAAGCTAAAACATGGTAGCTCGTGTTTTGGCCTGTTGCTCTTTAAATGGATGTATGACTTTCTTGCTGCTTTGTAATTTCTTACTACACATTTGACAGCACAGCAGATTAAAAACATAGCCTAAGCCTATTTTTCCTTTGATTTTGGCATTGCAAGGAATCCCAAAACGCAATCTATTCAAACCATATATTTTATAGTCAGGAATAATAATAAACAGTAGCAAGAAACCCTATGCAATTGAATTCAAGACGTGTCTAAGCAAGGCACACTTCATAGTGTAGCTGTTATGATTGCTTGAGCTGATGTTAAAGCATCTTAAACTAACAACTGTTTACCCTACACACATTTAAATGGTCTTAAACCAGGCATTTTATACTCCTTTTATTTCACTGCACAGTTGTCGGTATTCATTCTTGCCATTCATTCATTCTTGCCATTGAAGATTGAAATAGCTATTGACACATTCATTTTGTTTTAAATGTATATTGATCTGCAACAGTAGGTTTGCCTTTGTACCATCAGTAGCCTATCAGTAACTGTCTGCAAAATCACCCCCATTCACATAGCATATAGCTTGCTGCCCACCTCCCCACACACACAGCACACAAGATACAGCCACACACACATACACACAGGACAGCCCTCGCAGCTCAAGCCCCCACCCACCACACATGGAGCTTGCGTCACCCTCACTGCCCCCCCCCCCCTCACTCACAGCCCCCCCACCCCCGCACACATACAGCACACAGTATATAGTCTTGCTGCCCGCCTCATGCCAATTTCACTTCACTTCATTTCAGTTTATTTCCACTTAGTCAGCTGGCAAATTCATCCGTTTACTATGGATCCAGAGCAGTTGCTGGAGTCCTCCCTTGAAAGGTAAGAGCCTGCATGAAGCTGTTAGTATCATACCTGTCAAATACATAACCAGTGACGATTTAACAAAGAACATACAGACATGACAAAAGACACTATCGTCTCTCTCTTTTGTTTTTTGTTGCGGTGCAGTTTAGAGGAGGAGTACTCAGAGGATGTGTCTGAGTCTGGAAGTGACTTTGAAGTAACAATTACTCCCAAGAAGAGGTTGAAACAGACAGTGGCCCATGAAACTTTGGTCTGCACACACACACACACACACACACACACACACACACACACACACACACACACACACACACACACACAGGGGCATATACACATCCTTTCATGTTCATAATTTCCTATTATTCAGGCCTACCAAATGTGTGTTACTGCAAAATGTTATTTTTGCGTTTTTACGTTTTCATTTCTCCACCTCACCCCAATTCCCCAGGCACGTAAGAGGCCCAGACGAAACGTGTCAGATCAGTCAAGCTCGAGTCCAACGCCCCTGGCTAGCACTTCCACCCCTATGCAGAAGGGGCCCCGCAGACGCCCCACACGGCAGCAGAAGCGGGGGGAGAAGGGAGAGAGGGGGAGAGCAGCAAAGGAGCACATCCCTGACGGGAGCCTGTACGAGGCCGTCAAGTCTGGCCGCAGTGCCCTGGCGGTAAGGAAGCGAGGGATATAGAGAAGGCAGAGAGAAAAGGGAAGAGTGAGAGGGAAAAAACATGCAGAGATAAGGAGGGGTAGAAGGGAGTGGGAGCAAAAACTAGGAGGAGGCACAGACATTTAGGAGAAGAGAGATAGGGTTGGAATGAGCATAAGGATTGTGTGCTAAGCATTTCAGATCCAGATGTAGTTTGTTTAATTTTTTAGCAACTGCATGACGGAGTTTTTCTCCTTTTGCTGTGGTGTTGAAATGTGGGATGAGGGTGGGGTGGGAGGATGGAAGTGTTGTCTGGGACACATGCACATAAGAGATGAGAGCTGACAGACAAGGGAAGCCCATTATTCATCTGATAGAAAGAGTAATGACAAGGAGACGGATGGTTGAAAAGCTAAACGGCATAGACGAGGGACCGCAGTCGGGGGTGGGGTGGGGTTGCTGAAATGGAAGTCCCTGACCTCAGTTCACCTCTCTTAGTGTTATGTCGGTAAGCATGCGCCTAAAAAGCTGGCCTTCTGATTGGCTGTCTGTTCACAGACGGTGGTCTCAGAGTGGCTGGACAGCTACAAGAAGGACCAGGAGGAGGGACTTCTGGAGCTCATCAACTTCCTGGTGCAGTGCTCTGGGTGCAAAGGTGAGGGGTCAGAGCAGCACAGGGTGGGTGACTGAGAGCCTGTTGTGCTCAGTCGGGGTGATAATTGAGGTCAGAGGTCAAGCGAATGGCTTTTTGACTCTCCTTTAAGATGCATTGATCGGCTCCGGGTGCTGCTTATCCCTGTGATCGTAGTAGAAATCCCTAGCTTAAATGAAATGACAAACAGAAGCAGCAACACTTTAAATCTTTTCTACCCTGTTCCTTCTAAACAACAAAGTGGACACACACACACACACACACCCACATACACATCCATATATGTATATATATACCTACTATTTACCTATATATATTTACCTTTAATATTTTTTTCCAAGCAACAAAATTCTCTTACACATTTGGCATGTGTTCAGACATCAGGGCAGAATTTAAGTTGAATTGAAATCTGTACGTCATCACTTCCTTCTTGACCCATAGGTACAGTGACCAAGGAGATGCTGTCTGGCATGGAGAAAAGTGATATTATCTGCCAGCTGACCCAGGAGTTCAATGAGGTGAGTGTCGTATCCAGATGGTGTGTCCAAGCCAGTGTCTGTGTTGTAGTAGTTGTCGTAATCCTTCTCTCGCTGTCACATCCATGTCTATGGGTGTTTCCCAAATCTCCAGGGACCTTCCCACCCCCACTCTCCTCGCTCTCCTTTTCACTCCTCACATCCCTTTCTCCTCTACCTCTCTGTGCCCCTTTCTCTTTCTGTGGCCTCCCCCTTGGTCTCTGTCTGTCTGGCAAATTCAATAAATACTTAGACATTTTCTAGACATGAGTAGATTATGAAAAATGTCTAATAAAGGAAGATTCTTCCATCTAGTACTGAAAGTTTTTCTTTCAAGGATGCACGTTCTCTCATGATAAGGGAGTGTCTCCAATGCAAAATTAAGTGTACTAAATGTAACTATGACTGTCTGTGTGTGTCTCCCTTGTCTCCTCCACACACACACACCTACACACACACACCCACACAACTACACTTATTTTCTTCTTCCTTCCTATTTGCCCATCCCTTCTCCCCCTCCTCTCCTCTCCTCTCCTCTCCTCTCCTCTCCTCTCCTCTCCTCTCCTCTCCTCTCCTCTGTCTCCAGGAGTCTCAGGGGTATCCTCTGTCCTTGGTGGGCCCTGAGTGGCGGCGCTTCCGCGAGAGCCTGTGTGAGTTTCTGGCCCAGCTGGTGCGCTGCTGCCAGCACAGCCTGCTCTACGACAGCTTCCTGTTCGGCAACGTAGTGCAGCTGCTGATCGTGCTGGCCGACTCACAGGTGCGCGCGTTCAGGCACACCAGCACCTTCATCGGTGAGTCACATCCTGTCAGTGCCAGTGAAGCGCTTCTTGGTTTGAGTCTCTCTTCACACTTTAGACTAAAGGCCAATTTATTGTCCAGGTGACAAGTGTCACTCGACAAAATATGACATAAGAGACAACCTTTTTGTCTGCTAGTATGTCTGCTTGTTGCGTAGATCAAAATGTCTGAAATACTGCAGATGCTGTTGCCTGCTGTAATTGGATAACAACTTAATTAAGTTAAATAAATTAAGTTGACTGAATTAAGTTAACATGGTTAAATAAAAATTATGTTTTTCTGTCGCTGGCTCAGAGCTATAAAAGTGAAAGTTCTATGAAAGTGAGATCTGTAGATGACTTTTGTTTTTGTTGTTGAGCAACACTTTTAGTGTGGACTATAAATTGGCTTTAAGTTAGATGATAACCTTATGATGGGTTACTGCTGTAACGAGAGAACATACAGAGGCTGTTGGTGTATCGCTACAGAGTGATATGACATACAGTAATGTGCAAAAGTTTTAGGCAGGTGTGAACATTTTTTTTTCATTCCTGCCTAAAACTTTTACACATTACTGTATATGTACACGTATGTTGTTGACAGTGTGTTTCAAATGGTTTTAGGGCAGGGGTGAGAAAAAAAACACACACACAAATACAGATGATAAAACACATCCAGTACTTGTTTCTTTTATTTTAAGATTTAACAATGCCACAAATCCAGCTGATAGTTGGTGATAGTTGGAAAATGGCTTTGATGTCTGTGTGTTCTCACTGATGAGCATATCGATTGCAAACTAGCCTGTGGCAGAGTAGTGATGACGCAGTGCCCTTCACACCGTGCGCGTGGCTAATGCAGTGGTAAGCGGCTTCAGTTACAGAGCCTCTCCCCTGTGGCCAGCCTCCACCCCACCGTCTAATGCTGCCACTGCATGCGTTGAGGCAGGGCTTAGAGGAGGAGGGTATTTGCAAGTCAAACCATTTTTGCCCAGTGGCAATGACCCGCAGTCTCAAACCCAATCACATATCGTGTCTCTCATGACTTGTTTTTTTTGGGGGGGATTGTTGAGTTTGAGGGGCGTATTGCAGAGAGTGGGTTTTAGTCAATTACCAAGGTGTGTTACCTCTAAGCAAGCAAAAAGAGCCCTTTGTTCTTTACTTACTCTTAGTTAACTTATGAGCATTTGCCACTAGGCCACCCACGTACTTGTCATAACCCCTTTGGTGTCGGTATGGCTGTTTGCATTTCAACTTAGCTGTGTGTGTGTGCCTCAGGTATGGAAATTTGGCCCAGACACCAGCCAAATGGATAGTGATATTTGGACACAAAATAATTATTTACTGTTGAGTGGCTGGTGAATTTTATTATTTGTCAGTGACTGGTAAAGGTTCACATTTTGCAAAAATAATTTAAACCCCGGTGTTTGTTGTAGCCACTAAGCTGATGAGTGAGGTGGTTGAGGTGGCGGTGACGGTGTCCTCTCAGATCGAGGTGACAAAGCGGCGCCTTGGGCTGGAGAAGAACAGGGATGTCAAACACAGAGCCAGTCAGAAAGTAGAGGAGCTGGAGCAGCTTCACAGCGAGGTCTCTTTCTTTCTCTCTCTCTCTCTCTCTCTCTCTGTCTGTCTGTCTGTCTGTCTGTCTGTCTGTCCCTCTTTTCGTTTCTTTCTCTGTCTCCATCTTTTTCTCTCTCTCCCATTCTGTCTCACACACTCTCACTGTCACTCTCTCAAGCAAGCAGACAAATTGGCTGCTAGCTTAAGTGTAAATTTTGAAGTGACTGTTTTCTCATTGTGTGTATGTGTACATTAACATAGCTGTTGGAGCAGCAGACTGAAGTGTCCTCCATCATACAAGCCATTGTTCAGGGAGTGTTTGTGCACCGCTACCGGGATGTGGTGCCTGAGATACGGGCAGTGTGCATAGAGGAACTAGGTAGATGGCTGCTGTCCAACCCCAGCGTCTACCTCAACGACAGCTACCTCAAATACCTGGGCTGGATGCTGCATGACAAGGTTCATCCTCTCTCTCTCTCTCTCTCTCTCTCTCTCTCTCTCTCTGTCTCTCTCTCTCTGTCTCTCTCTCTCTCTCTCTCTCTCTCTCTCTCTCTCTCTCTCTCTCTCTCTCTCTCTCTCTCTCTCTCTCACACACACACACGTGTATTCACACAGACACAGACACACATGGAAATAACACACACACCTCAAATATCTGAGCTCTATGCTGCATAACAAGGTTTATCCTCATTAGCACTGACCTCAGTGATTGTTTGAGTCACCCAGAGTTGACCTTATGTGTAGCCATAGTTTATCCATAGTCTTAGGGCCCATTTCCACCGCACTCTCTGCGTGTTCAGCGCGTGGCCGTATTCTGTCCGTATTCATTTAGAATGCACGTTAGCAGATGAGACCATTCCCACCGCAAGCGTGTTCTGAGCGTATTCTGTCCCCATACAAACCTATTGTATACGCCCACGCGCTGAACACGGCTACGCACTGAACGAGGCGGTGGAAATGAGCCCTTACACTTACAGTTTAAATGAAGTGCAATTCATTTTACAGACTTAAAGGAGAACTTCGGTGTAAAATCAAAATTGGCATGTTAAAACATCATACCGAGTTGGTATGTGTACTGAGGAGCAAAATTGATTTAGCCTGTTGCATTCAGAGTTTAACTATTTTTTATCGCTTGGCCCAGAAGGCTAACAATGGAAGTGCTAGGTGCCCTTAGACGAAGCATGATGACTACGCTATTTTTAAACCATTAAAACAGCTCGAAGAAACTCCACACTCCATCGGTAGTACAACAAAGGCCCTGACATTATACCGAGGCGATGAGAACTTTGTCAGTGTACTGAAGTTCTCCTTTAAGAAGCTGCTACCACACAAGATTTGTTTATGTCTGACTCTCAGTTCGTATCGGTCACCTTCTGCAATCTTGACTTGAAGGAAATACGTGTCCCTTTTTTACTTTTGCTTCCTTATATTTCATATAATTATTCTGCTTCTGTAGTATCCCATGTGTTATGGAAAGGGAGGGATTGTCCTGAAGAAAGATGTTTTTTAAGTGCACAACTTTTTATTCTTAATCTTTTGCCTCACATCTGCCACACATTCTCCGACATGAGTGTACAGTGGCCAAGTGAATTGATTAATCACTGAGGATTATGACCTACCTCCATAGAAAACAGAGTTCTTTGTCGATAATCATTGGTGCTGTAATGATCAGGGCTAAGGTGTCCGAGGTGTCATTGCTCTTCTCGTTGGTGTGTGTGTCAAAGGGAAGGTTGCAATTGATCCATCTCAACTTCCTGATGTCATAGGTTGCCCGGGGATTATTTTCTACACTGACTTTAAGTAAATAGATGTATTGATCTATAAGAATCTCATTAGCAGAGACATGCGGACCAAAGCACCATTCTCTGCAAATAGACATATACATTCTCAGGTGTTGGAGAATAAATTACTTAGCTCTCAAATTTTTAATAGTATAACATTCCGTCAGTTGGTATTCATGAGGTACGTGTAACAGAACAGATCAGTATTCACCCGAAGCTCTCCCTAATTTAAAGGTGTCATTGCATCTTTTTCATTATTTTGAGGTGGTCTCTAGTGATAAGTCTTTTGGTGATAAAAATGATTCAGTGCTTCTGTTACAGGCTGTTCTAGTTTGGTGGAGGAGATGGAGCAGGGAGAATGACAGGTCCTCGGCTATGCTAGTCACAGGCTACAATTATTCAAAGCCCATTCGGTTATAGCAAACCAAATAGACGATTTAAACATTCTAAACAAACAAACAAACACATACTTACGTATATTTCACTAAGTGAATGTGTGCTGCAACAAGACTCCTCCGGTAATCACAACTGTAGCATGGCTTTTTCTAATTAACAAATGTGAACTATTGAGACCTTTAAGCCTTTAATCCCACTGCTCTTACCTTATTTTTTACATCAGGAAAATACTATGCCAAAATCACAAAACGTCGATAAATGTGTTTTTGTGGATGTATTTCAATGAATTGTTCCTCCCTCTCTGTCTCTCAGCAACCCATGGTGCGGCTGCGCTCTGTGAAAGCTCTGCAGGGCCTCTACAAGGAGAAGAAGTTCATCAGCCACCTGGAGCTTTTCACCAGCAGGTTCAAGGTGACCTCCAGCTCTATAGTGTCCCTACACCTAACAATGCCCTCTATCATCTTCTTACTGGCTCTGGGTTCATCTCACAAGTGTGTGTGCGTGTGTGCGTGTGTGTGTGTGTTTCTGTCTCTGTCTCTGTCTGCAGGAAAGAATGCTGAACATGGCATTGGACAAAGACCCAGAGGTTGCGATGGAGGCGGTCAAGTTACTCCTTCTCATTAATGAGTAAGTTTGTGTGTATGTGTGTGTGTGTGTTTGTGCTTGGTGCATGCATGAGGTGAAGTGAACACATGAGGACTGAATTATCCTGAAGGTTATTTAAATATCAGAAGTCAACCTCTTCAAGGGTTTTCCTTGCTCACACTGGATGCTGCATGGTTGAGTGGTTTTTGCATTAACTTGTATTCAACATTACATCTCAGGCATGTGTGTGTGTGTTGCCATAGGAACACTGACGGTGGTCTGTCAGATGAGGAGGGTGCCAAGATGTACTGCAATGTGTACGCCACTTACAGGGGCCGGGCCTCCGCCGCTGGCAGCTTCCTTTACCACATGTAAGCCCAGCTTCCCTAAGCATAGCTTCCTTTACCACATGTAAGCATAGCTTCCTTTACCACATGTAAGCCCAGCTTCCCTAAGCATAGCTTCCTTTACCACATGTAAGCATAGCTTCCTTTACCACATGTAAGCCCATCTTCACTAAGCATAGCTTCCTTTACCACATGTAAGCATAGCTTCCTTTACCACATGTAAGCCCAGCTTCCCTAAGCATAGCTTCCTTTACCACATGTAAGCATAGCTTCCTTTATCACATGTAAGCATAGCTTCCTTTATCACATGTAAGCATAGCTTCCTTTACCACATGTAAGCCCAGCTTCCTTTACAACATGTAAGCCCAGCTTCACTAAGCATAGCTTCCTTTACCACATGTAAGCATAGCTTCCTTTACCACATGTAAGCCCAGCTTCCTTTACCACATGTAAGCCCAGCTTCACTAAGCATAGCTTCCTTTACCACATGTAAACATAGCTTCCTTTACCACATATAAGCCCAGCTTCCTTTACCACATGTAAGCATAGCTTCCTTTACCACATGTAAGCCCAGCTTCCCTAAGCATAGCTTCCTTTACCACATGTAAGCATAGCTTCCTTTACCACATGTAAGCCCATCTTCCCTCAGCCCAGCTTCCTTTACCACATGTAAGCATAGCTTCCTTTACCACATGTAAGCATAGCTTCCCTAAGCATAGCTTCCTTTACCACATGTAAGCCCAGCTTCCTTTACCACATGTAAGCATAGCTTCCTTTACCACATGTAAGCCCAGCTTCCCTAAGCATAGCTTCCTTTACCACATGTAAGCCCAGCTTCACTAAGCATAGCTTCCTTTACCACATGTAAGCCCATCTTCACTAAGTAAGACAGCATTTGCATCTTAATTAGTACTGCCCAAGTGCACTCTAACTGTTTTGTGCAGAGGGGCTAAATGATTTTTTGTAATCTAACAAAGTGAAGATACGGTTTCTCTTCTGTGTGTGGGTGGGTGGTTGTGGGTGTGTACATATGTCTGAAGGTATGCAAATATTTTTTTTTCTTTGTCTGCGTGTTTTCAGACTCAACAAAGAGGTGAATAAGATTGTCGAGGAAATTGGAAATGAGAAGCGCAATGAGGCATTTTTCCACCTTCTCATAAACTTCTTCATTCAGGGAAAGGTAATGTAACCCTGCCACACACTCACACTCATTCCCTCTTTGAATCATCAGTTCCTGAGCACAGAGCATGTGATCCTGGAGCGGACCTAGTTCAGTTCAGTTAGGTTGGTTATTCATATAGCATTGTTAAAATGCTTATGTACAATGCATACAGTGCAACAGAGCCAAGCTTGGACTGGGCATTGATGCCCTTATACTCAGAGGCAAGAAGGAATTGCCATTTCTCTGTCTGTCTCTGTCTTTCTTTTTGAAATAGGAAGCAACCTTGAGCAGAACGATGTGACTCATGTTAAATCCCCCCAGGTCACCAGGGGCCATAGTCAGTTCCATACAGGATGCCCGTGAGATGGACAATCACATGGGGCGTTAAATTATTGCAGTTATTGGATAACTGGGTTGGAATATTGAGTTATAGAGTGATTAAGTGATAAAAGGAACAAGACATTGATTTTCATGCGATCCAATGACTCACCCTAATTTCATTTCAATTTATGTCTGTTATGTCTCATTTGTCTTTTTTTTCCCCCTCATCCCTTTCTTCTCTCCATTGCCCCCCCCCCACCCCCCCCCCCACCCCCCATGTCTTCTCCTCTCCCTGCAGTCCCATGGTCGGGGGGAGTACCTGGTGGACAGCCTGTGGGATGTGGCGGGGAGGGAGCTGAGGGACTGGGAGACCATGACGTCTCTGCTGCTGAGGGAGAGGGAGGGTGAGAAGGGTAAGACAGCAGCAACAATACAGACCGCTGCTTCCCCCCTAACCTACATATACAGGGCAGACCACAAACAAACTGGTCCGCTTTTAAACAACTGTATTTCTTCAGCTTATGGTAGTCACACCACTGCTGGCATGACCATAAACCATGACCTTACTGCAAAGACCGTTTAATGAGCTTTAATTTCACATGGTTTTAATTGGGGTAGGACCAATGATTGTAAAGAAAAAGTACTCTAGTCCAGTAGTCTAGTCTACTTTTAAAAAATAGTCTAGTCCACAGAATCTGGTAATCAGAATGTGTTAGTGTGGTGTAACACTGTGATGTAATACCTGTGTGTGTGTGTGTGTGTGTGTGTGTGTGTGTGTGATCCAGTCCTGGGGGATGATGAGGAGACTGCTCTGATTGAGCTTATGATGGGGGCCATCAGACAGGCCGCGGAGGCTACCCCACCTGAGCGAAGGACACAGGGGAAAAAGGTGAGACAGCGAAAGAAAGAGGTGGAATGGGAAAGAGAGAAAAGCAGAAAAGGTGTTCAGCAGGGGACCAAGAGAAAAGGAGAGAGGAAGAAAAAGAGCAAGAGAGACATAAAAAGAAAGAAAGACAAATAGTCCACTGAGACAAACCAAGGGAGAGGTGGAAGAAAACCAAAAAGTGCAGAGAGAAAAGCATGAAAGAGCTGCTTGCATCATTAAAACCAGTCAAAATCTGAAAAGCATTTACTTTAAGGATTTAAGTTTTCTTATCCAATATCTGACTAGTGTGTAGCTAGTAAACACTGCAAATAAGCAATAAAGAATAACAGATTAGCACAAGATTTTTTTGAATGTGTGGGTGTGGGGGGTTGTGTGTGTTTCATAGAACCTGAGTATGAAAGAAAAGAAGATTCAAACTCAAGACAGAAGACGAATCACCACCCATTTCATACCTCTTCTTCCACAGCTTCTGGCAAAGGTTGGCTCTTCACACAGATCTCTCTCATCTCCCTTTCACACAGAAATAAACACTCTTCTTACAGTCATTAGAAAAAACTATCATTATCAAATGACACTAATAATGGTGTGGATGGCTGTCACCCTTACTGTGCATTCTGTTTCCACCCACACACACACACACACTCTTATGGATGCTACATTTGCATAATATAATGTACTGTATACACATGTTTCCAGTACTCAGCAGATGTGGGGAAAGTGACATATCTGCTCAGAGCTCCGCTGTCCTTTGACCTTGATGACTACAGCAGTAACATGACTAAGGTTAGATGCACACCCCATCAGCGCTGGGCTAGGGGAAAGCATAAAAGATTCAAGATGACTCAAAGATAAAATAAAGATAATGAGGTAATGAAGTATCTGTCTACTGTTTTACTTCTGTGTCCATCCCTCTTCCCTTCTCTCCTTTCCCCTTTGCTGTGTCATTCTCCTTTCCCTCCTCATCATGTATGTGTCAGAGTCTGGACCGGCTGCTTTGCCTGGTGTGTGAGATAGTGGAGAAGCACACGGACGAGAGTGTGTTGACGGAGTGTGCCCGCCTGTCCATCGCCCTGTGCAGCGAGGGCTACACCTTCTCCAGCCGCGCTCAGAGGGCCTTCAGCCAGATGGTGGACACACAGGTGGAGCGCTTCACCGCCGTGCATGAGGACCTGCTGCGGGTGTGTGGCATTATCACTATCATCTGCGGTCACTCAAGACGAGTATGACTGTTCTCTCTGTAGGGTTTCCTACTTGTGGGTCTTCAGGTGGCTGTAGAGGCCGATCTGCGATCCACATATTTTGGTGCAGTGTGGGCAAGGGAAAGTAGAGGTGGTGAGACACACACACACACACACACACACACACAGTCCTACACCCTCTTCAGATCACACACACAGAGATACACACACACACACACAGTCCTACACCCTCTCCACCTACGCATAAAGGGCTATCAATGAGATACCGGATATATAGGAGCATTTTGTTGCTGTGTGTTATAGAGTGTTGTTTTTTCTTTCACTCTTTGTCTCTGCCATCTGCCCTCCAATCCTGTGCATTTTAAGCTCCTTAGTGTCTGCCATATTTGCAATATGTGTCGACACTCTAATTGATACATGATTTTGGGAGTGCTGTATTTCCTTTTTCATTTTATTTCTTCTACTTGCCTGCTCACCTGCCTGTCTGACTGTCTGTCTGTCTTGGCTTGCTGACTGGGGTTTGTGGTCGAGTACCTGAGCTCATGTGTCTCTGCAGTCTTGCCTGCCTGTGGTAGGGAGATGCTGGGGTAGGGAGATGCTATCCCTATGGGTGGCTACCCATCGCCTGCAGGGACAAGGGCTGGGGAGAGAGGAACAAGATATGACCAGCTTTGTGTGTGTATGTGTGTGTTTGTCATAGGGAACCGCTGATGAAGATGAGCTGTACACTGCGACCACCTCCCTCAGGAGGATCTCTGTTTTCATCAGGTGTGTGTGTGTGTGTTTGAAGGTAAACAGAGATCTGTTTTGAAAGGAGTTCTGTATTAAATGAAATGATCATGTAAAGTTTTGTTTACATGACGTGTGTGTTTGTGGGTGTGTGCATGTGAAATAGCTGAAATGTTTAATAGTTTAAAGCAGGTGTTCTCAACCTTTTGCAAGCTGGCTAGTGCTGCCGCGATTATTCGACGTAGTCGACGTAATCGAATATGAAAATTATTCAAACAAAATGTTTTTTGGTCGAATATTCACTATTTATTTTTGGTCTCAAACGGCTCATCCAAAGAACCTTTGCTTGTCTGAGTTCAGGTAATTCCCCTCCACACCACTAGTATTTGCTCTGCGCACCCTAATGGCTACCCTTATAAACAGTGGCTACCTTCTCTCTTCCTCTCTTCCCCTGTTTTGAGCGTGGTTTTGAGTTTTACTTTCTATGAGTTTTATTGGCTATTGTTTTGAGCGGTATGAAAATGGCAGCGGTAGGTGAGTCAGAATGGGACTCAAGAACAGCGACTTCTTCGAGAGCAAGAACTAAAGCATCGAAAGTATGGGAATACTTCAGGACAGATGGTGATAGAGTGGTTTGTACACTCCTTTGGCTGATCACAGGAGAACGACCACGACGCATGAGCACCTTAAAAGAAAACACACAGGAGTTGCTGAAGGCATTTCAGAACAGGAAAAGACAACGTAAGTATAATTATTAAACGCAGAGCTAGCTCTTGTTTATTTAATGACAATTGTGACTGTCTTTGAATGCTAAGCCGGCTACCTCGACCCTTTGGTAATGTTTTCAGAAACGATGTTGAACAACAATATGCACAGACTATGTAATGTTTACATGCGCAAGCAGCATATTGTAACGGTATTGAGACAGCACCAACTCGAGGCTGGGTTTTTCCGAATAACCAGTTTAAAAAGCACACACAACAGAGATAACAGCAGTAATCTCTGCAAGTCGCGTGCACAGCACACACAGAATAACCTCCCGGAAAAATCTAACATGCGTGCACACACACACAGCGTAACAGCGGGGTTCTCTAACTTAAATGGCATGGCCTAATGAAAACGCAGAGTTAGGGCTACATAAATATGTTTTGCACCGCTTACTTAATGACCATATGCAAATAAAAGTGATGTATGTTGCTGAGGGGAAGTCAAGACGTCAAGATGTATGTTGTTGAGGGGAAGATGTTTAGGAAAGGGCTCTCTCAAGACTACTTTTTCAGTAATTCTACTTTTTCTCTCTTCTCTCTTTTTGTCAGTTTCAAGCAAAGTGCTCTGACAGAATTTCCTCCAAGGAAGGACTGCACGACACAGCTTGCAGCAGTGCTTACTGACTGTCCTCAAAATGATTGTGACAGACATGCGACCACTTTTCACTGTTTCTTTTCATTTTTTCTTTAGCCATCTTGGCTATAATGGATTGGTTTCTGTTTGAATTCTATGAGTAACAACACATTAAGTGTTTGTTGTTTTGAATATATACATTTGCACTGTTAAAACTGAATACTAAATTCTACTAAATTAATACTAAAGGGCCTATTGTATTCATATTTACCTATATATTTTCTTTTGTATTGATATATTTATACTTTGGAGAATATCATTTTTATAGTATATTTAATGCTTTTTATACTATTTTTGGAATGTGGAAGACATTCTCCCATTTTGTAATTGGACTTTTATTTATTTAGTAATAATATATATTTGTTTATTTACTGATAGAGGTGAAATTTTATGTTTTGCCCTTGAAGTTTGTTCAAAATAAAACAAACGCATGAAAATTGTCGTTTAATCGAAAAATTAGTCGAGAGATTAATCGTTACAAAATTAGTCGTTAGTGGCAGCACTAAAGCTGGCCGCCCCCAAAGCTGGTTCAACGCAGTTGCCACTTTGCAGTCAAGCCCCCTGTCTCAACATTACAAAATGGAATGTTGAAAAGGAGCAAGATTGCTAACCATAACAGGACACAAAGCTGTGGATAGCTGTCTAAATTCATTTTAGCATACAAAGATTAATGGCATAGACATATTTAACCAATAAACATTATTTTTTTTTACAATACATTACACTTAGCAGACACTTTTATCCAAAGCAACTTACAAAAGGAGGACATAATAAGCTAACAGATGTGTAGAGAAACACAGAGTAAACAGACTACACACATACACAAGGAGATACATAAGCCTTAGATAAGTTTACCAGGGCAGAGACACTTTAGACACACACACACCACCTACACACTCATACAAGTGTAACGTAAGTTAGTATATATATATATATATATATATATATATATATATATATATATATATATATATATATATATATATAAAACTACAATATTAACTAATTGAAATAAAGGCTAGGTTCGACTAAAGGAGAGAATTGGCAACGACCAGTATTGAAATTGAAGGAAAAATAGAACATTTATTGAGCGCTCACAAGATATTATGAATCACAAAATAGAAAACAGTATATCCCCTTTATAGTCAGTCAGTGTAAAACAAGTCAAGTCAGTAATTTCAGTGTTCAAAGTTCAGTTCAACTCTGTATCCTGTATATTCTTCAGGAAGGAAAAAATGAAATAGAAAAAAAGAAAAAAAAAGAAATGTTCCCTGTACGTACTTTGTGTTGTTGAATAAAGAAAAAAAATGAAAGAAACAAGGCCTTTGTTAATCACTACCCGGGCAGTGTGTAAGTGACGTTGGAGATCTCATGTAAAAAAATAACTCTTGAGTAAACTCTTATCTGTACTCCAAGGAAATGTATCCAGGATGCGTCCAGTTCACTGGCTGGCAGGTGGATGCACACTGGCCGCAGTCACACTCCTTCACAGATTCACTGGCTCGCCGTATAACTCTCGCTCTCTCTCTCTCAACAGTGGCAGAGAATGCACAACAAAAAAACCAATCGGAGATTCCTTCTCGATGCTATAACAAGGAATGCAATTGAAAATTAACTTTATACTGCTAAAATGTTCTTTACTCGTCTTTTCAATCCGGCAATCACTTTCTCTCATGTAACGGAAAAAAAGTATTCATCTTCTCTAGTCTACCTAAAAGGGGGTAGCGCAACAACATATTCGGCACAGCGCCATCTAGAGGTCCGGGGAATATTAAAGAACAACACATACAACCCTGTGCATTTTAGGTGGGCTACACAAGCACAAGGCACATAGAGAGTGAAGAGATGGTCAGTAGATATTAGTTATGTTAGGAGAAGCAGTCTCAGAAAAGAACGGTTTTCACAACCTTTTCACAACTTTCACACTGAGGGACAACGACAGAGAAAAGTTTAGAGTGACCTCGCTTTGTGTTAGGGGATGGTACGGCCAGACGGTTCGTATTAGAGGATCGCAATGCTCTGGACGGGATGTAAGCCTTTAGTGTATGATGGGGTAGGGTAATACAAACAAACATATTTCTTTTCTCTATCTCTCTCTTTCGGCACCCTGCGTCTCTGTGCACTGCACATGTTGCATACATCTTTTTGCGCCCTGCACGTCGCATCACGATTCAAAATACTACTTTTAAAAATGAAACAGTGTGTTACACTGTTAACCCCTTTTCTTACTTTTAAAAATGGCAAGCTTTTTATTATTTTAATTAGACAGCCTGTATTAGTATTGTTTTAATTTGCTGCTGAGAGAGCTCTGCACCATAATTCCAATGTGCCTTGACCTTTGGTTTATGCACAAATGGCAAATAAAAAACCTTGAACCTAGTTGTGTGTATGATTACAGTAGCATGGACGTCAGCTCTTGGAGGTTTTTGGAACAGTGTTTCTCCCTGCTGAAGACTGGCACTGAGTCCATGGGTTTTCACAGCGAGGTATTTTTATCCCAAACACCCACTCATGTGCATTCTAGCTAATACAAAACTCATGTGCTTACTTTGAAAATGATAAAATAGTCACCAGAAGATGAACCACTAGCCTAAAATCTGGCTAAATCAATATGTACTACGTGACTGCATGTTTTAAAAAAATAAAAAATGAAATTAACTTTTGGTATGTTAAACATGGTAACGAGTTGGTGTGTTTGCTGGAGAGCAAACCTACACTAGCCTGTTGCGTTCCAAGTTCATTTTCCAACAGATTTCTTCTACTGTACACAAGGGGGCTGGCTGACTTTTGAGTTCTTTGTCTCAATGGAACTCCCCCTAATGTCTGCAAGTAAATGGACAGTGTAGTAAAAATGGGCTGTTTTTCCTTCCCCTCACCCTGTATATGTGTTTTTAACTCAGTTGATCATAGTAACCTGTGAATACCAAACTAGTCATGTTCACAGAGTAAAGTCAAAATGTCTTCAGAATTCAGAACATGATCCTGCTTCTTGAGATGTTCGTGACTTTGTGAGTCTGGGGGTGCCGGGACAGACACCCCGATTTTGCAAGGATAGTGGATGTAGATACTGGAACAGTGCCTCAGGAGTATAGTCATGCACATAGTTATGAACACACACTTTATGAATGCATTATAAGTCTTAATGAATGTGTTTACAGAGTCTTGTGAATACAAGCTTAATAGAAAGTGTTACTGGGTTTTCTTGTGCTAATATGTGCATGTAACAGCATAATTTGTGTTCCAGGTCATGGTTCCTGCTTTGGCATGCTCAGCCTTCCACCTCCTGTGGGAGGGGAAGAAGACGTCAGACTCCCCAAACAAGGTTTATTCTTTTTCAGATTTCTCTGTGCCCACTTCTGGCGTAATTCTTGTGCAAGGAGCATCTTTTAAAACGGCGTGGTATGTACAAACAGGGCGCACTTTGTTAAAACTCCAAATTAAAAGTGGTATTTGCGGCATGAGAGGCAAAACGCAAATACCACTTTTCTGTGGCATGCACATGCAAACCTGGGAGTGTGTGTGGGAATGTGGGAGTGAAGCGTAAACTATGGGAAGAGAAGCGTGAAGAGCGCCGAATTCTCCGCCTTATGAAAGCAGGTATAAACCAGAAAGTGCAAGTTCCTTTGCTTTTTGAAATGTCTGAAGACATGGCGTGAAAAACATGCACATTGTCTGAAATTCTTGAAAGTGCCCTTGTTTGGTCACTCGGCACATTTTAAATATTTTCATCAGTTTCATCCACTTTCATTTTCCGGTTGGGAAGGGAGGGAGGGAGGGCTGAGACGATGCACTAAGCTAAGACAATTCTGTCGGTGTTGCCTCGCACATCACAGCAATAAGTGATGGATAAGATGGGGCCCAAATCCGACGCTGAACAAAGAAGAAAAAAGATAAACGTAAATGAAGGCAAAGCTGGGCAGTTTGCACACACACGGTTACAGAAATACACCACCAACGTACAGAATGCGACAACTCTGTCAAAGATGAGTCCAAGTTCAAAAATCTTTTTAAGCACCGCTAATAACGCCTAAGGGCAGGGTAAAGCGCTAATTATATGATGAGCTTCGGGCATGATGCTTACCACGCAAAATCAAGGCAAACAATGTGCGGTACTTGCGAACTGAAGAGGGTGCAAAATGTGTTGCGTTCGAAAATGTGCGTATATCTGTCTTTTTTCCTCCCTCTCTCACAGTCTGCCCCTCATCCCCCTCACTCACTCTGACTCTGTCTATCTGTTTGTCTGTGTCCTTCCTTTCTTCCTCTCTCACAGTCTGCCCCTCATCCCTCCCTCACTCACTCTGACTCTGTCTATTGGTTTGTCTGTGTCCTTCCTTTCTTCCTCTCTCTCTGTGTCTGTCCTCCTTTCCCTCTCCCATTTAGAAAAATAAATAAAAACTAGATGTTCCGCATTGCGGTACATGGTATGACCGCCGCAGTGTATTGAAATATGGGAACTGTTGGTATGATGAGTGTGTGGTAAAGCAGTGTTGTGAGGTGAGAATTTGTGTGGAAATGATTTCCTGGAAGTGGGCATGGATGTGGGTTTTTTGAGTGAATGACATTGTGTGTGTTTGTATAGTGTGTAGGAGTGATTTGTGAAAGGAATAGGCAAAATGAGATTTTGTACAATTACAGCAGCCCCTATGTGCCCAATTTTATGGCATGTGCTGTGGTTTTAGAGGTCTTGTGTTGATTGTGCATGACATATTTTATGCAGTTCCTACCTTCTTAGTCCAATATATTGGCAATTCAAAATCCCAATTTTTGCATTTACCCATATCACTAGGTGGCGCTATGCTTCAAGTGAGTGTTTATGGGCTGGGTCGATACGTTTCTGTAACACCGACGTACTAACACAAAATCGTTGTCTTGGGCAAAATTGTTGACAGATTATTTAACAGTTTTTTGATACCTAACTTTGGCGAAAAACATTGCCCCCTATGACGAAATGTCACAAAATTTAGTACACATCAAAAGAGGGCTGTTTAGAGTTGGCATGTCAAATTTGACCAAATTTGAGCAATTAAAAGCCAAGATATGGACTTTTGAAGAATTTTAAGCTACGTGTTAAATGTTCATTGACATGTAACTTCGAAACAGTTTATCTCAAGATAAATCCTTTGATAACTTTTTGTCAGCATTGTCTGTAGATGACATATACATATATATATATAGTGAGATTCACATGAACGGCCTATGACGAGTTCATTTGGATTCGTTTTCGCAATGTTAAAATTTCACTGAAATTGTTCTCATTGGAAGTGGGCGTCGACCAGTGTTTTCAATGCGTGAAGGTCAATAGATTTCACAATAAAAAAAAATTGGCAATAGGCAAAATGACATCTTGTACAATTACAGCGCCCCCTATGGACCAAATTGTATGGCACGTGCTGTGGTTTTAGAGGTCTTTGTGCTGATTGTGCATGACGTATTTTGTGCAGTTCCCTCCTTCTCGGTCCAAGATATTGGCAACTCAAAATCCCAATTTTTGCATTTACCCTTATCACTAGGTGGCGCTATGCTTCAAGTGAGTGTTTATGGGCTGGGTCGATACGTCTCTGTAACACCGACATATCACAAAAATGTCATGTTGTTGGGTGAAACGTTCATTGAGTTATTCAGTAAAAACTTTTGCCGGTCTCCCCCTCTTTGACGGACACTGGCACAGCGGGGGGGGGGGGGGGGTTGCTCTTGGGGGCCAAAAGGCGTTATTCGCTCACAAACTTCTAGGGCTACATGCCTACAAACATTCATGTTTCAGTGTCCCAGGAATCGTTGACGAAAAATCGGTGAAAAATAATAATAATAATTTAAAAAAAAAAAATCGGAATTTTTTTTGTGGCAACTCCAATATGACCGAGCGGCGGTCATAATAATCAGGGAGCCTTTATGCTTGTGCTTCTGCAATAGTAACTGTTACTGTTTTGCACTGAGTTTATTGAAGTCCCCCCACATTGTTTTGCCCCAATTCTGTTTCGGTATAATGTATTTTCTTCACCATGACAGTAGTTTTAAACGTGTACTGGTACGATGATCATTTGAAAGACCCAGGAACACAACATGCACATCATTACATACCTTTGAGGTTATTGAGAGAATGGTGGATGTCTGGGTCAAAATACTAGACTGAGCTTATTTTAGGTTGATAAATGAGTTGTCTGGTTGTTTGCTGTGGTTTCCTGCTGTCTGGGGGTGCTCTGTTAGGCCACCGAGGAAAAGAACATGGTGGGGAAGGCGTAAAAAGATCTTAGCCTGTCTGGTTGAGTTGGTTAAAACACTGTCATGCTGTAAGGCTGAATGCACCACCCGCCACTCTGCATCCCTCTTTTTCTGTCTCTTTCCCTCTCTGTCTGTCTCTCTCTCCCTCTCCCTCTCTCTCACTTCCTCCCTCTTTCTCACTTATGATTAAATCTCAGCTCCTACGTACTCATCTATTTCTGATGCAAGCAGAGCAAGGGGGAGAAGTACCTCCAGCAGTGTGTGTGCGCGTGTGTTTTCTCTCTCTCTCTCTCTTTATTCTCTCTCTGTCTCTCTCTCTAACAAGTTTTTTTTCTTTTCTGGTCTGTGTTGCTGATCAGGAGGGGGTGAGGAGGCTGAAGGAAGAGTTGAAAACATTCTTCACTTTGTGTCAGAATTGCCTGTATATTGAACACGCCGAAGTCAGGGACCAGGTTAGGTTTTACATGACTGACCTGTCACTCTATCACACACACACTCTCACACACACATGCACACACTCACACGCACACGCACGCACTCATGCCCATGACACGATGCCAATGGCTCGTTTTTCCTTTTCCTCCTTCTGTCTACACGTATCTTCTGTGCATATGTATCTAATATTCTCTCTCTTTCTCTCTCCTCTCTGTCTGTTCCTCTCTCCTCTTGTCTCTCTCCCTCTTTCTCTTGTCTCTGTCCTGTTCTTTTCATCTTGTCTGTCTGTCTCAGGCCTTCCTGGTGTTGTGTGATGTGCTGCTGGTCTTCTGTGGAGACGTGATGAAGGCGAACCCTGAGCTGAGACCACTGGCTGTGGAGCCTGGTGACGCGCTCCGCTCTGAGTTGGCCTCCTTCTTGATGGACTACATCTTCACTGAGACTGATGACATCAACAGTTCTGGTCTGGAGTACATGGGAACACACACACACACACGTACAGCACACACATATTCACACACAGTGTTACAAAACACTCATGAACACATTTACATTTTATCTCTCTTTCTCTGTCTCACTCACTCACACACAAATATGCACGTCTCTGATAATGTGATCTTTTTTCCCCACCACAGTACCAGCATCTCAATCATTACTTTGGATATTGCAGGTAGTGTTGCTGGTGTAGTGGTCACTATGCAGGTAGTGTTGCTGGTGTAGTGGTTACTATGCAGGTAGTGTTGCTGGTGTAGTGGTCACTATGCAGGTAGTATTGCTGGTGTAATGGTTACTATGCAGGTAGTGTTGCTGGTGTAGTGGTCACTATGCAGGTAGTATTGCTGGTGTAATGGTTACTAATGTTTTTGGATATTGCAGGTAGTGTTGCTGGTGTAGTGGTAATTGTGCAGGTAGTGTTGCTGGTGTAGTGGTTACTAATGCTTTTGCTGTTGTGTTTGACTCAGGAGAGGAGGAGGAAGACGTGGAGGAGGAGATGAGGAAGATGAAGGCCCTGCAGCTAAGACGCAAGCAGCTGTCTGGTTACTGCAGTCTCATCCTTTGCGGCGTGCTGGAGTTCCATGCCGCCTCCGACGTCTTCAAGCACTACAGCAAGGTGGGCGAGGTGGAGACGAGGAAGACGGAGGGGGGACACGTGGGGGGTGGAGGTTGGGCTGGAAGAGACACAGGAAACGAGAGAAAAGAGCGGTAGAGACACAAGGTGGAAGTACTGGTATGGAATTCTATCACAGGGGTATTCACCATCATGCATATGTGTGAAAGCATAAATAGCTCAACGAACAAGAATGACGGGTATTGGGCGTTTCAAGTTTATTTTTAGCATCATAACTGTTGCCATAGGGTTTCTGTTTTAATATGCCCAATGATGTGGAAATATAGCGGAAGTGGTTTGGGAACTAAATAGAACATGCAGGCATTGCTTTTGTTTTTTTGTTTTTTATTGGTTTTGTAAAATGTCACAAAGTGGACTGAAAAACCAACGTTGATTTCTATTTTTGAAGGCTCCTCATTCCGACACTATTCCAAAATCAAATAGTCAAAAAAAAAAAAAACCCGTCTGTAGATTTCTTTAAAACTATATAATAATAAGCAGTAAGGAGAGAGTCAGTAGGAATTTGGACTTCTCTGTTTGTGTGTGTGTGTATGCACATGACCATATATTTATTAGTGCGTATTGGTGTAAGCGTGTGTGTGTGTGTCTATGCACATGACCGTACATTTATTAGTGCGTATTGGTGTAAGCGTGTGTGTATGTGTTTCTTTATCTGCTCGGCTACAGTTCAACAGGGACTACGGTGACATTTTCAAGTGGATGCTAAGCAAGACCAGGATCATCTGTCCAGTGGAAAGCGCTAAGACTGTGTGTCTCAGTTTACAGCAGGTGTGTGTGTGTGTGTAAGAGTGTGTGGGTGTGTGCAGATCTGTTCCGGTCTATTTTCTCTTTGCTAGTCTGCACAGGGAATTGAGTGGTGTTGTCGGTGTTGAGTCATGGAATTGGAAGCCTACTCAAGCAACTTCACGCTAGTCTATTTGCTTAGCAAAAGGTATTTTTGGAGGGTTAAAATAGCATGTAGGGGTGGGAATCACTGAGTAGCTCACAATACTAATATGTCATCATGCACTAATTAGAGTACCAATGGTATCACAATGAGCAAGTGAGCCGTAGCGAAGTGATATCTTCTGATGGCTCACTTGTCATTGGTTAGTGAGTTTGTCAGTATGACTGAAGGACCAATGGAAATTAAACTCTGTCACCTCTGGCCTAGGCACAGAGAAGTGTGAGTGTTACTGTTACGCCAACATCATTGTTGAATATTTAGTGGAATCTGAAACATGGCAAAAAGGTTTGTCACTTGATGTATAACTGTGAGTGGGGTAAGGGCTATCTTTGGTAAATTTATACCACTATATTTAAGGTGTGTGTGTGTGTGTGTGTGCGTGCGTGCGTGTGTGTGCATGTCTTAGATCTTTACCTCTTTGCTAGAGGAGCCGCATACACGTCAGCATTTCATGGAGCTGAGGGAGCTGGCCAGACTCTACGCCATGAGCTTCGGCATCAACCTGCACCTCATCCGCAAGCCTCTTCTCGCCCTCCACCAGTGTGTACACACACACACACACACACACACACACACACACACACACCACTGCTCATTCGCAAGCCTCTTCTCGCCCTCCACCAGTGTGTGCACACACACACACACACACACACACACCACTGCTCATCCGCAAGCCTCTTCTCGCCCTCCACCAGTGTGTACACACACACACACACACACACACACACACACCTACCTACACACCTCATCTGCAATCCTCTTCTCGCCCTCCACCAGTGTGTACACACGCGCACACACACACACACCTACACACCTCATCCGATCCTCTTCTCGCCCTCCACCAGTGTGTACACACACACACACACACACACACACACACCCACCCACCCACACACACACGCACACACACACCTCATCCGCAAGGCTCTTCTCGCCCTCCACCAGTGTGTACACACACACACACACACACACACCACACCTCATCCGCAAGCCTTTTCTCGCCCTCCACCAGTGTGTACACACATACGCACACACACCCACACACGCACACACACACACCTCATCCGCAAGGCTCTTCTCGCCCTCCACCAGCACCTCATCCGCAAGGCACCTCATCCACATCCACACACACACACGCATGCACCTCATCCGCAAGCATCTTCTCACCATCCACCAGTGTACACACACACACACGCACACCTCTGACTCACAGGCACACACATACACACCACTGACTCACAGGTATCCGCTCTGTGTACACAGGGGTTTTTGTCTTTCAGCATTGAAATCCATGAGTTTCTTATTGCACTGCAACAGTGGTCTGTCTGTCTGTCTCTGTTTTTCTGTCTGTCTGCCTGTGTCTGCATATTCAAACCGGTCTGTCAATTTGATTGACTGCCGGGTCTTTCTGTCTTTCTGTCTGTCTCAGACCTGCCAACATGTACGGATTTTGCGTAGCGGATACGCATTTTTACCTTATTGTACGCGTGTACGATTTTATGTCCTAAAGTACGCATATCGTTTGGTTTCGCATTTCAGCAGTTTCTCTGGTCAAGTTGTCACTGAAGTTGATTCCACCGCTGAGCCACAGATATCTGCGTAAGCTGGGTGTTTTCTATAGGTGACCAATTAGAGATCTTCATTTCCGCCTGCCCCGTCTCTCCTATCTTAGCGCCTCAGTTCAGTTCAGTGCTGCTGCAAAGAAGACAGTTGCAAGCAGGTTGCAAGTTCGTGCCTTTTCACTTGTTCAAATAACATAGAGAAGGTAAAATTAACCAAACAAACCCACCTAGAGGGGTAGTCTTAAACAAGGGGCGGTATTGATGTCAGACGTGGGTCTAGGAATACAACTAAAGAAATATTCTCACTGGAAAGGGAAAAAAGCTCTGGAACTTTGAATGTGTAGCGCTAAACCAACAAGAATACAATTTACAAGATACGGTTTATATAAGAGCTGTCTTTTGTCAGAGAAATAAACTTTGCTTATGCTAAGCTTTCAGGTAACCAATAGAATCAGAACATTTTCTATGCAATTAGGTTGTAGCATGCTTACCCTCAAAACGCCACCAATGTGAATAAGATGTAAAATTAATGTACCTTCAACTCAATTTACATACTACATATTAATACAATATTATTTTCAATTAAATAAGGTTAGGCAGTTAGCTATGTTGACCTGCTATGTGCAATGTAGCTGCCGTAGATGTGTATATACATATCTGTGTACCTGCATGCTAATCGGAATTTAAATATTAGCACCTAAAGTTAGCCCACAATATCAAGGCGTTGCAGTTGTCTGGCTGGTAACTCATATATTCTGAATATAAATCCGTTATATAAATACATTTATTTGAAACCGTTTTGCTTATTAAATGTTTGATGTCCTGTGAACTTCAAAGCAGCGTGAACATAAAGCCTATTGTGCATACAAACTGGCATAGCATTGTTAGCTGCCCTTGACAAGTGGATGCAAGTGAACGAAAATTAGATTTTTTTTCATGTGTTGCTTAAAGTGGAACGAAATAAGTGTAGAGCATATTCGTACTCATAAAAATCCTTTAAGGTTGGCAGGTCTGCTGTCTATATGATAGCGTTTTACATGGGTCTGTCTGTCTGTCTGCTTGGTGTCCTATCTTCCCATGTGTATGCCTGTCTGCATGCCTCTGTCTCAGACAGCAGCCTTATTGATTGACTGGCTGTTGAAGTCCTTTTTTCTTTCTGTCCGTCTACAGAGTATGAACTTGGCCTGTGTGTTTGTTCCTCTCTGCCCGTCTGGCTTGCTGCATGTCAATACTTTAACACCCAACAGCTTTTGCCCAGACGTCAGCCGTCTAGCAATCAGCAGTTGGAAAGCCTGTTATCTGTCTGTTCGATGGGCTTTCTTTACAAGTGTTTGTCTCTGTTCCTGTGTACATGCGTCTGTGTCTTCGACAGCAATCTTACTGGTCAACTGGCTGCCTGTGTGTTGGCCTTTATTAGTTTCTATACAAACCTGAACTGTGCACCTACCTTTCAATCAGTGTTCCTTTGACTATCAGACTATTCTTTGTGTTTCTGCATGTCAGTGGACTGAAATGTACCTGTACATCTCTCTGTTTGCTAGGACCAATTTGCATCCCAACCATCCCAACAAGATCTTTTTGAAAACATACGCAGAAACGGCCATATACTGCTTCCTGAGTGTGGTATACAGGCAATGTGGTCAGTGTATTTTATGACCAACCATTTTTAATAGTGGTGTAACGATACTCCGTTTTGGATCGGTTATCAGTCTGTGACCAATGCGGTCCGACTGAACCGGTCGGTTGAGCCCAGATCGGTTCAAATGCACTACGAATGGTCCGATGGCCTGGTCCGACGGCTCCAAATCGGTTTCCAGCACATACATTCAAGTACATTGTTGTATTACAAATACATATATAAATGTATGCACAAAACGGCATGTTGCGTTGCAATCATGTTTTGTAAGGTGTGTTCGGGGTTAATATAAGCCATGTTTCCATTAGGAGAGGTTCCGATGGTAATTCAGGGAGAGGGAAGATCTCAGGCAATGTTGTTTGCGTGGTCCTCTCACCCCACGTGTCTCCACTACAACAGAGCCCCACGTAAACGTTGGTCTCTCAGAGCAGTGAACATGACTGATTGCAGGCTTGCATATGTGTTGATTTATGGATTAAACTGGATAAATCCTAAACGTTTATGGTTAGTGTTCCTATTTATTGTGAGTTTCCAGCAGTATTTAGCCCATTTATGTCTAATATGTTTCATAACATAAGATGTTATAAGTGACATTAGGACAACAGGATTAGCAGGCTAAAGTTGGCCAAGTAAACATGTTTTAAGAATGTAATCAATTGTCTGAGGAAATAGTTGTGCACCACATGGCAAATAGTTAAATGCTTTTTCATGGAAACAGCCAAAACAAGTAGCCTGGGCGTGCCCATACTGCCTGTGATGCTGCATTTGCATTTCGCGAGCAAGTCAGTCTGGCCAAGCTGTCTTTCTAAACCATTTCTGCTCAGGCCTCGGAATGGGGGCCAATGGAAATCGAGCATTTCAAAAAGGCAACCGGCTTCGGTAGAGGTTTAATTTACCAGTTAACCCCGCTGGTAGCCAGGTCGATGGGGCTTTGCAAGAAGTTGTTGTGGTCATTTCATCTTTGATCGCACTGATTCGTTTTTCGAATATCAATATTGAATGACCAACACCAGCCACTAGACCTGTGCGATATGGGAAAAAATGAATATCCCGAAAAAAGTCAAGTTTCATTTTGAGTAACTACACTTGGGTTGTGTAACAAGTCAGGTAAGCATATTTAAATGGGGAAAACAGGGAAGAGCATGGCCACTTCTAACTTCAGCCCTGTTGTTTATTCAGTGCCATGCTACATTCTAACAAATTATCGCAGCGTGTCTGACTGCCTGGCGGTATGCATTAAGGCCTGAGAGGTACATATCAACTTGTCTCAGAACAGAGAAGAACACGGTTTTTATGGAAACATGGTGGACTCTTCCTTTAAGTTATATGTTGTACTTGTTTTTCAATTGGTAACACTCCCATGAAAAACTAATAACTTAGATTTTTGCCAATGAATGGCACTTGTTTAATAATGTCCATTTTTTTTGTTCATTTTTGATATCTGGTAACCTTATTGGTTTTTGTTTGTGTTGTATTTCAAGTACATGCAGATTGTGAACTTAAGGCAGGCATCTGGTTACCAGTTTTTGTGTTTTTATTCTCTGGGATTTATTCTCTTTTTCTTAGTAACAAAGGGCTTTGGAATTTTCAATATGTATCGAATTGAACCAAACCGAACCAGATCGAATCGTACCGAATCGGTGACTATTTGTTATTAATCGTCCCTGAATCGGATCATAGCCTCTGAATCGAGATTGAATCGGACCGTTTTGTGGGTAAAAGATTCACACCCCTAATTTTTTATTTTATTTTATTTTTTTACATAAACAAAACAGGCATTTACTGGTTCCTGACTAGTATGTACAGGCAATGTGGTAAGTGTATTTCACTTTCTGTTCTGCTTTAGTGGCATAGGTGAAGTGCACAAATAGGGAAAACTGTTTCCTGTAATTATTACGTTTTATTTATATATATATATATATACTGTAAGAAATTATAGTTGCCCTGAGATCATGATGAAGTAGCCACTAAGCATGTGGCTTCCTGAATGGTAAGCCCATTATGGTAACAAGAAACACCAATCAATTATAGTATGGGTTGTGGAAGTAGTCAAGTGAGAACCAACACAGACAATGTTTTAAGTGAATTTAATTACCATGCAGAGTGACAAAAGGTCTCTAGACCTGTTTGAATGATCAACCTAGTTCATTTACATCAAGGACATAGGAGGAGTCTTAACAAGATAAATGGCTAGAGTTTGAGATGCTTGTGGTTCAGAGTTACACCGCTGAATCCGGAATATGCTCCAATGCTTCGTCACTGCTCATTACTGGAATAAAATATGATTGCTGCATCAACCAAGAGACACACAAACCCTTTTTATTTCTTACAATATATATATATATATCGTACATATATCCTACATATCCTACATCGTGCAGTGCAAATTTAGCTATATTCATGTAAGACTTGGCCTCATGTAAGACTTTGGCCACACTGTTCGAATCCGTCTGTTTCTCCCTCATAGTCTAGCAGGATGACTAGATTCACATATATTTGTTTGTCTGACCAACTGTCACCCACTCACATATTTTCTCTAGCTTGCCTCTCACTCTGCCCATGTCTGTCTGTCTGTATCTCTCTCTCTCTCTCTCTCTCTCTCTCTCTCCTGCTCTCTCTCTCACACACACACACACCCATCACGTGCACATGGTAGGATTGGATTGGATTGGGATTGGATTGGGTATTGCTACACAACGGGTGGTCTGTCCCAAAATCCAAGTGCACATGGAGTTCGTGTAATCGGATCGGAGATCTGGCCGTTTCCGCTATGCTAGGTGGCGATGTATTCCTTTCAACAAGTGGTGTTAGAACTACTTCTGGTTGACGGCTGCTAAAAAGAAAATAAACAAACTATCTGGCGGCATACAAACAAAGATGGCGTTCGAGGAGGTTGACAGAGCAGCATTTGCATACATGTTGCGCATTGTCCTTTGGAAGTCCGTATGAATGAACAAACTGCGTTTTTGGTTTCCTTGATATGACACGAACTGTGCCGTCAGTGTTTGATATTACAAGCAGTGCATTCCAGTGCATGCGCAGTACGCGAATCCGATATGATCCCGTGCACAAGGCGGCACCAAGCGGATTAACATCGGCTTAAGCCAGGGGTTTTAATCGGATTCCCGAAACCAATCCCTATATAATCTTTAGCCTGTGCCCGTGAATTCGATACGATCCCAATCCCTTTCCAATCGTATTCAACTCGTCCATGTGCACGCAGTGACTGACTCACTCTCACATTCTCTCTCTGTCTTTCTCTGTCTGTCTCATCCTCCCTCTCTTTGGTACATTATTTGTCTGTCTCTTCTTCTCCTTGTCTTTGTCTCCTTTCTGTCTGTCTCTGAGTTAGACAGGGTATTCGTTTCGCTCTGCATGATGCCCAGCAGGAAGATGCATCACCACCCAACCTGGCTTTCTTTGAAGTGCTCAGCGAGTTCAGCTTCAAGCTCATCCCCGAGGATCGTGTGCTGCTGTGAGTGCAAACACACACACACACACACACACACACACACACTCTCTTAACTGCAACTTTGGGATTCAGTAAATTCATTCAGGGTGGGCAAAAAATACAAGACATTTTAAGTGCTTATGTCTTGGATTGTAAAAATGAGTACCCAATAGGGCTGTAACGATACACCAACTCACGATTCGGTTTGTATCACGATTTTTGACCCACGGTTCGATACACCCCACGATTTTTTTTTAAATCGAAAAGGCATTTCGTTTAAACAACATTTATCTAATAATTGAATAATATGAAGCATAGCAAAATAAATAAATAAAGATTTTGCTAGTTTCTGTAAAAAATACTGTTGAAAAATAAATGGAATTCAACTCCATAAGGAAAGGATTCCTTTTCATATTCATAACATCATATAGTAGCAATTGTTTTCCACCTGTGTTTGTCCTAATGTGAGATCTTGTCACCACATTACCACCACATTAATCTCTACGTTTCATTTCAGTCCATCTTTTTGCAGCGCTTATGGGAGTGACTTGCTTTTTTGCATGCTTTTGATCTCCAACTAACAGTAACCTGTTTTGGTGAAGACTACGTCTCTATAGGCGCTTTCACACTGCATGACACGGGGTGGCGGCACGGTACAACACGCTAATTTACCCCGGAACGGCAGTGTGCATGCACGCCGTGTTTGGGGGATATTATTCCTTGCACATTTAGGCTACATGATAAAGCTGTTGACCAACAAATATGTACAGCATCTAAATTAAAAACAAATTACGAACTCACGTTGGGTGAGTTATATATGATTTAGGCCAAATAAACAGCATGTTTCGAAAGACAGCAGTTTGCCTCTGAACTCCTTGTTGGTGTTTTTGTAGTTCTGCTCAGCTGTTTCCCCTATTTTAAAAGTCCCGACGGTGGGTGGTGGCAGTTGTGAAACGTCACCATACCACACCCTGCGCCCTGTCTCACCTCGGCTCGTATTCACGCTCGCCCCGTGTCGCAAAAAAGTGTAGGGTCCGAGGTGGGTCGAATTGGCGTGTTGTTTGGACACGCCACCCCATGTCGGCACTGTGAACGCAACAGACGACCCACTAATTTCGGCTGAAATTACCGGTAAACTGCGCAGTGTGAAAGCGCCTTATCACTCATGCCTGCTAACTGACGACAGGGAAAACAAAAGCATGTATCAAGGTTGACAGAGTACTGCAACCACGGTCGGGATTGGTACCAGTTGGAGTTAAACGAACACAAAGTCTGACCAAACATTTGTTTAGGGTGCACTTTTAATATTGGCTGGGATGGTGCACTATTATTTAGCTGACGCATATCTATGTTAGCAGCCGGAACTACATTGCTAACATTATGTTTGTTAGGTTGGGAAGTGGGCACATTCACATTGAAACTGCTTACAGAAGGCGAAGGCACTGGCCAACAACCTACGTTTGAGCTACCAGAGGCAGCAACCGGCTTGTTTGAAAGTGTAGTTTTTGGGACTAAAAATCTCTGCATGTTGCATACACTAATTGACAAACAGACGTTTTGGAAAATATGGTTGAAAAACTAAGCTAAGTGAAGTGCTAGGTGGCTAAGCTAGCCACCAAGCTATTGGAACTAAACAACAGAAAAGATGTCGAACAAAAAATCACACTACCAGAGATAATTATGTCAAGACTACAATAAAACAACAGAAAACAAGTGAGAACAAATGAACAATGATAAGCTTTAATGAAAAAGTTGTACTCCTCTACTACTCTCAAGGCAACCTGGACAATCAGGACTACCTGAACTAGCCATTGTTTGCTGCCTGTCACAATCCGTCTCATCCACGTTGTTGTGTGAGCTAAACTTTTTGCAGTCACATGATTGAAAGGTCGTCAATGACACGCAGTTGGAGGATGCTTGCAGGTCGACGAAAAAAATCAAAGTTTTGTGGTTTACGCCCACGTATTTTAAAATAGACAACTAATGTCAAATTAAAATAGTAGTATTTTTACGAGGCAGGTTCGTGGCTCTGCGTGTCGCGATTTCGGTTTCGACACGCGTATCGTTACAGGGCTAGTACCCAATATAGTAGTTGTAAAGCTGTAGTCTGAGAAAATTGTGCACCTTCCTTGTCTGTTCTAGTACATTTGTGTCTGTCTGTGTGAGCATGTCTTCCTGCTAACCTGTCTGTCTGCTAACCTGTCTGTCTGTCTGCTAACCGGTCTGTCTGTCTGCTAACTGGTCTGTCTGTCTGTTTACGTGCTGCCTCCTCGTCCCAGGCTGGACTATGTGAAGAAGAAGGGTGGGTCGTTGAGGAGCCAGTGGCTGCATATGTACCAGCGGTCTTTGCAGTCTGGGAGCGGCAGCGTAGCGCAGTCCCCCAGAGCCAAGCGCCGCCGCACCACTTCCACGTCAGGTTGGCACAGTCAGCACGCCAGCGCCCCCATCTGACAATAACCTCTCGATGCACTCTCCCCTTACAGCCACATTGTCAGTGTAGTCAAAGTTTAGACTGCTTGCCCTGTTTCTCTTTCTCTCCTTCTACCTTTTCTTTTCTGCTGATGGCATTGGAGATAGACAGGTGGCAATATGTTTGTTTTTGTGTGAGGGCGTGTATATGTGTGTCCACATCTGCTGTCTGTATTGGCTGGTGTGTGTGTGTGTGTGTGTGTGTGTGTTGATGTGAACAGATGTGAATCTCTGCTGCTGCTGCTGCTGTTTGTGTGCGTGCGTGTGTGTGTGTTGCAGGTTCTGTGAGGAGCTCTGTGGAGGGCTCCTGGCTGGGAGACAGCAGCATTAGCCAGATGCCCGCCCCAGCGCTGACGTCAACGGTGCTGAGGAGGGGTGAGGGGCAGCTGCAGGATCAAGAACAAGCCTCCTTTACCTCCCTCAGGCCCGCCAGCCAGGACTCAGACTCTCAGGACGAGTTTGAGGAGAGGTATGCACACACTCACACACAAAGATACAAACACACCAAGCATAAAGGTGTACATGCACATTACATGCATACATACGGTAAACCTACAAGTAATTGCAGTCACGAATAGATGCCCTTTTTAATAGCCCAGGGCAACAACACATTTTTTTGGTCATAAACATAGGTCTCAAATAAAGACTGGGTCTAAATGTCTCCTTGCGGTTCAATTTAGCAATGCAATAGCTTGGGGCAGTGTTACATCATCAGGTTCTAGCAGCAGAGTCTCACACACTTTTGTGTTGTTGCTTTCTTATTTGACAAATTCCTTTGCTCTTTCTGTCCTGTCTCACTCCCTCTTTCTCTCTCTGCCCCCCTTCTCTATTTCTTTCTCTCATTTCCTTTCTCTCCATTCCACCCCCCCATGTAGTTTTCTGCAGCGCAAGACGGACCCCAGTAGGAGACATCAGGCTCACAGCGCTGAAGTCACCTCTCAGCTGGACCTGTAAGTCTGCAGCAGTCTGTTTGCCCTACAGTGTTGGAAACACACCTTTCTCATCCCTCCCTCTCTCTCTCTCTCCCTCTCCCTCTCTCTCTCTCATGCACACACACACTTGTGTTCCCAGAATCTCAGGGGTTCCTGCTTTCTGCACACACATATACACGCACACATACACACACACTTATGCTTATGTTCCCAAAATCTCAGGGGTTCCTTCTGCCACCTACTCACACTCTGTCTTTCACTCCAACTGTCTCTCTCTTACACACACACACCATGTTCCCAGAATCACAGGGTTTCTCACTTTCTGCCTTTCCAACCCTGTTCCTGCCACCCACTCGTACTATCTTTTTCTGTCCTCCTCTTTTATACACACACACACACTGTCATTGGGCTTACATGCGAAAGGCGACACAAATGTGATGCGATTTTGCGAAAAGAATACACACTGCAGAGAACGTAATTTTGTGACACATTGACATTGTTTTTTTAACCTTTCGATAACATTCCTGCCTGTATGTTTGTGAAGAAAACGGATATTTCTAGTGGCAGTAGTGTAGATGAGCTTGCCATTCTTGTCTTGAGATTTTGGGTGCACCCCTTATTACAAAGTAGGGATATCGGTGCAATGAATTTACTTAGTGGGGGTTTCTTCCCTGAGAAAATTTGCAAAATACTATCGGCTAAAATGACATTTTTACCCAATTTCAAGGAGAAAGTAAATGGTATGATACTAGACAACATAGCAGTTTTCTCATATCATAGGCTGAACCGGTGTGCACTGGAAAGTATGTAAGGGGTAACATCCGACGAGGCGTGCATTATACAGTTTTAAGTCAACGAGGTGGAGCCTAAGAACTTGAAGTTTGCTCCGCCAAGTTGACTTGAAACTGTATAATGCACGCCTCGGAGGATGTTACCCCGCTTATGACCTGGTTAATGCCACTCAATTATGTAGAATGTATTTAAAATAATTCTCAATTAACTTAGAGGGTTAACTAAGACTCAGTTTCGCTACAATGTGGCCTACAATGTAGCCTAATATTTGTAACGTTAAGTAGAGCGCTACGCAGCCCTCAGTCACTAGCCAAATTGGTTGTCAAGGTTACCTTTCATTTAGTAAGGTGATTGCTACTGCTCATCAGGTGTTAGCTAGCTTGGATTGAGCAACGCGACACATACAATACTTATTCCAAAACGTTGATTTATTTGTTATTTTCGGTTTACTATTTTTTTTAAGTTCATGAAAATTGAACTCCACATTGCCATTAATTGTGAAGTTTGATAGAGACGGTTACAGTAGGTACGTACATTCTATTGGGTATTGATATGGAACGGTGCTGAAGTTTTAAACTTTTTTGCCAGAACTACTTTCAAGGTGTGCATGATATACGATTTTACTGCATGCCTAGCAACCAATCAGAAAGCAGCCCCGTGTTCCAGAGGGTCATAAGAACAGATTTATCAGGTATTTAGGGTGTTTCCCCTGAGAAAATATTTAATCTTCTGCTGAATAAATAGTTTTTTTTTAAGCAATTCCAGATCCAAAAAAAAACCTGGCACAAGCCAACTTGCAAGCATGGTTTTTGCCCTATAGACCACTGGGATGGCCAAGAGATCGTTCATGAAATGAGTAATTTAACCATTTACCAACTTACGAAGATGATTCATTCACCTCGAAAATGTTGCATAGTGTCCCTTTCAGTAAGAGTTAACAAATGCAAAATAAATTCTTATTTTAGGAATTGCCCAATATTTTGAAAATGGTTGTCAGTGAATTACTTGTGCGAAAAAATTAGGCTGGTATGTAAAGGCCTTTACTTTGTATCAAATGCAGAGCAACAATGTCCAGCCCACCGTTTTAAAAAGGCTGAACACTGGCTAAAATAGCACGAAAGGCAAGTAATGGTCACGTGTATCAAAGAACCTCTAAAATAATGTAGATTTTCTTTAACAACACTAAAGATCATTTCTTACTATCCCACACCATCTTTCTCTTTTCCTACAGATACATACACTTTCTTTTTTTTTGTCTCTCTCTCTGTCTGTTTCTCTATCTTATTTATCAGTCTGTTCATATGGCCTCTCTTACCCTATCTCTCTCTCCCCTGTCCTACCTTACCGTCAAGACTTAGTTTGATTGAGGAGGACAAGGAGGAGGATGATATACAGGATTCAGAGGAGGAAGAGGAGCCAGAAATTGAAGAATATGAGGACTACTCAGACGATGAGTCTGTAGCATTGGTAAGACAACACATTAATCACACCAGTGGCGGTTGTACACTGAATTACTCCCTGGGCGAGACCCACCCCAAGCCCCAATATACATATATATTATTATAACCATATAGTGATTCTCGTGATCACAACTTTCAAAAAAGTATGTCATTATACACAAAGAATACAGTGAAATACTCCCAGGGCTGAAAGATCTCAGGCATGGTGCCTGAAATCAGGCGTGGGACAGTAGGGTACATTTACCATTTGCTAGTAGATAGTCATAATAACTCGTGTTGATGATTTCAGGCATAGAATTATTTCCTGCTTTCTGCCCTGTACTCTATATACATAAAAGTGGCAAAAATATATACAGTCAGATATATGAATATAACAAGTAATATAGTGGCAGAGGATGCTCCAAAATATTTTAGAAGAGCCCCTGAAATTCCAACTGAATTGCAGATAAAAATTAACATCAAAATACTGTAGGCTACAAAAACTCTTATACAAAACATTCATAAATTGCAATTTTCAAATTAACATGCCCTTACATGCCAAATGTATGTCATTAGACGCTATATTAATCTATCTTTTAGGGAGGAACAATTAGCTCCTTGGTTGCTGCCTCAAATTCCATGCTTGTTACACGTTCAATTATGACTGGTTAGCTGCTAAACTATAGTTAAACTGTGAATTACGAGTTGCAGAAAATTGCAAATGTTGAAACTACCATAATAACATTCTGTTGGCTAATTATAAGGCTCAACGTTAACCCAAATTAGGTAAATCAATAATAACTAAACTTGTAACAGTTTTGTTGCCAAGCCAAATCTTATTATGAAATTAGATCTTGTGTTTGTTGAGTTAAGACCGAATTATTGTTAAGTATAGCAAGCATCATAGTTAGAAGGCTAACAAACGTAAGAGGCATGGATAACGTAATCATGCAGAGAGAACATAGTTGCATACCTTTATCTTTTGCTCATTTCTACTCTTCTTCCTTTTTAGTAGAATTTATATTGAGTTGCTTTAATGTAGAGATGAATGCTGTACTGTAAATTCTTATGGCTAGGTCTAGTCTGTTCATTTGCACAACAAAAGATTGTGATGCTGCAGCTTGTTTGTATTGAAGCATTTTAAATAACCTTGTGATCATCTTTTCGTGTGTGTGTGTGTGTGTGTGTTTGAACATTCCAACCTCCAGCCGACAAATCGGTTCTCCTCCAATCGCACCTCCCTAGAGGAACTCTTCAACTGATGTTTTGGGAGGTGCAGGATGCAGATGTTCTTTTGTTTAAAAGTAACTTTTGCTGTGTTGTAGTTTACCTGTTTATTGTTCACCTCTGTTTTGTGTTTAATAAATATTCAGTTTTTTTGGGTGCGATTCAAATTGTTTGTCTGCTGTGTTAGATTGTCAGCAAATTGTTTCAGAACTGGAAGAAAGATTACAGTTTATGATTGCTGCTTGTCACCGTGAGCTGATGAATGTGTTTGATGTGAGCTGGTGCCCCTTCGGACAACAGGGTGGCGTGTGCCTCGAAGACAGCAGATGTCGCTAACGGATTTTTTTTTTCGCTTTGTTTTCACATCCGCGAACAAGGGTGGCTAACGCCATTAGTTTTAACCCTTCTTGCTACCCTTAGAAATCAACACGGAAGCTATACCACCTGTTCTAAATTCAGTTTACAGCATGAAGTTTATTTCGTATGTTTAATACGCTGCTTTCAAATCAAGCGTATGTACCGTATGTATGCATCTCAAATTGCATCAGTTCTAAAAACATTGAAAGGCTGGCTGTTTGCCATTAGAAACGCTTTTTGCTGACTGTCTTCATGCAATTACTTGCTACGGATTTCTCAAATGGGGGATTAAGTTATGTGCTGCCAATGTAACGCATCTGCGGGAAGAAAAAAACATTATTTTTTCCTCATAAGCATGCTGCTGGATGGTTGCATGTCATAGTTCTACCGTTACTGTACACCGCTGGCATGAATGGATGAGAATGTTTGAGTTCAGCTAAGGCGGCACAATAGCTTGTCATTTAGAACTGCCAAACGAAGCAAGCTAACGTCAGATAGCTAAGCTAACCCTTTGATTCTGAGCTAGACTGGCCAGGAATAGCTAAGAAATGTCACAATGAGAGTGAGTTCTTCTGTTTTTGCTTCATGTTGCCTCATATTTGAGCTGTTTGGCCTTGCCCTTTTTTTGAGAGGATTTTTCCCTGTTCCTGTGAAGTCGTCATTTTCATCTAAAAGTAAACTTTCGGACCTGCCCGCTGAACCATTGGCAGGTACGTATCTAGTCTAGTCTTCTAGTATCTAGTGCTGTTGTAGATTTCTTCATTGTCGAGGATACAAATGTAGAGGCTAGTATGTATCGTCATACGCATCACTCCAATAATTAGCTAACAAACAACACAACGTCATTGTGCTTTCAAAGCTGTAAAAATCTGGATTAAATATTTTATACGTTATTACAAGCTCTTCAGCCTACTATAATGAACATATAGTCATGGTTTATCAAGCTTCAAGTATCACACTTACTGTGTCCAATTAGTTGAAGTCATATTATTGGTTCCAGGAAACGGTCCAAATGCATCAAAAGTCCCCCCACCTTTGTTCAAGAGGGTAGTAATCGTACTAATCGATGCCCTAAGAGAGGATTTTGTATTTGGACCCAATGGGGCAAAGTACATGCCGTACACAAGACACCTGGTGGAGCGGGGATCTACCCACAGTTTCGTGGCCAAGGCCAGAGCACCTACTGTCACGATGCCCAGGATCAAGGTAAGTGAGTGCGTTTTCAGTTGGTGCCCTTGGTTCTGCCCAAACTTTTATGCCCAGCTCCAGCATCACGTAATAAAAACTGAATGAGACGGAGCATGTGATACGCCACCAGGTGGTGATATAAGACCAGGCCTAGCCTGAAAATGTAGTCATGATGCGCAACTCTGACACTGCAGAGATCCCCCCCCCCCCCCCGTTTCATCAAATTAGATATGATTAGGGCAAGTAACCCACATCTTTGTCCACGTAAAAACAATAGCTTGTTCGTTGGGTGTTCAGTTCCTAGCACATAGGTTACCAATGGCAAGGTATCGGAAAAAGTGGTTTTAAGAAAAGCAACATAAATCAAGGTTTTTGTACTGCACAAAATAAATGACTTCATTATAAAATACATGACTGCATTAAGGTAAAGAGTGGTTGTTCAGAAGTCGGATAAATTAAGTTGACTAAACTTTAAGTTACTTTTAAGTTAGATTTTATAAGCTGCATGATTTAGCTATGGAATCACAGAGAATCACAGCATTAACTATAGTCTCATTTTGTAGACTCATGTGAAGTTCATCTGGAATCTCTCAAGAGGTGAAAAACTGATTTAAGAAAAAAAAAAAAAGCAAAAGTTGACGATAGTCTATTTTTGACTCGTCAGACAGTCACATCCATAAGACGCTTGTAGGAATATGATTGTGTGCAGTTTATGCCATTGTTAGAGGTGAAATTGGTGTCTATTTTTACTGGCTTCAGAAGTCTGGGTCAAAAAACAGACATTTCTCCCATTCTGTCTTTCCTGCACCTCATTTTACGGGTCATCACACTTATCTGTTTTGTGTGTGTGGTTTTTTCTTTTTCTGAGAATGTTACATGGCAAAATGTCTGTGAAGATTCTCATTCATTCAGGTCACGGTAGTAAAAAGAGCTCAGTTGTATGTAGCTGGACGTCTTTCTGCAAACATCTTCAAGCTCCTAAAAGAAGTCCAGTTGCATACAACTTAGCTCTTTTGACTTCACATTCCAAGATGTTTGGCAGCCAAATGAAATATCCAGTGTGTGTTCAGCTTAGAAAAAGCAGCGTGTGTGTACGTGCATCACCGCCTTGGCTCCACCCAATCATTGTCTGTTTCAGTCTCCAAGGGAAGCAGCCCAGGAGCAGCTCCTGTCTCTCTACAGTAGTTATTTTGGACACTTGTTTTTCAGCAGTCTCTCTGTTCATCACTCTATCAAGGCTTCAGTGTCCATGCTTGTGATGAACGCAGCATGTTATTTCCCCTGAAAGACAAAGAACCCCACCGCACCCTAAGGCAATAACTGCAGTCCCTCAGGCAGTGCGAGCCTGGGATGTTTCCTGCTGATGGGGTGCCTGAGTGATTGAGAAGACCCTTGGTCAACCATTTGTCCCCATTAAGTGGGCAGTTTGTTGTGATGTTCCAGGCGTCCACACCGCATCTCTTCTAGTACCTTTAGATTAATCTGTGCCCCCTCAGTGGCTCTGAGATGGATAGGTGTAGGGAGGGCTGGCCTGACTAAAGTAAGCTGGACCCCACAGGTGTGGTTTTAGGCCCGCGATTGAAGGGAGCTGCTGTTGCTAAGGCACATGATCTCCGGGTGAGGCATAATGTTGTTCACTCACTGCTAGTCATCTGACGTGTTATGCGTAATGCAGGATGGTTTGATTAAAAAGCCCAGAGTGTGATTTTTGCACTTAATCACCTTACAGATAAAAGGTGCTCTTGAATGACAGCTTTTTTTATATTTTACTAAGAGAAAAGAAGGCAGATGCTCTGTGTTTATTGCAGAGCTGCTGTGGTTAGATATGAAAAAAAAAATTCAATTAAAGTCTGAACTCTTTGATGAACTATCATGCTGAGGATATGGGTCTCCTAATTACATCTCAGTGGAAAAGTCATTATTATTTTAAATTTTTTTTCCTGTCTTAATTTGCCACAAGAGAGGTATTTTTACCTGCAGTCTCTTTCTCCTTTTGTCACTTCTCAATTTTTTTGTGGCAAGGAGAAAGAAAAGATGTGTCCCAATGATAGGGCTATTACTTAGCCCTGTGGCATGTTCCATAACAGGGGAGAGGTGGTTGTAGAGAGGAAGGGGAACGGTCAAATCGTGACTGTTATGTAAACACACACACACACAGAGTAGATCAGTAGGAATGAGCACGGAAATGAATGTTTTCTGTCTGTCTGTCTTTGGTCTGTTTACTTAGTTTCATGCTGTCAGCTGTCTGTCTTTCTGACTGAAGCTATGAAGCAGTTGTAATGAAGAGTGACTGATGTGGAGAAGTGGGCAGAAACAGAAGTTGTTTGGGTGATGATCGAGATGGCATGTGAAGAGATCCCACACCTTGCAGTTGTCCCCCCTCCCCCAAAACAACAGTGTCAGTGTAAATTATTGTTGCTGCCAACAGATGTTGATATTGGAAACTCGATCCCCTTTGCCACTGCCTCCCCGCTATCCTTAGTCTGTGTATCTGTATGCCTACTGCAGTTTTTTTCCTTCTTTCTCACCTGTCTTTGCGTAGCAGGGTGATTGCCCCGTAGCCCATTACACGCACGGGTAGTCATGCGCTCTCCGAGTGAGCTGTTGCCAATGGCTGCCGCGCAGGGGCAGACAGGAAGGGGAGCAAAGTGGGGAGAAGGAAATGAGTTGTCTGGATGGCGGACAACCCTAAACCACAATCAGTTTTAGCGTTCCGTGATTTTTTTTCCAGGCCTGATCCAGCCTCTATTCTAGGTGTATCTGGAAGCAGGTAGGTGTTGACAAATGTCTGATGATGGTCCATCTCATTAATCTTGTCCCCATCACAACCCCTTGTTGGGGACTTGCAATCACCTGTCACAGGTAGTGCCAGAGCGGCCCAGGGTCAAGGCTCAAGAGTCAGTCTCTTTCCATTTTTTACTCACATTCCTGCTTTTTTCTCTGACTTTATTTTTATCTTATATTTGTTACTGTTCCATATTGTTTTCTCTGTCTGTCTGATTGTCTGTCTCTCTCGCTCTCCCTCTCTCGCTCTCTTACAGTCTCTCTCTGTCATTCTGCTGATTCTTTCTTTGTATTTGCTCCTTCTTGCCCTACCCTAATGTCTTTTCCCTCACTCATCATTTCTCTCGTTGATAGTTCCCTCTGTATTGCCTGTCTGTCATTAGATGTGCTGTTGATGGGTGTTTGTTGACAGCTGACACTCTCAGACATGGCTGAAAAACAGCATGAGTGATGCCCACGTCCTCCCAGCGTCTGATGGCCTGCTGTGTCGAGCACCCCGTCCAGCAGCACGCACCAAAGCCCCAGACCCCGAAAAAAGACAGTGCAGACCCTTTAGCCGTGTGCTACATTTGAGCTCTTTTCAGCCTCTGTCTGCTTTTAGCCGTCCTGTGCTCCAGGCTCACTGCTCACACATGACGTGACGTTGCGGTCAGGGTGCGGGTAATCCATATCAAGCCCCAGGCATGCTACATAGAGCTGATCAGCCTGTCTGCCTGGTCTAACATTACAAGAATGGGAATCATACTGCTGGAAGGGCAAGAGTATGTTAACTAGAGCTCTGTCGGGGGGCCAAAATTAATTAATTTTTAATTGAAATGGCAATCTGAACTAGTGCACTTATCTAATAACACAGCCTGTAATTAATGATGCAGATGGCACCTCAGCTTACAGCTCATAGAAAAGTGGGTTTTCTCCAGTTTATCAGCAAGAACCTGATGATGTACACTATGTGAACAAAAGTATTGGGACACCTGGTCATGACATCTATGGCAGACTTTATCCCCATTCTAAATCCAGTGAGGGTTGTTCCACTTAGCAATCATAACAGCTTCCATGCCTGAAGGAGATTTCACAGATGCTTTTGAATGTCCAGAATGTCTCACAGATTCATTGTAAGATTTTATGGAAAGCCCTCTCACCAGTGTGGAAGCTGGTGGAATGCCTGTGGATTTACAGTGTGATGTCATAAAACCTATAGGAGTAACCCAGTACTTTTGTCCATAGGGTAGGCAATTCAGTTTGTCATGGCATTCCCCAATACTCTCCATGAGGTGATGAAGCAGTATAACACAAGTGGGAGTGAGGTTGTTTAGACTTAGACTTAGACTTCTTTATTGTCCATTAAACTTGCATAGAATGGAAATTTGTCTTTAGTAGTGGCATAAGAGACATACAGAGACAAACACACATCACAATCAACACAATACTAAATAAATAAAGTGAAATAAAATAAGTAAAACCTATATGAAACAGTTACTCTGCCCGTTTTGCTCAGTTAAAGATTATCCTAGTTACAACGTGTCACTGTAGCCTAGGCAGCTGATGGAATGAATGACCGCTTATAACCATTCTTCCTTGTCCTTGGGACCTTAAGTCTCTGTCCTGATGGCAGCAGCTGGAAAGCACAGTGGAGAGGGTGAGTGGGGTCATGATAAACCTGAAGTGCCTTCTTTGTAAGAGCCTGTGTGTATAGGTGTGATAGTTGCAGTTGTTTGTGACCAATGATCTTTCCCGCCTGGTTGACAATCTGTGCCAGTGTGTATTTTTGTTTGACAGAGAGGTGCCCGTACCATGACACGATGTTAAATGTCAGCACACTCTCAGTCAGTGATTTGTAGACCATGGTCATTGTCCGCTGACTGGTGTTAATGCTTCTGAGTTTCCTCAGAAGAGCCAGGCGCTGTCTGCCTTTTTTGAATGTATAGTCCACATGGTCTTGAAATTGTAGCTGACTGTCTATTATTGTTCCAAGGTATTTAAATTGAGTGACCTGCTCCACGTCCTGACCCTTCATGCTGATTGGCCTGAAGGTGTGCCCAGAATCTTTATTGCCTTCCTTCTTGCTGCTTCCCAACCACATCTCCTTGGTCTTGGTGACATTGAGGTCCAGGAAGCTGCTATGAAACCATGCAGCTAGGGTGTTGATGTACTGCAGGTAGGGGGAGCTGTCAGTGTCCTGCAGGCAGGCAATTAAGGGCATGTCATCTGCATACTTGATGAGGGAGAGGTCATCCAGCTGTTGCACTGTAATTCATTTGTATATGGAGAAGAGCAGGGGTGATGACACACATCCTTGAGGAACACCAGTGTTGAAGACTAGAGAGTGAGAGAGGCAGTTTTTAATGCACACACGCAAACATCCAGTTTGTGGATATCCTCATCGGTGTGTTTGAGCCGCAGCCACGAAGCTGAAGGCTGACTGCCGTAGGTAACCACACCCGTGAGGATATCCACAAACAACCTCACGAACACGAGTCAGATAAGTGCAGAACAGTCCCATTGCCAACACAGTCTCCAGTTTGTTTGGCTCCAGTCTCCACAAAATAGTTTCAGTCAGAATTAAGGGCGTCTGTGGTCTGTTGCAACACGTGTGTCACGTATTTATACACATTGATTTGGATATTCCCCTGTATTGTGCATCAGCTGAAATGTAGTTGTTGTTCAACTAGGCACAGCTGCTGTTCTGCAGTCTTGCAGTCTCAGCTTATCAATTCACTCGATTTATTTACTTATTTATTTTTTGTTTTGCTTTTCTCTCGCTGGTTTATGAACTAGATGCAATGGAATGGGAGTTTTAATGGTTACATTGTATCTTTGGTGGAGTGATTAATAACAGTGAAAAAAGGTAGCTCTTTGAAATGCTAGTAAATAATCAATTTGCTGCAGTTTTGATGAACATAAGCACGACAAAAAGGGCGTAAAGTTGTGCATATGGTCAGACTCTAGGCAGGTGGTTTGTACCACATCAGTAGCTGGGATGGACACAGGTGCACGCTGGCAGAGAGGAGGAAGCTGTGGTTCATTTTGACTTAATGTTGCTGACGTAACAGGCTTTAACTGCTGGTCATCTTCATGTGTTGGGATGTGCTACATTTGTGCTTACTTGCGTTGCTCCTCAGAAAGAAGGGAATATTTCTCTATTGCTAATTTGCAATTAGCTGCATGTTATGCACTGAATAGTTATTGCTCCACTGGTTAATGTCTTCAGTACGGAGTTGGAAAGTGCTTAGGCTACTTATTTCACCTGCTGCTCACTCCTCTGAAAGGGGACAAGTTTTCTCTGTTTGCTAATTTCCCTTGAGCTGCATGCGATGCCCTGACTAGAGATATGTAATAGCTTTTGCTATCCACCTCGGCTTGAAGTGGTGAGAGTCTGAGAGAAGTTTTGTGTGTGTGTGTGTGCCCTGGGAATCATGATGAATTCCAGCCCTGGGGCTCTGTGTGCAATGGGGCCTGCATCCTCCCTGTGTGTGTGCATCATGTCTCCTTGTGTGTGTGTGTGTGTGTGTGTGTGTGTGTGTGTGTCTGTGTCTGTGTCTGTGTCTGTATTTCTGTGTGTGCGCGTGTGTGCATGTCTGTGTGTATGTGCATCATGCACCAGTACCAGATTCCTCATTGTGTGTGTGTATGTGTGTGTGTGTGTGTGTGTGTATGAGAGAGAGAGAGAGACAGAGAGGAGACTACATACTTTGGAGATCTCCCGCTCCTCCAGTTTTTCTCCTAGTATGTGTGTGTATCCACATGTGCTACAGGCTCCCTCCAGAGCTCTTCAGCTACTCCAGTTTCTCTCTGCGTGCGTGTGTGTGTGTGTGTGTGTGTGTGATCTTTGCACCAGGTCCTGTCTCCTCCACCTGGTGTATGTGTGTGTGCGTGAGTGTGTAGGGCTAATTGTCCTTGGAACCTCCACCTCACCTATGATGAAATCCACAGAAATGCTACAGAGCAGCAGCAGTATGGCCTTCAGTTGGTACTTTTTGTCTCCCAGTGCTTGCCATAGCCCCCGTTTGCTTTATCAGCATCAGGTAAACAACGCATTTGCATTTGATTCTGGTTCACTTCTGTCATTGAAGCCTACTGCTGCTGGCATGTTGCAGTCAGTCTGTGGCAGCAGCTGTATGTGAAGAGGCATTATTCCTCATACTCAACTTTTGCTTGGAGAGTATGCAAGCGAGCTTGGAGAGTGAGTACAAAAATCAGTGTTGGGTTTAAATACTAAAACAAGTGATCATCATTGCAGATTAAAAAAAATGTTTCACCTGCCCAATGTGAAGATATGCTAATTCTGCGGTCTTCCTGAGTTTTTGAAGTCCTTGTGAGAGATTCTCCAAGGGTAACTGGCGACTCCCCCTTGAGAGAGCGAGAGAGCCTCAGCGCAGGGTGCCCACATCAAACGGCTCTGTGTTATTTTTAACTGCAGGAGCTCCTGAGAGTGCACATCCGTGGGAACTTCAACGGGGCTGCAGATCTGCATGTTTGCAGAAGTTTTCCTGACGGGCCGAGGCGGTGCCGATATAAGTGCTGTATCAGTACTGCAGTGCTGCAGTAGTACGGCTGGACGAGCAGCTTCTTCAGGCTTTGTCTTTTGCCAAAGGAGAAAGAAAAAGGGGCTCGGGTTTGTGCAGAATTTCCATCTGATAGCCCACATTTATTCTTTACGGCCAGGATTGTTCTGGCCAGCTTTTTTCACCATGTCAAATCCTGAACTATATAGTGTGTGTGTGTTTGTTTTGTTTGTTTGTTTGTTTACGTTAAGTGCTACAATGTAAGGGTGGAAATGGACATCTTTATTGCCTTTGCATCTCGGGGTAATGATGCAGCCAAAGCACAGGAAGTGCAGTCTGGCGGTGTGTTTAGAGCAGTGTGTTTTAACAGGGAGTGTGTGCGATGTGTTTTGAGAGGTATATTTTAACAGGGAGTGTGTGCTATATGTTTTGAGTGGTGTATTTTAACAGGGAGTGTGTGCGATGTGTTTTGAGTGGTATGTTTTAACAGGGAGTGGGTGTGATGTGTTCTGAATGGTAGTGTGTTGAGGGGGAGTGTGTGCGATTTGTTTTGAATGGTAGTGTGTTTTGAGCGGGAGTGTGTGCGATTTGTTTTGAATGGTAGTGTGTTTTGAGGGGGAGTGTGTGCGATTTGTTTTGAATGGTAATGTGTTTTGAGGGGGAGTGTTTGCAATGTGTTTCAGGCGAGAATGTGTGCCTCTGTGATCACAGTGCATGGTGGTGACGACCCAATGAAGGCATCTGTTTAAGTAATTGCCATGACTAATGCCACTCTAAATGAGGCACAGCAGCTCGAGGAGCGCGGGTGATAATGAGCTATGGCAGTCAGTGGCAGCACTGACAGACGGCAAAAGCACAGGTCTCGATCATGAACGATGGAGTTTGTAAACACTATCAGTGTCAATAGCCAAACATACACACACACACATATATGTACGTCACACTCACAGCACTGACTTCCTGTATTAACTGTCTTGTGTTTATTGTTTTGGAAATTCTGGTGTCGTACTGGCGTTGCTGTTGGATGATGTTGGATGATATATTATGATTTGACATAGAGGGAAGGCAGTGATTCTGACCCAGGGCAGCTACTGTTGCCTGCAGTCAAATCACACAGAGGACACACTGTAATAGTAGACATAAGAGCAAATGCGGCTCATATCTTGATTCACCTGATAACTTCAGGCATTGTGCAGTGCAGACTGAGATGTTGGTAGTTCAGTGTAGTCACAGTGAGAAGCCTCAGTGTGTAAACTTACTGCTTCCAGTATATATACAAGTCTAGTTATATACTTATAAGTCCAGTTATGTCAGTAGCTTTTATGTTTTAATTTGTTTATACTATTTTAATATTGAATTTATTTATTTATTTTCTTGCTTTCTTATTTTTTTAATTTATTTTGACAAACATTGACCAATGTAAAAAGGTTATAATTCTATTGGTGGGCCAGGTACTGCCCTGGTCTTTAGTCATCTCTCTCATCCCATGCCCCTGCCTCTCAAGTAAGCCAATCTAGGCCAAGCCAAGTACTGAGGCAGTTATTAAAAGCACCTCATCTTAAATGTCTTTAGACATTACCGGACAAAATTGCTTTTGGTGTATGTCCTTGTAACCACATTGCCCTTCTTAACTTTCTTTTCTGTTTTTTTAACTTATGGTCTTTTTGCCTTTGTGCCTTTGTCTTCTTTCTCTTGTTTTGTCTTTTTTTTTTGCCACATACACACCCCTTACTTCTCCCTCCTTGTTATCATAATAACCACCCTCCTTGCTCCCCGCTCCCAGGCCCTGACCACAGGGAGTATCCCAGGGTTCATAGACGTGGTGATGAACCTGAACTCGCCCGCACTGTACGAGGACAACCTGCTGTGGCAGGCCAAGACGGCCGGCAAGCGCATCATCTTCTACGGCGACGACACCTGGGTGCGCCTCTTCCCCAAGCACTTCCTGGAGTACGATGGCACCACCTCCTTCTTCGTCTCCGACTACACCGAGGTGAGTGTTAACTGCAGTTTGACGAAAACACTAATGCCTTTTCTGAAATGGCCACTCACTCAGTACATAGTGCAGCAGACAGTGAGCACTGAACATTTCGATTTTGGGTCAACTTTAAAAAAAAACACGCCTTCAGGTGATCAGGCCAGGATGCCTCTTAGCTCTAAGGCCAACATAGTAGGCACAGTACAGAGGTTTAATACTATACTTACAACACTGGCACTCAATCTTGTTACTTTGTTAGTGAAGAGATATTAATGTTAGAGCGGCGTTTGTCATTGGGGTTACCGTCATTTCAACATCACAAAGGTACAGGCAGATGTGTCAAGTATAAAACAAACTTTAAATGTTTTGCTCCTCATGTGTGTATGAATTGTCCTCCAGGTGGATAACAATGTGACGCGTCACCTGGACAGCACTCTGAAACGGGACGACTGGGACATGCTGATCCTGCACTACCTGGGCCTGGACCACATCGGGCACATCAGCGGCCCACACAGCTCCCTCGTCGGCCCCAAGCTACTCGAGATGGACGACGTGCTCAAGAAGATCCACGCCGCCCTCATCTCCAGGGTGGGCTCACACTCCTCCTGCACACTCTTCTCTTCTCTTCTCTTCTCTTATCTTCTCTTCTCTTCTCTTCTCTTCTCTTCTCTTCTTCTCTCTTCTCTTCTCCTCCCTTCTCTCTTCTTCTCCTCTTCTCTTCTCTCTTCTTCTTCTCTCTTCTTCTTTTCTCTTGTCTTCTCTTCCCTTCTCTTCTCTATTCCTTTCTCTTCTCTTACCACTTTTGCTCTTCTCTTCTTCTCGTCTCGCTTTCTTTACTCTCGCCTTTCTTTTCTCTCACATGTTTTTCTTACCTGCTGTTTTTGGTCTGTTTGTTTTGCCCTCTTCTCTAGCTTGAGAGGATCTTGTTCACATTAGGCTTAGTTCCTTTGAGTAAACAAAATCCAGTCAAACGTGAAGTGCCTAGCTTATTTCAGGACAAAGAAAAGCTCTAGTATTTCAAAAGCAGTGGTGGGGGGGGGGGGGGGGGGGGGGCATTAAATGCTTATCAGGTTGAACTTTTCTCGTATGGAGATTGCCAGTGATAATGAGAACGAACGCATTTGTGAGGTTATGAAATTGTACCGTAACGCATTGTAAACGGTTATGAAATATACATGCCAGGAGTTGTTAAGCACTCTTCCCCCCAGGACTCTTTGACCCAATCAGGCAGACCATCAAACATGTATGATTCATTAATAACCACATGATGAGCTTGTAAAGCTCTGCTGCGTTTGATAGAGGCTGCATCGTTAATTCTTAATGAAGCTGTCAGTTCTTTCACACAATTGTTTTATGCCTGTGCATGTTGTTGTGTGTGTGTTTGTGCATGCGTGTGTGTGTGTGTGTGTGTGTGTGTGGGTGGGTGGGTGGGTGCGTGTACTAGGGGTGGGCGGTATAAAAGGTATAAACGGTATGCGGTATAAATTTGGCCAACGGTAGAGATTTTGGGTTATACCTTCCTACCGCGATAGTTCATTGGGTCACCACAACAAGGAAGAAGGAAAAACAGCTGCAAGCAGTAAACATATGGAATAGAAGGAGCTGGTGAAAAAGACCGGCTCAACTTGTGTAATCTGGTCATGGTTTGGCTACAAGGGGTCGGATACTGAACAGGAAAACATAATCTGCAGAATTCACCTTATTCTGACACGCCAAATCTTCAAAGTTGCTCATCTTCTGTGGTTGTAACATTACTTACGATCGGTTTGCTACAGCAAGTCAGCTATGTTGGAAAACCTTGTGAATAAAGATGGATAGCTTACTCAGACACCTAAAAAGAGCGGATGGGGAGATTGTGCTTCATCACTCGAGGTTAATGAACTCCACTGGGTGGCTGGATGGCATGCAGCGGCGGGCTGAGGCAGAAAGGGAAATGTTTTTTTAATCACAGAAATGGCTATTGTATTTTTAACTTCCCTAACTATGCAGATAGGGGTTCCCCAGACCGGGACCCCCAGTTTTAAGCTGCTGACGACTCACGACCCCCGACCCCCGCAACCATTGTCTGTCACACGCGCGCGTTCTCGCTCTGTCTCTCCCTCTCTCTCTCATAATGTGGCTGTTTTACGCATGCAAGGCAGTAGAGCAAAAACAAAACTGAACACAATCTCTAAACTAGTGTATTTTATTACTCACGAGCGAAAACAATTAAATATGCCACCTCATATGAAGCCTTCTGCACCTTTGGAGAGATAGTTGTTTGCTTAGTAAAGGCTTTCTTCTGCCCCTGTAACACTTTCTTTTCTGCTAAAAACATCACTGGGTTTATCTGTGAAGCTGGGATGTTTGGTGTTCATATGCCTAAACAATTTCGCCGGTTTAGACTCTCGTGTGCGAGGACTTCAAAGCACACAACGCACTGAGGGTGTTGTGCCTGATTTATAATAATCTACGTGCTCTCAAAAACCCGACGCTGGAACACCGATTTAAACAGAAGGTGATCACCAGAGGACGGTCTGCTGATAGCTATGCTAATCGGGCAGGGCAGGGCAATAGAACGACAACAGGTCACACATTTGATGGCCGCTAATGGGAAGTTGTTGGTCCTCTGGGGTGCGTTTCCCAAAAGCGTCTTTGCTAACTTCCTTAGCAACTTCGTAGGTTTGAACGATGGTCTTACCACACTGCTGTTTCCCAACACCATCGTCCAGACTTAACAACTAACGATGTTTACAACTACAGTAGTCCGATGGATCGTTCAATGACGCAAGTGTTTCCCAACAACAAAGTCTGGACGATCCATCGAAAGTTCCATCGTGAAGTTGTACAGTTGGAACGATTAGCATGGACCTGTCGTGAGACCGTCGTGTTTGCCACCGTCAGTATGAATGATGTTACTCCCAATTCACTTAATTTTTGGTATTGCATTGCCAGATCATGTAAAAAGAAGGTAGAAAACACACCTGATAACACACAAAAAGCGGTTGCAAAATGTGGTTGGATCAAAGTTAATGTACGTCAGTGATGTTAATGAGCACTTTTGTAATACTGTGATGTATGTGCATTGATTACTGACCCACAAGCACGGTTATTCCATTGTCCCGTAGATCATTTTCACCTGTTACAAATTGATTACTATTCAGCGGGATTCAAACCCATATCTCACCGAAAAAGGTAGCACACTTCCTTCACACACCGACAAGCTAACCACTCCTCCACCACACCACTTACCTACATGGAGGGAGTGGTTATATTTATAGCTGTAGTTCATGTAGTATAAATTCATGTAGTTCATGTAGTATAAATTAAATACACAGACATATGATACAAACTGACAGTCAGTTGTTGCTTTTAATGAGTAAGGCACATAGTTGTGTTGACGGAGATATCCCAGAGTTTCTACAGCTGCTATACCGGCTTAAATGAAATGAGTTTCGTCCTTATGTAGTTCAATCGTTTCTGTCATTATCCACCACGAATGCACCCGAATACTCCCCAAGCACTTCCGAAACATCTGGTTACTTTGCAGTTTGAACTACCAAAGTCCAAACTAACAACAGTTCAGACTTCCATCGTACTTTGGTGGTTGGAGATTTTTGGGAAACAGTCGGTTGTGGGGTGCTGAGTAGTTTCAACCTACGTTGTACAACGGTGGTTTAATGCTAACCTCCGTTGTTTGGGAAACGCACCCCTGGTTATCAAACAGGCAAAAGCATTATTTTTGGAAATCATCTCGCGACCCCCCCTCCACTGCTACAACCATGCAGACCACGTTGCTTAAGCTACTGTTTCCCTATCAACATCTCACGTTTAGCTTCTGCAAGCCACCAATACAATAATTTCACTTTAGGTAATGCTTAATGAGGAGCCTGTCGTGCTGTTTCATAGACAGCTACACCTGCACTTGACTGATCCATCTGCACCGACAGCAAGACACTGACGACCCAGCCCTGTCTATTTGGCAAAGCGCACGGATTGACTGCACTGTCCCAACATCATAGTTTCCTGTGCTATCATTCTCACGTGTTAATCTAGTTGTTTTGTGTGCGAATCCTGTGGAATACGATGTTGTTCAGCTCTGAATGTTGTTTAGCTCGGTCCCGGTTTGCCTATCCTCTGGCTGAGCCAAGTTCCCACACGAAAATGTTACAATGTTTTATATCATGTTTGGTGACGTTCAGAAATATTGACGTTCTGTGATTAAGAAGCTGTTAGCAGTTAATATTGTTACATACCAAAGTATACCGTGATATATACCGTCTACCGTCTATGGTTCAAATTATATTGTGATATAAATTTTAGGCTATATCGCCCACCCCTAGTGTGTGCGTGATGCGCGTCTGCGTGTCTGAGAGCTACCCCTTGCTGTGAGTGTGTGTTTAGTGCTGGTGACAGGAGAACTTTGGCTAGCCTCCACTTCTTGTCTCGGCATTTGGGCATCTGTGAACACCCAAGCTGCCAGAGGGGAATGTTTTTGTGCCTGTTTAGCCGTCTCTTGACCTCCAGTGCTTTAGTTTCTCTCTAGCGGAAACGGAAGAACTACTGGATATCTCCCCCTTTGTCTTTCCACTTTGCTTTTTTTGTGAAGCCAGCCAAGCTCCAGGCCCTTTGAACACAGAACATCACAGCCAGCTCACAAACAACACTGTGACCCACATAGACACATATACAGTACTGTGCAAAAGTTTTAGGCAGGTGTGTAAAAAATGCTGTCAACTAGGAATGCCTTCGAAAATGGAAGTTTTAATTTATTTTTAATGGATGTTTAATCAATCAACAAAATGCAGTGACTGAATAAAAGAGGAACCTAAATCAAATCACTATTTGGCGTGACCACCCTTTGCCTTCAAAAGAGCATGAATTCTGCTAGATGTTCTTGTATACAGTTTTTGAAGAAACTCAGCTGGTAGCTTGCTCCAAACATCTTGAAGAACTAACCACAGATCTTCTGTGGATGTAGACTTCCTCACATATACAACCAATTTGGTATAGCAGTTGATCATACACCTGACTATAATCCTACAAAATCCCTGACTTTGTGTGTACCTCTTTGTGAATTGATGCTGGTTTGAAGTTACACTAAAACCTTTGTTAAAAACAACTTATGCCCATCAAGTCCTTTCAGCCTTGTGGGTGTTTTAACAGTAAACATGTGGATGGCTAAAAAGATACAGTACTGTGCAAAAGTTTAGGCAGGTGCAGTCAAAATGCAGTCACTGCATTTTGTTGATTGATGAACATAAATGATTAACACTTCCATTTTTAAGGCATTCCTAGTTGACAGCATTTTTTTTCACACCTGCCTAAAACTTTTGGACAGTAGTGTATGCACACACACACACACACACACACACACACACACACACACACACACACACACACACAATCCTAGGCTGCTGTTTTTTTTTGTGATTAAGCGTGTGTTGAAATTCAGACATATGTTGTCTATTGTTTCATTGTCCATTCCTTTGGATTTCCATGGCTTGTTTTTGCTTAGTACAAACCTAAGGAATAGTCTTAATGATTGAGAAACACTGTGATTAGGCACTGTGGTAGCTATGAAAGGTCTCATTGCATTGTTTTTTCATTACTTTTTCAGTGGTGTCTAGTATTAATGAAGGCCCTGTTTTTTGGTAAAAAAATGCTTTAGTGCTCCTGTTGTAGTTTGGTGGAGGAGATGGGGCGGGGAGAAAGACAGGATCTCGGCTACGCTAGTTACAGGCTGCCATCATTCAAAGCCCATTCGGTCATAGCTCAACAAATAGAAGATCTAAACATTCTAAAGAAACACACCTACTTACATATATTTTGCTAGGTGAATGTGTGCTGCAACGAGACTCCTCCAGTGATCACAATTATGGCATGGCTTTTTCTAATTCACAAAAACTTGCGTCACTTCGTTTGTCCTTTTCTTATTTGCTCATCATTCCGTCTATTTTCTTTCATTGACTAATGGAGGCAATCAGGGTAGAAGATTAGGTAGATTTTCACGTGCAGCATGCATATGCAACTCGAAATGATCTATCATATTTCCAAAAGAGCAAGTACAAAGCAGTTTCTCAGGGAATGAGACCTTTATGCATATGCACACACACTCATTCACACACACACACGCGCGCATACACACACAGTCATACTCATGCACATACACGCTCACAGTCTCATACATATACACACACATGCACTCGTACACATATGCACATATTTATATACCTATCTATGCACACACACACACACACACACACACACACACACACACACACACACACACACACACACACACAGTCATATTCAGACACACATGTGCAGTCATGCACATGCACACATACACAGGTATGTCATATTCATACACACGTATGCAGTATTGCACGCACAACCACACACTCAAGTGATATTCATGCACACATTTACACTCAGGAGGACACACTTGGACATACACACTCCTTATATATTAACAGTTTATAATACGTTTGCTATTTATTGTGGCACCTTGCTATAAAGTGTTGCCCATTATGTACACACATGCACTAATGTACGCACACACACACTCACATGTCGTATTCATAGCCACTAGTGTGTGTGTGCGCAGGTACACACTCATATGTCATATTGTCTTACAAACACACACACAGGCACATGTGTATCTGATGTATTCCCTGACGGAAGCGTGCGACGGGAGCTGTGCTGGAGCTTAAGTGGAGGTGATGGAGGCCCCTGTCTCTCTCTCTCTTCCTGCTCCTCTAAGGGAGGAGGTGGAGGTGTTCCTTTTTCTCTCTGCTCCTCTGATGGATGAAGGCGCTCCTCTCTCTCTCTTCTACTCTGAGGGAACAAGGTGCTCGTCTTTCTCTCTGCTCCTCTAAAGGATGGAGGTGCTCCTCTCTTTTCCTCTGAGGAATGAAGACGCTCCTCTCTCTGCTCCTCTGAGGAATGAAGACGCTCCTCTCTCTTCTCCTCTGAGGAATGCAGACGCTCCTCTCTCTGCTCCTCTGAGGAATGAAGACGCTCCTCTCTCTTCTCTTCTGAGGAATGAAGACGCTCCTCTCTCTTCTCTTCTGAGTTGATGAAGGTGCTCCTCTCTCTTCTCCTCTGAGGGATGAAGGTGCTCCTCTCTCTTCTCCTCTGAGGAATGAAGACGCTCCTCTCTCTTCTCCTCTGAGGGATGAAGACGCTCCTCTCTCTTCTCTTCTGAGTTGATGAAGACGCTCCTCTCTCTGCTCCTCTGAGGGATGGTGGTACTCCTCTCTCTGCTCCTCTGAGGGATGGTGGTACTCCTCTCTCTGCTCCTCTGAGGGATGGTGGTACTCCTCTCTCTGCTCCTCTGAGGGATGGTGGTACTCCTCTCTCTGCTCCTCTGAGGAAAACATGGGGCTGCCACTCTGCTCTCTATCTATCCCCCTTCTAATTTAAAAATGCTTTATTAGGATGACAAATAGACATGTGTATTGCAGTTACATAGATGTAACATATTCTCTCTCTTTCATTTTTGCTCTGTCTCCCTCACTCTCTTCTGAGATGGTTTACTTAAAGGCTGTCTGGTCCAGTTGAGTAGATGACCCAGTGAATCTGTGAACCTCAGCAGCAGCCCCAGAGAGCAGAGACCCAAACATGAAGCCGTGCCAAAAAGTGCAACTCAACCTGGGAGGGCAAAAAAAGAATATCTGACCCCCCCTCTCTCTCGCTGTCTGTCTGTCTGCGCCTCTCTCACTTTCTCTCTGTATCTCTCGCCTACCACCTGTGTCTCAAACGTTCACTCCGTGAGAAATAGGGCTGTTTCTCTCTCTCTCTGCCTCTCTGTGTGTGTCTCTGTCTGTCTGTCTGTCTGTCTCTGTCTGTCTGTCTGTCTGTCTGTCTGTCTGTCTCTCTCTCTCTCTCTCTCTCTCTCTGTCTTTCTGTCTCTCTCTTTCTGTTTCTTTCTCAGTCTGTATTTATTTATTTCTCACAGCGCTGTCTGTCCATCTTCCTCACTTGTTTTTCTTGCTATTTTTTCCTCCCTCGCCGTTGCACCTGAAGTCAGAAGGAGACCTCTCTGATGGCTTCTTTCTATGGCAGGTTGGCACTCGGTTCCCGTTGAAAGAGAATAAGGAAATAAGTTTTTCTTTTGATGTGTGCATGTCAACTCTGATAAACCTGCCTCTAAACCTCTCGCCGTGTGAGTGTGTGTGTGTGTGTGTGCTTGTGTTTGCGTGTGTGCTGCATATGTGTTTTTGAAAGTGGCTGTGTGTGTGTGGGTGGATGTCCCCTGCCACCAGTAGAGCTGCCTATCAATTGGAAAGTGCAGATGCATACGCGGTGTAATTGCATGGGTCGCCCCCACCCCACACTTATACAAAGTGTTTTCTGTTTGACTCTGTTCCTCCGCCTCCCGCTTTGCTTTGTCTGAAGAAATGCTGTAGGGTTTGCATTTGTCACGCATGCATCTCCCACAGCTCTCTGGTATGTATTCCCTTCCAAACGGACCCCCCTTATACATGTGTAGTGAAGCTGGGATCTTTAAATAGTTTGGTGTGTTCCCAGTACATGTCCAGTGGCAATGTAAAAGTGTCACACTTGGCAGGGGGCAGTAAGGCCTCTACTATTTGCTAACATGTCTTTGCACTGAAATTTGTGACACTTTGACAAAATGTTTCACATTCAATGCATTAATTAGAAGGGCAGATTAAAATTATTTTGCAGATTTTAAAAGTCTAAAAATATGAAAAACTATTTAATGCTGTTCATTAATGATATTTGAAGCTGATTGTGTTTACATAGTATTATGGAAATAATACATCCACTGTGTATGGCTATAATGAATGTTGCTGTCGTATTTTCATCTGTTTTAATTATAGGCGTTTTTCGTTAATCTACAGAGTAACTGTCAAAAGTAGGCCATTTCGAAATTTTGACAGTTCATGTATATTTATTAGATTTTTTTTCAATCTGTGTTTTCAGCCTATGGAGTCTACTCACAATTAGTGAAAACCACTTGCAAGTTTTGGCTAGTTTTAAAGGAGAGAGCCAGCACCCTTTAAGCATAAGTAATGTGAAAGCATCTTTGTCCCTTTCTTTGTGCCAACTCCACACTGGCGTGGTTCCAGCACAGTGTAACCAGTAAAAAACGTTGCTATTCCATCATTTCAAGCTAAAACCGAGGCAGTCATTTTCCATTTGTGTGAAATGTGAGTAGAAGTGTGTTTAAGCAGCTCCACCAAACTTTATTTTGTCATCTGCATGTGGACAACGAGTAATTGTGCAGTTTAGTAACCTGTGGAAATAGGTTAATAGTTAATAAATACATAAAAAAGAACAAAGATCTAGTTAAATATTAGATGTAAAAATTAGTTCATGTTAGTATAGGCTACTTACCTAAGCTAAGACACTAGCTAATCCTTTCTTCAGATTATCATACATAGCATGGATGCTATGAAAAGCATTATCATTTAGCAACTGTGTAATATATTTATAGTCATGGTTTCAAACTTAACTGTTTATTCTGTTTCAGTTTTACCTTCTCTTTCACAAATTCTTGTAAAATACTACACTTGCCCTGTTCCTTGGAGGAGATACTGAAGAGACAAATTAAATTAGCGGTTTCATTTAGATGAGAGCTGTATACACAGTGACTTTGGCTGCAGTGTGGGACCTATTTACTGTTCCTCTTTTCGGAAGTTCTTAGCCTTTCTTTCTTAGGCTTGTCCCATGTCGTTTGAAACATTTTAATGGTCAGCTAGTTTTGATTGTACCACCATTGTGGCTTAAGATCTGTCTCTTTCATCAGTAGCATCAGTGTGGTAATTAGGCATAGACGTCAACGTGTCAGTGCCTTGTACACATTACACAAAATCACACGCGTCCAGCCATGATTTGGAGAGTGCTGACACTGCTGCGAACTCTGCAGTGTTCAAACCACGTCTGGCATCTTTGTAATCGGGGGTCTTGCACTCATGCATGGGGCTGAACTGCTACCTCTGTGCACACACCAGAAGAGCTGGCACAGGTAGAGCCTCAGATTACATGGTGACGTCACAAACTACATATTGTCACGTGTGCATAAGGAGGGGATATTACGCAATTCACAAATGCGAAACTTATTGTTGATATCAGTTAACATAGACGTACAATGGCAAGTTCTGCAAGTGGTTGTCTGCTCCCTACTAGTGTCAAGGCCACAGTTGTCATTAATCACGTCTGAGAGTGATTCACACTTGACGACTTGTTCTCACAGATTTACTGTCGATTAACCTACTGCGGCAGGGTGATTTCCTGTGATTTGTAAGCCAACCTTCCAAACTTGAAATTCTTTCCAAAATCGTGTAGTCTAAACTTGACCTGAGACTTAGTCCTTGGGTAAGTGTTGTTTCAAGTTGCTATGTGTTTTTTTCTGTGTTCTGTGATTCTGTTTTAGTCAGTTGCACCATGCAGTCCTTTATTTCTTTCTGCTACCTTAACTTGTTTTATTTCCCCCTTTGTTTTATTTTCTGCCTTTGAACTTCTAACCCTGCCTAGAGTTTTAGAACATTTTCTTGGACTGTTATGCCTGTGTTGATGAAGTCTCCTTGCACCCATTTATTATGCTTTGGATCTTTTTTTTTTAATTTAAAAACAGAAGTATGTTATTTACACCTTTGGTTTCCCTTGTGTTAGTTGATATTTGCTGTATTCACACTTTGGATGTTCCACAGATGTGTTCTGAATGACTAAGACCTTCTTATTCTGAGGATCCTCAAAACAGATGTAAGCATGTCTCCAGATGTTTGCACAGGTCTCCAGCAGAAATATATAATGAGTTCGGATATTATTTACTCTCTATTTTGCATCTTTTTTTTGTGTTTGGTTGTAGTAATATCCTGTCACTATCTGCTTGTATGACATTACATTGGTTTGTTTTCCAATGTGATGATTCATGGCAAACCACCATAAAAGAAAATAAGGGAATGATGACCAAACCTGCTCAGTGCTAAAGTGGCCTACAGTGGTGCTCAGGGCTGCAGTGGCCTTGCCTGTGACATTGTTACTATTGCTAATAGCCATCATTGTACCACTACCTAGGTCTAGGCCATGCAAGGCAAAAGCATTGTTTACTTCAGTCAGTGGTTACGTTTGAATAAATTCATAATTAACCTTTTTGGGTTTTCATTGAATTTACTGTGTATACTTCAGGACAAAAAGTCGACGAGGTAGCAGATGATGTCACATCTTGTGTCCACTCAGTTTGCCTTATTGCCTTTTGGTTGCTCTGTTTCTTTCCTTTTTTGCTGTCCAGACATCATCGGGAGAGCCCTGTGTGTGCATAGCGAAGCGCGCAAACCCTGACACCCTGAAGAATCATTAGCACATTAGCCATGGAGCAGGCTCATAAAGAGACCTTCAAGATGTGTCCAGCACTTTGGCTTACTGTACACGGGGTGCAGAGGAATTCTCCATGTCACAAGGCCACGGCACGCATGTGCTTGTCTGCCTGCCCTAGACTGGTCTCAAGGGGGCGTGAAGTGCTTTGTTGACACATTGCATTGTTGAGTCGTGGCGAAGGGAAGGACACGAGGAGCGTTAGACTAGAGATAAACACTTCAGTCTGAGCCTCCTCTCCTCCTCTCCTCTCCCCTCCCATCCTCTCCTCTCCTCTCCTCTCGCTGAGCATGGGGGAAGCGAGGAAAGTCTTCTGGAGGGCTTTCGAGCCGTCTGCAATTCAGGCACTTTTAAGCTCAGCGAGGTCAATGCTAATGGGTGGCTTGGCAGCGCTGCTGATACTGACTCACTCTGAAAGTTATCCAAACCGTCGTATGTCACAGGCCTCAGAGCTCCTGTTGTTCTCCTCCCCCCCTCCCTTGGATGCTGTCCTCCGTATTGCCCCCCCCCCCCATTTATTTCCTGTTTTGTGTGAACATGGTAGGCAGTGCTGGCTGGTAGCAGGTAATGCCATTTCATTATTTGCAGTTGTTGCAGAGTGGTTCCACTATGTGTAGTTCTCATGCTTTCCTTTCCTGAGTCCTGACTAAGTGCTCATTATGTATGGCAAAGATATTGACAGGGGTAGGGATGAGGGGTGTGCATGGTATTTGAAATTTTTATTTTAGTAGGTGTAGGCGAAATATAACTGCCTAAGGTTGTAGGTGGGATTTGTTTTTTTTTTTTTTTTTTTTTTGGAACAATCCTGACTTCTCTCTCAAGGGTTTTGTTTAAGGACAAAACCAGGTGTTGTGACTACATCAGTCAGTGAGCAGCACAGAAATGGTGACATAGCAGCCATTGCAGCACAGTGGTCTGCATCTGTGTGCGTGCGTGCGTGTGGGTGTCTGGGTGTGTGTGATTGTCAGCAGCAGTGGGATTCTCTCGTGTTTGCGATGGTGTATGTGGCTCTCTGCTTTAAATAGGTGCTGTCTCACCCTCTCATCATGTTTTGTCTCTGGGTGTTCTGTTGTCTCGGTGAGTTTGTTTTCTTTGTTTTTCTTTTTTTTTTCTCCTCTCTTTTTTTTAATCATATTCCCAAGACTGCCTCTGTGTTAGTGTTGCATCTTAATATTGCATGAGTCCCTATTTTATTTATTTCACAGTCTGCTTAGAAAATTCAGCCGTGTTACTTCTTGGAGGGATCGTTAGCCTAAGGAAGACATCTTCCCTGCATTAAATTGCCAAGCGCACACACACTCTTGGAAGAAGTGAAATGTCATCTAAAGTCGGAATAGCAACAGTAATGCACCTATTGGCATGGGCGGTGTGCAGTCAGAATCCATTTTTATTTCACCCGCACCACATCTTGGCAAAAACAACAAGCAGGGGAGTACAGGTTTGGGAGTTTGGCAGGCAAACATTTAGTCCGTATTTGTCCTATCTTATGCAACGAGAGTGCCATGTTGAACCGCCTCTTGTTTTTCGAAGTGCAGCTTGCCTGCTTTGAAGAGGTGGCCTTTTGCACCAGTGAAGATTATGGTAATGAGACTTTAATGGGACTTTTTTGCTTGTTCTTGTGACCACAACTTCTTTACAGACTTCATCTTCATAGGAAAGAAAAATGTACCTGTTTTTGTTCCCCTGCTGACTGAAAAGAGCTTCTCTGCTTTTGCATTTCCTGATCTCTGGGCCATGCGGCAAGCACTGAAATTGATTTATGGCTGTTGTGTCACTTAGATCGGGGCTAAAATCAGAGCGTTGAATAGGCGACAGTTCTGCAGACACTCCGTTGAGCAAGCTGTCACTCAACCGGCGGAACAGACACAAGTTAATTTTGAGACTGGAGATAGGTGTTACATAAAGGAAAGAATAAATTATAATCTCACCTGCTGAATTTTCTGTTTCTCTCATGCCTGCTGCGATCAAGCAATTTTGCCTGATTTTTCTTTCTGGACCTGTGCCTCGTATCAATTATACTGGGAAGTTTAAAATGATTGACTTTTTTATGTTTGTGGGTCATTTTACAACTGCTGCAAAAAATGCTTTTTGGAAGGAAAGACAGAAAGAAAGAAAAAAAGAAAAGAGTGAATGTGTGAGGATTGCCTGCCTTTACAAGAATCGAACAGGGTGAGGCGTTGGTCTCTTGGAGTTTGTCTTGCAATCATTGACAGGCTCAGGAGAAGAGAGGAAGAGAGAGCGATATTTCCTCCCAAACTTCTCCCCTTGCTCCCAGACATTCTTGTTGTCATTGTTGTGAAGCATTTTGCAGACCTACACAAATTAGTGATGAGATGTTTTCATTTTCATTGAAAACTTTTGTACATCTCTACAAATACATTTTAAAGGATTCCTGGAGATCTGTTATTGATGTATAGTATGAAACTCATATTGCATAAGGAGTCGGATAGCTGTGTTCAGAGCATGTAGCTGATCAGAGCTTTTTAAATTCTCCTCCTTTCATATTTTAAAGCTTTTTAATATCTTCTTTATTACTACCAAATACATACACAGCTACACAAACAGAGATACACAAAGGGGAAGAACCAAGGGGCCAGTGGACCCCCCACTTTTGCATTTTTCTTAGACTACCCCATCCTTAACTAACTAGCATTACAACAGAAGACTTTATAGTCTATATAACATATTACATTCATTGTATAGTCTTCTAGAGGTGTGAACCTTCACTTCACTTCACACTATTAAGCTTTCAATTCGATTTGATATCTCGATACATCACGATTCTTCACATCAATTTTCTATATTACTTCACATGCCTTTAATTTTATCAACAAACACAAACAGTCAGATATTACCTTCCTCTTTAATGTAATAAAACCCAAAGCCATCAATATTTATGGCAAATTAAAAAAATAAAGAAATAAAAAGTAACAGCACAGTAAAATTGACAAGAAAATACATTATAACCGATTATGATCCGCTATTGAAACGATTATTAATCATACATGTCTGCATTGCGATGCATTGATAATATGAATAATTTCAACACCCCTATAGTCTACACATAAAAATGTTAGCATTTTACAAGACAAGACAACATTTCTGAGGATTTGTGTAGATCATTATTATGGTCAAGTTACAAAACATGATTGAACAAGGCTTGAAAGCTTAGGATACTTTTAACAGCATACTAACACACAACTTAACTTACCTTAATAGTTGTGAATAAACTTCTCCAAACTTGTAACTTTTTCCCAACCTTGACTTTGCTTGACTTTGGAGAATGTGATTCCACAATCCTGTGGATGTCTTCAAATGTAATGTGGGGTAAAGGTTTTAACGAGGTGGTAAAAAAAGCGCTGCATTTTCCAGTGACTACTTTTTGACAGCTGGCCAGTATAGATAGCTAAACGGGCATTCACCGGAACATTCACTTTTTTTTTTAGCCAGTGTGCATTAGCTCTTTTGCCACTAACTGAATCTGGTGCCACTGACACACACACACACACACACACACACACACACACACACACACACACACACACACACACACACACACACACACACACACACACACACACACACACACTGTGTCACAAAACACTGACACATTGTGTGAAAAGAGGCCATTAGGTTGTAAATGTGATGCTGTATAGTGTATCTTTATGTAATTAAAGCACTTTTCCCCCAGGACATCTCAATATCATTTATTGTTTCTCTGTGCAACTGCTGCCTTCTTTTGCTCCAGGGGTTCTTGTAATAATTCCACAGATTAAAGGTCAGGGATGGTCCTCAGGGTGGCATTAATAAGCTTACATACACACACATTAAACTCTCTTTAAAGAGGCTGATTTCAAATCTCAGATTACTGTAAGCTTGATTGGCAGCTTTTACATTTTTTCAGCTGAATATTTGCTCATTAGGAATGTCTGAGGACAATGCTTTGTACAGTAGCGGTAGGGGGTTAATACTGTACACTTCATAGGTTCACAAAATTAGCCTTTTGGCCTGCGCTCAAGCCTAAAAATACACTTGTGTGAAAGAAACACTAATTGCCCAGGCTGTGTTCGCATTGGAAACCACAGTGGAGGCCTCAGCGGGCGGCTTGAATATTTCAACAGCCCAATCAGGACCTCCTCGCTCCCATTCCTCCTTTGGCCTGTCAGCGAGCAGGACAGATGAGGTCAGTGCTTACACCAGGAGGAAGGTGGCCAGAACAATACGATATTGCCACGGCAACCATGGCTCAGCAGAAGTCCGGAGTGGCGCCGGCATTTTGGCTGACTGTGCTCTGTAAGCTCACAATGCAGCCTTTCATAATCCTATTTTAACATGAACTAAGCTCAAGAGCACAATTATATTGAAAGGACCTTGAATGACTGAGAGTTTCTGGGAATACCTAGACTAGCTGCGCTATGGTCCTTATTGACCGTCTGCTCGTGTCCTTACACTGTCGCCATTCTGAGACATCGTTACATGCTTAATCAGTCTTAGAGATCCCATTTGCAGTAGCAAGTCAGGCTCTCGCATCTTCTCTATTTTTTTATGCCAGCATTACTATTTCAGCATCACATTTCTCTCTCTATTACTCCAACCGTTGTCCGCATCTGTTAAAGATCACCATTACGTTACATTTTGTTTAGGTCATACTCTTATCCAGAGTGACTTACAGTGTGTACAGGGACAATGGACCCCCCAGAGCAATGGGGCCTTTTTTCACTTCAGCCATGGATGAAGGCTGGTTATTCACTCCCAAACCCACATTCACTCCCAAACCCTCTGATCCCAAGACCAACCAATCACAACACCTCCTCAGTTTAAACCCCATTTGTGTCTTCCTCAGACTTCGTATTGGTGTCTCAGGCTATATGTTGTTGTGTTACACATTGCGGAATACAACAGTAATAAATGCCCTTTATACCTCGTGAACCACTTCATCTACCACTAGTTGTGAATACACAATAGAGAACTTGCTTCCCATCCATGATGTTCATGTTAAATTCATCCCATTTTCAAGTACTTGTGAACCCTTTTGAGGCATTAAGACTTTAGGTTTCATTTCACCACTTTTAATTATTCTGCCATCTTAATTGCCACATCATATGCACTTTTAGCTCAAGTTGATTTGTTTTTGGTAAGGCATAATGCCATTTCCTATTCTGTGTGTGTGTGTGTATATGTTTGTGATTTTCTTAGATATACCCATGTACTTTAAGAAATTGCTTTGATCTCAGATTGACAGTAAGCATTTTTCTGTGCATCGCGTCTTATTGAATTCACATCAATCGTGTCTGGCTGGTGCGACCGTAAATCACTATCCTCCACCCATGTGCCCATGGAAACAGAGACTGGAGCCGCACCGCACTGCTGTTCACTGTCTGGTCAAGAGAAAGAGGGGAAAAAAGGACATAATACTCAGCTGTTGGCCTTTTCCTTTGTAACTCTCAGTGGAGGAAAGACATTGAAGGCTACATGCCAGCAGTTACTAAGCATAGCTTGAAATGAGAAGGATGCTTTTGCTTTTCTTCCTGCCGGCCCAGACAGCGTTGACATGTCAACTAGGCATTAGGCAACCCCGCTACTGTGCATTTGATGATGGTGACTCTCACTTCTAATGTCTCCCGTTCTGTGTTCCACGGGCCAATTTACAGCCTGTGCCCTGCCGAGAAACCTGTGGCGGAGGCATTCATTAGTGCAACGACGCTGCAGCCATCAGAGAAAGTTACCGTCGTATGCCAGAGTGTTTGCAAACGACAGCAAATAGACTCCATTCATTGGGCGGGGTGGGTAGAGGTGTTGCTAAGCAGTCTCTGCATGCGGCCCACGAGTTTGTCAGTGCTGTTGGCACCCGCCAGCGTGTTGGGAGCGCTAATTACTGTGGTCGGCCTGGTGTGTGTTCAGGAGAGAGAGTGAAAGTGTTGAACAGGGAGAGTCTCTGCCACGCTCGACATGAGGATGAGGTTAGTCACGCCCTCGTCCCCGCGGCATAGAGCAGTTAGCAGGGCCCTGAGAATGAAGTTAGCTGTGTCCATGTACGCAGACTTCATTAGCAGGAGGAGAGAACCGGTACTTTTGTCAGCAGTTAGCATTGGGGGAGGCACCCCCTTATGCACCTACTGTAAGCAGCATTGTGACCACAGAGTGGAGAGCGAGTGGAGTGGAGAGGAGAGGAGAGCACTGGCAGGGGAGGGGGGATCTTTGGAGTGAAATGAGGCAGATGACCATGTTCTCTCCCTGAGGATGCAGGAGGGAACAAGTGCCTGAGAGAGGGAGAGAGAGAGATGGGGAGATAAAGAGCGAGGGGAAGAGAAATACAGGCTAAGACACAGACAGAAAGAGAGGGAGAGAGACAGCAAATGATCGACAGAGAGAGACAACCGGAGGTTAAAAGATGGAGAGCTAAAAAAAGTGAAAGAGAAGTCAATGTAGAGATGCAAGAGAGAGTATAATACCTGCTACCCCTTGGTGAGCAAGGATGCTGCCTAGCTCTTCTCTCCTCCCCCACTCTCCTCCTCCTCCGCCTCCTCCCTTTCTCTCTCCTCGTGTCTCCAGGTTCTCTGTGCACATCTGCCGTACGTCACTGTCACAGTATGCAGCCCCAGCAGACTGGCTGGTGGCAGGTACTTTCACAGTCGGCTGCTGTGCACCGAGGCTCAACGCCAATTGCGAGGGCCACTAATGAACAGGGTGTTGTCTCCTTGCTGGAGAGAGGGTCTGTCATCTCTGACTGCTAACACTAATGAGTAATGGCTGCCTTTACCTGTGTTTGTTTATTTTACTTCACATTATGCTCTCTGACACCCGTTAATCATTGACGAGCTATTGATGCCCACTGGTGATTGCTGTGGTGATTTCTCTAATGTAGCAGTGTTACAATGTGTAGTTTAGAGCCCATGTCATATGAACCTGCAATGCAGTACATGCTGCATGGATCTACATTGTAGCTTGTGTTGTATGTTCCTACAGCATGTTACATCAGTCATAAGAAACGTATGTTGCAGCATATGTCCTCTTTGCCTAACTTACAGCACAAGGTATGTTGAATAATAGTGAACACTGAATAATAGTGGTATTCTTCAAATCAGTATCTGTGTTGACATTTGAGTGTTTGCCCTTGAGAACAGTGTTTGGATGAACCGCCATCTCAAAGCCAATGCGGGTCAGCCTCTTTTGCCCTAGGCGTCATCAGACAGATATGCGCAACTCTCTTCCTGGGCTGGATGGTACCACCCCTCCTCCTGGGCAAGATGGCTGCTGATTTGCCCCGTTTTAAGAACAAATGTGGGCCTTGTGAGCACACAGAGAGAGAGACCCCAAGTCTTAACCTACACAGTTATCTGCCAGGCAGTTTTCCCTCAAACAGAAGGAGATTGAGAACTACACGCAGGGCACTCCTGAAAAGCACACTGCTAAAGGAGGAGTCAAGTGATGCTGCTCCTTCACTGACTTTTGTTGATGTTCTTGAAATCTCTGTCTGTTCTGGCTGATAAGACCCCCCCCCGCCCCAACCCATGCGGAAGGCATGCAGCTTTTTACATGGTACAAGTCTGGCGCACCTGCTGTGTGAAGGTTAAGCCATTTCCCAGTCACGTTCAATCACTCGCTCTCATATGCAGCAACTGTGGGCACGACTGCAGGGGTGGCTAAGGTGTGCTGTTATGTAAGCAGGACTAGGCTCTCTAACTGGCCATAATGAATGAGTGTAAATGTAAATGTCTGGAGTGTTACCTTGAAGCCATATGATGTTCTCTCCTATTTCTTTGTCCTGTTCTTTGCTGCACAGACATGCAGCGTAGTATTAATGCCAATGCAAGTCCTGCTCATTTGTTAGCCAGACAACAAGCTTTCTGAAAGGATGTGCTATTATCCATTATCTGCTGGCATCAGTGATTGTGTTAGCAATTGGCAATCCTCACACACCAGGCCTGTCAGTGTCCTGAAGCCCCCTCATTAATGTTAGCGCTAGTGTCTCGTCTGTTTTGTGAGATGTGACATGGGACACAAGTGTCTTTGTGACTGGAGATCTGGAGGTCAATAATGTTCTTAACCCCAGTGTCCACCTTGTCAGGGTTATCCGTCAATCTGTGACGAGCATCTCTTCTATCAGACCATCTCTGTTATGCTGTTCCTCTAACCCTCTCTATGCTTTTTCTGCATTAATACTGGATACTTTACTGCCTGTGACCTTATTCTAGACCTGTGTGTGTGTGTGTGTGTGTGTGTGTGTGTGTGTGTGTGTGTGTGTGTGACAGGAGACGGAGGGAAGCCTGCCCAACCTGTTGGTTCTGTGTGGGGACCACGGCATGTCTGAGACGGGCAGCCACGGGGGCTCCTCAGAGCCGAGATCAACACCCTCTGGTCCTCATCAGCCCCGCCTTCAAACGCAAAGGTCAGCAAGGGTCACCTGCTGCCAGTCTTTTTCTCTCTCTCTTAATGTGCATTTACATTTACGTTACACTTAGCTGACGCTCTTATCCAGAGCGACTTACAGATATTTACAGGGTTTCAGTTACAGTCCCTGGAGCAGTGTGGGGTTAGATGCCTCTTGCTGAAGGGCATTTCAGCCATGGGTAGGGCGGGATTTGAACCTGCGACTTTCCAATCCTAAGACCAACTCCCCTAACCACTAGACCACAGCTGCATCTCTCTCTCTCTCTCTCTCTCTCTCTCTCTCTCTCTCTCTCTCTCTCTCTCTCTCCTCTCTCTCTCTCATCTCTCTCTCTCTCTCTCTCTCTCTCTCTCTCTCTCTCTCTCTCTCTCTCTCTCTCTCTCTCTCTCTCTCTCTCTCTACTCTCTCTCTCTCTCTCCTCTCTCTCTCTCTCTCTCTCTCTCTCTCTCTCGCTCTCCTCGCTCTCGCTCTCTCGCTCTCTCTCTCGCTCAGTATGGCTTTCTCTCTCCTCTCTCTCTCCTTCTCTCTGTCACAGACACTTCTTCACTTCTCATTCACTCACTGTGGCACGGGGTTATAGCCTTTTGTTTATTTTTGCCCAATACCTTTTTCACACACAGATTGTCAGCCAGATGTGTGCGTCACCCTCTCTGGCACCCCACCCCTCACACATTTAAATTGGGGGTGTTAGGAGGTGCTAGTCACAGTGTAAACTGGTGACGTCTTTGCACAGCTTGAGAGGGCACTTGTTAGCATGGGCGCGCTAAAACGTACCCAGCCCTCTCTGCTCTGATTCTCACTCTGCTCCCACAGCATGTGTGCTGAACATGCCCAGCCTCTATGCCCAGCCTCTGTGCCCAGCCTCTGTGCCCAGCCTCTATGCCCAGCCTCTATGCTCCAGATCCCACTCTGGTCTCTCCTGTAGACCTACACTATTGTCCTCTACTTAACTCTTCTCTTCTCTTCTCTCTCTCTTCTCATCTCGTCTCTTTAGTAGCACCTCGTGTCACTGAAGACAGTTTCCCTGCATTGCACATTCATTTTAATCACTCTCATCTCGCTCTCTTTCTCTCTCTCTCTCTCTCTCTCTCTCTCTCTCTTGCTCTCTCTCTCTCTCTATACATAGTGATGTTTGGTCTTATCAGTGAAACTTAAAACCACGTGGAATAGACACAGAATGCGATTTTGTAGATGCATAACAAGCTACCTCAAACAAATTCTTTCAAGTTCCTTCGAGTGATTGTAGAAAAAGGCAGAAGTTTTGGCTACAAAGCCTCTCAAACCACTAAAATCTCCACTGGTTTCTATGTACTTTGCATCAGCGTACCCTTGTCTCTGCAACCACTTTCACACATTCATACTTTTCTTCCTGCTTTCAAAGGCTTCCTCAAAGGGGAATACTTTTCTCAATTAAGCACACAATACACTCAGACATCACAACATTGTGTCTGGTCTCAAACCCAAAAACACACTGTGGGACTAAACGTTGCCTCCTAATATCAGCCAGAAATCTCCAATCCTGCACCTTGCTTTGTACACCAAAACTGTTTTTACTTATCTGACAAAGAGTTGAAGGTGAGAAAACACAAAGGATTTAGGGTGCTCAGGAGACTTCAGAAAGCTTTACTCAGCTGCTCATCTGCTATGGGTGAAGTCAGAATTCAAAAGAAAAAGAAATGAGCAGAGGCACTCTAAGATCTGAACAAAATATAAAAAAGCCTTTAATATAGCATGGCTAGGACTGGTTAAAAGCACATGGGGCCGACGCGTTGCGCCCATCAGGGCATCATGCAAAGTGAATTCAGAAGTGTCATTTACCCGGTTACGAGTTGATGAACCACTGAAACAATTTTAGAAAGATTATTTTAAGGTTAAAAAAAGACTTGGTGTTGCTTTAAGGAATGCAATTTTTCAACAGAGGGGTTTAAAAAGTCATCATGCCTCCTTGAGCTCTGGTGCAGTGCTTCAGGTGTTCACAGAGACACAGGTGTGTAATGTTTAATGTGTACATTACAGATAACACTTTAATGCATTGAGGTGAAAGGTTACATTACAAGTAACATGTTATGTTTGTAGGACTGCATTGGGTGCTTATTGCCACAGGCTGGATATGAGGGCTGAGTGCTCCACGTACGTAGCGAGGAAGAAGATCTGTCTGGTAGCTGTGTAACTGTGTAAAACTTGCAAATGACTTACAGCGGAAAGGTCGGCCAGGCCCTAAGTAAACAGCCCATCTGTTAGTGCGCAGTGGGTTGTCTCCATTATTGAGGTTGCCTTATAAGCCCCCGCTGACAATGAAGATCAGGTCATCTTTGATGGAGATTGTTCCACCGCAAATTGGCTTTTGGTCTAATTGAAAGCCATTTGTGGTCTTATGCTTTTTATGTTTTTTATGAGAAGGTGCAAGGCTGACTCAATACTGAGAAGCACAGTGATGAGCTCGCAGCCCCTTGTTAACATGTGGCTTCCGATTGCAGGCTGAACACGAGTGATTTGTCTTGACTAACTTCCTAGTGGACAGGCCAGCTTTCTTGATATCGCAAAAGGGTGGAAGATGGAAGGCCAAATTGTGGACTTACAGTCGTGCTTAGGTAGCTTGTGGAGACTAATATTGGTTGCTCTTAAAAAAAAGACAACTTGTTTTTTTGTTTTTGGTGGAAAAAATCACTATTAATGACTGCTGTATGCTTGTCCGTAGCTGGCGATGAAGGCTGATTTGCATGTATTGGAGTGTGGAGGCTTTTAAATAAAGGTTCTTAAAACTCGGATGTCGGATGCCCCTCTCTCTCTCTCTCTCTCTCTCTCTCTCTCTCTCTCTCTCTCTCTCCCTCTTTCTCTCCCTCTCAGCTGCATATACTCTGCCTTCCAGACATTTGTCATCTCTCACTACCCTTTTCTCTCTTAAGGTTTCTGTTTTTGCTTTCTCTCTCTGTTCTGTGTTTTTTTAGCCATGCCCCTTTGTTTCTCTCCATCGCCCCCTCACCAACTCCCTAACCACTAGACCACAGCTGCATATATATCTATATATCTATCTATCTATCTATCTCTCTCTCTCTCTCTCTCTCTCTCTCTCTCTCTCTCTCTCTCTCTCTCTCTCTCTCCCTCGCTCTCTCTCTCTCTCTCTCTCTCTCTCTCTCTCTCTCTCTCTCTCTCTCTCTCTCTCTCTCTCTCTCTCTCTCTCTCTCGCTCTCTCTCTCTGCTTTCTCTTCTTCTCTGTGCTTGAGCCTGGAGTCACATCTCTATAAATCTGTCACCCTGCACTGCATCGTCCACCAGCCCCATCACTCTTTTCCTCTCCTACTATCTCTCCATTCATCTCTCTCTCTCTCACTCTCTCACTCTCTCGCTGTCTCTCTCACTCTGTGTCTCTCTCTCTCCATTTTCATTTCCTCTCACTTTATCTTTCTCTATATCTTGTTGTTTTTACCCTCTTGTTTCTCTTCGTTCTGTTTCTCTTGTTCATTAAAGCCCTCTATTGCAGAGGCTCCCCTGCATCAAAGGCGAACTGGGGCTTTTGTTGTCAGGCAGTGCTGGTTGGCGGTGAACATGACGGGGTGCGCTGAACCAGTTGGAGAACCGTGACCCAGAGATTGATATCGGTGGTTGTCGGGTCTTTGTAGCTACAGAGGAGTAGGGTGTTTGGCAGGGATGAGGCTGAGTGCTTTTCAAAGGGAACAGAGGCAGGAATCGGAATCTGGGTAATCCGCAAATGAGAGGCTGAGCCCCCAGTCCTCTGCACCCCAATCTCAGCTCTCAGAGGTACTGACTCACAAGGATTGCCCTCCTTCCTTCAATGGGGAAGCATAACACACAAAAACACACACACACACACACACACACACACACACACACACACTGCTGGAGGATGGAGAGTCCCATTTAGGAAGCCCACTGTGTCTAATGAGTCATCATGTGCACAGAGGGTTTCAGAGAGAGAATCAAACCCACCACCCATCCTCTCATCCTGCTATTGTGCCTCACTCTCTATGTTTGTGTGTTTCTTAGACAACACACACAAACACACTAGCATAAACACACATGGAATCAAACACATAGATACTGTGTACACACACACACACACACACGGTGTGAAAGGATTGCACCTTGAAACAGGATGGCTTTCTAAAATGGCTTTAGTTTTAGTCCTGTGTGTGTGTGTGTGTGTGTGTGTGTGTGTGTGTGTGTGTGTGTGTGTGTGTGTGTGTGTGTGTGAGCCTCCTGTTTGCACACTGTTCACATCCTCTACAGAAGCAGCTACCAGGGCCAGCAGTGCTGCTGTGTCTCTCTGCTCACATCTGCCTCTGAGGCCTGATGAGGAATTCAGCCCCCTCTCCTTGCCCCCCTCTCCTTGTCCCCCTCTCCTTGCCCCCTTCTCTCCCCGCCCCTGCCCTGCATACGGGCCGGGATGGATGGCTTTGTGATGCAGCGCTAGTCATGTGTCTCGCTAGCAGCTGCTCAGTAGTCTGCAGACGTAGCCAGCGCCAGCCCCCACCAAGGACAAAAAAAACTACTTTAAAAAACCCAAAGAACCTAACAACTTTGGGAAAAAGAGATGGATAAGTACACAGATAAAAACGTAAGAAACCTCAGCAGCTCTCCGATGTATAGGCCTTTGCTCCCCCCGCTGTGGCGTTTAAGGAATGTTAATGTTTCATTCAGAGGCTTTTACTTGGAAGGAGATGCGCCAGCAAGCATGAGCCTGTTTCCCCATCCATACATGACTTGGGAGAGTGCGCAGGAAAGCCCAGCGCACACCTCCATGTGTGTGTGTGTGTGTGTATGTGTGTGTGTGCTTGCATGTGTGTGAATGTGTGCCCGACAGACACAGCCACCACCAGGGCCACTAATGAGGAGGAAGTGGCCACGCTTTGAAGCGTTCATCAGCTGATTGCCTCGTTAATACTCATCAGTGGGTGATGTGGTGGCGGCTGCTAATTGCATGTAGGTCTTCTCCCATGCGCTGCAGCGCAGGCTCACTCAGGGCTTGTCCACACGTCAGTGCTTGTGGTTTTTTTTTTTTTTTTTTTTTTTGGTGGGTTGAAACAAATTAGCTGAAAAGGCCAAAAATTGCCTAGAAGCTGCTGCAAAAAAAATGGAGACAACTGAATTGCTTAAAACACATCATATGTTGAATTTAAGCAATGTGTGGTGGTATTTTAGGGATTTGGATGCAGCAACAGTTACTCTTTTATTAAATAAGCATAAAAATAGCCTACGAGACGTCTTTGTTAAAGCCTACCGTAGGCTCCTAGAGATATTAAAAACATCCTATAGTTTATTGGCAAACGACAGAAACAATTGCATCCACAAATCATGCCACAACAATGCAACGGTGGCATTGTCAGATTTTTCCACTCTGCAACCTGTTTTAAAAAAAAAAAACATTGTTTCAGGGCACCAGAAGCATTGTGTGGACAACAGGCCAAAGAATGTCAGAATGTGTATGGCATAGCGTGTGTCTGGCATGTGTGTGTGTACTGTGTGGACAGGCCAAAGAATGTCAGAATGTGTATGGCATAGTGTGTGTCTGGCATGTGTGTGTATGATGCACAGCCCTCAGCACAGTAAATTTGAGGCAACCTTGAGAAAGATGCAGAAGTCATTGCAGACATTGAGGGGATATGTACCCCTGTGTGTATGTGTGTGTCTATGTGTCTGTTTCTAAGAATGTTGGTGTGTGTGTGTCTGCGTGCGTCAGTCCGTGTGTTCGTGGGTGGGTTGGTATTGTTGGATGCCGTCAGTCATAGCTCACCTGGTGGTACAGTATTACCACTTAAAAGTGCTGACGTGTGTGACAGCTCCCATCAGGAAGGAAGGAAAGGGGGGAGTTAAAAAAAAAAGAAATTCCATTAACACGCTATTTCTTCACCACTTCTTTTTCCATTAACAAAAGGCACCAGCAAAAACCCAGCGGTGTGTGGAGCAGAGTGGCTGGAGCTGGCCTGGGCTGCGCATCTGGGTTAGGCTTAATGTACCATTTAATGAAGGATGGAGTGGGACGGAGTGGCAGGCAGCAGGACTGGGGACAGCCGAGTGCATGTCTGTCCCAAAGTTGTTCTGGAGTTATTAGTCATTGTGACTCAGTGCCTCTCAGGTTCTATGAGGTCACACTTAAGTTGCACGGTGCCGTCTCTTACACGCCTCAGTGAGTGAGGGGGGGGAGCCAAATTTCACAGTAGTTTCCTGTTTGGATTTTTAGAGGAGAGCCTCTGTGTGAATGTGTGGATGTGTGTGTGTGAGTGTGTGTTTTTAGTGTATCCTTAGAGGAGAGCCATTGTCCTTTCCCGGTGTCTACTTAGTACTCGCTGAGTCAGTGAAGAAAAGCTTTTGGAAAAAGTACTAGGCACACCGAGACACACACACACACACACACACACACACACACACACACACACACACACACACACACACACACACACCACAAATGTCACCATCACTGGATGTAATTTCTGCTGTCAGCTTTTAGTTGGCTCCTCTTGCCAACATTTGAAACAGTTGACCAGCTTTTTCTGTGCACAGCCTGTTTGGCTTTTTTATGCAAATGTCGGGGGCTCATCTCCACGCCCTCTGTAGCCCCTAAACTGGCCTTTAGTGCATTCTCAGGGCCTATCCACACGCCCGCGTTGTTAGATTGAAACGATGAGGTATTTGATCATTTTGGACTCTCATTCACATGGCAGTGGCATTCTGGATGCCCTGAAACAACGTTTTTTGAAAACGGGTTCCAGAGTGGAAAAATCTGACAACGGCACTGTTGTGTTGCCGTGTGGACAAGCAAACCACTGCTTTTTGAAAACTATGATGTCGCTGCCCTCGTGCACATCTCATAACAGCAACTTCAAACGTTTACATACAGGTTGTTGTGGAATAATTTGTGGTTTAATTAGCCTGCAATGTAGGCTGGGTTTTGCAATTGTTTTGATGCTACCATTATGTGTATTTAATAAAATAACAACTTTTGCTGCTTCCAAATCCCTTAAATAACAACACACATTGCTAAAACATTGCTGAGACGTGGTTTGAGTGAATCAATGTGCAGTTGCCCCAGGTTTATTTGCAGCCCCTTCTAGGCTATTTTTTTTCTGCTCCGTATGCTATCGCTTGTAGGTGGATCAACTTAAAGACGTGACCCTACCCTACTTACACTTACATTTACAAGCCAGTTGTTGTGGGATAATTTGTGCTATAAATCTGTGGTATAAATGTAATTGTTTCTACTGCCTGTCATTGAACTACAGACTTTTTTATATCTCTAGTAGTTTGTCACTGCGTCTGACCCACTTAAATAACACACATTGCTAAAATCAACATATTTGAAGTGAATCGTTGCACAGCTGCCTTCTCTCCCTGCCCGTCAAGCTGGGATGTGCACGTTCCAGCCAACAACAATGTTTCTGTCTGGACGTGAGTATTTATAGATCCAATAGGCCTATCTCACATAAAAATGGCGAACGTTCGATTTAAGCGAAGTGAGAGTATTGTTACTTCCGGTCAGCCATCTTACCAGTTACTGAAGCATGGCTGAACTCAGAACAAATGTGTGGTGCTGTTGTGTACCTCAGTGTACCAACAGCAAGCAAAAACAGTCTTGCTTGACATTTCTTGCATTTCCCCGTGACGATGAAGGCAAGAGGACATGGACTCGGGCAGTTAGGAGAGACGAAGGTCCACTTTTTAATGTACACGGAGCGCGTATTTGCAGCATTCACTTTTGCAGCAGCGACTTGGTGACACCAGCAAGCGGCCTTACGAAGATAAAGAAAGATGCAATGCCGTTTATTTTTCCCTGGTCAGTGACAAACCTTTAGCTAGGAAATCGGTTGGGATTGGGGTTTGATGTTCGTGGTCGTCGAGGTTGATCTTGGGGCCGAGAAGACGCCGACATTGCTAATGTTAGCGTTAGCTTGGACCACGACTACGTGCGGCCAACCCCAGGTAAGTTTCTTACTTGCTCGAGTAGTAGACGAGAAACTGTGTATATGTCAAAATAAGCTAAGTGTATATGTGTCTATAGGTTTTGTTCAGATGTGTTATTTCCGTGTCTTGTTAAACACAAGTAAGCTTTAGAGTTACCAGATGCACATGAGGCTGGGTGAGCTAGCTTATTAGCAGCGAACTTAATGGTTTACATGGGTACAAGCAGAATGATGAGAAAGAAGTTAGCAAACGCTAAAGAACTAACTTGCAAACATTTCTATGCTTACAAAATGGAGACAGTGCAAGAAAGTGTTTTGATGTAATTGTAAATTTGTAATATAAACGACATTTTGATTAGTCAGTTTCTCATTTCTTATCAAAGAAAAATAGCGCAACTCGATACTTAACCCTATGGGCCAAATGCGTCCAAATTTACACCCATTCTTCTCTGCTAAATTACTCCGGAACAGTACATTGTAGAGAGATGGCACTTATACCAAACAAAACAGCAGAACCCGGGCTTTACAACGTGACCTCCCGCTTATTTTTGAGATCAGTATCGGTGAGATATTAATATTTAAAAATTCGCTAACATCTCTCATATTAGCGCTTTGCACAGGCATTACTCTCGTTGACATTACCTGCGAACCGGTGATCGGATAGATGAGGCACGCACATCAGAAGAAAGTATAGAATCTCAGCTTTCCAACGACACCAAGCACATAGTATCACGTCAACTTATCACATTAAAACAAGGGATCAAATATTTGCCAAGCAATGACTAGACAAATTTGAAAATGAAGGGCAGGGAATTTAATATCCACGTTCCTAGATGTCGAGATAACAGTTTCTCTCCAAACGTTTCCTCGTGTTCAATTCAGTCTAGTACATGAAAGTGTAATCTAGTACAGGTTGTATGGAAAAAAATAAACATTCAGCCCGTTTTTTGTCAAAATGCAAACGAGTAGATGGCAAACACACAAGCACACAAATATAGTGAGACGATCGGACCAGCCAACAAATTCACAGTGAAGTAGATAAGAATAGTAGAATAGGGTCTGAATGTGCAGCAGTATATACAAATAAGAATATAAAACAAATATATGCAAGCCTAAAGAGACATTTACAGTAACCATTTATAGATAAAGAAGATGCAGGGTACACACAGCAGCAAAAGTGGTGTGAACAGCAGTCATATTGCACAAAGTCCAATGTATTGCACAACAGTAGTTGTACTGCATATGACAGAGTATTGCTAAGATGCAGTGGAGGTGGTAAATTAATTTGTTTGCTTCTAATCACACAAAAATGTCTTCTGTGTTTACATCAGGTGCATTGGATGTAGCCTTGGCAAGGGAAGAAGAACTAGAGACCCAAGTAAGACGACTTATGCTCATGCAGGAGTTCCAGCTATCTAGATATTGTGCCAGAGATGGTGATTTCCATTACTGTATGAGGTTCCCTTCAGCATGCATCTTCAGAAAATTCTGGCAGGCTATTGAACCTTCAGCACGCGTGTTGGTATACTGGAGTAAAGCACAGAGGATGGGCTTAGAGGCAACCGCTGAGACGGGACCCCTAGATTAAACTACTGCACTTAACACGGGCACTGGATTTAGCTCACCACTTGCCCCTTTAAGAGCAAGTAACAAGAAATTCATTAGCTGCACATTGCTGGGTACAGTGTTTTGAATATCTTTTGATTAATAAGTCTGACATGTTTGAAATTATTTTGTTGTTCATATAGTGTAGTTTCTGCAACCCCCCGATTCCAAGACGAACTCCACAACCATTAGGCCACAGCTGACCCAACAGAAACCTACTGCGAGGTAAGTAGTTGTTTTTTTTTTAATGTGCTTTTAAAAAGTTTTGTTAAACGTAACACACTGAACAATACACAGTACACAAGAACATGCAAGTACACAAGAGCTAGATAAACAAGGACACACACGCACACACTACTACTTTTTTAAATATTGATCTATAAATATGTTAAAATAGAAGACATCTAATTGTTGTTTCATTGCAGTAATGAAGGGATCATCACGCCAGATCCTCTGAGGTCACCAGCTGTGTCGGCGACAGTCACACCACCTGAGGCCAGTCACCACCCTGGACCTGTGTCCTGTATTTGTGGCCCCGTTTTAGCTGTGGCTTCCCACCCACAACCTTAATGTGTGTGGCCTCAAAGGTGGTCTGCGCATTGGGGCATTTCACCTCAATGAGGCCAAAGAGTGGGATTTCTGTGGGGTCCACCACTCTTCCATCTGGGCTGTCCCCCAGATGATATGCATCTGGGTGTGCATCTGGGTGGACCACAAAACCAGAGGCATATACATTCACCTGAGCGACCTCAGCACCTCCGGCTCCAGCTCCAGCCCCCTCCTCATAGCAGCGGTCTGGCGGGTACCCTTTAGAATGCGTGTAGCCAGCCGCTGCATAGACTCCTCACCGCGGGCATGCAAGACCTCGTGAAAGCGACTTACTGTTGTTGGGTTGGGTTGGAGTGCTCATCGTATTGTAATCTGTTTGTGTGTGTCTGTTTTTTTTTGTTTATTAAATAAGACCATTTCAAATATTTCCATTGTTAATTCAAGCGCATGAAGCTCAATCATATTTTGTTTCATTGACAATAAATTAGCACATTTTGGGTTTTGAGGGATACTAGAAGCGCTCTACCTCCTCTTCTTTTAATAAATTAGCACAGTTCTGATCCACCAACCTTTATAGGGCATATAGAGGGTTGACTTCACTCCAGAGCTGCCAGACTGTTATGGTTTTTTAATGACCAGCTGGTCAATCACTTCTGGTACGATCTCCTTGAAAGTGGGTAGTAAGTTGTAAAATGCACAAAGAATGTTTTTGCTTAACTTTTCTTGCCAATTAAGTTTGCTATTCCAGTAGAAATGTTTACCTGCGTGCGTGGTTTGTGCCATGCTTAGGGCAGGCTGGTAGAAGCCAAGGGGAGAGGAACTGAAGCAATGCCCATGGTGCTGTAATGCGCTGTCTGATAGAGGAGTACAATAACGTGATTGCACACATTCCTCTACCAGCAGCGCATGAACACCCGTACCCACGTCATTTACAGTATTTAATGCCAAGAGACCTAGTCGGGAAAACCCACCCTGCAGCTTTACTTTTGGGTAACAACACAAGAGCGCTGAGACAGATTATATTCATAAAGGTAAGCAAATTGGTTGTGAAATGCCTGCAGTGTCGTAAATGTAATCAGTCGATGGACACATGCCTGGGTTAGCAATGTTTTATTTTCCTGTGGTGGTTGTCCATTTCCCCTCGGGGCATATATATTCGAAATATCCGTTCAGTGATCATATGTGATGAGTAGTACCATAACTAAGCAAATGTACTGCACTTTGAAAGAGTGAACACTTTGGACAGAGCCTCAGTGGTATTGCTATGATCACTGCACCTCAAGGTTGTGGGGTTCCTCGTTCTTTTTTTACGAACACAAATACACACTAAACATTATTACGTTATGACAACGACTAGTTTTGTCGCTGTAGTTCAAATTGATAAGTGTTTGAATTAATGTGATTTAGCGATCTGAACTTAACTTTCCTACTAGTGCTACATTTCTGAAGCTTACTCATTACTGACATTACCTTTATAATTAAATAAACTGATCATGGAAGAGCTTATATCCATGGTCCAGTCTGGATCGTTTGATGACACTCTCTCTCCTAATAATAATTTCAACATCGCTGAAAGTGATTTTAAGTAGGTTTATTAGTGACTTTGAAAAAAAGTCCACAGTACGCCGCCATTGTTGACTGGAGACCGGAAGTATTTTTACTCTCACTACAAAAACAATATGGCGGCGTGAGATAGGCCTATGCATTTCTGGACATGATTTTTTTTTTCAACCACCAAAAAAAAAACTAAAAAAAATTCAAGAGCGTTGTCGTGTGGACAAGGCCTCAGTCACATGGCATGATCTGTGTGTGTGTGTGTGTGTGTGTGTGTGTGTGTGTACCAGTGGTTACTGATCTGGTGGTTGCTATCTCTGGCGGCCTGCTTTTCTCTCTCTCATATCTTTCTTTTGTGTGTGTGTGTCTGCCTGTCTCTTGTGATTTGGCTAGCTCCCAGCAGACTGTGATCGGGTGTGATTATGGTTCATTAGCGTCGAGAAGCGCCCACACACAGAATTGCTGTCTGGCCCCGTGGTCAGTTAAATCACAATTAAAACTGTGGGCGATCGGGAGCAGGTCATTCAAGTACGGATGTGCGTGGGGGTAGGATGGGGTGGGCTGGGGATGGGGATGGGTGGCCCCGCTTGCACCCCCCCATTTTTTAACACCGCTCCATGAAGTCACTCAGCCTCTCTATGCCTCTGCACCTCTTTAGTTTCCATAGTGATTGTGAGAGGCAGAGAGGAAAAGTGAAAGAAAGTGTGTGTGTGTGTGTGTGTGTGTGCGCACGTGGTACCTTTAGGAGCGTTTCTGCTGCTCCTTTTGTCATGCTGTTCTCGCTTCTGTCATTAAATTCTCAACCTAACTGTGATGGGGAGTTTTAAAGCATCCCAGGCAGAGCCATAGAAAGTGCGTAAATGCACTTAGAGCTCTAAAGGGGCCTATGGAAGGAGCGGTAGCAGGCTCTGTGCCTAAGATGGAGCCTATAGGAAGGGCAGCGCTAGGGTATGTACTTTAGGAAGAGGATACTACTGTGATTTGGGCATAAGTTTGAACGCTAACACTTTATTTTACTGTCCATGTTACGTCAGTTAGGTACAGTGTAGGAAATTGTGTAACTCTGTAACTTACACTGTACGTTGGGGTTAGTGTTGTAAATATTTTGTACATGTACAAAAAGGAACCATAAAATAAAGTGGTACCGTTGGAACCTATAGAAAGGCAACTCTTGTATCGGGAGTATGAGACTGGAGCCTGTAGAAAGGCTGCTAATTGGGCTGGATGCTTTAAGATTATTTTTGTGCTTGGAGTGTCAGCTGGAAGCTAAAGAAAGGTCACTGGTGTTTGGTATATACATAACTATACATACATTTTTACTTATTTATATACAAGTTTTTACTTATTATTGTTACGTTTATGTATGATGTTTAGTGTAACACGGTGGAACTAGGGAGCACTGCAAGTTCAAATCCTGTGTATGACCTGTACATATGGTTTCGACAGTAAAGCTGACTTTGACTTGACCTTGAGGAAGGAGCAACCAGTGTCATCACCCTGCAGCAACTTGCCTGGCAGGGGCCCGAAATCAGGCCAACGGTTTGCTGTTTTCATGTGGCATGCTGCAGTGGCAGCGCTTAGTAGGGCTGTGCGATATATCGAATATACGAAATTATCTCCGAAATAGATTTGTGAGATACATACAATTATTATATCGTATGTATCGAGTATTTTATGGTCATCTGTTTTTTTTTTTTTCCAAGCAGCAGCCGAGACTCGTCTTGCTTTCATGTTTAAAACGTTCTGGTGGCTTTCTCCTTTTCCCTCAGGCAGTAACGCGAGTGAGGGGTTAAAAAAACGCACACTCTCGTCAAACACTCACCAACCAATCCCGCGCGACATCTAGGTGCGGAACGGAGGAAACTTCATTTTGTAATTTCTTTCGGTTTGCAGGCAGCGCGAACACTAGCTGTCGTACAGTATACCTACCTAATGCAATAGAACATGGAAGCGGACGAACAGCTTGTTCCTAAACGAGGCAATAAGGGATCAGTAATCCGGAAGTTTTATGGATATCGGGAACGTGGAGCAGGTTACCCCAATATGCAAAGTGTGCAAAAAAACTGTCCCGACGAAAGGCAGCAGCACCACAAACATGTTTCACCACCCCAAAATTTTTAAAAGTAATTTCATGAAAGCATGTCTCTCAGGATTTCTACTTGAGTTTGCACTTTTTGGTTTTTGCACAGTTCTGGGCAGCTCTGTTTGCATTTATCACTTTGCTGTAATTTTGAAGATTGTTTTTGCACTTTGTGCTTTATTTGAAAAAAAAAAAAGACAGTCTTATTTAGAGGCGGGCCGTTATCGGCGTTAACGTGCTGCTATCGCGCGATAAAAAAAATATCGCCGTTAATCTATTCTCAAAGTTGGGTTGGGAGCTGGGTCTATACTACACAAACTATGATGACTTTCACCAAAGATCTTAGATTCTACAAAGATAAGCCAACATAATACGTTACTATGGGACCAAAATGCCAACAAATTCCTATTTCGAACTCTTAGAAAATAATTTAGTGTGTCTGTAAAGCGAGCTAGCAAGCTAACGAACTAGCTCTAGCTCATTCAAGTGAATAGTAGTAACTATAACAACATCATGTGCTAAACGCTAACAGCGATTGGGCTCACCTTGAATTTAATACATTGCTGTAGCCCTATAACTTTATATTACTTTGTCTGCTTACACTATAACCAGTAACAGTATCTAGGTGGGTGTTAGTGACAGCTTTCAATTCAAAACATTACGTTAGCGTAGTTCGCTAGCGTTAGCGCGCTAACAACCACATAGTAAGTGGTTGCTGCCTGACCTGAAATAAAGCTAATTTTCTCAAAATCCAAACAGTAACAACTTACACTATTAGGCTTGAAATTATTACAAATAGTTGCAGATTGTGACACATGATTCCAAAAAACCCTTAACAACTCCAGAAAAACGTAATGACCAATTTATTAGTTAAACTCCACATGTGTCCCGTTCATTTCAGTAAAACGAACCTAGAATCTGCTCTGCACTGCATAAAGGGGGATTCCCCCCTCCCCCTTGCGAAAATAAAACACGGAAGCAAACGGCTCCCTTCCTCAACACTTTCTGCTTTCACCTTGATATTTTAGCGCGGATGTATACCCTACCTCTATATTTTAATGCGGATGTATACTTAGCCGAATTGCACTGAAGGGGACTCCTGCCACAACTGTCCCATGCGAGAGACTTTTTTCTTTAGCAGGCCATATTGTGCAGAAAAGGAGATCTACTTTGCCACCAGAAAATGTGAACAAGCTGGTCTGCCTAAGTGACTGGTGGAAGAAGGAGAAATAGAGCTTGGACTGATTGACACAAAGCTACTGACTGTAAACAGTTCATCACAACGTCTTATGTAGGCTTACAGTTCAAAATCCACGTTTCATGTTTCATTTAGTTCATGTTTAACTAAATAAACAGCTAGTAAACACAAGTACATTTTATTGAACATGATTTATTTCCATCACCAAGTATCAAAGTAGAACAGCTTTTTCAAGCAGTTAGTGATGCATTTTGGAAACAGGAGATGAGCCCCTGGTCTACTGTGCCACCTGGCTTAAGAAACCCGTTCTCAAAGACTTACTTTATTTAGGTAGCACACATATTCTGAATGCCTTCGGCAGAATTCAAATGAGCCATTTTAATCTAGATTAATCTAGATTAATTTTATGATTAATCTAGATTAATCTAGATTAAAAAAAATAATCTATGCCCACCACTAGTCTTATTTCAACTCAATTGTGGTTAATCACTATGAAAATCTTTAATGTTTTCCTGAATACCACCTTTAAAGTTAACCATGAATGGTATGTAATCGGCCGGGATTGTAGTGATAACAGTAAAAAGTAAAAGTGTGATTTCATAGGGTCCTATAAAGGATATTTCAAAATATCGAGATATATATCGTATATCGTGAAATGGAGAAAATGTATCGGGATATTCATTTTTTCCCATATCGCACAGCTCTAGCGCTAAGTGAACAATCTGTCTTTCAACCAAAATAATAACCCAGCCGTTTGCCTCTGTCATGCTTGGTATGTGGCCCAACAGTCCAGGTTGTGCACACAACATCTCTACACTTGTGTGTAATGGAACATCAAAGTAAATTAGTGTTGTATGTTAATGTGTGATTATAAATGCCTCTTGTAGTGTTTAGAAACACACGAACCTCGAGAGTTTCAGAGAAAGTTTTCCATCACCGAAGGCTATAGAACCTGCTAGGGAGCTGTTGAGGGAAAGTTCTACATTGCCCACTGCTACAGAACTGCACTGACAGCAGGTAGGAAGTGCGTGCGTGCGTGCGTGTGTGTGTGTGTGTGTGTCAGGTGTCCCATGCCTGGCAGGAAGAAAAACGATGGGAAAATAGTGAGGAGGAGGGCTGAGATAGCTACTGTATGACTGGGGAACAGCAAGGCCGGCCTCACTTCTGCTGCTGTGTGTGTGAGTGTGTTCGAACACGGACATGTGTGTGTGTGTGTGTGCGAGGGTGCGCAGGTGTGTGTGCTCGAACAGTTTGTGTGTGTGCATGTGCAGTGTGTGTGCAATGTGCAGTGTGTATGTGTGTGTGTGGACGTGTGCGCCTCGAGTAGACACACTCTGTGATTTATGAGATCAGCCCTCAGTCTCCAGGGCCACAGTAAGACCGTCTGGACCGCATTGCTTTGCACACTGAAAAAGCATACATTTTCCAACAGGCACACACACACTCTTATTTTAATTCCCACTCCAGCAGGTGCATACATAAACTTCAACAGCCTTTATTCACACACAAAGATCTGGCATGCAGATGTGTGTGTGTGTGTGTGTGTGT
>CM050207.1:23841907-23884407 GCA_027475355.1 Coilia nasus
ACGCTCGCTATTTTAATTTTTTTTTTTTTTTTGCAAGCGCGTTCAAACACAGAGAATGATGTCGTCGGAAATAAAACACAGATGTATAACGTTTTGACAATTCCAATTATCAAATTAGAATATGCTTCCACACTGGTAAGTGCAAGTAGGACCCTATGACAATTAAATTTACCTCGGCAGAGTATGCTTCCACAATTATATAGCAGATAGGACGTTTTGTCAGTTCAAATGACCCTGTCAGAATATGCTTCTACACTGATGTGCAGGTAGGATGTTCTGACAATTGATAAATTTTATCAAATAAAAGAGGAAGGTAATATCTGACTGCTTGTGTTTGTTGGTGAAATCAAAGCCATGTGAAGTAATATGTTGTGAATAATCGTGTAATGTAAAGCCATGTGAAGTAATATGTTGTGAATAATAGTAATGTGATGTGAATAATCATGATGCATCGTGATGCATCGAGATATCGAATCGCTAACTTAATAATCGGAATCGAATCGTGAGATGAGTGAAGGTTCACACCACTAGCACACACACACACACACACACACACACACACACACACACACACACACACACACACACGTCACAGGGCCTTTTTCTTACACTGCACATGTAAGAGCAGCCACGATTCCCCACGCACATGCAGAGTCACACACACACACACGCGCACACACACACGTCACAGGGCCTTTTTCTTACACTGCACATGTAAGAGCAGCCATGATTCCACATGCACATGCTGTGTTTCACACACAAACACACACACACACACATTACAGGGTCTTTTTCTTAAACATAAGAACAGCCACGATTTCCCCCACACATGCTGCGTCTCTGACACAAACGCACACACACACACACACACACACACACACACACACACACACACACACACACACACACACACACACACACGCACGCACCAACACACTCACAGGGCCTTTTTCTTACACAGCACATGTAAGAGCAGCTGCACACCAAAGGGCAGCCATACTTCCCCACAAAATGCTGCATCACACACACACACACACACACACACACTCCATGTCAGGGACATTTTTGATATGGGCAATGTGGGCCATTTCCCAGGTCGGCATCTTGGGGAGACACTCTGGCACCCTGACACTTTTTTTCCTCTGAAGATTGCCCACATTTAGGCGAGGGGATCTTTATCTGGTAGGCTATTAGAAACCCTGCTCAGGAGTTTAGCAGCCTGGTTACTCTGACACACACACACATACACGCATACATTTAGGTGAGGGAAATATGGGAACTCTGGGAACTCTTCAAGACTGTTAGAAAACTATTTCAGATGACTACCTCTTGAAGCTTATCAAGAGAATGGCAAGAGTATGCAAAGCAGTAATCAGAGCAAAGGGCGGCTACTTTGAAGAACCTAGAATATAAGACGTTATCAGTTATTTCACACTGTTTTCCATATGTGTTCATTCAGTTCTGATGCCTTCAGTGAGAACCTACAATGTAAATAGTCATGAAAATAAAGAAAATGCATTGAATGAGGTGTGTCCAAACTCTTGGCCTGTAATGTAGATATATGTATGATTCCCACACACACTGTGCCATACACATGACATTCAACACCTTGTACACACACCCACAGTGCCACAGCTGCACCACACACACACACACACACACACACACACACTGCAAGATTGTTTGCTAATCATTGCTACTTATGCTAGGGCTTCAGTTTAAAGCCTCTAATGTGCTATGTCCCTGAGGTGGCAGCACCTTGCAAATCACTCACTCACACCTTCATGCCCACGTCTCCTCTTAATCCCTTCAATTAGGTGGACTGCACACACACACACACACACACACACACACAATGCAAACACATAAAAACACACACACGAACACACAGACATAAAGACTTGCTCCCTCAAACGCACATGAACTCTCATATACTCTCTCTCACACACACACACACACACACACACACACACACACACACACACACACACACACACACAGCAGAACCACTCACAGGAGCATGTCTTAGAAGGTTGCTCAGCTCCTTGTCTACCTGCCAGTACACACACACATGCGCACACACACACACACACACACACACATACACACACACACACCGGTTGTCCCAGGGGGGGCCATGGGCTATTTGCAATGTTTGAGTTATGGAGGCATCCGCGGGCAGTCATATTTCCATGGTGTCTCCAGCGCTTAATGGAATTCTAATCACTATTTATCTCTGAGATGGCCAAATTATTCAGATCAGGGCCGTCAGCACGGGACCGGTGGCGAGTCAGCAGGTCCTGCACTCTGCAGAAGTGTGGTAGGGGGGAGTTTCGCAAAAGTTTCCACTTTGTGGCTGTGTGAGTGATTGAGAGCCTCTGTTAGATAGAGTGAGTGTGTATGTGTGTATCACTGTGTGTGTGTGAGATAGAGAGACAGAGTGAGTAAGAGCCTCTGTTAGAGTGTGTGTGTGTATGTGTGTGTGTGAATGAGAGAGCCTTGAGTGAGTATGTGTGAGTGTGTGTAAAATGTATATTTGTGTGTGCATTTGTCTGTACAAGTTGCTGAATATTGCAGCTGCACGTCGGATTAAGCACTTGAAGAGTCTGCAGGTTTTAACGTACTGTGGTATTTTTCATTTCCTGGTCATGCAGTAATTGCTGTATGGTATGGTATATCCATGCTGGGATTTTCTTCTGTATTTTTAATGCAGAATTGCAACTCACAATGGATTTGCCAAATAGGCACAAAAATCCCAAGCTCATTTTAGGCTCACAGACTAAGACCTCCCAAGCATTAATTGAACCTTTTGCCACGAAGAATTGTTTTAGGCTGAATATAGTTTGTATGATGAAAACCTGAAGTTTCAGTCAGAGTTGCTTTGTGCAGGCAAAGGCGTCTGCTTGTGTGAAGTATATGCAGGCAAAAGGAGCAGGAGGTGTGTGTGTGTGTGTGTGCGTGTGTGTGTGCGTGTGTGCGTGTGTGGTGTGTTGCTGTTCTACAGGGATTAGCTTCTATTCTGAATTGTTGTCTCTCATCGACGCTGTCGGAGTTTATTTGTGTCAGTGCCCCTCTCACCACATTTCCCAAGAGCGCTACGCCCTCTCACCCCCTTTCACAAAAAGGCTGCACCCCTTTCATCCTCCTTTACAAAGAGGCTGCACAGACATTTCCCCTGCCTGCGTCAGTGCAACAGTACCTTCGCAGTCCTCACACCTATCTGCTGTGTGTAATCTTTAGATTCAGCGCTGTGCTCACACAGAATAAATTACCTCTACACTACACTACTCCATATATAGCACTATAGCACTCCATATGTAACACTCGCAAACTCGCCCTCTTTGCCCTTTTATCTCAAAGACTAATACATACACACACACACACACACACGCGTGTATCCTTTCTAATTCTTTATCTTTCAAAGTTTTTGCAGTTGCTATGCACTGCTCTTCTTAATTTAACAGCTTTTGCTCTTTAAAATCACCTTGTCGTGTACTTCCTCACTTTCTCTCTCTCTCTCGCTCTCACTTTCTCTCTCTCTCTTCCTCTCTTTTTCTTTCTTTCTTTCTTTCTTTCTTTCTTTCTTTCTTTCTTTCTTTCTTTCTTTCTTTCTTTCTTTCTTTCTTTCTTTCTTTCTTTCTTTCTTTCTTTCTTTCTTTCTTTCTTTCTTTCTTTCTCTCTCTCTCTTTGTCATTCCCACTTTCTTTTCAGTTCTCTTTGTCATGTTTTCTCCTTTCATCATGAGCCTCTCTGCCTCCCTCACTCACTCTCCTCCTTCCCCTCGTGCACACAGAGGAAGGCTACGAGCTGTTCCGCGTGGCGGAGAAGTCGCACGGGAACTGGATGAAGCTGTACCTGGAGGGCAACACGTCCGAGGTTCTGGGCAACATGGGCCGCAAGGTGCTGCGGCAGTACCTGGAGGCGCTGCGGGCCATGAGCTCGGCCCTCAGCAGGCAGATGGGCAAGTACGACATGTACTCCATGGTCGTGGGCACCATCCTACTGATGCAGGTGGGTCAACACTGCTACTCGTCACAAGCACATTCTGATTACCAGACCTTACTTGCATGGAATTGGAAGTTGCGCTTTGTACTTAAAGCGAGTTTGTCTGTTCCTTCAAGGTCATCAGTTTTCTTGCTTTTTGAATAGTATTATTACATTACACTGCATTACACTTCGCTGACGCTGTTATCCAGAGCGACTGCTCAAGGGTACTTCGGCCATGGATGAGGGTGCAGGAGAACACTAATTATTTACTCCCCCGCCCACATTCTTTCTACTGGTATGGGATTCGAACCTGTAACCCTCCGATATCAAGACAAACTTCCTAACCATTAGGACACAGCTGCCCAAATATTATTGACCTTATTCTGACACACCTATTTTCAAAGTTTCGTCTTCCGCGATTGTAACATAACTTCCGGTCAGTTTGCTATGACTAGTCAGCTACGTTGGAAAACCCTGTGGATTAAGATGGATAGGCTAACTTAGAAAGAGACTAAAAAACGAGATTGTAAGATCGGATGGAGAGATTGTGCTTCATCATCAGAGGTTAATGAACCCCACTGAGTGGCTGGATGACATGCAGCGGTGGGCTGAGGCAGGGGGCGATTTGTCAAAAAAAAAGAAAAGAAACAAAGGGGGATGGTTTTTTTATTCATAGGAATGGCCATTGTATTTGTAACTTCCCTAACTATGCAGACCACATTGCTTAGACTACTGTTTTTTTTTTTCAGCAACATCTTACGTTTAGTACAATAATTTCAAAATGCTGATTGAGATGCTATACAACGAAACCGTCTACCGCGCTGTTTCATACACACATACACCTGCACTTGACAGGCCTGTCTGCGCTGCCAGAAAGCCACTGACGACCCTCTTTCCATTAAGCAAAGTTCACGGACTCCGTGCACCCTCTTCCCATTGCAACATCATATTTTCTTTTGCTATCATTCTCACGTGTTAATCTAGCTGTTTTGTGTGCGGATCCTGTGAAATAGGACATTATCCTGCTCTGAACGCTTTGTATATTTAGCTTGGTCCCGGTTTGCTTACCACTGTGGCTGAGCCAAGTTCCCACACGAAAATGTTACAGTGTTTAATATTGTGTTTGGTGATGTTCAGAAACATTAAATGTACAAGCGCAGAGCAGTAGTTTAATTGCGTAGCTTACTCCGATACTAAATGTATGGGCAGATGTTTTAGATCGTTAGATTTCAAGTAATATCAGTTAAGTTGCATTAGGGGGGATAGTCCTTGCCTCCACCGGAGATAAAAACAATTTCCTCATCGCTGGATGGCTGAGAACAGATTATAAGCCGGCCCAACATTATACCCTGGTGTTCCCGTGGACCATACAGCGTTGTTCCAAGTATAGCCGTGTTTTTTTTCTAGTTGTTATGGCAGCCCTTCACCTCAGCCCCTTCAAGCTCATATATTATAGAATATGACTTGTAAGGCAAGTGGACTTGAAAAGGTGAACGGTTCAAGTTTCAAGCTGAGAAAAAGAAGTCCAGTTGCCTTACAACTTAGCACCTGTGACTAGCATGACTGGGGTGAACGAGAACCTACACAGAAAGACTGCACGTCTGAGATGGTGTACTTCAGGGGTGCCCACTATTTTTTGGCTCGAGAGCTACTTTTAAAACGACCATGTCACCGCGATCTACTGAGGATGATGATGACGATGGTGATGATGATGATGATGATGATGATGATAAATCACTCAGTATGCGTTTCATATGCACCTTTATGCAGTTTGTGTATTGGTATACATGTTGCATTACATATGCAGCATAATCAAATACATGCATCCATGCATAAACCTTTACAGCACAACTTTAATACAATTGTATTATGATATAATGAATGTTTCCAGAACGTTTACAGTTTACAGAAAGTAATACATTTGTATTACTTTCGAATGAACCTTTTGAGCACAACTGTAATACATTTGCAATTATCTATTGTCAGGACTTATTTAATCTGATGATGACCTGCACTGGAGGGAGTCAGACAGGGGTGCATAGTCCGGAGCTGCTGTGTGTAGCACACAGCTGTCAATTTGCGCACACGCCCTCCCTTGTTTCTCCTGCTCCGATGCGAGGTTTCTGAAGTTTCCCAAATCGTAGCGATGCAACTTTGAGGACAGCAATTTCATTTTTCGTTTGATGGTGTCTCGTGTCGACCACGCTTCTGTCTTTTCCTTGCTGCTCCAAATTAGTTCGTTCAACATGTTAGTAGGATCAGTTACAAACGCCAAGTCTAGCTGCCACTGATTGTCATTAAGTTGCTTGTGTTCCGCATGTTTAGTGACAAGAATAAACTCAATCTTAAACTTAATCAACGGACAGAGCTGTCGAAATCTCTGCAAGAATTTCCCCCTACTAAGCCATCTCACGTCGGTGTGTAGCAAGAGGTCAGAATAGTTACTGTGCACGGAACAGGCATCTTTGAAGAGACCTCCCTCGAATACAACAGGCTATTTTGGTTGCGACATCAACGATCTCTTTCATGCATTTTCCCCATAATGAAGTGACTGCTGCCCTGTTAACTGCATTTTTATTTCCGTCACATTTCTCAGTTCGCTTTTCAGGGGGAAGTCACTGTGAAAGTTTTTATGAACAGTATGGGCTAGATACAAGTTAGCGAACTAGCTAGGACTCATTCTTTGCTGCAGTTTTCCAGTAGCCGTTCTAGTTGTTATGGTAACCTAACAAAAAGTTTTAGACAACTTGCGATCTACCAGCACTGCCTTGCGATCTCCTGGTCGATCGCAATCAACGTAGTGGGCACCCCTGGTGTAGTTAGTATCATACTGGAACATACCCCACATGCACTCACTGTTATGACATATTCTCAAGGTGGGCAAGGCCCCCCAGCAGGAGAAATAAGAGAAGTTTGAATAGGGTCATTTTCTTTCTTTCTTTCTTTCTTTCTTTCTTTCTTTCTTTCTTTCTTTCTTTCTTTCTTTCTTTCTTTCTTTCTTTCTTTCTTTCTTTCTTTCTTTCGCTTTTTCGCTTTTTCTTTCTTTTATGAAGTACTTAGAAAAGGATCAGCCGTGCTCCCTCTAAGAAAGTGTCCTGGTTGTGCTTCACTGTCTGCGACCTGGCACGGTCTCATTGTTCCAGTGTTTGACCATTTGTGCCTTCTGATTTATGGAGCGGCCGTGCTGACGGTGGCCATTTGTCTTTGTTCCTTTTGCCGGCCGGCTGGGTGGGTCGGAGCCGGGCGGGGCGGGGCAGAGTGGAGAGCTGCGCTGGTGAAACGGGCCGTGAAGCTGTTCCCTCGCTGGCCGGAGCGAGAGCCACTCTGGCAGCAGACGCTGACCCTGAGCTCCTGGAATGGCTCCGCCACCACCCCCCCACCGCCCCATCCTCCCGTGGCTCGGCTCACTTAGTCAAGACATTATCGGCTCCATTAATCCGGCCCTGCTCAGCCACCACGCGCAGCGCACAGCTTCCCAGCCTGAACTCAGATGAACCAGCCAGGCCGGAGACGGATAACTGTTTGGGTAAGGACAGCTGCAACGCCATCTGGACGGCAGGCCTTGAAGCCACTGGGCCACTCATTCTTTTTGTGTCTAATAGGGCTAAGATAGGGCAAAGAGGGTGGCATTTTTGGATGACCTGCTTTATTTTAACTTTGGTGTTAGTTTTTGGACAGTAGTTACTAATTGACTTGACATTAGGCCCTTTCACACTGCCAAAATTACTGGTAATTTCAGCCGAAATTAGTGGGTCGTCTGTTGCGTTCACACTGCCGACACGGGGTGGCGTGTACAAACGACACGCCAATTCGACCCACCTGGGACCCTACACTTTTTTGCAACCCGGGTCGTAAGTGAACACGAGCCAAGGCGAGACGGGGCCCGGGGTGTGGTATAGTGACATTTCACAACTGCCACCACCCCCCGTCGGAACTTTTAAAACGGGGGAAACAGCTGAGCAGAACTACAAAAACACCAACAAGAAGTTCAGAGGTGAACTGCAAACTGTTTCTCGAAATATACTGTTTATTTTGCATAAATCATGTATAAGTCACCCAACGTGAGCTCGGAATTTCCTTTTAATTTAAATGCTGTACATGACTGTTGGCTTCATCATGTGAATGTGCAAGGAATAATATCCCACATTTTGGTGTTGTTTGGAATGTGTTTTAATGGTAAAAGCTGAGCCAAAGTCCAAACGCATAATTTTGAATTAAAAACAAATTGCGAGTTCACTTTCTGTTACCCCGGTAGTCATAGCGTCATTCTAAATCCCAAGGTCGCGGGAAACTTTTTTTAGAAACACAAAACAATGACATATGGACAAGGTAAGACAAACGCTATGCCGATTTATACGACATTTCATGTTAAATAAACAGCACATTTTGAGAGACAAAGCATAGTGTTCTGTGCTTTTTAACCGTGAGTGTAGAATGTTTGATGATAACGCTACTGTTTAGTAGTGTTAGAAAACATGTCCAGAGCGCATCCATCAATATATCTCCATATATTGTAAATATATATATATCCCCGCAAAGACCCCTTTTGCCCAGTGCATCTTCATATTAAGTGTTGGCTTTTTCACAGTGGGCCAAAATGTGTGGATAGAGTAAATTATTTGATCATAGCGCTATAGTTTACCATACGTTGATGGTACCTTGTACAAATAGCTACGGTAATTTGGCATCAAATGTATTCTCTGCATATATTTGCAATCCCATGTAAGCATCCACATGCAGCACAGTAGCATGTAATTTGCCCTTGAATGGTTGTACAAAGAGCCAGCAACAACTCTGTGTCCCCCCATGGTTGTTTTGAAAAACCGAATGAAAACTTTGCAGACAGGTGTATTTACCACCGAAGCACGGGTCATTCATTGTACACGCCCAGCAATATGCGTGGTGTAATGTTACAGTGCCACTGGGCTACGCCTCCTCAACCAACCTTTTCAGAAGAGGGGTCAAAAACACGCCGTGCTTTCACACCGCAGTCCCGGGTTAAATTAGCGTGTCGTACCGTGTCGCCACCCCGTGTCGTGCAGTGTGAAAGGGGCTATTGTGCTGAGAATCATGTATTGGAATTGTGGAAGTCTTCAGACATAATCCCCTTCTAAAGACATAATTCCCTTGCATCATGATTATCCAGGTGAATTTCATGTTTTAATAGCTTAAACTGACTTCTGTGTAGCTGCTTTCCAACACACATTAAGTCTTTACCTCGACTTGTGGGGACAAATTGCTATTGCCAGCTTTGAATGGATGGGCACAGTGCCCAAAGCCTGATCATTAGTTCCATAGCTCTTTGTTGCAAAGCCAGAATACCCCAGCATTCTGTTCAGGCTAAGCTTTGTAAAACCGCTGTGGTCATTAGCCCGAATGGGGAGACATGGTACTAAAAGCTATCGCGAACATATTTAACATGTTGCTTCTCTTTGTACTTCTGTCAGCCATCTAATGTGCAGTTCTGTCACAAAGCCACATAGCCAGTGTGCCAGTATGAAAATTTAATTGACCATCTGGAGAACATGTCACAGTAGAACATTCAGTGGCCATAAGTGCACTGCATCACACTGCTGTGTGCCCAGTGTCAGGGGTTGCCCACAGAGTGATGTCTGCGGCTGAGCGATGACAGCAGAGACCAGACTGTAGCTGTTGCTTTGCTCACCAGTGAGACAGAGTGTCAGTGTGTGTGTGGGCGGTGGGGTGGCACTCATGTCCTCTGTCAGACATCTCAAAACTCGATCTGTCTTTGGCAAGTGCACAGGATCATGTGGATAAAAATGTCCTCACTGCACTGTAATTTTTAATCAGTAGACCTTACCTTTGACAAAAAAGCAAGGAAATCAATCACCTTGGACTTGGAGTTGAAGGTTGAGCTTACAAGCGACATTGTACTACATTGCAAGCTCAACTTTTAAATTCAAAATCCATTTTAGTTTGTATTATTCAAGGCCTTGTTTTGTTTTAGTAAGGTTTACTAATTTCCAGTGTGCGGTTAATTCTCAAGTGTGATGTAAAGTTGTTTTCCAAGCCAGTTAAAAGTTTTGGGAAGCATCTTATGGCTTGGTGTCTTGTTTTCCCCCTGTAACCTAGTGAAGTGCAAAGCCTCTGGGAGACTGCTGTCCATCAAGCTTTAAAGAAGAGCTTGCCAGTTTAAGGGTTGATAGATAGACCTATCCCCTACCTTGGCAAGTGGACTTCAGTTTTCCTCTTTGTTTTGCCTAAGCCAAAATAAATGGATAGTTAAAGGAAATTAAACAAAGATGCACGCCTTTCCAAAAAATTAAGAAAAAGGTGGTGAAGTAGCAGATAGCAGAGTCAAGGGCAATCGTGTCCAAGCTCTCTCCTAAACTGAGTCATCTAATACATTTAAGAGTGAATAATTTTGGCAGGCGCTGTTGTGATGTGTGCATGTCTTCCCTTCAGAAGCTTTTAGTCTAATTGTTGGGGGTTACAGTTCCATTGATCCTCTTAACTCCTCAATCCCTAAAGTCAGGAAACTCTGTCAAAAGTATGGTGGATTGGAGATTGATGCCCACATCATTTTTTCACGGGTAAATCTTTCTTTCTTTCTTTCTTTTTTTTCTTTCTTTCTTTCTTTCTTTCTTTCTTTCTTTTTTTTTCTTTCTTTCTTTCTTTCTTTCTTTCTTTCTTTCTTTCTTTCTTTCTTTCTTGCTGTCCTTCTTTGCTTGCTGTCTTTCTTTGCTTGCTGTCTTTCTTTCTGTCTGTTTGTCTGTCTGTCTGTCTATCTGTTTGGTTTTCTGTTTTTTTTTTTTTTTTTTTTACATCTTGTTCTTTCTAGCATTCTAGCTTTCGGACAGAAGCCAGTGCCTGTACTAAGACAGGGCTCTTTACAGAGATACAAAGCAGAGTTTGATCTTTCCTTCTCCAGGCCCATTCTCCTCCCGGAGATCACCTCTCCTTCCCCCCTCCTAGGGAGTGTGTTGTCTGGCAGGCGGAGAGAAAGAGGTGATGATGAAAAGAGAAGCTTGAGGGCAGAGGAGCCCACCACTCCCCTGCAGAGCACCTAGCCGCTGGCACTCCGGTTGCCGAGGTAGCCGCGTTGCGACACTCTCTGAACCACAAGAGGAGGACTAAGGGAAGGAGGTTCAGAGACAAACTCCTCCAGTGGCCCCCTTTATTTACCTCCTAAAACCTGTCCCTGAGGTCCGCTCTGCTCCGCTTTGCAGTGACTCTGCTCCTGTGCACAGGCCCTGCCTTCAGGAGGCTTCTCTCACTCCATTCATCTTGCTGCTGCAAGGGCAAAGCAATTAGTTTGGCGTGGATTTTGGTGAACTTTATTTTACTTCATGCCCACCGGTTGTGGTGGGAGGGGAGGTGTTGGAGAGAGTAGTAAGAAAATACATCCGAGTTGCTTATTTAGGGAGGTCATCAGCTATGTTTGTTAGTTGGTAACAGACTATGCGCAACTATGCATTCGCTCTTACTGGTTTGATTTAAAGCAAGTACCACATGGTGTATTTGTAACTGTGGTCCTGAGGCAGGCAAAGACCTTGTGCAAAGTTCATCTGTGTTCATGAATTGTGTGTGCATGTGTGTGTGTATTTGTGTGTGCATTCCAAGAGAAAATTAATGTTCATGTATGAATAAGTGAGTGTGAGTAAGAGAAAGAAAGTTCTGCTTTTTTTTAAACATTCCTCAGTCATACATGATTTGTTATCCTGAAAAAAGAGGTGTGTTTCTGAACATGTGTTATCTTTGTGATTGTGTTTGTGTATGTGCACGTGTGTATGTGTGTGTCTGTGCGTGTGTGTGTGTGCACATGTGTATACGTGTGTGTGCAGACGCTGCTGCTGCTGCTGCTGGCGATGCCCGAGGCCCTGAGCGGCTGTGCAGTGGTGGATGTACCCGTGGGCACTGCGCTCGGCTCGCTGCCCTTCTACCTGCTGTGCCTGCTGTGTGGCGCGCTGCACATGGCCCTCTGCACCTCGGCCGGCAGCTCCTGCTACTTCTGCGCACTCCCCTGGGCCCTAGTGTTCGCCGTCATCGCCTGCTCCGCCGCGCTCCTCTGTGCAGTCGTCGCAATGGCAGCCAGGAGACTGCCGCCGGGAAGCAAATCCCCCACCAAGGTAAGCGAGACGCCATCCGAACAAACACGAGACATATCGGATGAATTCTGTCTTGGGGGTGAAGTACGGTGATAAACCCTAGTATTCCCTTTTTGACTGTCACACTTGCAAGCACACACACACACCCACACACACACACACACACACACACACACACAGACAGAACTCATTCAACTACATTACAGCTGTGGTTCCACCTTGTCGACAATTAAATCACTACTGGTTTATTAGGCCACCAGGACATACTATAGATTCCTAACATGCAAGATCAATGTGTTTTGTTATGTTTACAAAAATTTAGCAGTACAGACATGATCAGTGCTGCAACCCTCTTTGTTCAGGTCATTAATGGTAAGTTTATTGTGGTTACGTGTGGAAGGGAGGCTTCTGTTTTTGGTAGTCAGATACCATACCTTTGCTGCTTAGACGCCACTGCCTCCCCAGCATCAGACCTGAAAGGTGACCAAGACCTCTTCTGGGATGTGTACCTCAAGCCTGGGAGGGCATTTTGGGCCAAGTGGTTGGCCTTGGGGCTAAGCAATGTTAACTGCTGTTTAATACTGTCACAGGGGAAGGCTGAGCTGCGAACTCAGGTGACACAAGGTTCAACACCATATTAAGTAAAGCAAACAGTATTAAGTAAAGTATGCACAAATACAAATGAACTACTTACAAATACAAATTCACTACACCAAATAATCTTAACAGATTGATACAAATCAGTGACAGAGTCAGGAGTCTGGACGATTTGATTTGATGAATGTGTGGTAGGCGCTGGTTGAGGGACATAAAAGATATTCAGATTTGGACTTTCACATCCATCAGTTTAGAAAGACCATACATGGTGCAGATATTGGTCTCACACAGCTACAAGATGGATGCATTCTTGGCATATTTCACTATATGACACAGGTAGTTGAAATGAACACATATCATAGCATATAGCCAACGTGCAACAGATTGCTGTGCTGTGCGGAGTTAAAAAAAGCTAACAGGACCAGCAAGACAAACCAGCTCCAGCAGCTGAGACAAAGACAGGTGGTGGAATAGGAGCACTTCTCCTCTTAAGATGTAAACGCATCGTTTCTGTGTGCTTTGTGATTAACACCAATTAACACCTAATACAGAGGTGTTGCTCTTCATTTTCCACTTCTTGCCAAACCCACCTGATTCATCCCCGTCGTGGCATTAAAGTGTGGCAGGGAAGGCTGAACCACCATCAAAGAGATGCACATTTCCTCTTTGTGACACAGAGGTTTAATAGAATGACTCACCTTAAGGAAGCGCGTGGGGCTGTGAATTACTCATAACGTTATGTGATGTGAATATCCATGGAAATGCGGTGCACTGAGAGTTTAAAATGGGGAAAATTCCCTTTGAGTTATCAATTCCTAGGCCTGACTTGCACACTCATTGGGTGGGACTGATGACGGAGGAAGACAGAGGAGATGTTGTAAACGTCAGAGAGGTAGTCTGAACAAAAATAGGTATTGTTCTTAAAGGGGTTCTAGAATTTAAAGCCACATTTTTAAGTGGTTTTGGCCTTTTATGGATTTATTGGGACAGGACAGCAAAGATTGTGACAGGAAGTAAGTGGGAGAGAGAGATGGGGTAGGGTTGGGAAATGACCGCAGGCCGATTGGAACGTGGGTCCCCATGGGCGAATGCTCGTTCATGGTCGGGTGCTCTAACCACTGTGCCACTGCACCCCCCAAAACTACATGTACCTTGTTGTTGAATATAGGCAGTTTGGCGTGACAAAAGGACCATGCTAAAACCTCAACTCTGTCCTCCCCTACATGCAATTTTTTAAGCTAGAAATGGCCACGGTAAAATGGGCCATTCTGAGCAAAACTGCAATATTGCATCATAGGAGCTCTAGCCCTTTAGATACACCACCTTTCTCCACTACAGTTCAATTGCTGTGGCTAAAACAGGGTGCTATTTAGCCTAAATGGACTACTTTAATCCACAGTCTCAAGTTAAGATGCTACTGGACTTGTGAAGTTGCACTTGATCTTATTTTTGATAAATCAAAGTTGAATGTGTTTTATTTCAACATCACAGAATAACTACTCTATTCCCCCTTTAAGAAGAGTCCAGACTACATCTATGTTATGAAACCAGCCAGATATCCTTCTTGGCACAGCAAACATAACAGAAAACCACACACTGTACTGTAGCTTCCCACAGTGCACATTTTTTCAGTTCTCCAAAAAATATGTGACATTTTAGCCGTGGCCTTTTTAGTCTTAAAACTAAAAGTCTGACTGGGGCAACAGAGGCCGAGGAGGAAGAGGAGTTGCCTAGCAATCGAAGTACTCAGTCACTGCTTCGATTCCTCTTCTCCTGGCTAGGTCAACGTTTCCTTGAGCAAGACACTGAACCCCATACTGCAGCCTTTACAATCAGCGTAAAATGTGTGTGTGTGTGTATGCATGCTTGAATGTAAAGCATTTCTCTGTAAACCGTTTTGGATACTCTGCCGGGTATAAGAAAGTGCTATATAAATGCAGGCGATTTACCAAATTCAGTCCAGAACTCTCTCACTGTGTTGAATGGTTTCCATAGCTTAGGTCACATGACACTTCACATGACCTTCCTGGCACTGCACTCCGTACCAAAACACAAAGCTCCTTTACTTGTGATTAGGCCAATCAGGATATGAGCTCCCTGTGATTGGGTCAGTGGGGAGATGAATGGCTCTGCCTTTACATTCGATCCTCGATTCTCAGTGCCAAGCCTATTGATGGGAAAGGCTTCACTCCTGTCAGGACAGATATCTGGAGAATGCTGACGTTGATGCCTTCTTCATTAGAGGTGAGGTTCCTGATTAGGCTCACACTCACTTTTTGTCAAGTTGAATATTTCCTCATTGATGTTTTGGGGGTAAAAAAAAGTTCAAACAAAAGCCAAAGTCCTGCACAAGGCTACAGACAGAGTGAATTGCACAAAGCAGTAGACTACACCATCCAGTCAGCAGTGTTGATTTAGAATCACTAAAGAGGGGAAGTGTATTAAATTGAGTGTTGAGTCCAAAAGTCATTGACCTCTCACCACGATTGAGGACCCTTCAAATGGAATGAAGAGAGGCCCACATGAATAGACTAAATAGAGACCCGTATAGATCAGAGAGACAGCGTAGTCTGTGGGCCATTGGCTCTCTGATAAGTCTGTGGCTCTGCTTGGTCCTCAGTAATTCATTCTAATGGGGGTGCATGGTGGTGGTGCTGTGGGGGGGGGGGGGCTTGCTTGTCTGCACACAGCACCACCAAGAGAAAAGTTCACTTTTTACCAGAGGGGTGTGGAGGAGCAGAGCTGTTCTGTAGCCTAATGAGCTGGATGAGTGGGGGGTGGCATTGCAGATTGAGGACACCCAGATTCCCCTGTGGGCTGCCTCTGCTCTTGTCATATGGTGTGCGGCACACGCTGGCCCAGTGTAGGCCTCGCCGTACAGCAACACTAGCAGCACTGATGGAGCCGTTTCGTTTTTGCAGAGGTCCTTGTGATGAGTAAGATGTTCTTTCTCCACATAGACTGGTCTGGTTTGTGGGAACAAAAGACTGCAGTCAGTTCACAAAAAGTGTTGTCGGATTGTAGTGTGTGTTAGGAGCTCTTCATTTATTGGCTGTGTGAAGCACTATCACCATATTTGGTTTTCAGGGCCTCCAGATCAATCAGTGGTGAAGTCAGCCTCATTAACTAATGTTTATTTGGTGTTATCTCAGTAGTGTTTTAACAGGTTTTGAATAAAGTAAAGGCAAGCAACCGTCTTTAAGAGACTTCAGTAATTGCCCCCCCCATATACCACTGGAGTTTCCAGCCTTTTATTTGCTAACAGTCAACAATAAGGTAGATACCATAATTTGTAACACTCTTCAGTTTTAGAATCAGAAAGCTTCCCAAACTTTCCCCAAAGCCTTACATAAGTCTGGTTCTCCCTGTACGTATGGCTATGGCAGTAAGCTAGTCAGCTAAGCGCTAGAAAGTGATGAGGCAGAGCAGTGTCTCTTCTCTTTTCAGCTTTCTGGAAAAGATGGCAAGTCAGTCATCTAAAGCTCACACTGAAGACATGGAGGGGAGAAAAAGATTTCCCCACTGCAGATCTTTTGAAATCTTTTTTTCTCTTGGACAGGCCTGGGCTTCCTCAGCACATTTTTTATTCACTGAAACCTCCCTAAAAAAACATATCTGCCAGTCATATTTCAACCAGTGAAGGGTAAAATTGTGTGTTGTCGTAGTGTGACAGTGCCCAGCCGATTGTGTTAAGGGTGGGCTAGCTTCTTCCAGAATTACAAAGCGCTGTTTAAAGATCCTCATTATTTTTTGAAAGCAAAGCATTAATGCAGGGCTTTGTTGTGTCGTACCAGTAACTGGGATTAACTTTCATTACTACTTTTGTTTGTCTTTTAATTCCTTTTATTCCCTTCATGCATGCAGCCCAGAGGAAAACATGCAACACTCTGCAACACACTAGTTAGTTGTTTGTTGCCGGTCTCATTTGACCAGACTAGCAGTTTCAGAAACCAGTGGGGGGTGATCAAGGAGATCGACTCCAGCGCATTAGTCCCCCCCTAGCTTACTGTATTTATTTAGCTGAAGCTCTGAACCTCACAGTGTGCAGGGGATCAGCAGTCATTTTCTGTCTGTACTTATAAACCAGCCAATCAGGTTCTCTGAATCCCACCAGATTTTCATGTTGGGTTTTGGCCTTGATTATAATGCATGAACTGTGCTGTCCCCAGACCCCAGGTGGAAAACACACAACTACCAGCCTATCAGTAAACTATATTACTGTCCCAGCCCCTCGATGAGATACACAAAACTATGAGTTTGGAACTGCCTGTGGTTTCTAATAAACTGTTGAGAGATAGCAGTGATACTTTCCTGTTCATGTAGCTTCCTCGTGGATATTTCATGCCGCTTCATGTCATACCAGGGCCAGGGGAGTGTGTGTGTGTGTGTGTGTAAGTGAGGGAGTGGGGAGATCAGAGGCCTTTCCCTCCCAGTGTGTCATAAGTCAGGCCATCAGAGGGGACATGGGGGGGGGGGGGGGTTTGGGACGCTGGGGGTGGTGGTGTTGATGGCGGAGTGACTTGGAGAGTGCCATTGCATTCAGCTCACCTTCACACAGGGGCCTCTACCCCCTGCTACATCAGAGGCCCAGGCTAGCTGTCATCAGTGAAAAGCTGTAACTCATCGGCCCAAAGTCCTGACATTAGCATATAGATAAAAGTTGTGGTGTATGTGTGTGTGTGTCAGAGAGAGAGTATGTGCATGTGTATGCATGCTTTTTTTGAGAATGTAATTTTACAGACTCATGCCTTCACATCAGGAAGCGCAGTGGAATTGATGGAAGAGCGGGCGAAAAGGCAAATATGAGCAAAGCTGTCTTTGAAGACAGTTCGCTTGCAAATGCTTCTGGGACACGACTAGTCTCGGAGTGGGGATTGGAGCGGAACACACTGTTGAAGCAAGCAGCCAAAAAAAGAAAGAAAATGCACACACACACAGAATCTACACACATGCATACACACACACACACACACACAGAGACACACTCCCTCACACAAACACACATGCAGAAATGCACACACACACACACACACAAATGAAAAGTGAGGGGGCTGTGGGGAAGCTATTTTGCATTCATTGTTTACACAAAGAGGAGTGGTGGTTACAAACTTCTTTTTCCTCTGTGCTGTGCTTCCAGTCAGTTCCAGCGTCGCCTAACGCTGATGAATGGTGGCACGCTGAGGCCTCATCACCCATACAAAGTGTGTGTGTGTCTGCGTGCCTGTGTGTGTGTGTGTGTGTGTGTGTGTGTGTGCGTGCCTGTGTGTCTCTGTGTGTGTGTGTGTGTGCGTGCCTGTGTGTGTGTGTGTGTGTGTGTGTGTGTGTGTGCGGGTGCGGCTGGTCCCCATGGAGATGTGTGTCGGAGTACCATACGGTCTGATCCATCACCAGCTTCATACGGCGGGTAGGTGCGTGCGTGCGTGTGTGTGCATGGGTGGAGGCGGCAGTGCTGCACCACCACATAACTAATTAGCATTTTATTAGCGTTGTGGCTGTGTCTGCTGCCTAACTCTCACCACACATTTCCAAGACAACCAACACACACATACACTCTCACCACACACAGCTGCAACAAAATCAACACACTCGCTTGCGCACACACACACTCTGGACACACAACGCTACAACAAAACCAGTGCACACACACACATGTAATGCCCCTAGACATACTGACTGGGACCACATGGGCACACAAAACACACACACGGTGTTCTTTTTAGTAATTCAACAGGTCGTACTGGAATGTCAGTACAACTGTCAAATACTTGCTGTAAGTGCATGTGTTTATGTATGTGTGTGTGTGTGTTTTGTTTTCTCTGATAAAGTGCTTCAAGGAAAATGCATCTGGTGAAAAAGCTTTGGGACTCCGCATGGCCAGATCCAGGGCTGTAGTACTTTCCTGTGTGTGTTTGTGTGAGCATGTGTCTGTGCCTCTGTTAGGGTTAGGGTACGTGCGTCTGTGTATGTGTGTCCCCATCTGTTTCATCCCTCTGCTGAAGGTGTGTGTGTAAAGCCAGGCAGTCAGTCGTGCCTGCGGCTAGCCTGGATAGCTACCCACACAACCCCTGTCTGCTCTGACGGGCACCACCAGAGGCTTTAGTCACATGGAGGGCTTTTTGGCTGTCTCCTGTCACCCGCTGGGATCATGCTTGTGTGTGTGTGTGTGTGTGTGTCTGTATGTGGTTCACTCTCTCTCAGTAGACTGTTAGGGCTCACCTTAAGCCCCCAGTCAACCCCACCAGCTGCCTCACTGAGAGCCGACCACCATAATAAGACACTGAGGGATTACACATCCACACCATGTTTCCCTACACAGATACACGCACACGCACACACACACACACACACACACACACACACACACACACACACACACAGGGACACACACAGGCACAGATGTGCTCAGCCACACAGACCCAGATATACAGATGGATGCACGCCCCTCCTCACGTGGACTGGTGTTTACACACACACACACACACACACACACATACAGATATGCACTAACCCAAACACGAATACACACAAAACCTTTATGTACATGCACTCAAACACAACACACATGCACAGACACAGACATTTGCACAAAAACACACATATACACACACACAAACGTGCCCACACACAGACAGACACACAGTGTTCACACGTGTTCACACACAGACAGACACACACAAACACAAGCCCCTTGCCCTTGTGTACTCCTGGTGACTGTGTATTGAATCAGAGGGGGGTGTTGGGGGGTGGGGGGGGTGCAGCAGCCCCCATACCCTCCCCACCCCACCCCACCTCCTCCCCTTCCCTCAGGTTATTGGAGCATGCTGAGGTGGTCAGGTCAGGTTATTGGAGCATGCTGAGGTGATTGAACCTGGTCAGGTTGGAGATTGGAGCTGACTGCATACTCTGTAAACAGGGATGGAAATGACTGTCCATGTGGCTTTGCCAGCGTTGCTTTTCATGAATAGCTGATTTTCTTTCTTTTGATACCGCTTGCTTCTCTCCGTCCTCAGCCCTTTTCACATCTTTCACACTCATTCCCATCTGTAAGTGTGTGGGTGTGTGGCTGTGTGTTTGGGCTTGTGTGTGTGTGAAAGAGAGGATTTATGTATGTGTGCCAGGGGTGGAAAGTAACGAATTACATTACTCACGTTACTGTAATTGAGTAGCTTTTTTGTGTACTTGTACTTTTTCAAGTACTTTTGGAAAAGTGTAATTTTACTTTTACTTAAGTATGTTTTCTTTTAAGTAATGTACTTTGGTACATTTTACATCACAAACGTTACTGAGTAAAAAAAAAAAGAAAGAAAAAAAAACAGAATTGGGGAGCCGCATTCTGGAACTGAATCACGGGAAGCATGCGCGATAGTCTCACACACCTCACAGACGATGGCGGGCATGGAGGAGGCAGAGGAGCACGTGAACGACCCTTCAGAGAATTCAAGAAATGAAGTGCACCCCTGGCCCTATATAAGTGACCACTTCAGCTTCGTTGAGAAAAGGGGGGACAGTTTTATTAGGCAATGTAAATTATGTGTACCCAAAAAGACATCTAATCTGCGCTAGCATGTTGAGGTAAATCATGTTCCCTTTCCACAGTTAAACCAGAGAACTTCTGCGGCTATGGTTAAACTGACAACAGGCTGGCTATAGTTCTATCTCAAAAATAATGGATGGCATTGCCTAATATTGAAGTAGCAACCTGTTGGTCAGTACCGACAGATAACCAACGGCAACTAGCTATTCTGTTATTCGGCTGGCTAATCGTGCGAGCAAGTTAGCTCGCCAACCTATCGTGATCAGTCCTACCCAGTTACTATATACGTCTTTATATACTCTCATTGGACCTACCATACATCCAACAGGCCAATAAGGAGTACTAAACAAAACACATAGCAGCTAATGTTTGAATTGATAATCGCAAATGTGTAGACAGTTAGGAATGCAGCGGTTTTTGGTGTAGAAACCCACTATACCCCTGACACAGTTAATCATCATTTTCAATTGGTGCACACAGGCGAGCTATGAGACTTCGGTGCAACATTTCACTTTAGTATTTCGTGTATAACAGCTTTTTGTGTAGCCAAGGTGGGGTAGACATGACTGTGTGTAGTGGGCCATATTCAAGGCTGTATTGGGGGAGGTGGGGGAAATGGGAATTTTCCGTTTGCGCTTGGCAACAGATTTGAACCGAAGCATAGCACTGCAAGTTGCTCTCATTGCAGCTAGTCCGGTCGAACGGGTGCCACAAAAGAAAATGCTAAGAAATGCAGACTTGCAAACTAGTTATTTAGTGCCCGTTTTAACCGGCCTGCATCTGAGCATCATTTGGCATCATCGTCATTTGCGCCCTCCCCCGAATCTGCCCCGTTTGCTTATTGGCCTGGCAAATTTTCAACGTGAAAATTCACTCCCAGTATAGCGTCCCCAGACCCTATACTGCGAAGGAAAAGAAGCAGAAATGGGATGGCTTTAGCCAGGCTAACATCATCCTGTATAGCACTTTAATTTGCTGCAATAAAAAGATCTTGTTTGAGATGTGCGTATGTCCTTGTTTCCTTTTCTTTTTCCACAACACAATAGAGGCAGAAACCACCCATGGTTAAAAAGTAACTTTTTACTTTTACTCAAAGTACATTTTCAATGACTTACTTTTTACTTTTACTTGAGTAGATTTTTTGACTGGTAACTTTACTTGTACTTAAGTAAAATTTCATCAGAGTAACAGTACTTGTACTTGAGTATAATATTTTAGTACTCTTTCCACCCCTGATGTGTGCATATGTGAACATTTGTGACTGTGTGTATGTGATGTGGAGGAAAAAAGGATACATTTGTGTAAAAGTGTTTTGTGTAAGTGCACATGAATGTTTGTTGACTGTGTGTGTGTGTGTGTGTGGGCCTCAACAAAAAGTTGTTGTTTTCAAAAATGTTTTCAACAAAAATGTTTTCTCTGCCAGTTGTTTGTCAGCAAGATGATGCAAAAATGAACAGGTCAAGCTTCACCAAATTTTGTGGAGTAGGTGCACCTTGGGCCAAGGAAGAGCCCATTAGATGTTGGAACAGATCCACTCCCCCCACCCACCCCTATTTTTGTGTAAATAAATGCTATGGCTTTTTGGCCTTAGCAGAAAGGGGTTTAGTTCCCGAGTGCTCCACCAGTCTGACGGGTGTCTGTGCCCGTCTTTGTTTTGTCTTCGTTCGTTTCAGGACAGCATGAGGTCTCTGTGTTTACTGCTACACAACTGCAGAGGTCACACTCACAGATTTCTCCCTTTTCCTCCCAAATACTTTATATTCCTTGCTCTTAGAATCAGGCCCTGCCCCTAGCAATGATATTACTGTAGGCTATGTAGGAGTATGATGCCATGGGCAATATTGATTTCTTTTACATTTTTTCTCTCATTTTCTGAATAGTTCTCTCTCTCTCTCTTTTGTATTCTTTCCTCCATTCTTTCCTCCTGCCTCAGACTTGTTTTTCAATTGAGAAAGCTGGAAAAGAGAGAGCCAATTTGGTTAAATTGATTTGTACAATTACCTGTCTTTACTGTTTTGTCCTCATTCCAAAACAGTCAAATATCATCACTAGCTGACATTCTGGTCTTTCACAGTGAATGTGAGGAATGTTGAAGGATCAACAACTACAAGAATTTCAATGTAGAGTGATTATCAGCCTTAAAGAGCCCCACTGGGGCAGTTCCAGGAAGTTTTCACCCATCAAATGCCTCTTGTCCAATGAGAAATGAGTTGTTGGATCAGCTCTTAGCCATATTAATTATTTTTAATCTCTCCTCTCTCACTTTTCATTTTCTCCTTCCCTCTCTTTGCAATTTCTCCTTTTTCCCCTTTTAAATATATCTCTCTCTTTGTCTCCCTTTCTATCTCTCTCCCGTTTTTAAATTTCTCCTTCTCATCCTTTTCAACTTCTCCCCGTCTCCCTTCGTTTTTAACCTTTCCTTTTTCCATCTCTCCCTCTCTCTTTACAATTTCCCATTCTGTCCCTTTTCAACTTTTTTTCTCTGTCTCTTGCTCTCTATCTCTCTCTTTTTCTCTCAATGTCCCTCTTTCCTCCCTCTCCTTCTCACCTCCTTCCTCTGCAGAGCTCCTCCACAGGGTGGGAGCTGTCTGAGCTGGATGTGCTGCTGCTGGCTGGGACAGTGGGCCACACGCTGAGCCTGGGCGCCTCCAGCTTCGTGGAGGAGGAGCACCAGTCCTGGTACTTCCTGCTCAACACGCTCTGCCTGGCCGTCTTCCAGGACGTCTGCCGCAAGTACTTCCGGGAGCGGCGGCGGCGCGCCAGCCAGGGCGGAGGCCCCGACAGCGAGTACGACGAGCCGCTGCTCCCGTCTTGTAAGGAGAACCGCCCCCTGCCCTCCGTTGCCCCCGGCGATGACCCCGACTCGTCCCCGCTGGCGGACTTGGGCGTGAGCAGGGGCTCGGAGAAGTGGTTGGCCCTGGCAACGCCCCCGCTGACCCTGGCCTGCTGTCGGCTGCTGCGCTCGCTCAATCAGACTGGTGTCCAGTGGGCACACCTGCCCGACCTCAGCCACTGGCTCAACAGGTGAGTGCCCCGGAGGACAGGTGCAGGGTATACTGAACACCTGGATACAAATGTTTAATATTAGTATCGGGCTTTCTAAGTATTGGGCCCAAGTGATTTCTGCATTATTTGTTCTCTATGTTTGTGCGCACTCTTATTCCCTTCAGACAGTCAGACACTTCGCTACTCAGATCAAAGGCCCTTCAGACAGTCAGAGACTTCCCCTTTACCAGCCCCGGCAGATGGGCACCCCTGGGGGTCGTGGTTCTGCCTGAGGTTTCTTCCTAGAATAAAACGGGGAGTTTTCCTCACTGATACCTGAGGTTTCTTCCTAGAATTTACACAAATCAAACAAACAGGGAGTTTTTCCTCACCCCTGTTGCTCCCTGGGGACACTAATAACCCGCTTGCGCCTCAGTGAACTTTCTCATTCCAGTGACTACAAGGAATGTTGTCCTGTGTTCATGCATGTTGTCTTGTGTTTTTCTTGCCAAACTGTGAAGCACTTTGGGCTGCATCTTGTATGAATTGTGCTACACAAGTACAGGTTATTATTATTATTATGATGATGATGATGATTGATGATGATGATGATTATTATTATTATTATTATTATTATTATTATTCCTTGTGTGATACTAAGAGACAGCAAAAAGCATCACACAAGAAATAAAAATTCACATCAATTGTAAATGGTACCTAAAATACTACAACAACATAAAATTGCAAGTTAAGTCTTTTATTCTCTCAGTAAAAGAGAGTTGATGCCTAATTTACTGTATACATAACTTCACAGTACAGTGGAGTGAAAGTCAATAAAAGCATTAAAATAAAAACAAATAAGCCAGTAAGCTAATAACTAAATAAATAAATAGAAAATTAAGTGCATAAAAAATAATAAAAAACAAAAGGAAAACTGAGTAAGTAATTATAGGGAGACACAGCCTTTATTGTAGCTTTTACAGAACGACAAAGTGGTGCGGAGTAGTAAAGCGTGTAAATTCCTGTAAAAGCACTCTGTTAAATCTCACTCGAGCAAGTGAGCCTTCTGTTTCTGAGCTGTAAAACAGCATCCTGCTTCACTCCTTAGACCAGTAATGACTGCGCCCTCACAAGTGGTCCCAGCCTGCTTCCCAAAGCTTCATTACATGGCTGGATTTAATGCAGTTGGATGCCAGCTGCCTGGCAGAGCCTCATTTATGCCCATCCTAGCCCTGCTCAGCATTCTTGGCAGGGCTGCTTCTCCTGGAGGGAGGCAAACAGGGAGGGAGAGACAGAAGTAGGGAAGGAGGAAGGGAGCAAGAGAGATATAAGAAGAAAGGGAGAGGAAGGGACGGAGGGATAGAGCAAGAGAGGGAGGCCAGGTGGAGGCTCTTGCTGGAGGAGGAGAGCCAGGCTGCATGCTGGATCAGGAAGCAGGTTGTAAGGGCTTTCCTCCTCCTCTTGCTGGGGGTCTAGGATCAGGTACAGAGGGCGGAGGGGCTCAGAGTCTTTCCACACGTGGTAGCCCAAAGGGTCAAAGGTAGCTAGAGGGTGTGTGTAGAACTCCCTGTGTGTGCAGAACTTGCTGTGTGTGTTAAGGTCATCAGAACCTCCCAGCATCTCATCTTCAGTTCCTCATCTCACACTCCTCTATCCCTCTTCTTTTTGCCATCTTTCTGCATTTTTTTCCCTTTCACTCTGTCTTTCCCCCATTCCACTCTGTATGTCCATGCTCACAAAAGCCCCCTTTCCTCACCTCTTGGTGAACGTGAGGTCTTGTTATGTTTTATTAAAACCTGGCGTAATTGCCTGAGTCTGGCAGTCACCCCTAGCTCCTGTATCAGTGCAGACTGGTCCAGGTGCTCTAGAGCTCTGCAGCCCAGCACACAAAGCTAGTTGCTGCCTGAAGAAGTTTTAGGTTGAGAGTATATCCATCATCATCATCATCATCACCATCATCATCATCTACAATCCTGTCTCTTTCTATTGGATAGTAACAACAAATTGAGAAGACATTAAGGATACAAAGAACAAGTTCGCAGAAATGTGCTTTTCTTAAGAATGTTTTGTTTTTTAACATGCAGATGAATGTGAAATGTTTAAAAAAAAACAAATACAATCACAACTGCATCTGATACCGCTGAATGTCTAGAGTGCTGTACTTTTAAATGTTCTCCGTCTACAGCTTTACCTTTAACATACTTTGGAACCAGTGCTCTGAAATCCTTGCCAGTGTACAGGTTATATGGTACATGGCTGATACTGCAAATTAATTGGTTGAATAAATTGATTTGCATCAATAGTGTCGCTTGGCTGTGTTAGTTGTGTATTTGTTGATCTTCTGTGGAGGTAGAAACACTGTACTGATTTTTCTGCAGCCAAGGTTGGATAAGGGCACTAAAGCTAAGATTAAAGATGGTGTGTGCATGGAGGTTGTATTTCCAACTGCTGTCAGTGGTGCCACACCTCTAAAACCAAAGCAGAACGAGGACGAGCAGGCCTCTTGATGGGCCAGATGTTTAGCATGTTTTGGAATAACTGAAGTTAGATGGCTTTACATCCTGATAGCCTTCACTAAATTTCAAGCTCTGAAGTCAGGAAATGTCAGGAACATCCCTTGAATCAGCAATCAGCTTCTTATTTTTTTCTGGGTTTATGAACTAATCAGTGAACTTGGGGGTGCAGTCAAGACGTTCTAAAGTTTTAAGTGATATTAGGTCACTTATTCCTCATTTTTACTTTGTTTGACTGCCTTTCCAAACCTGCTGTGTTGTTGAGCAGCAGCATCTTAGCATTTCTGCGTGCACACACACACACACATTTGCACACGTGCATCCACACATGTGTGTGTGTGTGTGTGTGTGTGTGTTTGGGCAGGGAAAACACCCCTGGCTTACAGCAGCACCAAGTGGGCAGATGGTTTGGCTGGCACTGCCGGCGTCTGCAGCCAGACCCCATTCCGCCTCATTAAGTATGTACTGGGCGGCGAGGAAACCAAAGCCCGTCTAATTGCCGAATCTCGAGAGTGAGCAGAGAGGCAGCAGCGCAGCGAAACTGTTTGCCTGGCACGGAAAGAGAGGCGCCTGGCATGTCTGGGTCTTGAGGAGTGTTTGTTTTGCCTTAACCGCTTCCCTCCCAAAGGACGTCGCTGTAGGCAAACGCCATCACACTCTGTATCTGCCCACCACATGGACAGACGGCTCTGTAGCCTAGAGAGGTGGAGAGGAGAGGAGAAACAAAGACATAAAAAACTGGACATTACTCAGGGTTCAAAACAGCTCGGCTTCTGAGATCAGTTCTCTTATAAGTTTGCCCTTACATAACCATACTAAATATTAATTTCATGCAATTTTGCTTGATCCTGACGACACAAAATAGGTCTTTTCTTGTTTGTTTAGATCTCTAACACTGTGAATCGTCTTTTGTTTTAGGCCTACATCATTTACATTTAGAACAAACTGGGCTAAAAGATCCACTGTAAATCAAATGTTGACATGGCTACGAATATTCTTGTTCATTATTCTGTGTGTGTGTGTGTGCTCTTCTGTGTAATGTATATTGTGTGTGTCTTGCACTGCTCAGGTGTAAGTGTGTGTTTCATGTTGTGTCTGTGTGTCATGCTCTCGGTTTTTAGCATCATTCAGCACTTAGCACCTACCGTCTATGGGGAAAAAAGACAAAGAATTAAAAAAGTAGCAAGCCAGCAGCTTGTTGAGTGGATGGGAGCCAAAACACATGAATAACTGATCAGAGCAGTAATGCAGGCTGGGGCTTTTATAGTGGCCTGATGGAGTGGCTCCAGCCTCCCTAAGCAGGATGAGGGGAGATAGGATAGCTAGATAGAAGGCTTATGAGCACAGCCGCGGCCACCGCTGGGTGTAGTATTACTACCCCATTATAGCTCTGCTGCACACAAGATGGATGCTGTGTGTTATAAGGTGTGTGTGTGTGTGTGTGTGTGTGTGTGTGTGTGTGTGTGTGTGTGTGTGTGTGTGTGTGTGTGTGTGTGTGTGTGTGTGTGTCTGTGTGTGTGTCTGTGTGTGTGTGTGTGTGTGTGTGAAGTGACCAGACAAGGCCCTGCTACATACAATGGTTACATTAAGGCTTTAAACAGCTCCTTCATGCTGTCCATTAGAGTTATACCCCATGCCAAGCAGCAGGCCATAGCTGTACTAGTATTTTACGGTTCTATTTGGAGATAGAGACGGAGACACAGGGAAGAAGCAGAAATCCATTACTCATCCCACTGTAGATGGATCAGAGACTGCTCTGTGCTCTCAGCAGCTTTTGTCAGTAACTGCCAGTGCCGCACAGCAGTCGGTACCTTCACCAAAATGGAGTTATGTATTTTATTTGACTCATTTTTACACTTAGTCTCAGTGTGTGTGTGTAAGTGTGTGTGTGTGTGATAAATTGATGAATATAGTCGATGAAATGATTTAATGTGTTGCTCTGTGCGCTTGGAGATGTTCAAGTAAACCTTGAGGTGATTTCGTAGCACACACAAAACAGGAAATGGGTCATGCTTGCAAAATAGCCCTTTTCAAACCAGCACTAGCATTTAGTTCTTTTGTGTATGTTCAGTGCATTCATGTGCATATGTGTGGGTCTATACACAAATCCTCTGATGAATTGCCAACCAGGCTTATCATATGAGGTTCAGACATGTATGGGATGGCTCAGCATGTAAAAAAGCGGTGCTAAACATCTTTAAGATGATCAGTGTCATCATGGACTCTATGCACACAGTGAAATATTCTTATAGAAAAATGTCACATCACAAAGTATCACATCTTTCACAAAGTAATGCAAGCAGTGCACCATTTTACAAATTACTATGTGGTTTCGGTTTTCATAAAAGACTGTAAGCAAGGCCACCTTGAAGGTAGCACCCTAACTAGAGTAATACAGCCTCCAAGACCTGCTTCAAGTCAGATCGATCCAATTTGTATTTTGAGCCCTTAATGAAGTGTTGGCTTGAAGCAGCTGCTGGAATATGTACGTTTTACATTTGGAAATCAGGAAGCACGGCTTTAGTCTACCACTGCAGAATCGATAATGCATTACTAGACCCTTATAATGAAGAAATGTGTTTCCACTGAAGAGGGTAGCCATAGACAGACTGTCGCCAAGTGTGTGTGTGTGTGTGTGTGTGTGTAATGAAGCCAGGGCCTATTGCTATAGGTGTTTGTAAAACAACACTCTTGCTCTTGTTCGAATCGCCATTATCAACTATAGACTGATATAAACCACAGAGCTGCTATTGAAAAGCTAAAACTAGCATGTAAAACAGACAGCGTCTTACACGTATGCCCTGTTGGCTGGTAGGCCAGACATGTCACATCTGTACTGCCCAACAAAGTAACTACGCGAACATTGAAACTGAGACAAATGCCTTCAAAGTTGTCATACTGCCCAGTAGGGGTGTTGAAATTAATCATATAATCGATGCATCGCTATGCAGACGTGAACAATTAATAATCGTTTCAATAGCAGATCATAATCGATTATAATGTATTGTGATAACCTGTGTTAATTGTGTTCTGTTCTGCTGATATTCCTTATGTGTTTGTGCCTTTAAGGAAAGGGAGTTGAGTGTGTGTGTGTGTGTGTGTGTGCGCGGGGTAAGAGGAAAAGTTGCTGCACTGTTGTGCTGTAGTGTTTTGTGGAATAAACGTGGGTTGTGGCTAAACAGCAACTATGTTGTACCTTTTACAGTAATTTTTTCTCGCCATAAGTATTAAAAATAGCACCCGGTAACCCGTTTTGTCTATGGCAACCTGTGTCTATGGTCTTTGTCTCATCTACGTGACCTATTCGTCGTCGTGTAGCATACATCACAACACAACATGACGGCGTCATAAAAATAAATATGTTGGGAACACCATCAACTTAAGAAATCCGTTAGCCGTCTCCATCCAGAGTTGTTAACAACACCGGTGTTATGCGGAGTTGTCCTACTTCTGTGAAATGTCCTACTGTAGGAAGAAATAACAGACATCTGCCGAGCTGTGCTACCTTGTCAGAAAATCCCACCGTGCACTTTCAGTTTCATTTTTTTGTCACTGTATGCTCGCTATTTTAATGTTTTTTTTTTTTTTTTTTTTTTTTTTGTGCAAGTGCGTTCAAACACAGAGAATGATGTCGTCGGAAATAAAACACAGATGTATAACGTTTTGACAATTCCAATTATCAAATTAGAATAATATGCTTCCACACTGGTAAGTGCAAGTAGGACCCTATATGACAATTAAATTTACCTCGGCAGAGTATGCTTCCACAATTATATAGCAGATAGGACGTTTAGACAGTTCAAATGACCCTGTCAGAATATGCTTCTACACTGATGTGCAGGTAGGATGTTCTGACAATTGATAAATTTTATCAAATAAAAGAGGAAGGTAATATCTGACTGCTTGTGTTTGTTGATGAAATCAAAGCCATGTGAAGTAATATGTTGTGAATAATCGTGTAATGTAAAGCCATGTGAAGTAATATGTTCTGAATAATAGTAATGTGATGTGAATAATCGTGATGCATCGAGATATCGAATCGAATCACTAACTTAATAATCGTAATCGAATCGAATCGTGAGATGAGTGAAGGTTCACACCACTACTGCCCAGTCTAGGAAGTTGTAGGTATAATAGTGGTGATGCTTTTATATACTTTATGTTAATAGGAAGATGTACTTGTGTTAATAGGAAGATGCAAAATATTTAGTCACAAGACAAAAGTCAATTTACAGTCTAACAGTCCAAAATGTGTAGTGCCTGTGGGCTTTGTGGGGCAGTATAACTCATGTTCTGAAAACAATGTTTAGTGGCTTAAATTATGTGAGGAAAGCCAATCAGATCCAGAGGTCTTCATTGAGGAATATTGATGCCGCAGAATGCTTACAGGTGCTGTCTGTTCATTATATCACGCATAGTTGAGTAGGCATAGCATAGCACTAGGAAGAAAGGCATTGCATTTTAGTTCTGTTTCAGGACATGTAACACACACTACTTCATCCATCAGTGTTTTAACAGAGTCTAATTAGGTACGTTCCCTATTAGTGGGTGAACAGTCCAACGCTTGGTGAATTCTGCTTCACAGTGGTAAGAAGAGCGACATTGAAGGATCAAAAAGTGAGGTTGCTATGAACGCTTGGCCGATAAGCTCCAGGTCCAGCCTGTCGCCTCCGCCATCGACTGTCCTTTCTTTTTATATGCAGGACATCCACCTGTCCTGACACTGTAGTGTGTCACCGTAAAGAAAGACACCACAGGTGGACAGACAGGGAGGCAGAGAGACAGCCATGCCCACTTATGTCTCTGGTGCAGAGGTGACAATCCTGGCTCCAAAATTTAAAAAAAAATCCTGCCACATATTTGATGCATCCATTTCCCTGAACCTGAACCAGCTAATCCTAAGGATCACATAAATCTTCAGATAGTCAATTGATAGTCCAGGTAACAAAGTGTCACTCAAAACAAAGTGTTGATGAGGAACACTTGTCGCCTGGACTATGAATTACCCCTAACATGCACAGGCAGTAGGAATACATGGCAGGGTTTTGGTTTTTACTATCTGAAGATGGGATGGATGCCTCTGCTGTGGTGGCACCCCGCTGGGGCTTCTGGTCCTTGGACCTCGACTCCCTACCGGTGTGAAAACGTCACCCCACAGCAGGGCCCTGGGCAGACCAGGGTGGAGTGGTGACATCCTAATGGAAAGATGTCGGGCCGTAATGATGGCCGCTCTCAGTCGCAGTGCTCTTAGCCGTGGCAGAGTGAAGTCCAAAGGGCCTGTGCTCAAGACAGTTATGATACTGGCAGCAGCGTCAGCAGCAGGAAGATATTGAGACAGATTGGCAGGCAGGTACATGACTGGAATTGGCTGACACACTCACATAAATACTTAAAGACTATGCAGTGGATGCGGCTTCAGTTCCAGGTAGAGACGGTCACGCGCACGCACACACACACACACACACACACACACATACATACATAAAACACACACACAGTGACATGCATACATACACACACCCAGCAGGCATGGAAACCTACACTCACTCCAGGCTTGTTTAGCATTCCAACAGCACTGCAGCTGTTGAACAGTAGGGGTCTGAGATACTGGGCACAGAAGTCTCTGAGGAAAGTTACTCACCCTGTTGCTCTGTCTTCTTCATCTTTGTGTTTCTCCCTTCTTCACTCTCTTTCTCCTTCTGGCTGTGTTGTTGTTTTCGCTTTCCCTCTCTCAATCTCTTTCTTTCTTTGTCTTTTTTTCTTTTTATTATCTGTCTCCCCATCACTTGTATGCTCTCTCTGATTCCATCACTCACTGTCTGCCTACTACCTGTGCTCTCTCTCTCCCTCCCTCCGTCTCTTTCTCTCTCTGTCCCTCTCTCTCTCTACCCCTCTCTTTCTCTCTCAGGCCTCAGGGCTCATTCACACCAAACACTCTGCGTATTCAGCGCGTGGCCGTTTTCTGTCCGTATTCGTTTAGAATGCATGTTAACAAATTAGACTCTTCACACCGCAAGCGGGATCTGCGTGTATTCTGTCCCTATACAAACATATTGTACACGGATACGCGCTGTACACGCTCAAGTCAGTGTGAATGAGCCCTCAGTCTGTCCTGACTACATTGCCATGCACAGCACTCGGCCCAGCCCCTGCAGTCCTCGTGAGCTCATACACACACACAGACACACACACAAACAGTGCTCAACCCTGCAGCACTCACCCCCGCCCCACCCCACTCGACACACACACACATACATATATATATATATATATATATATATATATATACACACACACACACACACACACACACACTCAGCCTGACCCCTGCAGTCCTCTTGAACTTAGCCTAGCACCCCTCTCTGCCTGCACCCTTCCTCTAGAGTTACACACAGACACACACACACACACTCAGAAACATACGCACGCACACACACTCAGACACATATGCACACAGATACTCTCACACACACACAAACAAACACACTTGGGCTCAGCAAGGTTACTGCCGGGTCTTAGCAGTAGGACTCCAGAAGGACCAGTGAGAGGAGAGGGCTAGCCCTGGGGCATGGGTGGAGTATGCAGGGTGGAGGTGTGTGTGTGTGCGTGCGTACCATGGTAATTCTCATTCTCAAGTGTTCACTCCAAGTTAAAAGTGTTTTATCTGTGTGAGACTGTTTGTGTTTGTGTGTGGAAGAGTAAATATTTTGAGTGGCCAAATGACTGGGTCATCAGTCAGAGAGTAGTGGGCTGTGTGTGTGCGTGAGGGTGTGTGTGTGTGTGTGTTGCGTGGGTTTTAAATCAGTAGACACAGCAGCAGAATGATGGAGTTGCACGCTGGTGCCATTAGCTCTGCTGTTGATACTGCTGCTGGGTAATTACTCTGTTTATTTTTATCAGCTGCGTCACTAACATTCTCTCTCCCTCTCTGCCCCAACCCCCTTCTCCCCACCCTCTAATTCTCCCACTGTTTCTTTAATCCTTATTTATTATTTATATGTACCTCTCTCTGTCTCTGTCCCTTTCTCTTTCCCTCTTTTTTTTTTCGCTTTTTCTTTATTTCCTGTTTTATTTTTACCCCGACTCTTCTCTCCCTTCTTTCCCCCTTCCCTTCCTCCCTGTAATTCCATATCCTTGTTTATTTCTTATCGATCTATTTATACCTCTTTCTCTCTCATTCTTTCTCCTTCTCTCTGTCTCTCTCTCTCTCATTCTCTCTCTTGTGTTCTTGCCTATTCATTCTCATTCTGCTTTTCCTTTCCTGTTGCTCTTTTCCTCTTCTCTACTGTGTCTGTCTCTCTTCGCCCCTCTCTTCTTCACCCACTGTCTGTCTCCCCCTCTTCTTGGCTATGCTGGCCCTCCTGCAGTGGTGAGCATAAGGTGGTCCTGTCTCTGCTGTCGGTGGCGTCCCTGGTGCTGGTCTTCGTGCTGGTGCAGCGCCGCTGCTCCGCCGTGTCCAAGATGGCCCTGGCGCTTGGCCTCCTGGGAGTCTACAGCTACCGCGCTGCCGCCGGCTCCGTCCTGTTCCCATGGCAACACAGCAGCCGCGCCGCGTCCAAGTGAGTCCTCCCGCCCGCTAATTCAGCAGCAGCAGGAGCAGCTGATGATATAGGAGGGGTAGTGTGTGTGTGTGTGTGTGTGTGTGTGTGTGTGTGTGTGTGACCATGCATGTGGGTGTGTGTGTGTGTGTGCGCGCACGTGTGTGTCTGCAGGTGGGTGCATGTGTGTGTGAGTGCGTGTGTGTCTGTGTCTATGCTTGTGTGTGTGTGTGTATGACCGCGGATGTGGGTGTGTGTGTGTCTGCGCATGTGTATGTGTGTGTACATGTACATGTGTGTCTGTGTGCACGTGTGTGTGTGTGTTGCTGTGCGGGGCTCTCATAGAGCTGCTCTGCCAGTGTGAAGTATTTAGATGTGTTAATGGCTCTCTCCACGGCCTTTCACTTTAGGCCATTGGCTTTATCACATAAATATTTTCTCAACAGTCACTCATCTGTTTCCTGTCTCTGACTGTTAATGACGGGGTAGTAGACCGTAATTAAAAATCTCAAACAGAATGCTGATTGTCTTTGTCAGTCAAATGAAGCACAGCTGGAAATAAAAATGGCCATTTCATCATTTAGAAAGCCTGTTATGGACAATGACTGGGTGTTAGTGAGCATTGTGCACCCTGGCTATATTTTGTAAGGTTAAGTCTCTGTGGCCCAGCTCCTATGTCCTCTCTGGGCTTCTGTAGTTAATGAGATCAATTGCTTGGCCAGGGTGAACACTAGCACTGCCTTCCTCTCTTCCTCACCCTTTCTTTTTTCCTTCTCTCCTCCTCTTCTCTTCCTCTCGTTCTTTCTCTCTCCTTTTCTCCTCTTCTCTTTCTCTCATCTGTGCTCTCCTCTCCTCTTCCTGCCTTCATCTCTCTCTCTCTCACACACACACTCTCTCTCCTGTTCTTTTCTCCTCTTCCTTTTCTTTTAATGGCTTTGCCTCATCCACATGTCTATCTCCCTTCTCTTATTCTCTCCTCATCTCTTCCTCTCTGTAGCCTCTCCTCTCCTAATCTCTTCCCCTCATCCCCCTCTCTTTCTCTCCTCCTCTTCTGCTTCATCTGATCTGTTCTGCTCCCAGTGTGCCTGCTAGCAACCTACTCGGGGAAAGTAATGAGACCGTAGGTGAAGGGAAGCTCACAGCCACCCTAACGACCCCTCTCACCACCTCCCAAACACACACACACACGCTCACACACACACGCAATTTACACACACACACACACCTCTCTTACCAAACCCTCTAACCTCTCATACACACATATGCACGTACTACGCACACAGAAACACACACACACACACAGCCACCTTTCTCCTGTCCCTTCCTTTCCTTTATTTCTCTCTCATTCCCTCTATCTCTTGAGAGCTCTCCCTCTCTTAATCTCATTCTCTTTCTACACTCTCTCCATCTCTCCCTGCCTTCAACACTTCTCTCTCCCCCACCTATTTCTTAGCTACATCTACTCCCCTGCCACCCCCACCCCCCTTTGTCATAACACTGCAGTGCTCTTGACATTTCCTCCCTGTAATTGACACCCTGACCTCTGTGTGACCTCTTCTCACCTCCAGTGCCCACCATCACCCACACTGTGTGTGTGTGTGTGTGTGTGTGTGTGTGTGCGTACATGGCTTTGTGAGTGTTTTTATGTATATGCATCTGTACAAAACTACCTCTCTCTGTCCCTATCTCTCTCTCTCTGTCTCTATCTCTCTTTTTTACTCTGTCTTTCTCTTTCTCTCTCTCTCTGTCCCTCCCTCTCTCCCTCTCTTTGTGTGTGTGTGTTCATGCCATCCCCCCCCCCCTTTCTCTTTGTGTGTATATGTGTGTGTGCTCATGCCTACGTGTGTGTGTGTATATAGCGCTAGTGAGGAGTGTGTGGCATGCGTGCCACCCCTGGCCCATGCTCATGAGTCATTAATCACTGCTGGCTGTTGTTCACGCTGCACGCCACTCTGGCATTGCTGTTATGGTGATGCCCACAGGCGTCCCAGTCACCTTCGCCCACTTAGCACCATGCCACCAAACCAGGAACACTCTGCTGCTGTGTCACCCTTATCATGCAGACATGTCCCTGTGTGTTAGTGTGTGTGAGTGTGTGAGTGTGTGTGTGTGTGTGTCTGTGTGACCGAGACAGAGAGAGAGAGCGAGAACTGTGTAGGACTTTAGCTTTTTTTGTTATAGTTATAGTGCCTGATTGTGTGTCAGTTATTTGTGTGTATAAAGGATGGGTTTGTGTGCATGTGCATCACTGTGTGTGTATGTGTGTGTGATTGGCATATGTGTGAGTATTTGTTGTTTAGGGTGTATGTGCATGTGTGTACATATGCATTAGTTTATGAGGAGGCAAGTGTGTGTATGAGTGTGAAAGGGTGTGTTTGTAAGTGTGTGTAAGTTGGTGTAAGGACCACGAGGCTTTGAGGACGTGAGCATTTATGTGTGAACCCCGGGCCACAAATTGAGTGTGCTGTTTGCCATCGTTCGTCTTTTCCTGTTGTTTCAGGTGTATTTATCCACATTTTCTCAGCAAAAACCTGAACCTCATTTGAACTTGAAACAGATGAAAGCTGTTATTAAGCTCTTTGCATGTCTCGCTCTCCTGTGCTTCTGTTGCACGCCTTTCCTCTCCCCACTCCATCTTTCTCTCCACCCTCTGACCTTTTTCCCCTGCTTGCAGCCTTCTCCATCTCTGCTTTTTCTTTGTTTCTCTCTTCCTTTCTCTCTCTCTCTCTTCTACTTCCTTTGTTCCCCTTGTGTAGATGCTGAGCCTTTTTCTTCTAGCAGAAAATTGCAGCTCTTTGAACTGGTGCTTCTGTTCCTACTGTCCTGGTCTGCCCTGCCCAGTTTGTGGTACTATCCAACCCCCTCCCCCCATCTCTAAAGTTACATCACTGTTAGTCTCTCTGGATAAGACTGTCTGTTAAGATACATGTAATGTAGTGCTACGGACGCAAACCCTGTGTGTGTGTGTGTGTGTGTGTGTGTGTGTGTGTGTGTGTGTGTGTGTGTGTGTGTGTGTGTGTGTGTGTGTGTGTGTGTGTGTCAGACTGCACCTGCTGTGTCTGTTTGTTTGTTTCCCATGTGTCTATCTGTGGTGTGTGCTTTCTACACACTCAGGAGACACTGCAATTGCTGTAAAATCCGCCGTTTAGTGTGTGAAACCCAAAGTAGGTCTCTTTCTGACACCAGTAGTGCTGCAGGTAAATTTCTGAGACTGCTGTTAATTCTCAATGGCCTGCTGGGAAATAGGTTTTGTTTGTGTGTTCCTTTTCTGTGTTATAGTTCGCCTACATTTGTGACCGACTGTGGCAAAACCAGTCAAGGCAAGTCATCCCAGAGGCGTTTGCGTTATTCACAGATTCTAATAGTGTAGTTTGTAAGCTTCCCAATAATGCCTTACACGTGGAAATCTGGTAATGTTTGAAGAACGTGTGGCCATTTGAAAGCATGCACATCTTAAAACACAAAATTGAGAAACGTCCTCTTGAAGATTTGGCAATAGTCACCTCACTCTGGGGCTGAGGGGCATTATTGTGCATGCACAATTCACATGCGTGAATTCAAATTCGTTCACATGCACGAATGCAAGGCAGGACAACATTTATGTGTACAGGCAGAACAAATTATATATACTAACCTACCCTAATCTATCCTAAGTGCACAGGCACAACAAATAATATTGTACCTAACCACTACAACCTAGCAGTGAATTCTTCTTCTTCTTCCTTCTTCTCCCGTGGCGTTGCCCCATTCTCCTCTAAGTGTTTAATTATTTCCGCCAAGGTATCTTTGCCAATTCTGGAAAAAAAGACAAAAAGAGAAGTTTCACATAATGAGTCACCTGACTCGGGATGTATTCTGTTCCTCCCCCTAGTACAGCGTAGGATATTTTCACAAGGGAAAGTAGGCTGCTAAATCATTTAGCACTTAGCTAAGGCACCTTTTAGCACCTAGTTATGGCTAGTTAGACAGCCAGATTAATTTGAATAATGCTTGAATTGCCTGCATTGACTGGTGCTTTTAGCACCTAGTCTTGGGTGCCTGTTAGCATTGCTTGAATAGACTGTGATGGTAATGATTTAGCAACTAGTACTGCAGTATCTACCAGTTGTACTGAAGTATCAAATTTGCAGTTTTTACTACAGTATTACTGCTGTATACTGCAGTAAATGCAATCATGAGTTAATCATTAGCACCATCAATTCAAGCAATTCAAGCATTATTCAAATTAATTGACCATCGCAAATCGCAAAACTATGTTGCAATGGGAGGAATTAATACCACTAGATTGGTTTAAAATCTGATCAGGGCCCAACACACAGTAGAGTCATCAACAAACCTATTACCGACAACAAACTGCAGGAGCATGTTTTCCACAAACTTTATTCAGAAGATACTCAGGCTTGCAATAACTGCCAGAACATACATATCTGGGAGAGTTCCATCAAAAACCTAAGACATTATATGTAGCCCAAGGTCGTGAGTGAGTGTTCCATTTTGAAGCATGACTTGACTTGTTTGGGTGGGGGGCCTTCATGTGGTGCTCCTTCCGACTTTCTTTTTGGGGCATTTGAAGTGAGGGTTTTGTACCTCTCCAGATGATTATTGTGTTTTCTCTGTGGAAAGATGCACAATTTAGTAATTAGTAGGTGTACACCTTCTTACACATTCAACTTAAATTAAGTGATGAAAAGATTTGGACAGGTCACTAATATTGAGTTCAAACTGGCAATACTAAAGTGACACAAAGGACTAGGCTTAGAGTAATTAAAATGATATTTTTTCTCCTGCATGGACACACCACCAACCAAATAACATTTCCAATTGAAATAGGCCCAGTGAATAACACTGGAAAACACACGTTACGTAAGCATGGTTACATGAACTAATATCAAACAGCGCAGTGTTTTCCATACATAGACCATTCTGTGGCGCAGCGCCACAAATTGATTCCACCTCCTTAATTTTTTTCCAACGCGATTCTGTCATTCACGCACAGAGAACGAGAGATCAACATCCGCGCATACATGTCAGTGTGGGTACACCTGCACCGGCCCGATATTTTCAACCAACCCAAGCGCAACTCCGACCTCAAGTGACGTTAGCTTAGTTTAACAAGCACATAATGACATGCTAACTGAAAACCGCATAGCATACCACTGTAATCGCTAATTGTATAATTTTCGAGGGGATGAAGTAATCTTGTTCATTAATATTACATCTACAGCAAGTATATATCTACAGCAAGTAAATATGTGGACTAAAGAAAGAGACAACTCATAGACTTGCAGATATTCATCATCAGAAAAAATACAACAGACTCGGGAAAGCTTCAGCAAGTGCTAGACTAGACCACACTAGCATACGACTAGCATACGAGCCTGCGCCTTGAGTGTGAAACTTTGGGGGGTTTGTGGATTTCAAATTGGTCAGTATGAAAACCCCTTATGCTATGCAAGCTTTAGCAAGAGATATAATTATCATAAGTAGTAACAACAAAGACTTTAGCTTACCTCTACATGTTTTTTTCAAATTGGAAGGAGAGTTCTTGAATGCCAAAATCACGTGGTTCTTAGGTGTGCAGAGTTTGCATTGCATTTTCTATGAGTCACTTTTGCTCCCGACTATTTCAAACAATTCCTTGAGATATGGCCAAGGATGCTGAAGGTCTTGTTGGTCTCTGTCTTCATCGCCCAAGAAGCTCTCGCCTGTATCCGATGCTTCAGACATTTCCGTTACCGCCACTGCCACGAGCATGCACTTCAGCATTTGCAGATTGTAGAACACGGCTTCTGACGACCTCCTTTTGCGTCATATGCACGGGATGGATAGCTTAACCAATGAGTGTTTGTTTTATATGATTCACCATAAAAACGCGGGATGGATATAGCTTGAGTGAAACTGTGAAACTTGAGTGAAAATGTAAGGAGTAGGCAGAAAAATAAGTAATGGAGTAAAGTATAGATACCTAAAAAGTGTACTTAAGTACAGTAACGAAGTATTTGTACTTCGTTACTTGACATCTCTGCTGTAGATATAGCATTTGCACTATAACAGCCACCATTCAACTCATCTGTGATATGCTTTGCTTGGTCCATCATCATTCAATGATGAAATCACACGAAGCTTAAGTAGCCACGAGGTTTGCTTCTAGCATACAGCTCATTGGTGGAAAAAAAACAAAAGAACACTGTAATCGTCACGTGAATGGCCAGTATTACCAGTATGGTAATTATGGTAATGTACACACACCCCAAGAAAGACGACATTCTTTCCTAAAAACTAGCCAATTTCAAAGACAAAATGTATGCTTTTAAAGCAACCAGTGCTGTTATATGTAACATGAAGTGGCTTCTTCTCAACTCACTGTCAGTGTGTTTGCTTATGCATTTGGGTTTGTGTGTATGTTATGTATTCGACTATAGTGTATGTGTTGTAAATGTATCTGTGTGTATGTGTGTATGTTAGCATATTGTGTGTGTCTTTGTGTCTGTCTGTCTGGATATATGCATATTGTGTGTTTTGTGTGTAAGGATTTTTTGGGTGTTCAGTATTTGCTCTGTGAACCTGAGGAAGTGACTCTAGCCCAGTTCTAAGCATGTATCCAATAATGGAGTTGTGTTATTGGTTGTTATACAGCAGAGCAGGGGCCTGGCAGAACATGTTACAACAAGGCCCTGACAATAAAAGTTCTCACACTTTTACTAACACACACACACTCACACACTGTCTGTCTTTGGCATGAGATAGTTCATAAAATCTGCCCATTAAGTCTTTTGTCTACACTGTTGCAGGAAGAAATATGTTGTTTGGTGTTTTGCAGTCTGACTTTTTGCTTGTTAGTTTCCTACAGCTTTACATAATATTTTTCTCCCAGCACTGAAACATTTGCGCTTCATAATCTTTGCTTCCAATCAGCAGTGATATGTTCAAAGATCAGCAAATGTCACAAGAAGCAGATCTATATACAAACACATCACTTTCACTTTCTTCACTTTAATACACACACACACTACCTCAGTATCTTTCTCTCTTTTTTTTTTTTGTTAAAGTCATGCACACCACAAATTCAGTGTTTTGTTGCCTGGCATAAATAATAGTTTCACTTCTGGACCACACCTATTTAAAACAGCCTGCATCCGTAGTAACAGGGCCTCTGAGCACCGCCATTTGCATCTGCATTTCTCCAGTGAGTGGAAGTGATTAGGAGTGAATGAGTCATGGTGATCGTTATCAGTGTGTGTAATGGCATAGCTCTTCATGATGATGATGATGATGACAGCACAAAAGCACTGAGGCTTTGCAATGAGCACCAAAATGTTTTTTTTTTTTTTTTTTTTTTGCAAAATTGCTCCATTTCCTTTTCCCATTTCTTTTGCCCTTTTTTTAATTTGCTGCCTTTTGGGGTTAAGGGCTGATGGTCTTGGACACGAGCACACAGGGCCACACAGGCAATGGGCTTGGTCACTAGTCCTGGCAAAGCTATAACACTGTGATCTAGGGAAGCCTCTGGGCAAGGCTGATGCACAGCATTGCAGAGAAACACCCACTCAAATAATCAGCAGCTTGGGCTTAACACAGGTGCCGTGATCGATACAGTGGCCAAAGAGCACATATTGTCCTAATATGTCCTAGATCGACCCGGCCCACTTTTCTGCAATATCTCTCTGTCTCCATCCATCAACCACCAAGACAAGGCAAGTTTATTTGTATAGCACATTTCATACACAACGGCAATTCAAAAATGTGCTTAACAAAAATAAAAGCAGAAGGCAATATGTAAAAGCATAAAAGATAAAATAAGTATAAAACATATACATGTGGTAAATAAAATATATAAAAGCATAAAAACACCTAAAATAAGTGTAACATTTATTTATACTTAGAGTAAAACATATATCTAGTGTCCAAAATGTGTCCAGTTGCCCCCTATCATGTTTATAGATTGGCTTAAACCTGGCACTACCATCAGCCCAAACTACCAGAGTTGCAGTCAACTCACAGCCAGAGCTGGCCCAGCACTGGGTGAGTTACAGCTCAGTGTCACAATTTGCACTGATGGGGTTTTAATTTCACATGGCACCAGTTCGCTCTTTGAACTGGTTTAACTGTTGTGAGCTAATGCATAAGAGATGAATGGCAAAGCCAGGGGTTTCCTCTCAGGGCCTTGCGTTTGTTTTGTTCTTAGTATTATTCGTTATTCCCCCGCCAGAGATTTTGTCTTTTGTAGAGGTGGGACTGCTCAGCTGAAAGGTGCCACCAGATAAACTCCAGAAGCTAATGTGCCATCCGATGCCAGCCCCGGTAATGAGACCTATTCCTTTAAAGCATGATGGTTTTGCTGCCAAGATATCTGTAGTCTTTTTTCATTCCCCAGACATCAGACGTTGCCAATAAGATGCAGATTCCCCTCTGGGCTCATCAAGATGCTGTCCCCATTTCAGCTGTCATGGTCTTTAACTTCCAGAACTTTCCCTTCCCTTTGTTTCTTTAAACATCATCTCAGACGTGCATAAAAGCAGATGTGCTCTAAACATCTGAGCGCGGTAATTAAAGTGGTGGTGGTTACACCTGCGTCGAGAGGATTGCGTAGGAAAAGAGGGCATGTGTTTTATTTTTAGAGTGATTTGTTTAGAAGCGTTTGTTTGTGCTGACGCCTTATTTCCGAGCATTTATGCATGAGAATCTCTGATGAAAATGGAAATTAATTCTGGTTCTCTCAACAGCCCTTGCTACCACCAGTGCACACACACACACACACACAGACACACACATGCACACACTAAGATGTAAACATTTCTGTATGTACTGACACTCATACAGTAATTCAGTGGTGCTTGGCTAATATGAGAATGCATGCAGAGATATTCACATCTTGAACACCATGCACAATGCAATCATACCACCCACACACAGACACACACTCACAAACAGATGCATCCACACACTCAATTTGCAGTCATTTACAGTCTGCCTGCTTGAGGAGCAGGTCAGTGTGGTCTTGTTTAGTACATCATTTCACTCCCAGCTCTATGCAAAGGCAGATCTTGTTTACGTGCGAAGCAGCAGGAGAGCTTTGGCGAGAGTTTGGGGAACTTGTACTTAGGTTATGTCATGACAATATGGCAATGTGCCTCTGGAATTGCAACAGAAGACACAGCAGATCTCAGCGGGGCGGAGCAAGGGGGTGGCTTTTGGGGCTGAAGCCCAGAATCTCACATCAAAAGCCCCGAATCTTTTTAAGCTTTAAAAAATTATGACAACCCTGAAAATATGCTCC
>CM050207.1:23889407-23891907 GCA_027475355.1 Coilia nasus
GCAATCCTGCGGTCACAGGTCCGATACCTTAACCGCTAGGCCACCACTGCCCATCACATAAGAATGATTGTACACTATATAGTGCATCCTACATATGTTTGTTTGTTTTAGACCTTCGGTTCGCACCTTGAACACCAACAACACCAACAGTGTTTTCTGTTCTGTTTGAAATTGAACTAAAGTAGTTGTTTGAATGGAATATGTATGGTTCTTGCACAGGTTCAGAGGCCAATTCAGAGGTCTGCTCCAACATATATCTGAGTGAAGTGTCTCATGCAAGGGGTCCATCTCGATGTCTAAACGATGACCGTGCTAGCACACAGTAAGGGATGATTCATAGTTTCAAGGAGAGGACTGCGATAAAAATAAGGAATTGGGGATGTTTAGGGGAATGTTAAGGCCCGCTGATGATAAGGAGTTGGGTTCTGTTAACACAGAGCTCAGCAGCAGCACTGTTCTTTTGCTCCTGTTGTCTGCCCGACCCCTTCTCCTGCATCTGTGGGCTTATCTCAGGCCCTCCTCCTCCCCCAGATAGGGCAGAGACTTAACAGAAGTTGCATAATGGGCCCAATCAAAGAAGCTAAAAGAAATGTGCACTTGCTCTGTGCTGAGAACCTGACTCTCAATAGAAGCAGCTGCTTAATGAATTGCTGCCCTTGTAATCTGCCGTGAAACAGTTTAATTTGAGTGTAATCTGGCGCTTAATCTCCATCAGGGGCACGGTGGAGGGCGCGCTTTGTCTACGGTCTTTGTCCTGGGCATCCTCTTCACCGGCGCCAAGGACCTGCTCCGCTCACTTGCTGGTGTCTGCGGAGGCACGGCTGCGCAGCAGGGGGATTGTGGGAGGTGTACAGCGGCGTGGTGCTGCTGGTGGCCTTGCTGCTGCGCGCCCACTAACCTGCCCACGCTGGCCGCATGCCTGCTGGTGCAGTCTCTCATGGCCCAGTTCATCTGGAAGAGGCTCCACTACGATGCGCCCAGACCACCATCATGCACTACTGGTTCGGACAGGCCTTCTTCTACTTCCAGGTCAGTCGACTTATTATTGTACAAGCACCATGATGACCACAGGAAAATGTAGCGTTTAATTGGACACAGCATTTTATGAGGAAAGAAGGAGAAGGAAGTGTAATTTTTCAAGATGCCGAACCTTTATAACAGCTCTTTCCCCTTGCAGACATTTGCAGCTTGACAAGTTGGATATTTCAGTATTTCTCTGGTGCTATCAGTTAATTACCTGAATTTACAAATTGTCCTTTCTCAGAAATTGGAAAGATGAAAGCCACATTTATTAAGGTGTACAGCTTCTGACCTTGTTGTGAAGTGCCTAAACAAATCCTAGTGCTCTTTAGGCCAAGGAACAGTTACTTCCCATTAAACAATGGAATAATCTAGCTTTTTATTACTTTAACTAAATTAACTTTTCATTGCAGGACAACAGTTGCCCTTTTTTGTCCATTATATGTGAAATCTCTAAACAAATTAGGAATTGGTTTCCATGGGCGTTCAAGTTTGTCAGTTTTGATCAGTGTCCTGTTGGCTGTAGCACAAGGTGTCCAGAGGAGGCAGACCTTTCTTGTATTTTTATTGGTAATGGCAGTGAAATATATGTTAACGTGTGCTATGCTAAGCAGCGCTGCGCTTGCTAAATGATGAAGGTGCCCTACTCTTGGTCATAAATAACCCGGCCCTACCTTAGTTTGTGACCCTCGATAACCCTCCCTGACGGAGGTCGCCGCCACTGGAAAGGGCTCATAACTATGCCACCCTGGGCCAATTACCAGTCCAGGCTAGCCGAGTGTGAAATTGTGAACTTGGCGAAATGGCTTTCAGGAAGGCCCCGACCACACACAGGGTGCCAGGTCGGATCTGACACCACAAGCTTCAAAGCAGTGGCAGTCTCACGTGTAAGCTCCCATCTTTTAGAAGCCCCAACTCTTGTGGTTTGCACAGAAAAGGGTGGTGGGGGAGACAGGAGTAGTCAGTAGTCAGAGCTCAGCAGCAGGTGGACAGTGGTGCTTCAGACAGGCCCGTTTAAGCCGTCTCCATCAGTGGCTGAATTAATTTAGCTGGGTCCTGGCAGCGAGATGGCCCGCTCATCACAGAGCTGCACTGCAGGTCCACACGCGGGTGGAATGAGAAAGTGAAGAACAAGACTGCGAAGAAGAAAAGGAGAAAATGTAGGAGTGACAGAGAGAGATGAGGGAGGAGGGGAGAGGAGATGAGAGGATAGGAGGGGTGTGGGGCATTGAGGGAGAGGAAGGGTGGTGTGAAGCGGGTGGGGGTGGGGTTGGGTGGGACTGTCTTGTCTTTCCATTTCTGTAGCTCTGGCCAAGGCGGAGGAAAGCGTCAGACATGGCAGATTGCAAATAACTTGGGAGGGTGCGAAGAGGAGTGAGAACGAGCTGGAGGACTCCATTCATTACACCCCCTCCTCACGTGCACACACTCACTCCTTACAGAGGCTCACAGCTGCTGCCAGCGTGCCTCTCTCTCTCTC
>CM050207.1:23899407-23951907 GCA_027475355.1 Coilia nasus
ACACACACATATACACACACACACACACACACACACACACACACACACACACACACACATATACACACACATGCACAAAGTAACAGATCTCTATTATCTCTATCTGACTCTGTCTGACTGACAAGGCCATATCCAGAGGCTTTACTGGCAAGCGAGAGAGAGAGAGCACATACACATGCATGCACACACACGCGCAGACACACACACACACACACACATACAGATATACACACGCACACACAGACATATGCACACATGCATGTACCCATCCGCCAAGGTACTCAGCAGGTACTGGCGCTCAGTCGGTGTTGGCATTGCCAGCTCTTGTGTGGCACACATCCCAGCTGAGCTGTTTATTGTACAAGCGGTGTGTGGGGGGTTGTTTTTGCTGGTCTACTATAAACATTCTGTTTGTGTGTGTGTGTGTGTATGTATTTGCTGGTGGCTTGTGTTTGCCTATACTATTTCTTTATTATTTTACCAGAAGTGTAGATTTTTGTGTTTATTTTGTGCCAGTCTGCTTTGTGCATTTTGTGTGTGTGTGTGTGTGTGTGTGTGTGTCTCTGTGTGTAAACCATGAGGCGCTGTGGAATGGTGTAGCTGATCTGTTGTGGCTGCAACAGAACTGATTTATTAGGAATTCATTAGAGCCTGCACCTGCTGTCTGCTGCGGCATCCTCACACACACACACACACACACACACACACACACACACACACTTACGCCCATTCATTCACACACACACATGTTCACTCACTCGCTTCTTCTGTCACTAGCTTGATCCTGCTTTTTCAATCTCTTTATGCCCGCACACTCTTTTTTTCTTTCACTCTGTCTGTCTCTCTTCTCTCTCTTTCTCTCCTCTCTCTCTTTCTTTTTGCTTCATTTTGTTTCCCTCTCTCCAACTGTCCATCCACATTTGTAGCTTTTTTTTTCTCTATGCATCCCTCTTCCCTGCATCCGTCTCTCTCTCTCTCTCTTCCTCTCTCTTCCTCTCTCTCCACTATCTACCCATCTGTCCTCTTTATCTTTCTTTTTTCTCTGTCTATCTCTTTCTCGCTCTCTCTCTCCCCTCTCTCATTCACTATGTTTTTTTGTCCCTAGATGTCTGCCTTCATCTTCCCCCTTAACCCACACATGCTGTCCCATAGAGCTTGTGCTGGTGTGGTTTATGCCTATGGAACATGGAGTCAAAGGTGTAAAGGAGACATGTCCCATCTCTCCCTTCATCTGTGAAGTGGCCTGTCTGCTTGAGCTGGGTGTAGCAATGTAATTGTATTAGTGGATAGCAATGATTTATCTATCTCTCTCTCTCTCTCTCTCTCTCTCTCTCTCTCTCTCTCTCTCTCTGTACTCTTTACTCCTCTTCCTCTGTAACGTCATCTGTCCCTCCTGCGCTCTCTCTAGTTTCTTTTTACCACGCCACAGCAGTCTTCATGTTCACAGTTGCAGATTGGTGAGATGGCACTGCCTGGAAATAGATGGAGATCTAGTTATATCTCCCTGTCTGGATGTTTTTGCAGCCTGTTGAGAACATTATATAGCTCAGAGCTCAGCGATGCACACTGGTGTGACCTGTTGCAACCAATTATTTTTTTTGTTCATTATGGACGTGTGATGTCAGGTCACAAGTACTCTTTCCACCTTTTAGATGCCACCTGTAATAAAATGCCCAAATATGGATGTGTTAGAGGTTGTCTAATTAGACACTGTAGCTTCTGTCACATTGATGTGTTCACACCTAAGGGTGTGTCTGCAATGACCCAGTCCCCTCCATGTCTTGTGAGGGTATATCTGCATTGCCCAGTGAGGTTATGACCAAGTTAAATGGGGTCAGGATGAGTTGAACCAGGCGTTGAACCAGAGGCAAAGGTGTATGCGCCATGCCCTTGGTTCCCTTTCTTTCCCAGTAAGGGAGGCTGGATGTCCCGTGCCCCGTGCACTCAGCGTACATGTCTGTATCCGCAGTGCTCTTTGTGCCCAGTGAGGTTACGTTAGGTCGGGTGAGGTAAAGTTAACCAAGAGTGAGTGTGCACTGCTTTTGGAACCTTTCCTGCCTAGTGAGTATGTATCCATATTGCTCGTTGTGTGCTCTGAGGGTGTGTCTGGAGGGCCCTTGGTGCTCAGTGAGTATGTCTCTGTAGTGTCCTTTATGCCTCGTGAGTATGTATCTGTAGTATCCTTTGTGCCTAATGAGTATGCATCACCAGTGCTCTTTGTGTCCTTTGGGGGGGTGTCTGTAGTGCCCTTGGTGGACAGTGAGTAGGTGTCTGCAGTGCCGCTAGTGTCCTTTAAAAGTGAATGTATGTATCTGCAGTGTCCTTTGAGTATATGTACAGTATGTAGTGCCCTTGGTGCCTAGTGAGTATGTATCCTAGTGAGTATGTATCCTAGGGAGTATGTATCCTAGGGAGTATGTATCCTAGGGAGTATGTATCCGTAGTTGTATCTGTAGTCCCCTTAGTGCACAGGTTGGCCATGCTTTAGTTGGCACACCTGGCTCCTTGGCAGCCCCTTACGCAAGCAGGGCCATGCAGACTGCAGCTGCACCCTGACCTTAATGTCCAAGTAGCACAGTGGGGAAAGAAAGCCCCATGACAGGTGTGTGTGTGTGTGTGTGTGTGTGTGTGTGTGTGTGTGTGTGTGTGTGTGTGTGTGTGTGTGTGTGTGTGTGTGTGTGTGTGTGTGTGTGTGTGTGTGTGTGTGTGTGTGTGTGTGAAAGAGGGGTGAGGGAGGCTTTTTATAGGACAGTGTGTAACTCCACCTGAAGCCCCATGGGCAGACTGGCTTCAGGTGGCTCTGTAGCAAGGTTATGTTCAGTGTGACTATGTGTGTGTTACAGCCAGCTCAAAGCTGCTACAAAAACACAGGGGAAACCGTCGGATTTGAGACAAAGTTTACTTTACAAAATTTCAAACTCGGCACCACTCAAAGTCAGCCGATATCTGTCTCCCTCACAAGTGAGGCATGGGGCATTAAAGCGCGGAGGGACATGCCTCCCTGCCCGTGGCAAGCATTCCAATCAGCACCTGTGGGATGACACACAGCCACACGGACTCTCACACACACAAAAACAAGGAAAAGAGCGGACGACCCACTAAGGGTTTGTCACAGTGTGCATCTCTGTATGCCCCCGTGCGTGTGTGTGTGTGTGTGTGTGTGTGTGTGTGTGTTCGGCGTGTGTGTATGTCCGTATGTGAGTGTGCGTATGTATGTTTGTTTGTGTGTGTTGTGTAAATTCTCCTTTGTGCTTTAGCCCCATATGTGGCACAATGCCCAGGCAGTCAACATGCCACTTCTGCTCCCTGCTCAATACGTGTCAATGGCCAGCTTCTATTCCGTGCCCATTAGCCAGCCCTGCTTTAGCATGGGGCCGCTGCGCTCACAGAGCTCAGCAGCACGAAGGCCTCGGACCATGCAGGTCCCTTTTAGGGGAAGAGAAAGAACACATTTGGCTCTTTCCTCAAGAATCCTTACATGCCCAACTTTATTTAAAAGCCCATCATTTTTATGTAATCATCTGCATTCGTTTGTTTGTTAGTTTGTTAGCAACATAAAAAGTTATGGATGGATTTTGATTTTAGGGTAGGTCAAAAATGGGCTAACTTAAAAGTGATTTGATTTTGGTGGTGATCTGAGCTGCCCTGGCTGAGGTCTCCACTCTCTGAGTGCTTTTCTAGTTTCTTTCTGTTTCTTTTATTCTTTGTCTCTATTTTCTCTCTCTCTCTCTCTCTCTCTCTCTCTCTCTCTCTCTCTCTCTCTCTCTCTCTCTCTCTCTCTCTCTCTCTCTCTCTCTCTCTCTCTCTGTATCTCTCTCTCTCTGTATCTCTCACTCTGTCTCTCTCTCTATCTGATATGCTCTGTCTATGTGCACTCCTCCTCCATTCTAATTTAAATTCAAATCAGCTTTATTGTGTGGCTCGTCAGAGGAGGAGAGGGGAGAAATGTGTCTGAATTGATTTGCAGAAAAGAATGATGGAGGCGCTGAAATGGAAAAAGGGCAGGTTCATAAATATATACAGTAGACACACATGGCCTGATATGCATTTGTTTGTTTGTCTGTTTATTTTTTATTTATTTGTTTGTGATTTACCTCTCACTCTTGCATCACTTCAGTGGATTCCGAATCAGAAGGGTTTTGTTTACCTGTAAGGCCAGAGTGTATCACCATACCAATTGTGAGGTGGAATAGAAAAAAACTTAATTTAAGTAAAGCATCTTTTTCATATCTGTCTCTCTCTCTCGCTCTTGCTCTCGCTCTCTCGCTCATCCTCTCTTCAGCTATCTGTTGGCTCTGTTTCTTCTCCACGGTTACCATTGTTTTTATGCAACTGCCATAGACGTATACCTACTTTATGTAAACACAAAGAGATAAAACTAACGACCTCCCTACCCCCATATCTCTCTCTCTTCCCTTTCTGTCTTTCTCTCTCTCTTTCTCTGTCTCACCATCTTCCTCTCCCTTGCTTTTTCTCTTCCTCTCTCCTGTATGTCTTTCTCCTTCTCCTTCTCCTTCTGGTCCGCAGGAGCAGTGGGGCGCTGGGTCATGGCTGCTACTGTTTTGCGCTGCTGCGTTCGGTGCCGGCGGTCTTCTACGTGCTGCTGGTGACGGTGCTGCGCTACCACCTCTTCATCTGGAGCGTCTTCTCGCCCAAGCTCCTCTACGAGGCCATGCACACCCTCGTCACCGCCCTCATCTGCATCTTCTTCACCTTCATGGACCAGAGCCCACCCTCTAGCAGAGCATAACACACACACACACACACGCGCACACATACACACACCGTCATCACCACACTTATCTGAATCTTTTTCACCAAAGCTTGCCCTCCACTAGAGCAATCTCTACGCAACCTTTACAAGGATACACTTCCCCACACACATACACACAAATACACACACTTGTCCTCATCATCACTCTCATATGCTCCCCCTGGCGTTCATTGAACAGACTTCTCCCTACTTTCCAACAGCCCCAACATCACTTTCTCCTTCCCCACACCCCTACCCATCCACCCCCACTCCAACACCTCCAACAACCTGAAGTCTTGAGAGGGGGGGGGGTCAAGGGAGACTGGAGGTGAGCCTGACCCACTGTATAAGTGTGTTGGAGTGTATACAGCACGCAGCACGGAGGTCTGTTGAGAGGGAGGATGAGGATGAGGAGAGCCCCTCAGGATGACCGAGATCTGCAGCCTGGGTTGTTGTCATCGGGAACAAAAGAATCTAAGAATATCTGCATTATCTCCATGACAATGTAGTCTGTTTGGTTCACTCAGGAAATCATTACTCCGAATGTAACCTTTTTAAAAAGCCTATTCCTCCTACTACAATGGCTTTGGACACTCTACATCACTGCATGATGACATAATTCCATGGTGAGATACTTCTGAAGAATAATAAGTTGAAGAGCTGAAACAACCAACATATCAAACAACATAGTTGGGGTGTGTTTCTTCAGCGGTAGATATTTCTTCAGTTCTTTTAGGCAGGAGAACACAGCACAGTGTGTTTTGGAACTTCCCTAATACCAACGTAATTAAAAGTTATTTCACTTAGTCAGGAGCAAGCAAAAGGAACCGTATTCCAAAGGTCAACCACTTCAACATTAAAATGAGAATTTCCGCTGAATTGGCACATTTTTTAGATAAAAAGGCATATAAGGTTTTTTTTTTTTTTTACAAAACTGCCTCTGCACTTTAAGGAAGAGACTGAAAGTAAAAAAATAATTGTAATAAGTTATGAATATCTGAGTATTTGTTTTATACTTCTTTGTTTATAACTGCTGCTTGCATAACATGACTGTTTAAGTCTCCCGGACAGAAGATGGAGTTCTTTTGTGTAAATGGTTTTGTCTGTTTCAGAGGCGGACATCCCAGGTTCAGAAAGTAAAAGTCCTGCCAGATATTTGTTTCAGCCAATTCACTGAACCAGCTGATCCTAATTTACTCACCTCTTCGGCCAAGTAGATGAGCTAATTAGTGAAATTACATGTGTTAGAAGCACAGGTACACTGAATATACTGCAGGACTTTTACCTTCTCAGGACAGTTTTTTCTGCCTCTGGTCTCTGTCAACGCACAAGCTTTAAGGACAATTGTCACATCCTGACAGTTGGTGCTTCCAATATTTAATAAGACTGTCTCATGTAATGCAGAGAGCATTTTGAGTATGTGTTAGCATTTAAGTGTATTTAAAGTGTATTTGCTAGGATGTATATGTTCACAGTTTTATTTTAACAGTTGGTAATATTATATTTAATGGAGACGAAAGGTGATCTTTTTGTTCAGCTGATCTGGAGTCCTAAACTCTGAACTATGCCACTGTTTAGCATGTCCTGATGAGATGATTCTCATAGACTATGCCACTGTTTAGCATGTCCTGATGAGATGATTCTCATAGACTATGCCACTGTTTAGCATGTCCTGATGAGATGATTCTCATAGACATGCCCTTTTTCAAAGTGTGTGTTAACGTTTGGTGGTGTGCTGAAGCTCAGGCCTTTGAAGCTCAGAGGTTTGAGGATTATTTTTGATTGACAGGCCTTTGAAACTCCCCTGAAACCCCTGTGAGATGAATGGGGCGCACATATGCAGGCTGCACACGCAGCAGGTTTCACAGACACATGCTAAGTTTGTCAAACTAACAAAATTGACATGGACTTGTAGTAACTCAATTTCGGACATAAGCCTAAATCTCTAAACGAAATTTTTATTTGGTGAATACTTTTATTCATTTGCTTTAATGAGCTTGTAATGTTGGGTTTCTGCTTTAAAAGATTGTCTTGGTGTTCTCTGTTTTTGTTAACCTTTTTTATAATCTTTAAGGTCCTTTAACATTACCGGATCATTCATCATGATCATTTGTTTTTGTTTACCCTAGTGTATGAGTTAATGTGCTCGCTACTGTGTAAGTCTGGTCACTGGGAATGAAGGATGAGTATTGTATGTAGACTCCTTGAGGGCAAATCGGAGCTATGTCTCAACACTGTCCTCTCTCTCATGTGTGATTGTCCCTACAGCAGTAGCAGATTAGAATGATGCATTATGCATGTGCCTGTGTCACCCCGACCCAGCTGGTCTGGCTACAAGCAACAAAGTCCCCATAGCACAGCCAAGCTGAAGAACAAAAAGCCCCCCCCCCCCCCCCGTTTCTCTTTCACTCTCTCGCTTTCTCTCTGTCCCTCTCTCCCTCTACCTCTGTCTCTCACTCGCTCTCTCTTTCTCTTTCTCTCTCTCTCTCTGAACTTTAGTCTCTTGTGCTTTTACCATTCATAAAGTCCACCGCCTCCAGAGATTCTAAGAAAACAGGGAGTAACAGTTTTCTGCATTAGTCTGTTGCTTAGCGGGTATGAATTATGCATCCAGACTTTGCCTTTGCCTGTGAGATCTCTCTGCCCCTGGTGGCCGGTGTGCCGATTTAATGAAGATTTCAGATGGGATAGGTGGGGAATCCACACAGCCCATTGCAGGCTGGTGTGCTAGCAGAGATTGCTGGCTGCCTCCCAGCAAGCCGGGGCCGGCTCTGTGGCTGTGCTGCCCTCCCTCCACAACACTGAAGCTGGCTCTGGGATGCAGCACCACTGCTTCTCCCAGTGGTGTTATGAGGCTGATAATGAAAATATGGGGGTTGCAGGGCTGGGTGAAGCGGGTGGGGTGGAGGGAGGGGGGTTGTTGGAGTGGTAGGTGGTGTGATATGATTGGCTCGGGCTGCGAGATGAAATTGTTTTGTGCGATATGATTGGCTGGGTGCCACGCTGCTCTGATGCTTTGCTCCCCTGCCGGTGTCCCAGAATGCTACTCTGAGCCCCTTATCAGCTCCAGAGCAGCACTTGCTGTCTCAACACTCTGCCTGTCTGGACAGACTCAGTCAGAGACCTGGCTTGTCTGCCATTTCCTCTCTCTTTCTCTCTCTCTCTCTCTCTCTGTCTCTTGCTCTTTCTCTCTGTCTTTCTGTCTCACTCTCTCACACACACTCCTCTTTCTGTCTTTCTAGACCTCTCTCTCTCTCCACCCACTCCACCCACATGTTTATCCTCTATTCCTTGTTTCCTCATTCTCCTTCACTCTCCTTATCTTTCACTCTTTTTACCTTAATCTTTCCCTCCCCGTCTCTTTCTTTGCTTCTGTCTCTTCGATTCCTTTTCTTTGTCTATCTCTTTAATTCTATCTCCCTCTTCTTCCCTTTTTTGAGACCCTTTATCTTCTTTCGCCTCCCTCTCTCTCTCTCCCTCTCTCTGGTCTGGGTTAAGTCCACTGCTCCATATCAGGAGGAGGTCCAGCCCGTAAAAGAGTAGTGCAATGGATCCTCTCCTCTCGCCCTGCTCTCTGTCCTCTACTCTCTCCCTTCTCTACTCTTCTCTCCTCTCACTCCCTCTCCTCTCTTCTCACCCCCTCTTTCTCCTCTGCTCTTATCCCCTCTCTCCTCTCCTACCACCACTCTCTCCTCTCCTCTCTTCTCCTCGCATCATGTCTCTCTCATTTGTCCTCTCCTCTCGCCCCATGTGTCTCTCTTCTCTCCTCTTGGCCCCTCTCTTTCTCCTCTCCTTTCCTCTTGCACCCTCTCCCTCCTCTCACCCCCTCTCTTATCTAGTCTCCCTCTCTCCTCTCCTCTCACCCCCTCTCTTATCTACTCTCTCCTCTCGCCCCGTTTCTCTCCTCTACTCTCCCTCTCTTCTCTTCACTTATCCCCTCTATCTCCTCTACACTCCCTCTTTCTCCTCTCCTCTTGCCCCCTCTCTCCTCTTATTTTACCCCCTGTCTTTCCTCTCATCTCATCCCCTCTGCCTGCACTCCACTTCGTGAGATGCCCCACTGACAGCTTGGTTGCGGTCGAAGTATAGAGGCATCTGAATGACTCGCTCCCCTTTCTCTCTGTTTTTCTCTCTACCTCCCTCCCTCCTTTTCTGAAATCTGCCTTCCCCTCGCTCTTCCCCCCTCACACCTTGCCTTTACACTGGGCAGAGCACCGCTCTGGAGGAAGCCATTTGGAGGAAGGTGCCCTAGCCTCTGCAGAGAAGAGCGGAGGGAGGGCTGGTGATAGCTCCCAACCCCTGGCTATCCTCTATTTACTTTGAATTTACTGTGCAAATTACTCACTTGGGACGGAGTCAGGGACTGCAGGGAGTTTAGCAGTTGAGCCATGGTGTCATTTAACCGTAGGCCCACGGAAATGCCGTAGCATCACACTTAAAATAGCGCAGATTCCTTTCCCTCCCCCTGCAAGGGCCATCCACAAAATGAGTCCCATCTATTTTATCCCTTTAGGCAACCTCATGGTATCCACCATACTTGCTGTGTCATGCATTCAGTCTGCAAATCATCATTTTTCCCCCTCTGAACAACTCGTGTATACTGAGGCAGCTTTGCTCTTAGCTATTGAACCCCAGCCTCTTTTTTTTTACCCACCAGTTCCTCTTTGGTCTCCTTGGTGAGGGAATGGCAGAGGTCAGCCACAGGTGCTGTGTCAGCTGCACTGTCCTTTTTTGAAGGAGAGTCTGCCCCTGAGGTTTTGAGCCTCTGAGATGCATTATCTTTGGAGACTTAAATGTTCCATTGTGCCTAAATTGTTTTTTCCCTGTTCACTAGTTTAATTTGGGTGTTATTGGTGTACCTTGTTTGAACATCCCCATTTGTCATTATCAATCATTTTATTTGTGGCTGTAATTAGTGGTTGATTTATTTCTTCCCCTTCATGTCTGACACAATGTATCCCTCTATAAAGGCTATACTGTCTTTACGACCCTAATCAATCAGTTCTTTGTACCTTAATAAACGATTTGTGGTTCACGATTGTTTTGAAAGTTTCTCCAGATAAAAATACCTGGTTTCCTCAGCACAGTCTCCTGCTGTGCAACCCCTTTTGGATCAGGACCCATAGCAGATTGATCTGATGGGCCTGTATAGATACGAATGGGATGAGAAGCGAGGAGCGCTCCTGTTTCTCTGCTGTTCTACAGCCATTTTCCTGAAGGAGCAATTTGTCCTGTAAAGCCATTTAAGGAGCAAGATGAATGGGGCCCATTCGCTCCCATTGTTTGAAACAACACAGTGATGCCACGGCGAGGAGCAAAGAAATAAATCACCACATGATATGTGCCCAACAGCTGTTTCATGACCTATTTACTCCAGAATCTACTAACTTTCTTTCTTGCTTTTCGGAATGTATTTTTTGTCTTGTTTACCATACTTAAAAGAATTTAAGGCTTTGAATAGTAGGTGTGTTAAATAGGTATAACTCACACATGTAAATGTGTCACTCTGTTTTAACTTAAATTGTGCAAGAGAAGCACACCAAGGCAGATCACAAGAAAATGGTGATGTTGTTGAGCTTCCAACTCTCACAAACTCTGCAAAATCTGTCTCCAGCACTCATTCCCACTGTTTCCTTCCCCTTGTCAGCATGACATGTGTGTGGGGGTTAAGTAAGGGCTGCTTGCGGGGAGTTTGGACATATTTTTAGGCCTGGCCCTCACTACTGAATGCGCCATAAATCAAAACTCCTTATTAAATCTGGTAGATAGTTCCCCAAACAGCCATTTGTCATCTATGAAAGAATAACCCTTGTCTGAGAATTCTAGAATGAGATTACCAAGGATACCCACACCATCTGCCCGTAGCTGCCCTGCGAGGTCTATTTCAGCCCCTCGTTACAATGTAACACCTCAGCGGTTCAGCTTTAGAATAATGCATTTTTCTGTTTTCCAAGGTTTTAGTGGCCTCGACGTGTTAAACCCTCCCAGTGCTGCATTAAGACCTGCTGCGGCAGTGCATGAAAGGGCTCCCAAATCAACGCCTTGCTAAGACACGCAGGGGCTGGATGGATCACTGTTATGAAAATCTCACGTGGGCGTAAAAAAGCCCCAAATGGCTCCAGAACCCACAAGGTCGGTGAAGTGGCTGGGGCAGTGAAAGGGTGGGGTTGGTGGGTTTTATTGTGTTTTACAAGTGAAGTTAAATCTGAGGAGTTTAGCAGTAATGAGCTCAGCTGCTTCCTCTCCTCCCACCCGCCACCTCCTCCCACCCGGATAAGCCCTATCGGTGTTCCTCCTCTGCCCCACAGCAAAGCCAGGAGGTGGTGGAGCTGGAAGGGGATCCATCAGATTGCACATCTCTCCCCGAATGCTGCACTGTGGAGATGCCTTCGTCTGCTGCCCGTGACAGTGTGTTGGCGGACATTGGCTCAAGCTGACCAGAGGGGGGTGGACAGATTGATGAAGGGGTTTTGGTCATCGGTGCATCGTTTTCCTAAAGCAGCTGATTTCTCTCCGCAGCTTGAGAAACTCAAAGGCAAAAGTTAAGTGAAGGACATTCAAACAAGAGGGAGGGATGTGATGGGGGGGTGGCAGATGTAGAGACTATTTATGAATATTCATCTGGAGATGGCCATACAGTACCTCAAAGGAATTATATGTTATGCAAGGCTCTGTTTTCTCTCTCACTAAGGGGGTGCACATGTCTGTATAATGATCTACCACAGGGGGCAGGGCGCACAGTTATACTTTGCTCTGTTTTCATATAGCTTTTTAGAGTGTTCAGCAAATCCTCCCACTTTTGACAGCTGAGCTGACTGGATGTTATTCGCATCATGAAAGTTTCAGGCTTAATGAGAAGAAATTAAAGGCTATGGTATGTGTTGTTTGCTTAACTACAGCAAATATGCTGACTAAAATCAGACTAAAGCATCCGTAAACAACAAAGGCAGAACTTCGGCAACAAATATTCCAGCATTAATTGGCTTCATTAAAATGGACATGCCACAATAGCTTGAACAAACGAAGAAAGCATTACAGCCAACAACTTTTATAAACAAATAGTTTAGGGGATACCTGTGATGGTAAGGTCTTTACAGGGATTTCAGAGCAGCTCAAACAGCACAGCATTGCATTGGATAGACTGACATATTTGACCCCATTACCACTGTATGGCCAGAACTCCAGAGACTGCAGAAGATATTCACCACACAATACTACACATCACACATGAGAACTACACATCTCGCATCCCTACACATCACATACAATGCTAAGTGTTCCCACACATCACACATTGTGTTACACACAATGCAACAGATATTTCTGCACATCACATGAGTTGCTACAAGTTTCTACACATTACTTATCACACATGATACGCTACATATAATCACACATTATTACACATTATTACACATTACTACACATCACACGTGTTATTACTTGTGTTACTACACGTGTACTACATATGTTAATACAAATAACAGATGCCTCACCTTTTGTAAGGATGGACGGCAGACTTGCCTGGTAGGTGAGAATCTGCAGTGACTCCACAGGGCTTTAAGTTGGTTGAGACGGGCTTGTCTGGTGCCAGCTTGCTTGAGTTTGATGAGACGTCCCTATCTGCATGCTAAGCAGGGGCTGTGTTATGTTGGGGCATGCCTGTCTAAAAGTGAATCTGCAAGCTAGGGGTTATGAACGTTTGTCAAAAGGAAAAAGGTGCTTGCTGGCTGACTCCTCTACCCAGCCCTCCCAGCAATGCTGCACTGCTCGGCTTCAAATGGATACATCTTTCTGGTTAGGCTGCGGCTCAAAGAGCTCACTGCACTATGGTAGCTGCACTGCATTGTGGGTAGCCGAGGACAGGCCTGTAGCTTTACCAGAGTTGATTGAAGACATCAGTGAGTCTCAGTGTGGAGCACCACTGTGGAGTGTGATGCTGCTTAGCAGGAGCCAGTCATGATGATTATTATATGTACTTCACAATCACAGATCTCCTGAGTGAAACATACCTGCTTACAATTATCTTTACTGACAATATAACTATAATATGTTGAAATATATTATGAAATTTGCTGTCTTTTCAAGTTAATGACACTATAATTATAATCAATAATAACAAATCACCGGTTTTATCACCCTGCAACTTATTATTTTGCTATCATTCAAATCAATTTACCTTTTAAGATTTCACATGTCTTATTACAAGTAGTGTAGAAATGCCAAAGTTGAATGTTTGCCCACTGAAAAATAATTTCCCTCATGTGATAAAATTACAAAGCAATCTAAAATGCCCTAACATTGTATGCCGTTGTAGACACAGTCAGACTGATTCTGAACATGGTCAGGTGCTGGCTTCAAACTAAGTAAGAACGCAAGTTCACATATTGAGTTTAACACTAAAGGACAAATGTATTTATTACACATATGGTATTTGATGGATTGATTAATTGATTGATTGATTGATTGATTGATTTCATGACAAAGCATTCAATCCAACTAAGTCTTGAGACATACTCCATCAGTAAGCATAAGCAGTCTAGCACAGACATGCTCCATCAGTAAGCATAAGCAGTCTAGCACAGACATGCTCCATCAGTAAGCATAAGCAGTCTAGCACAGACATACTCTAGCAGTGGCTATGGGTAGTGTAGCAGTGGCTGTAAATATTCAAACATGCAACATGGAGTGTCCCAGTTGGAGGCAGGCTGCTTCTCTTACTTAAAGTAGAGCCAAAGAATTTGACAGACCACACTTCCTGTTATCAATCTGAATTACAGGGTCAGGCAACTCTCTAAGCCCTTGCAGTCTTCTCGTTGAGGTGCAAATATCGGCCATGAGAGATTTTTCCCCACACTACACAGACCACCTGCATATGCCAGCAGGCTGCATTGCCTCGTTAGAGGTGGGAAAGATTGCTTTTAGCTCTACTGTAGCGGATGTGCTTGTCAGGCCAAATCTGATCTAGAATTCAGAGGAGCATCAAGTTGGGCAAATGCGAGAAAGGCACAAGGATCTGTGAGCGAGTAATGATTCAACTGCCCTGATGGACAGCACGTGGGATATACACACAGTGCTACACAGACATGCAGCAGTCTGTGTTGCTGGGGAGGGGAAGTGAATGGGAGAGTGGATAAATATTTCACTCAGTGTATTGGAGCTCCCTGTAGAGATCGTTTGCAAGAACCTTTTATGGCTCTTGTCAGGAACCATTGGTGTTGATGGCTCACATCCCAAGATGGTGGTGTCAGCCCCACTCGTTTGTCCCTAGTCACCTCAAGATACTCTTTAACTTTGTGTGATTGTGTGTGTCTGCGTAAGAAAGAGAGAGAGTGTTTGTGTGATCCCTAGCCTGGCTATAAGCATACCTACACACTTCTGCTGGAATATTTTCTCCTTACAGTGGTAGTCTGGGTTTGCTTCCACTGACATGGATGACTCTGGTAGAATCTTTACCAGGCCAATCAGAAAACAAAGGGAGTGTTCATGAGCGATGATGTTGACTTTGTGCTACATTTGATACATATAGTGCATAAGCAGTTGTATAACCAGGCTATAGCGATTGGGTAAAAGCAGATCCAATCGTTTTAAACTTCAGCAGACTGTACACCTCCTGTAATCCACCTGCAATCGTTTCTCAATGCAGCACTGCCAGACCCTCTGTATGGAATGAAATATAGTAGGAGGGGCTGGCTTACCAGACTATGTGCTCCTCTCAGTTTCGAGAGTTTGTGTGAGTTAGTAACTGATAGGAGAAAAGTTGAGAGAAAGAGATATGTCAATTTGAAAGCGAAAAAGTCCTCAAACCACACTGCTTGCACATGTCTCTTTTGTCAAGTCTGTGTCTTTGAGGAAGTGAACTGTCAGAGCAGAAGTGAGGTCCAGCACCATCAAAATGCAGCCCTTCTCTCTGTTCACTGATTGGTTATTAGAATTTCTAGTTGTAAAATGTAAAGCCCTCAGGTCCTGTCAGTGATTGTCAAGGCCTAAAGTGAGCGAGCAAACAAATAAACGAGTGAATGTTTTTCTCAATATGAATTGGTTGTTTTTTGTTGACGTCAGTAAGGAGTTAGTGTTTCCCTCAAAAAATAAGTGCATATTGTTGTAGTTGTGAGAGTGAGAGTGTGTGAGTGAGTGGAAGGAAGTCTCTCCATATGTAGGCAAAGAGCATTGGTGCAGCTGCCTGATACAGTTGAAGATGTTTAGTAAACAAAGATTTTTGGCTAATCAGGCCGTGCCACCATGTTTCTCTCTCTTTCTCTGTCTCTGCCCTGTCTTTCTCACGTACTCTCTTCCTCTTAATCTTTCTCTTTCTCTCCCCCTCCATTTATCTCCCTCTCTGTCCATCTCTCTCTCTTTGCCCCTCATCCCTCACTCTTACTGCCTCTCTCCTCTCTCTCTTTGATCCTTCAGGAATGGTCTGTCTGCCAAGAGGCAGCTGGAACTGACTCAACCGATTTAAAGGAGCTGGAGAGATTTCTAAAAATACAGGGGGCTGCGGGAGCTATCGATTAATGTGGAGTGAGTGTGTGTGTGGGGTGGGGGGGTGGAGAGGGGATTTTCTGGTGTGTGTATGTGTATGTGTATGTGTATGTGCATTTGTTCAGTCTTTTATGCTGTGTGTGTGTGAGTGGGTTAGTGACTGAGTTGTGTAGTGTGTGGGTGTGTTGTTGAGGATGTGGGGGGGGTGGGGGGTGCTGGACTCACTGATGCCTGACCACCCCCCTTCGCTTCTCACTCCTCCCTTCCCACCCCCAGGTGTCCAGACAGAGCTCCATATTCTCTTCTGCACTATAGGCCCAGTGGGGGGGGGTTGGGGTCTGGGGTTGACTTAATCATGGGTCAAAATCAATGCTGGAGCAGTACCCAGCTGAGAGACCCTGAGCAGCCTGTCCTATGAGCCTCTCTGCTGCACTGCCTGTCCCCACTGGGTTTGAGCGAGGCTCACCCAGAGCTGCAGCAGTACTGTCAGACATCTGAAGGGGCTGCATCTCCCAGCTTCTGTGTGACTGATTGGGTGTTTGTGGCTGATAAGTGTGTCTATGGAGTGTGTGTGTGTGTGTGTGTGTGTGTGTGTGTGTGTGTGTGTGTGTGTGTGTGTGTGTGTGTGTGTGTGTGTGTGTGTGTGTGTGTGTGTGTGTGTGTTTGTGTGTGGTCTATTCCCTCGCTTGGTGCTCACATTATTAAAGTAGCAAATATTCTTACACTATGGGAAATAACCTCTTGAAATAGGAAGTGTTCATATGTGTTGCTGCCTCATTGGAAGCAGTGAATTATGCATTTCATCACACAGACCATTGAAAGAGAAGCTTATGTATACTTTTGTCTCCAGTGCTTTGAGCTGTGCTATTACTACTGTAGTGGTCTCTTAATGCAGCTCATCCAAAATGTTGCTACCAGCCCCGTGAGGAAATACTGTATAACTTCTTAGGCCTCATTTACATGGCATTGCGCGTGGGCGGAGCAGGAAGATGAAAGATGGAAGCTTGTGTGGATGCGTGTGTGTATTCACAGCAGGCATGTATGTGGCGCGGTGCATCAGCTGCCAGCCCCGTCTTTAAATGCTCATGGGCCTTTAATGCAGCCCCATCTTTAAGTGCACATAGTCCTGTTTCCCATTGATATCGCTTTAATGAACACCATATGTGTTTCTCTTTTTTTCTTAGTTTAAATGATGATTAGAAAGGATAACTACGCATAGTACAAATTGATGACTTTAATAAGGCTGATGGATTTTTTGTTATTGTTGCAAGACATCTCACTGTTAGCCTGGTAAACCAGCCCCTCATACTTCATTTCATTTTGTACAGAGTGTCTGGACTAGACACCGTCAGAAACGATTTCTTCCTGGAGGTGTGAGCGGTTCTTCCTGAACGGTTCTTCCTGAAGTTTAAAACAAGCCTCTGCCTTTACCCAATCGCTAACGCCTGGTCATCACGTATGCAATTAGCCTACCTACGCACTACAATTCAAATGTAGCACACAAGGTCAACGTCACTGTTAACGAAGACACCCTCTGTTCGCTGATTGGATTGGCCTTCCTGGGGCCGACTAAATGACCCTCAAGATGTCAGTAAAACTAAGGAAATGGTGGTGGATTACAGGAGGCAGCGGTGTAGCAGCTATACTCCACTAATGATCAGCGGGCAACCTGTAGAGAGAGTCCCAAGTTTTAAATACCTTGGTGTCCACATCACTGAAGATCTTACATGGACTGTTAACACACAATATGTACTGAAGAAGTCCAGACAACGACTCTTCTTCCTTCTTCAACTAAGGAAATTCAAGGTTTCTTCATCTGTCCTGAAGGCCTTCTACACTTCAGCCATACAGAGTGTACTAACAGGTAGCATCATCACCTGGTATGGGAACTCTACAGTCAGAGATTGCAGTACTCTGCAGAGAGTTCTACATTCAGCTGAACGCACCATCAGAACTCCACTCCCTGCTCTGCAACATACCTATTCCAGAATAGTACTTTCAAGGGCCCAAATAATTTTAAAGGACTCCTCTCATCCTGGAAATGGACTGCTTAAACCACTGAGGTCTGTCAGATGCCTACGCAACCACTTGACTAAGACTGAAAGACTCAGGAGAAGTTTCTATCCACAGGCCATCAGAACCCTGAACACACACTATACTGACTTTGCACACATCCACCACTCAGCACACACAACCTAACTTTACATCACACACACACGCACCAGATGTCATCGCCACCATTCTCCAACCTCCACTGCCTCCACAGCACCTCATGCCCCCGTCACCCCTTCTCCTCACATTCGGATGCCCCACCCCACCTCGGCAAAGTCCCCCCCCACACACACACACAGCCCTCATATCCTCCCCCAGACACACACACAGTACGCAGTACATAGCCTGTCTCATGCCACCCCCCCCCCCCTAGACACAGCCCTCACCACCACTCCCCCACACACACCCACACAGCAAGTAGCAAACAGCCTTGCTCCTCGCCTCATGCCCCCCACGCAGCCTCTCGTCCCCCCAGGACACAGCTCTTGTGCGCCCCATGCCCCTTCACCCTCCTCTCCTCACACACAGCCCTCACCCTCCACACAGCATGCAGCATATAGCCTTGCTCCTTGTGTTATGCCCTCCCCACACACACATACACACACAGTCCTCACCCCCCCATACCCCCTCCACACACACATACACACACTCGCCTCATGACACCCACCCAAACCCACACACACATAGGACATACAGCCCCCCCCCACAGCATGCACCATATGCCCCCCCCAATACACACACAGGACACACAGCCCTCCCATCCACCCCCACACAACACATAGGATACAGCTTGCTCCTCATGTCACGCCTCCCCTCACACACATGCACGGCGCTTGTGCCACCCTCACTGCCCCCCCTCACACACACACACACACATACACATACACAGTACACAGCATATTGCCTTGCTCCCCGCCTCATGCCACCTCCCTCCACCCACCCACACATACAGCACACAGGACACAGCCGTCACGGATCAAGCCCCCCTCCCACACGCACACACGTGACATCTTTGCTCCCTGCTGCCCTCAGCCCTCTCCACACACGTTTGTGTTTGTCCAAAACTACCTCAGCGCTGTCAGCTGCACACGCAGTGCCACCCCCCACCCCACACACAGCCAGTCCTCCCTCCCAACCATAACTGCACTTTATCCCACCCCCCCATCACCTTTTCTACCTCTGCCCTTCATATAGTAGTCATCCCCCCAAGTGCATCCTACACACTTTACCCCCCACTCCCCATGCACAGTCTAGACTCACAATCAACAGTTTCACTGCATGTCCTACTACTCAGTATGTCTATGCATGTGACAAATAAATATCCTTGTATCCTTGTATCCTTGTAAGAGATTCCGGTCCAGACCCTCTGTACAAAAGTACGAGGGGTGGGTTTACCAGGACATAAAAGAGGAGCACTTCTGAGAGAACTTCTGAGTTGGCATGTTCATCAAGCACTCCTGCTACAAAGTAAAAAAAAAAAAAAAAGCAAATGCATTTTTTCACCCTGGGGGAGTTTTACCACAAAAAGGGTGCTCATTAGTGTTAATTTTTTATACTGCCTTCCAATTACAAGGACAAGCACACAGGGTGTGTGAAGTGAACAGAAGTCTGTAAGTACCTTTCAGTTTCGCATTTCTCTGTTGTGCTATACCTAGCACCTGGTAGCACCTGGTCATATTCTTTGAGCCTATAAGCCTGCACTATCTGGGGAGGTGTGAATAAGCTCACGCCCCCGAAACTACAGCCTTTGTTTTGCAAAGTGAGAGGGGCGTACGCATAGAGTGGCACCTGGCAATCAGCACTGGAGCATCAGCGGAAACGTCAGCCCTTGTGTGAAGACCTACTCGGGTAAAGACAAGCGAGTCTACCTGTGTGAGTCCACCGAGCAAGGCCACCGACAAGGTAAGTCGCCTCTCTCCCATAGCACTTATACCCACAATGTGTTATGAAAAAATCCCTGTTGTCTCCTGTACATGCAGACCCCTCCTCTACAGCCAACACCACAGAAATCTTCTCAACCTCCGGCCACTGCAACACAACACACCCACCAAAACCTTCGTGTCTTTCGGACTGTGGAACTGCCAATCCGCGGTCAACAAGGCAGACTTCATCCCTGCCTACGCCAACAGTTTATCACTGGATCTGCTGGCCCTCACCGAAACCTGGCTGAAACCACAAAACACTGCGACACTGGCTGCACTATCCACAACTCATTCCTTCTCCCATGACCCCCGCCCTTCAAAGTGAGGAGGAGGAACTGATGTCCTAGTTAATACCAAATGGACTACGCTCCCTTACTACCTGACAATATCCACTCATACTCATTCAAATACCACGCCATCAAGGTAACAGCTCCACTTAAAATCTCAGTGGTTGTCATTTACCGTCCACCAGGAGCTCTTGGTGACTTTGTGACTGAGCTAGACACACTACTATCCTCCATCCCTGATCTCAACTGCCTGCTACTTTGCCTCTGTTGTTGCCTCTGCCTTACCCCCTCCCACCACCTTCTCTCCACTAGAGGTCGAAGCTGCCACAGAATTCCTCTGCTCCACACTGACCTCCTGCCTGGATACCCTGTGTCCCTTTTCCACCAAACCCATACGCTCTACCCAGCCCCGCCCATGGCTGACTGATACCATCCGCTCTTTGCGCACCACCCTCAGAGCTGCGGAACGAAAATGGCACAAATCCAGCAATCTGGCCGACCTAGAGACCTTCCAATCTCTTCTAGCGTCATTCTCCTCCTCTGTTACGACTGCTAAAATGGCGTACTACAACAATAAAATCAGCAACACCACTGACAGGTATAGGTATAGTTCCAGCCGCCTTCAAACAGGCTAGGGTCACACCACTGCTCAAAAAGACCACACTCAACCCCGCCCAGGTGGAGAACTATCAGCAAGTCTCACTGCTTCCCTTCCTTTCGAAAGCCATCGAGAGGGTGGTCTCTAAACAAGTTGTTAATTTCCTCACCCAGAACGACCTACTTGACCCGAAGCAGTCTGGCTTTAGAAGTGGCCACTCCACTGAAACAGCACTGCTGTCCATCACAGAAGCCCTAAGAGTAGCCAGAACTGAAGGACAACCATCAGTACTTATCCTACTCGACTTATCGGCGGCCTTTGATACAGTCAACCACAGCATACTGCTAACTACACTCAAACATGGGCATCACCAGCATAGCACACTCCTGGTTTAAATTCTACCTCACTGGACGCTCCTTTAAAGTGTCATGGCAAGGACAACTGTCATCAACTCACACCCTCTCCACAGGGGTGCCCCAAGGGTCGGTGCTGGGCCCCCTTCTCTTCTCTTGCTATACTGATGATACACAGCTGTACCTGTCGTTCCGACCAGATGAAACCATGGTCTTTGCATGCATCTCTGCCTGTCTCTCCGAACTCTCCGCATGGATGAAGGAACACCAGCTCCAGCTCTGTCTTTCTAAGACTGAACTACTGGTGATCCCAGCCCAGGAGTCAATCCACCATGATATCAGCCTGAATATGGGCACTGTCACAGTTGCTCCAAACAAGGTTGCTAAAAACCTGGGCGTCATGATTGATGACCGGCTATCTTTTTCTGACCACATTGCCTCCGTAGCGCGGTCGTGCCGTTATGTGCTGTACAACATTAGAAAAATCAGACCGTACCTGACCCAATATGCTGCTCAGCTCCTGGTACAGGCTATGGTCATCTCTCGCCTCGACTATTGCAATGCCCTCCTGGTTGGCCTTCCTGCTTGTGCAATCAAACCATTGCAAATGGTTCAGAATGCAGCAGCACGACCAGGCCCGTCGCAACAGGATATGCAAACTTGGCAATTGCCTAGGGCCCCCAGCTGAAAGGGAGCCCCCTGACCACGACTGGTTGCATTCAAAAAACAGCAATGACAACTTTGTGAGTGCGACAGCGCCTCCCTAAATTTTATGACTGGAAAGTGCAATGACACCGTTATCGGAATCCCACTCGAGGGGCCCCCCCTAACTAGTTTTGACAGCAGCAGCCAAGTGATTTGTTTGGACAGCTACCAAAAACTTTAATCATGAAGAGAAACTGTCCTTCAGGGAGCCAGAAGAGAAAGGAAGAGGAAAAGAAGAAAAAACAAGACAACGGTAAGTGCGAATTTACATGATCATGAATACCACCAAAGTTATAGTTAGTCGGGTAGTAGCGTGTTGACTAGCAATTTGGTAGCTAGCATTACGTTAATGTAAGCTACCTTGAAGGTAGCGTTAACAACAACATTTGATGTAATGTTTTGATCAACGAACGTCTCACGACACTCTCCCAGATTCACTTTAATTATGTATCGAAGTTTCAGTAGTCTAAAGTTCTCTACTTAGTTTCAAGCGAAGGTGGCATAGCTACCATCATCAGAAGTGGGTCGTGAGCATAAATATTAGTTGACCAAACACTGCGCGCATTTTATTACTTTATCGCTAACCACACCTATAACTGTTTATTTGATATCATTTTTGTGCACTGTATGTATTGTGAATTGCATATTAAGCAGGCCAAACATTTCTGCAAGCTGTGCTGCAATTAACGCGAGCCCAGTGTGGCTTTACTGACTGTAGAGGCTTTGCTCGTTTCATTTTTTCCCTATTGTTGGTTCGGTAAAATATATTGCTCGTCTGTCATACATGTGTTTCTGAGCACACTTGATTGGAACAGTAGCTATGGAAAGCAATAGCCTTTGCCGTTATAAAACCACATAGCCATGCCTTTTTCTCTCACAGTTCAGAGAACGTCTTGCCTTCTATACAGAACGTTGTCGAATTCTACCGTGGTAGAAACCTAGAATTTAATGCCTCATAACAGAAATGTAACGTTAATGCTCATGTAATATCTATCATGCACGTCAAATGCAGTCTCAAAAAGCACCAGGTGTGGCTAATTCATAAAAATGGGTATGGTGAGCTAGTTTTTGTTTATGAAAAAAAAATGCTAGCTTAGGCTTACATTTTGTACACTATGGAGCTCAGTCACAAATGTGCTTTGCTTTTATTTTGATTTGTGAGTCAGCTCCATAGTGTACAAAATGTAAGCCTAAGCTAAGATTTTTTTAAATAAATAAAAACTAGCTCACAAACCCATTTTCTTATGAATTAGCCACAAAAGGGAGATATGCTTTGCTTTCGAACAGATTTGTGAATCATCTCCATAGTGTACAAAATGCAAGCCTACACTGGGATTTTTTAATAAATAAAAACTAGCTCACCATACCCAATTTTATCCAAGGTTCTGTGCTGAAGTTTCTACACCCTCCTCAAAGTGATGACTCTGATGCCATTGATGATGAAGGTAGAGTGAAATTCTCTTATGTGGACATTAATACTGCCCTCTCTATATATGATATATGTTATCAAATAGCCTTGCATATTTCATGTTTTGTCTATACTAGTCACTTCTGGCCATTTCAGATTTTCAAGTGTGGGGCCTGTGCTTATGTGTATGAATTAGATATTTAGTTGTTGTACTTATTTGTTGTTCTTATTTTTCCACCAGTGCCATCAACATCATCTCAAATTCATGAGGAAGACAAAGAGGAAGAAGACATAGCAGAGTCTTCATCCACAGTGTCGAGGCAGATTGAGTCCACACCACTTCCCACCACTGATCCTACAGAAAGTACATCAAGCCACACAAGTACAACTGATGATCCAGTACAGTGGCCCAGAGTCCTAACAATCAGTATGTGCTGTGAAATTTTAAAAAGGCCACTTTTTAAAACCATTTTTAAAGCAAGCTCACCATCTCATCACCTTTAGTGCTCAGTTGTTACATTCTATGCATGCAAAATGTGCTCTTAGTGTGATAACATTTATTTTATGTGTGCATTTGTACACCCTGTTCAGTGTTGTGCACTGTGTGTGTTGGAAGTATGTTCAAATTGATAGATTGCTTATGTTACATATGTTATTTTCTTATCCTCTTATTTGATTTGTCTTTTTGATAAAGCACAGGAAACATGTTTTTTAATGTTATTTGCATATTTGGTGTTATAGTTTTTTTGTTTTCCTATTCAATTCAACTATTTTGTATATATACCATTTTTATTTAAATTAAGTTAATGTCTATATACCACTTTTATTCAAGTTCAGTTAATATTCAGTGTTGTGTTAATGTAAATTACATATTTTAAAATATATTGTGGTTTTAATAGTTTATATATAAACATATACTTTTTAAATAAGATGATTATGAATCAATGTGTGTGTGATTCTTGGGGGGGGCTCCAGGTTCCCTTTGCCTAGGGCCCCCAAATACCTTGGAACGGCAACCCAAAAGGGCGCATGTCACTCCACTCTTCATCAACCTGCATTGGCTCCCGGTAGCTGCCAGAATTCAACATAAAGTTTTGACTCTAGCCTACAAAGTCACTTCCGGATCTGCCCCTACCTATCTCAACGTCATACTAAATGCTTACATCCCGTCCAAAGCGCTGCGATAATACGAACTGCCTAGCCGTACCCTCTCTTAAGACAAAGCGAGGTCACTCCAAACTTTTCTCGGTCGTTGTCCCTCAGTGGTGGAACAACCTACCAGTCGCTACAAGAGCAGCAATATCCCTCTTGACCTTCAAAAAGCTTGTGAAGACGCTTCTCTTCCGAGACTCCTTTCCTTCCTAACAAAACTAATTTCTACTAACCATCTCTTTACATAGGTGCCTTTGATGTTCTCTACACATCTGTTAGCTATTATGTCCTCCTTTTGTAAGTAGCTTTGGATAAAAGCGTCTGCTAAGTGTAATGTAATTAATGATAGAATGTATACAAACAATATCTGCTATTCGTCTATAAAACACAAAGTATGTTTGGCACACAACACTTGTGCTCCTTAAAGGGTTGATTTGCATGATGTCTGAATCAAGCCTTCACTACATTGCATCAGCATTATTTATCCTCTGAGAGATAAAGACCGTTCTTAAAGACCTGGCTAATACTACACTCTCCCTCCCTCCCTGAGATGCAGTGGAATCACTTTAAGGGTCACCATTGACGTTAGCAGTGTGCTCACCATGATGACCGATATCACAGCCGCATGCGGTGAGCCCCAGTGGGGCGGCTGTGATCAATATGCGTGGCTCAGCTCGGAGCGCCACTTAGCCTCAGACAGACACCGCTGCAAAGGAGGGTTAAGATATGCACATTCTCTCTGTTTGTCTCTCTCTCTCTCTCTCTCTCTCTCTATGTAGTGTGTTTTGGTGGGTTAAGATATGCACATTCCCTCGGTCTGTCTGCCTGCCTCTCTCTCTCTCTCTTTGTCTCTCTCTCTTTCTCTCTCTATGTAGTGTGTTTTGAATGTTGTTTGTATGATCTTTGTGACGTGTGTTGGGTGAGCTTTTTCAGTGACAAGGACGGTGTCAAAGTGATTGTTTCAGGAAGTCTGTATCTGAAGTCCTTGAGTATTTTCCTTGGGATTAATTCAAAGGTGTTGTTGCCAGGCAGGTAAAAATGAGAGGCAGTGTGACTGCTCCATAGTGACATACATTTTGCATGAATGACCCACACCCTTATGGGCTCTCCTATCCTAAGACTGGATGAAATATCCATGAGCATTATAAACATTTCTGCTTTGACTGTGTTCTTCCACACTACACTTATTAACATTCAGTTGGCATGCCATAACAGCTCCTTCTCTCCCCTCACATAATGTTTTCATCCGTTAGTAGTTCAACCCGCTGAAGGCATTTTAATTCAGGAAAAGCATTTTCCTTTCTCACTTGTTGCTCTCCAGTACAGGCTGGCTTCTCCCCTGCTCGCCAGAGGAACTTTCATCTCCACTGCTTGAAAGAGGAAGATGGAGATGGGGTGGGGGAGAGAGATGCAGAGATGGGAGCGGGGGTGGGGGTGGGGGTTGTCAGAGGGTGTTGACTGTTGTTGCGTAGTGATGAAATGCAGTCACCTCTTTTTTATGGGCATCTTTCCTTCTGTGTGTGTGCCACAAGGAGGAGGCTTCAGGAGATACAGCTCCTTCACCTGCCTTCTTGCACTCGGCTCTGTGAGTTTGCAAGCACTCCAATGCACAGAAGGACTTTAGAAGTGTGTGTGTATGTAGGTGTGTATATGTGTGTGTGTGTGTCTGGGTGGGTGGGTGTGTGTCATAAACAGAATAAGGGAGACAGACTGACAGACTGAGTATGTGTATTGTGAGAGAGAAAGATTGTGTATGTGCATGTTTGGTTGAGTGGTATAAGAAAGAGAGAGACAGTGTGTCTGTGTGCATATTTGTGTGAATGTTTGTGATTATGTATATGTGTGTATGTATGTGTGTGAGAAGTGACAAAGACTGTGTGTGCACTTGGTTTTGTGTGTGTGTGTCTGCGCATGTGTGCCTGTCTATTTACTTACAGCATGTTCATGCTTTGATCTTTACCATAGTACTCAAGATGGGAGTGTAGTGTGCTGCATAGAGGCCCATAGAGAAGGGAAATGAAAAAGGTTTCAGAAGATGGCAAGTCTACAGCCATAGCTGGACTCAAGTAGGGTGGCCTCTTATTGTCACTGCCATTTCAAGAGCAGGGCATGATTCTATGATACAAAGGAGCAGAAAGCTTTCAGGATACTGAGGGAAACAAAGGTGAATGCAAGCTCACCTCTTTACACGCTTCACACTAGATAGAGAGAGGAACTGACAAGCGAGAGATTGGAGAGATGATTAACCAGAAGCTCAATTTTAGGGTAATTCAAGTTCTTTGTGCACTATTTTTCTTTTGCTGTTCGAAGGAGACAATGCTCTGATGGTGATCTTGGAAAATTACCCATGCCCCTTTCCAAGTTGTTCTCTGTTCTTTTGTTCAGTTTTACAGGCAAATTATCAAATGTGAGGCTGCATTTGTACACCGCTGTTAGACAGTGTGTCTTAGTGGCAGTCTGGGTGTTCTTTAGCTTGGTAAACCAGCCCCTCGTACTTCATTTCATTTTGTACAGAGGGTCTGGCAGTACTGTATTAAGAAACTATTTCTGCCTGGAGGTGTGGACTCTGTTGAAGTTTAAAACAGTGGCTCTGCCCTACCCAATCGCTAACATTTGGTCGTGGCATATGCAATTAGCTTGCCTACGCACAACACTTCAAATGTAGCACACAAAGTCAACATCATTGCTCATAAACACTCCCTCTGTTTGCTGATTGGCTAAGCAAAATTCTACCTAATACAGCAGTGTCAATGGAAGTACTGCCAGACCCTACAACATGTACAAAATGAGATGAAGTTCAAGGGGCTGGTTTACCAGGTTAGGTGTCCCTGACCCACCACTGAAAACGTTGGTCAGAGCCTGTGACAAGCTGACAGATAGGGGTCATAGTTTGGGTCAGCTGTGTGCTGATTGGCCACACAGGTCAAACCTGCTCTCCTTAAAGGAGAACTTCGGTGTAAAATGAAAATTGGCATGTTAAAACATCATACCGAGTTGGTATGTGTACTGAGGAGCAAAATTGATTTAGCCTGTTGCATTCAGAGTTTACCTATTTTTTATAGTTTGACCCAGAAGGCTAACAATGGAAGTGGTAGGTGCCCTTAGACGAAGCATGACGACGACGCTATTTTTAAACCATTAAAACAGCTCGAAGAAACTCCACATTCCATTGGTAGTACAACAAAGGCTCTGGCATTCAAAACGAACCACTGAGAATATTGTAAATGTACACAACGTTTATTTAAAAAGCTGTTCTTACATGCAGTCGTTTGCAGTTGTTTCTCGTTGCCGCCATGATCAAAGTCCAGACAAGTTGATTGTACTACCTCTCCTCCTATTCTTCCTGCTGGTTCGTGTTTGTCAATTGACCTGTGCAGACTTTCATCATGGCGGCGACGAGAAACTACAGCAAGGTACTGCTTGTCAAAACTGTTTTATAAATAAATGTTGTGTACACTTACAAAGTTCTCAGTGCCTCGTTTTTAATGTCAGTGCCTTTGTTGTACTACCGATGGAGTGTGGAGTTTCTTCGAGCTGTTTTAATGGTTTAAAAATAGCGTAGCCGTCATGCTTCGTCTAAGGGCACCTACCACTTCCATTGTTAGCCTTCTGGGACAAACCATAAAAAATAGTTAAACTCTGAATGCAACAGGCTAAATCAAATTTGCTCCTCCGTACACATACCAACTCGGTATGATGTTTTAACATGCCAATTTTCATTTTACACCGAAGTTCTCCTTTAATATTATTATCCCCAGGATACTTAAAGTGTCTCTCTGTCTATCCAACTACTGAGTGTATGTAGGTAGTTTAACTGGGGGTGGCACGACAGATCCACACCAGGTATTGAAAATGAAGCCAGGGGTGAGGCTTATCCATTGACTTTGCATGATGAACATTATTGTGTAGAGTTAACCAAGATGGTGGACGTGGCCAGAAAAGCCTCAGCATCTGTGTTGACTATGAGTTACATGACTGGCAGCCATTTTAGTCAACTCAAAATATCAGACAGTTGGGGGCTTCAACTGGCCAAGATAGCTGGCTAGTCCATCTAACTGGCTAGAATATCTAGCTGGCTATCTGGCATTAGCAAGCTTCGTGGCTAGGCTGAAATGGGGTGGGGAGCTGTGATTTTTTATTGAAGAAATATACTGTATATACATAAACAAGCACAATGTCAAAAGTGTGCCAGCAAACATTTGTAAATGTCATGAATACTGTAAAGAATGGCAAATATACAAAGTCTGTAAATACAAGTACAGTACAGTACAACAAGCTGAACTTAAATGAGGGGGGGAGAAAAGTTCCTTATACACTGTCAGGGTACCTTTTTGCTAATAATAAATGCCAGCAAGTCAAGATATTTTTAAAATTCATGTTAAAAAGCTTTAATGTTGGGCGCTATTATCATAGGGGGCAATTCTGTCAAAGCAACACTCATGTGATTTATCATCTAAAATTAATACCTTCAGTATAAACTCAGTGTCCAACTATTTATGTTCAAAATACATAATACTATTCTTACATGAAATTGTAACATTCTCACTACATTTACTCCAAAATTAAGTTTTTCCATTTTTGACCAAAAGGTAAGTGAGTGTGTGCAATGAAAGAACAAACGTGTTAAAGACTCTATGTCTCTATGTAAGTGCTGGGATGAGGTGGTTTGTGGTGGGTGGGGCCCTCATTGTGCTGGATGAATCCCACCTCACTAACCAGGTTGACAGGGGAGAAATCACAGGATCTCCATAAACCCACAAGCATCACATAGTGCATGATATGAAGTCCAAAGGAACAGAAAATGATGAATCACACACATACATACACACACACACACATACATACACCAGAGATGAGATTACCTGAAAGTGTTTGCAGTCAAGAGGGACCAGAGTTGATGTGTTTGTGCGTACATGATGGTGTTTTTTCATGCATGAGGTCTTGTCGCACTGTCATAGATCCCCGTGCTAAATTGCAGTAGGATGATCCTGGTTGTGTGAGTGGGCGGGAATGAAACCCCTTCACCACTATAGGATCTACTGCAGCCCTTTCAAATGAAGTGCCTCTTTTGGCAGCTTAAGGCAGACGGCGAACGCCTGGCACTGCTGATGCCAATCAATATTAACATGAAGGCCTAGTCGTCTCTTCATCTCGCTTGGTGTCTGTGTGTGTGTGTGCGTGTGTGTGTGTGTGTGTGTGTGTGTGGGCGTGTTGCAAAGCTTTGTTTGTCTTCACACAATGCTCAGTGCAAGCGACAGTGGTGTCGCCTAGCTAATGAGGCACTTTCACAGCCTATTATTCCTGCTGTCCCCGGGGTTATCAACACAAGCTATCGCCACCATCCAGGCCCTTACCGCAGCCTCTGACGATGGGGATCACAGCTTTGATGTGTGCGAGAAATCACTCTGCTACAGACCCGGCTTCATGCATGGTGAATTCATGAATGAATTCTCCCTCCTAAGGCTAACAAAGAAGACCAGTACACATAAGGCACAGATGAGATTATCTGGGTATATTTTGTCAAAGTAGTGGAAGTTGAAAGGGAGCAAGGTGTGTGTGTGTGTGTGTGTGTGTGTGTGTGTGTGTGTTATGAGAAATCCCTTCTGTGGTTCACATGGGTGACCACACCACCCCAGAGCCAGATTGCACTCCAGCACACCACCCATGGCTGGGCTTTTTCAGAGGCCCCAAGCTGTCCAATATCCAGAAGTCTAAGGTAGTTTGAGGACCATGTGAAAAACATAACAAGAGGCTTTTGGAAAAATAGTAGTAATAATCTCTAAAAGAAACAAAACCAAGGCGCATAAAAACAGCTTTGGATTACCACAAGGACTATATGGTCTACTTAGGGTCTGTAATGGTAGACCATAATGGTCTACTTAGGTATTCCTACTTGGTATCTCTCCCTGTCAGGGCTTGGGCTTCCTTCAGCGACTGATTTCCATCTCAGTAATGATAATGATCGCTTCTGAAGGGTTGCTAAACCATCTTTTAAGTGTTTTACCCTGATAAAAGCCTTGCTTGGTGAGAAAAAAACAGTTCCATCAGTTCAATCAGTGGTTTAAATCATGAAGTTGTTTCATTATGAACTAGTCTTACATTAAAGCTATGCCATTTTAAGAAGACTATCCTGGCTTAGTTTCCTTTAGGGGTTACTTTCACTTTAGTATGCCCCGCCCCTTGGGTTGTGGCACTGCCTCCCCCATACAGTACCAGACCAGTGTGTCCACAGCAATGACACAGTGTACTGAATCATTTTGAGTAATCACTGGTAATAGGATTAGCATATTTTTGGCGTGTCGGTCTATTATTCATTATTCCATTCCATTACATATATTGATCTGCCTAATGCAAAGCATCAAATTTATTAAGGCCGAAATGTTAAAATAAGAATGTAATTTACTTTATAGACTGAGAGCAGGTTTCTAAGCCCAGAGGTTTGCAGGAGCCTGTTGCCATAACCATAAATATTTTATTTCTCTGCACTCTGGACTATAACAGCGTCATCGAAATAAATATGTCACATATAGATGCACCTTGCCCACCTGCTTTGTGCCAGTGTACTGGTAATGTATAAGGTGTTGAGGTCTTCTGCATAGCATGTTTTGTTTTCATTTCAGGCAAATTACTCTCTTAGTTCCAGGAGTCATATTTAATTCAAAGAGTACCTTACTAATTATCAACAACCCAATGCATTCACCATACAGCCTTGACTTCCCATACATAAGTCATGAGGTTCAACTTAGTTTTAAAGAGTTGGCGGCAATTTGTGCATAAGAGCGAGATCTCAAAGGGAGGCAAATAGAGGCGAAGACTGGAGACATGTGAGAGCAGGCTGATAACAGTGTGCTTTTGTGACAGGAGCTGTTTCCTGTTAACAAACTGTCTGCTAGAAAGGGCTGGGTATTTAGGAGGAGAGAGAGGGGGCGTCGCACGCCTGCTTGTCTGACAGAGAGAGCGACCCGTGATCCTCGCGGCACATTCAGCACGTCAAGACGTCGCTGCTGCTGTGATAAGACAGGACAGCTCTAACCTTTTAATATATGCAAGCTAACAAAGTGATCATTCTCATGCAAAACAAATACACTTTCAAACGCTGACACTCTAGGAGAATAGGAGAAAGGTTTGAGAGTGTGTGTGTGTGTATGTCTGTGTGTGGGTTGGAGGGGGGTGGTTAGGCACAGGGCTCAGGCTATGTGGCTGATTGGTCAACTAATTGGCAGAATAAATTTCCTCTTGTGGGTTTATCTAATCCTACCGTGTGTGTGTGTGTGTGTGTGTGTGTGTGTGTGTGTGTGTGTGTGTGTGTGTGTGTGTGTGTGTGTGTGTGTGTGTGTGTGTGTGTGTGTGTGTGACGTACGGAAAGCCCTCTTGGTCCCCAGGTGACTTCTCATGACAGAGACAGAGATTAGTGCAGCCGCCTCACTACGGCAAGACTGGTGATGGAGGTGGCGATGGCGATGGGCAAAGGCTTTCTGGGTAATCGCTCACGCTGTCCGCATTCTTCAAACAGAACATCAAGCTCTAAGTGGTAGCCACTTTCCTCTTTCCCCAATGCTCTTTCCTCTATCTTGTGACACTGACATGTTTAGTAGGGGGCCATTTGGCAGCTTGACTGGCCATTGTGAGTGAACAGATTGTTCCCCTGGTCCAAAGTAGCCCATCACAAAAGAAAGAGAATCCATTCAGTGACTTTGCAAACTTGTCATCATGTCAAACTGCCACTGCTATGTCAACAAGCTGCCAAGAGGAATACAGAATGCCAGTGTACTTTTTTAACACGGGCATTGCACTCCAGGGTTGTTGATGCTGAATGCCAAAGAGGCAAATAAATGTGAAGACCTCTGAAGTTTAGAAATCCTCAGGATATGGCATGTAGCATAATGCTGTTCAATGTATTAATTCATATTTAGGTAACACTTTATTTTACAATTCTTATTACAGCGTATCTAAATGTAACAACATGTGATATTTTGTAATTACACTGTGCATACCTAACCCTAACCATAATCCTAACCCTAACCCTAATCCTAAACTACAGTGTTAGTACATAATGTTACATATTGTTACAAACTTTGTTACACTGTGCTTTACGAAATAGATGCACTGTACCAGGGACCATAAAATAAAGTATAACCCAGATTTATTGAAATTTCATGCCTTTAAAAAGAAAGCTGCATAAAAGTCAATGGGCCATAAGTGCTTAGATGTAAAAGGAAAATCAGTGTGCTGTAAATGTAATAGGTTTAATATAAGTAACCATGACTATGGTGTGTCTCTAAGTAACACTTTATTTTACGATTCCTTTTTTAGCGTATCTACATGTAACAGTATGTAAGACTATGTACTTAGACTGTACATACCTAACACTAACCCTAACCATAACCCTAAGGTTCATAATGTTACATGTTGTTACACACTGTGTTACACTGTACCTAATTGATGTAACATGGACAGTAAAATAAAGTGCAACCCAACATTAAAGTAAGCACTTGTGTGGGACACCACAAATATGATGGCATGTGACTAAGACGCCTAAGAGTCACTGTCGCATAAAAATCTTAGAGCCATAGAGGGTTAGCAGGTACAGCATTAGCAGGTACAGCATTAGCAGGTACAGCATTAGGATCTACAAGTCAGTTACCTTTAGATTCCCTCAGTATATCTGAGGGAAGTAGCTTGCTTGCTTGTTTTCCCCAACACCCAAGTCAGGAATTAGGCAGTTAAAAAGTCATTTAAATGTGATTTATGTGTGTTTGCTGTCAAGCTACAAAAATAGTATTTCATCTGATTTAATAATACACAGCTGGCTTCATCATAATTTCCATTTCCGATAGCTTCAGACAGCAGTAGTACTGTAGTTTCCTTCTCTCTCTCTCTCTCTCTCTCTCTCTCTCTCTCTCTCTCTCTCTCTCTCTCTCTCTCACTGTATGTAACACATTTCAACATCTGCGCATTTCTACATGCATGTGTGTGACATGATGTGAGCGTGTGCATGTGTGTGTGCGCGCACGTGTGTGTGTGTGAATGTCAATGTCCATATTCATCTCTGTGTGTGGGTGTGTGCTTATCTCTGTGCAGCACATCTACAGTATAACTGGGCCTGTGTTTCTCCGCATCACTAAGTGAGAAACTAAACATGTCTTCATTACCAGTGATGCACTTTGTATTGTGTAGTCAATTTATTATGCCGCTCTTTCCTAAACAAACTTATTGCTCATTGTTTAAATAAACTTTAAGTAAGCACAATCTCTCTGATGGATTAATGCATGCAGAATATCTACCTCCTCTCCATCCCACCACCCAGTAACCACAACAACCATAAACATAGCACAGCATTTATCCCAAATTACATTTATTATGGAGTCCATGTTGTGCATTGCCCTGTTTTTGTTGCAGGCATGCAGTATTTTATTCTCCAGAAAAGGATTTTAGGTCCTTTATATTGGGGGAGGATAGCAGGTCAGCTATCGTGAACCAAACCTCATGGGTTGTTGTGGTAAGAATATTCATTTTAGGTATTTTGCTGTGTAATATGTAGTAATGCTCTGCAGAAATTGCTGGAAAATGTAACTATTTTTGTATGTATTGCTGAAAAATGTAACTATCTTTTTTAATGTTATGTGTTACAGTATTTGTGTCTCCAGCATGTAATAGTGTATCATTTCATCTTTTAGTTGGGTTTGTGGTATTTTTTTCCAAAATTTAATTCTCAATACTATGTAAGCAGGGATGTAAACTTCTTATTGGTGGAAAGGGGCACTATGAGTCTCTCATGCATCCTCAGTGTCAGCTGTCAACTTCCTGCCATGATCGGGGATGCTGACCATCAGCCTATCATCTGATGTGTTATCAACTGCCCTGAAACCACCTCCATCATGGGTGTTTGTGTGGTGATCAAAGTGATACTGCCACAGCCAATATTTCTCTCTCTCTCTCTCTCTCTCTCAGACGATGAAATATTTACACTGGCAATGTTAAAATGGATAAACTGTCAAAATCCCGCACGCACACATTTCTCCATTTGTATCACTCTGTGCATGCTGGGCCTCCTGGTGAGTATTTACCACTTTGGCTGCGCATCTCCCTTCAAAGCGTCAGTCAGCGCTGGGGAGACCATATGGCGTGAGATACGCCCCAAGATGTCCTCGTAGTGCCGAAGCACGCAGAAGCGAGCGCATATGTCTGATGAGATAATGGCGACGGTAGCAGAAGTCTAATCTTGCAACCACCATGCACATAAAGTTCAGTGTCTGCTCATCATGTGAAGGCACGCTGACGCTGCTATAGCCCTGACACTTTGTACATCACAGCAGGCCTCCCTCTCAAAGCCAGTGATGCAGTCTGTTTAATGTCACATGATGAAAAAGTGCTTTGGGCACACTTAAGCAGATGTCATAGTTACTGTTTTATTTTCATTTATTTTTTTATTAAGTTTCTTAAATTCATAGAATAAACATCAGATTAACATTTGAAGAACAAAATTACTGTACTTGGATGATTTTCTATCCCTCAGTTTATTGATGCTCAGGTAATAAATTAGCAGTCTAATGAACCTATGTTATCTAAGAGTTGATTAAGGATTAAAAAAGTTTTTTAAAAAGTTTTATTTTTAACCCTTCTTCACTTCGCTGAGGCTTGAACTTTAGTATGTGTCTATACATAGATAGCTGTCTCCATGGCAACTCATGAGTTAACATGGCTACCGCACAAATGAGGCACAAATGCTCACAACAGCTGGTTTGGCTGTGGTAGCCATGGATACGGGTGGAACAGACTGACTTGACTAAAAGGAGAAGTTTCTCCCAGATGTTCGCTTAAAACACTCAAGTGGTCTGTTTGTCCCCATTCCCATCAGGGATGCATATAATGAAAAGCTTTCTTTTATTCAGCTCCTGCACACAGCACAAGGCAAATAGTACTCGCAGAGTGACTGGTGTCAAGCTTGCTGATTAGCGGTGTGAAATCAGAGAGGCTGTGCCAATCATAGTCTTAACCTGCTGCATGAGAATACCCAAATGCAGGTTGAACACGTTAAATATTCACTTCATATTCACGGATGTTTCACTCTTGTCCATTAGAGCTACGCTTGCCAAGTTCAGGCTCATTTTCCTACCAAAGGAATAGATGCTCTGACCTGTAATTTCTCTGTGCTTTGTGCCCCCTCTGGTGTGAGTGTGTAAGTGCACAAGCAACATACTGTATGGCACTAGCCTCTCATGTTTTCGGGGTTTTGAAAGCACTCAGCCTGTTCACTTGACTGTGATGATCCGTACCTTTAAACAAAAAACGACCACTGCAAAATGTCTGTGTAACCACTGTAAAACATGCTGCTGTATTTATGACTTGGTGGGCCGTGAGAGGAACCTGTGTGGGACTTTGTTTGCTATTTATGCCTGCTGTTGAAGCTTAATTACATGGTGATTTGCTCAAGGTGGTATCATATATAGGCTGCATGACTCATTTGTGCATTTTGCTATGTTGTTATTATAAGTGTAAATCATATAGGCCTAACTTTGCTGTGCAGTCTATTGTTTGTACAACATATTCTCCTATTCTATGGTAATCTGCTTACACTACTACTATGCTAAACTGCCGCTGTCATACTGCTATGGCATTAGCCATATTGCAGTTCGTTGAAGTACTGTGGTATGTATTTATTTGTTTTGCTAAATCACATTCCTGTGATCCGGTACATTTACATTTATGCACCTCATCCTGTTCTCTGAGAGGCAGACAGTGAACCCCTGACAGCTCCCATGGTAATTAAAGCTGTGTTGACCAGATTAAAGTGCACTTCGGAGTCATAAGGCTTCCGGCCCATCTGGTGAATGCAGGCCAAGGCTCTGTCAGGAAAGGGACAGTGACTAAATGTGTCATGACCTTTACCCCCAACTCCCATACACTTCCTGCAAACACTGTAAGGAGGTAAAGAACAGGCATCATACTCAGCAGGCATTCAGGAGACATGGGGGGACATTTAGGCAAAGAATAGCCATCTCTGTCTGTCCTATGGTGATTCAAAAGCACTAGTTGACAGTTTGCCCCCCTCCCCCTCCCCTTCCCCCTGACCCAGTTCAAACATCTCTCCTGTGCCCCTGCAGGCAAGGACCTCTGTGATTAAACAATATCAGGATGGGGGCACTTGATCAGTTTCAGATTAACATTGCTGGTTGGAGGGCACTTTGTCATTTGTCACTTCAAGGTGGCATAATCTCCAGGGATAAAGAAGCAATCGGAGCCTGTGTGCGGGCACTGCTTGAGAGTGGAGAGTGGACCTGAGGCTGTGAGGGAGAGAGGCTGGAATGTTCTAGTTCGACAAGGACATCACCACTCGTGATATTATCCACACTAATGCTGCCAACCTTTTGTCATCTTTATAAGTGCTTTCAAAGGAGAAGAACAGCCCTGAAATAAAAAATAAAATCAGGCTTTAGCTGTTTACATGCAGAGATTTTAATGCCACCTCTCTTAATTTCAGAAAAGCTTTTTTTCATCATTCAGCTACAGAGAGACTTGTATTTTCCCCAATGAAATTGAATTCTGTTCTTTTAGCAACATATTACACAACATCTGGTTGTGCAAAGGATCATTTGAGAATGATAAATCTGCAGGGGGTCTACAGAGCAAAGATTGGTTTTCTTTGTGTGTGTGTGTGTGTGTGTGTGTGTGTGTGTGTGTGTGTGTGTGTGTGTGTGTGTGTGTGCCTTTGCTCTGTGCCTCCTTACCCAGTTAGATAAATGAAATCTTAACACTGTGTGTGTGTGTGTGTGTGTGTAATGAAATCTTATCCCTGGCTACATCCCAGTAATCAAATCACTTCCAGTATTCAATATCATTTGGTCCAGAGAGGATAATCTTCAACTACACCTCTACAAGGTTAACAAAAATATACAGACACCAAAAAATGTCCCTGATGTACACATGCACAGACACACACATTCTCATTCTGTCTCTCTCTCTCTCTCTCGCTCGCTCGCGCTTTCTCACACGCACAAACAAGCACACACACAAAGCCAGTACACACACTGTATATAGCTTTAAAAATTCAAATATGCTGTTAATTAATAAATGTGTTGTTAATTACCAAAATGCAGCTCTTTATTCAATGTATAAATTACTGCCTCATTGCTGTCCCAAATTGCAAATGCACAGTAAAAGCTGAAGGTTTGTCTATCAGAAACAACTGAGTCATTAAAAGTGCAGATGACAGTCTAACATGGCCACCCTGCAATGACACTGGGAGGGCAGCATGGTTCTTTGCATGCATGGATGTGCAGTGCCCATGCCCAACCAGATTCAGTGCTGCCCTTCTTTTAATAATCAGACAGGGCCTGCCAAACAGGCATAATGCTGTATTTACTCAAATCCAGTATGTGTTGCCAGTATTTTCTATCTCTACAGAAAAGGAAAGCGTTTCATTTTCAAAGACAACAAAAGAACAAATATACACTTTTGGGAAAAATGTACTTATTTCAAGCAAAATTATCTGCCAGTGCAGCAAGAAAATTGTACTTGATTTCCTAAAATAAGAAAAAATACGGAGAAGGAAAGGTCTTGATTTAAGAAAATATTGTTTATTTGTACATGTTTTTGTAAGATATTTAGGAAAAATAAGATGACAAATTTTCATATTTTCCAAATGTAGTGTCTAGACACTAATCACATTTGCTTATAACTGGTCAATAAAAGTATTAAAAAAAACTAGAAAAAATAGCTTAAATCTAGGACAGTTTAATGTTGAACTTACAAGTGGCCCATACAAGTGGTCTCCCATCCAGCTCTTGACCAGAGACTATGCTGCTTAGCTTCTGAATTTTGTAAGGGTTTACCATCCTCAGAGCACCACTGCTGTTACATTCAATTCCTTACATTTTAATGTGTCTGTGATAATTGTTTTGAAACCTCAAAGTAACTGGTGTAGCATCTGTTTCCAATGTTTTAGAGTTAAAATAAATCAACCTACAGGTCTTCTAGTAAGTAAAAAGTAAAAAACACCAAATTCAAATGTAACACCCAAGTCAAATTTCACGTAGCATCTATGAATGCAACTTTTGAACAAAATGCTGCATTTTCCAACATATTGAATTTAAAGTAACATCTTATATTATGGTGTCTGTGTTACAGTGTATCTATCAGCCTAATTATGTGTAGTGGTAGAATTTCTTCCACAAAAACGTACAGCCCTGGAAAAAATAAGAGACCACTGTAAAATTATCAGTTTCTATGATTTAACTATTTATAGGTATATGCGTGAGTAAAGAGAACATTTTTGTTTTCTTCTGTAAACTACTGAAAACATTTCTCCCAAATTCCAAATTCAACTGACACTGGAAAGGAATGGCTCTCATACATCTAGAGATGCTGATTTTAGGATAATTTGCAGTGGTCTCTTAATTATTTCCAGAGCTGTACATTTTGTAAGTACAACGCTATTGTATGATATTACATATTGTTACACAGGTTGTACCACTGTAGTCAATTAGGTAGATACATTATAACACCGACACTGTAAAAGGAAGTTTTGGCAATTTTTATTAAAAGTAAAACCCATTTTTTACAGGTCTTTGTGAAATTTGGCACAAAGGGTCTTCTGACCTAATCACATTGCCATTTTAATTTTCCAAAGCGTTCACAAACCAAATGTTTTCATTTGCCTCCAGACCTGTTTGTGAGCTTTTGTATCATCTCGGACTTTGTATTTTATGAAAAAGCTGTTGATGCTTTTGCACTGACAATGAAAGCCAGTCACCTGTCTGTCATAGGCTACTGTGGAGAACCCTAGGGATGATCCATGGACATTTGTAATGTCATCGTCTTAGGAATGATTGCAATATTGGATTTTGTCAATAATGCTTGGGTTTTCCCAGGCCATAACTTTTGTCCATTTTTATATTGTTGTACCAAATGCATGTACCAAGTTCATTGATTTAGATATATTGCCTGATTACACTGAATACTACTCACTAGTATTTGATAGCAAAATGTATGCTTCTATTAAGTATATATATTCTATTAAGTATATATGATATGATTTAATAAAGCGATAATTAAAAGTACTATCTGCGCAGATGGCAGAAATCATTATTGTTAATGTTTTAATTCTATTTAAATAAACACGTGCATTTGTAAGATGAAAGTTATAGGTTATTTATGTTGGAAAACCACAGTCCCTCATAGCGTTAATCGAGGCATCATGACTCAGAAACATGTATGGAATTAAGTCTTTATGCAATGTAGTAAACAATTAATTAGCTGCACTATCTTGATGAGAAGACTAGATTCTTAAAACAGGTTATTATGGATAGACTAATGCTTAGGAAACAAGCAAAAATATCCAGAGGTGTAACTGCCAGACAGTTGTAGGCATTTATTTTATGTTTTATGTTTTGCCTATATTTTGTGTTCATTTTGTATGCTTATATTTTGTATGATTAGTGTTTTCCAATTGGCCCTATATGTTGCAGCTATATGTTGCAGGGGGGGGAATTTCATTAGTGGGACATCTGGCAAGGAAATGGCTCATGAGTTTGTTAAGATTTAAGCATTTTAAGCTAAAAGTTAAAAAATAAGATTGGTTTAACTCCCTTTGGTCATGTGGCCAATGAGGTATGTGTATATATTGTAATTTATGTTTCCATATGTTGTATGTGTCATTTTGAATAGTATGTAACTATTTTTGTCTGCTTTTTAGTTCTTATAGTATGTGAGATGTCTATGTCTACTCTGTGTTTAAACATACATATTAAACAGCCAGAGAGTCTGCTCACAACTTCTAAAAATGCATTTTTAAAAAAAAAAGGTTCTCAAACTCAAGTAAACTCAAGATAATTTTTCATGAAACAAACTAAAGCATATTTAGTCTTCATTAGTAAACAAATCAAAAACATTACATGATAAGATAAAAATGTTAAATTCAAGTAAATTACAGTAGTGCAGATTTTCATTTTTGCAGTGCACAGCACAATCTTTAATGCTACGTCACATAGCCCATGCTTCTGTGTGTGGTGAGGTTATCAGGATGCTATACAGAAGAATAATGTAAAGTGCTGCAGAGCACATGTGGCCTTACTCATAATTACTGATGAGATTACCATTGCAAAGCAGTCAGTGCTAATATGGTTAGCATGCGTCCGAGGTGTTATGACATGACTGCTGTGACGCCCCAATTTAATGCTTGTACAATTAGCATTCGCTTAATATCGCCCCACGCCCCCAGAGGCTGTGCTGGGTGGGTGTTAACATGCTGCTGTGATAGGTTCATTACCTGTGTCCTGGACTAGACCCTGTGGGGTGTGTGTGTGTGTGTGTGTGTCTGTCTGTCAGAGAGACTGGTTTGTGTGTGTGTGTGTGTGTGTGCCTGTCTGTCAGACAGAGAAACTGGTTTGTGTGTGTGCGTGTGTGTGTGTGTCAGAGAGACTAGTGTGTGTGTGTGTGTGTGTGTGTGTCAGAGAGACTGGTGTGTGTGTGCATGTGTGTGTGTTTCGGCCCATGCCGGCCTTGTGTCTGTGTCAGACAGTCTGCTCATCATCATTACTGAGCCTCCCACCAAAGGCATCAGACGCACAACTCACACACACTTACTCACTCCCCACCAACGCCACCCCACCCCTCCACTCCGCTCCTACACACACACACACACGCACACACGCACACACACTTACTCACTCCCCACCAACGCCACCCCACCCCTCCCACCTTGATGCTTCCACTAATCTTTGCTGTAGGGAAATGCTTCAGGTGGATCGTTCTGCCACAGCTGAATGCATAATCAGGTGTGTGCATGTGCGTGCGTGTGTGTGTGTCTATTTGTGTGTGTGTGTCTAAACATTTAGGTCCAATGAATCTAGCTAGTCTGTTTGGATATGTGTTTGTGGCTGTGTGTGTGTGTGTGTGTGATTTGCCCCAAGCCAGCCCTGTGCCTGTGTCAGAGAGTCTGCTCATCATCATCATCATCATCATCATGTACCTGTTTTATGTGTGTGTGTTTTTGTATGTGTGTCTGTGTGTCTGTTTGTGTCTGCATGCTTACAAAGCTGAAGCAGCTCATTTGTATAGTCTGCGAGAGGACCATTAGCTTTAGAGGCCTGACTGGAATCACCCAGGTGTCACAAATATGGATGTGAAAACGCCCTGCTCCTCCACACAACTGGAGGCATGTTTGTGTGTGTGCCCGCATGTGTGTGTGTCAGGTGTGTTTGCGTGTGTGTGTACCTGTTTTCCCTCCTCATCAGTTGGCAAATATAATAAGCATGTTGCTCTGGCAACCTTCAGCAGGGGTATTTATGGATTTGCTCATTCAGTGATGTGATGGGAGCAGACTAGACAGGAAGAGAATATAGCGTCTGTCCTCAGGTAGCTTTGCCTCAGTGTACTTATCTCCGAGATGAAAAACTGGACCTTAGGCACCTCTACAATGTTATACCCTCTGAGCCACAGTGCATGACATCTAAACATGAGGAATTATGAGTAAACAAACAAACAGAAAACAAACACACGCAAACAGTAACACATACACACACACACACACTGACACACAAAATACACACACAGGCAGTGTTGCATGCCCTCTGAAGCTTGTTCACAGCGATGACAAGATTTGCGTATTGTTTTCCCCCTCCTTCACCACCTCCACAGTGGACCCCACAGGGCTCGCCAGTCATTGTTCCTGTGCCAGGTTTTGCATGCGACGCGTTGCTGCTCACACAGGGCAGTGCATATCTAGGTTGCTGCGGCTGTGGGCTGTAGCGCAGGAGTGCTTTAAATATCTCTGGCAGGGTGCTCGGTAGCACCAGTGCTGCATTCTCACACCACAGGGGGATCCCTCAGCCTGCAGCGCCTGCAGCAGGAGACCAGGATATGCTGATCTATTATCATCTATTGAGACTAATAGCCATGCTGGGAAGAAAACGTTACATTGGATTACACACTTATAGACACACACACACACACACACACACTGTAGTAGTTTAGATCTATGTCAGCCCCAAATCCATTTGTTAAAAAGATGGTTAAACTCAACTGGAACTATTGATTTGAAAATTATAGTGTCTCGTTGTAGTGTTTAAATATTTAGCACTTTCCCAGATAGATAGTGTTTTCAAGGTGTATTCCTGTATGTTCAGGCTAGGCTAGGAGCTGTAAAAAAACTGATATTTCTGGGGTAACGGTTACAATTGTCTTGTTGACAGGAGAGCAGATGAGAGGCAGGTGTTCTTGTTAGGGGAAATCATTGTCACTTGGGTGGAGACAACACGCTGACAGCCTTGTAACCCACAATGTCCTTGTTGTTTTATCAAACTGCAGCAAGGCAAGAATGTGGCTCTGGGGCTGTTTGCTTTTTTTGTGTATTTTGGCATTTTTGTTTTGTGACAGGTGGCATAAGTGTTTTCTCTGTCTTTTTATATTTATTCTTCTGACAAAAAGAAACAATTTTACAACATCTGTTTTGTTTTTCCAATGACCAGAGTCAGCTCAGAAGCACTCACTATCAAAAATCCTGACTGAGCCAACAACTGTCAGAGTTCTGTGAAAGCAAACATACTGCAGCAATGCATCCAAAATGCTTAAGATGATGTAAGCATTTAGCAACACAAAGCACTTACTCACCCGGGACTTCCTTGTTGAGGAAGTAAATAGTCTGCATCAGTGGATATGTAGAGCATCTGGGAATGACTTTATATAAATATACACACACACACTATATATATATATATATATATATATATATATATATATATTATATATATATATATATATATATATATATATATATTAGAGGCGGGCCGTTATCGGCGTTAACGTGCTGCGTTAACGCGAGACTCTTATCGCGCGATAAAAAAAATATCGCCGTTAATCTATTCTCAAAGTTGGGTTGGGAGCTGGGTCTATACTACACAAACTATGATGACTTTCACCAAAGATCTTAGATTCTACAAAGATAAGCCAACATAATACGTTACTATGGGACCAAAATGCCAACAAATTCCTATTTCGAACTCTTAGAAAATAATTTAGTGTCTGTAAAGCGAGCTAGCAAGCTAACGAACTAGCTCTAGCTCATTCAAGTGAATAGTAGTAACTATAACAACATCATGTGCTAAACGCTAACAGCGATTGGGCTCACCTTGAATTTAATACATTGCTGTAGCCCTATAACTTTATATTACTTTGTCTGCTTACACTATAACCAGTAACAGTATCTAGGTGGGTGTTAGTGACAGCTTTCAATTCAAAACATTACGTTAGCGTAGTTCGCTAGCGTTAGCGCGCTAACAACCACATAGTAAGTGGTTGCTGCCTGACCTGAAATAAAGCTAATTTTCTCAAAATCCAAACAGTAACAACTTACACTATTAGGCTTGAAATTATTACAAATAGTTGCAGATTGTGACACATGATTCCAAAAAACCCTTAACAACTCCAGAAAAACGTAATGACCAATTTATTAGTTAAACTCCACATGTGTCCCATTCATTTCAGTAAAACGAACCTAGAATCTGCTCTGCACTGCATAAAGGGGGATTCCCCCCTCCCCCTTGCGAAAATAGAACACGGAAGCAAACGGCTCCCTTCCTCAACACTTTCTGCTTTCACCTTGATATTTTAGCGCGGATGTATACCCTACCTCTATATTTTAATGCGGATGTATACTTAGCCGAATTGAACTGAAGGGGACTCCTGCCACAACTGTCCCATGCGAGAGACTTTTTTCTTTAGCAGGCCATATTGTGCAGAAAAGGAGATCTACTTTGCCACCAGAAAATGTGAACAAGCTGGTCTGCCTAAGTGACTGGTGGAAGAAGGAGAAATAGAGCTTGGACTGATTGACACAAAGCTACTGACTGTAAACAGTTCATCACAACTTCTTATGTAGGCTTACAGTTCAAAATCCATGTTTCATGTTTCATTTAGTTCATGTTTAACTAAATAAACAGCTAGTAAACACAAGTACATTTTATTGAACATGATTTATTTCCATCACCAAGTATCAAAGTAGAACAGCTTTTTCAAGCAGTTAGTGATGCATTTTGGAAACAGGAGATGAGCCCCTGGTCTACTGTGCCACCTGGCTTAAGAAACCCGTTCTCAAAGACTTACTTCTAGTCATTATTTAGGTAGCACACATATTCTGAATGCCTTCGGCAGAATTCAAATGAGCCATTTTAATCTAGATTAATCTAGATTAATTTTATGATTAATCTAGATTAATCTAGATTAAAAAAATTAATCTATGCCCACCACTAATATATATATATATATATATATATATATATATATATATATAAATACACATCACATATTTAGAAGTATTTGTTTTGTAAGACTGGTATAAATGGCAGAAGTCACCTCAGTAGATCCTCATGGAAAAATAAATTGTTCCACACAGTAGTAGAGACATACAGTAGCATGAAGACACATGAAGCCTGTTGCTGTTGTGGATGCAAGCCCTACTTTATCTCTCCATCCCTAAAGATCAGGAAGCTATCCCCAGCTATTCCCACATGCCTGTCTGCCTGCCTGCTTGCCTGTCTATCGGCCTGCCTGTCTGTCTACCTGTCTGCCTTGTCTGTTTGTCTGTCTGTCTTTCTCCTGGGTGACACTGCTCCTCTGCAATCTTACACTGGGGCAACATACCTGCCTGCTCAACATGCTGTCGCCTAGCAACCTATTGTCTCTGCACAGCTGTCAGTTTGTGCCAAGAAGTGCTTAGCATGGCAAGTCTGCCTGTTCCCCAAGCTAAAGGCTTGGACCTGGCTGAAAAGGTTCTGAGGCAGACCCAGCGAGCTGTGTTCTGCCCGACAGCCTTGATGTATCGGAGAGGGGAAGACAAAGAGAGGGATTTGACATCAGAGAATCGGGACCGTAGTCCGAAATTCGAGGGCTCAGCAGAACGCACTTGACCTTGCCGATGTGCTCACCTTACAATAGAAAGAGAAGGGTTGGAGCTTTTTGTAGTCACATGAAATAATCAGTCTTAGATATCAATCTGTGCTGCTGCTAATTAAGCTGCACCCAGTCCCCCTGAAATGCCTTCCTAAAACTCCTCCAGCAGTCCTTTTTAATGTCTTCCTCTGATTAGAATTCAGATCAATGTCACATCAGGAGCATTTCCACATATGAAGTGTAAAACAGAAAAAAGGAAAGTTTAAGTAAGGGAGAGACAGAAACAGGGAGACAGAGTCAGAGAAAGAGAATCAAGAACAGAGAGGGAGAAAAGGAAAAAAAAGTAGAAGAGAGAGGTGGAGAGAAGAGTATGTGGGGCTTAGAAAGAGTGGAGTGAAAGAGAGACAAACAGTGATAAAGAAATACATAAAGCCAGAAAGAGAGATAAATAGATAGAGACAAAGAGAGAGAGAGGGAGAGGGAGAGGGAGAGGGAGAACCTCCTGTGATCTCCTGTGGATGCATGCATGTATCTGACTGCTGGAGGAAAGGTATTGATATATATATATAATGTCAAATGGAGCCCCAGTCTCCAGAACAAGCACTGGAAGTTCCTGCCCATTACCACAAAATCTGGGAGCAGTGGGAGAAAAAGTGTATGCCTCAGCACCCACCCCACCACTCCGCTCCTACACACACACACGCACACACGCACACATACAGTACACTGGTGTCAAACCCATCTCACATAAAGAAGGTAAGAGTAGATTACAAATGCCCTATCTATACCACCCCTCCTCAGTTGCACACACACACACACACACAGACATGCACGCACGCACGCACGCACACACGCACACACACATGCTGGCATGCCCCATGGTTCATGAGATGATTTTAAATGCTGAGAAAAGGGAAAAAGGGGACTGTTGAAACACTGAGGGAAGATCAGTCTCTCTGGAGCCCATACTGTACTGCAGAGCAGGAAGGTTCTGATTAGTGTGTGTGTGTGTGTGTGTGTGTGTGTGTGTGTGTGTGTGTGTGTGTGTGTGTGTGTGTGTGTGTGTGTGTGTGGAAGATTGGGAAGAATTTTCTGGTCTGTGTGCGTGACTGTGTGTGCGTGTGTGAGCATGCGTGTGCATGTGTGTGTGTGTGTATTGATGGCGAGAGGGGAGGAGGTCAACTCATACCAGCCCAGCCATAGCAGCAGCGCTGTGCAGCACAGTGATGGTGCTGACAGTGGACTTTAAAAAACAACAGTGTGACAGAGGATGGCTTCCTTATATTAAAGCTTTAAAGTTGGAGATTGATCAGGCTGCCGGTGGTCTGACAGTTGCCTCAGTGACTCACAAACACATGATTTGTGACACACAAATCCTGCCGAAAACATTAAGAAGACATTTTAACACGTGCTTTTGTAGTATCGGACAATTACTTTCAGAGTTTTTAGATACACCCTTCATTAGTGTGTGTGTGTGTGTTTCTGGGGTCTGGGTATCAAATTCATGACCTTGCATTTTCAGCATTCCGCTCCACTTATCCAGCTCCCAATTGAGTTGCAGGATAGCAGCAACATGAGCTTACTCGAAGCGAAGGAGGAGCAGTGGGTCATGGTTGGGTAGTCTGTGATATATTCAGGGCTGGGTAGTCTGCAGTAGATTTAGGGCTGTGGTTTCTGCGATAAATTAAAGGTTAGGTAATCTGCGGTATATTCAGGGTTAGGTAATCTGCAATACATGAAGAATTAGGTAATCTGAGATACATTCAGAATTAGGTAATCTGCGATACATTCAGGGTTAGGAAATCTGTGACACATTCAGCGTTTGTGTCGTCGCCGATATATTATGCTTTGGTAGTCTGCAATATTCAATTCCATTGTTAAAATTGTTTAAACTGTTCAATTGTTAAATAATAACAATAATTGCAATAATGATGATGATAAAAATAGCCCCATAGAGGAGACTTTTGTGTGGTTACCTTACCAGCAGCCACAAATGCAACATTCATAGGCATTTACAATCATTTGTGAGAAAATGTTACAAGTTCAGCGTTGGTATTTTAATGTCACATTTTGGCTGCTGGTGTGCTGTGTGCTAGATGTGATGTACTTTGGCAGAGGAGACGTTCACTTCCTTACAGGCTATCTTTAATGTAAACATCAAACTACTCTGCATGCCCTGACGTGAGTCATGGCGATTGGCCTTTCCTTTCACTCTCAAACTATATTAAATTTGCATGTTCATTAGCCCGATTTTCAACATTTCTTGAAGGAGAAACCCCCGAACCCCTGCATAAAAACAACTCTAACATCTGGGCTATAGCCCCCAATGTTTTAAAGGTGTCACTCCGAGTTGCATATGAATGTTTCATGTCAAAATGTTTTTCTACCACGATTGCCTCCATCAGTCAATGAAAGAAAATAGACAGAATAATGAATAAATAAGAAAAGGGCAAACAAAATGATGTAAGTTTGAGAATTACAGAAAGCCATGTCATAGTTGTAATTACTGGAGAAGTCTCGTTGCAGCACACATTCACCTAGCAAAATATAAGTAAGTAGGTGTGTTTGTTTGAAACGTTTAGATTTTGTATTTGGTGTATTATAACCGAATGGGCTTTGAACGATTGTAACCGATCATAGCCGAGAACCTGTCATTCTCCCTACTCCATCTGTTCCACCAAACTAGAGCAGCCTGAAACAGGAGCACTAAAGCATTTTTTCGCCAAAACCAGCTCACAGGGCATTGATTAATATAAGAGACCACCAAAATTAATGAAAAAAATGATGCAATGACACCTTTAAGTACCTAGCGACGCCCCTGGTCTGTGGTATATTTAGGGCTGGATAGTCTGTGGTACAGTATATTTAGGGTTGGATAGTCTGTGGTATATTTAGGGTTGCGTAGTCTGTGGTACAGTATATTTAGGGTTGGATAGTCTGTGGTATATTTAGGGTTGCATAGTCTGTGATATATTTAGGGTTGGATAGTGTGTGATATAATCAGGGTTGGATAGTCTGTGATATATTTAGGGTTGGATAGTTTGTGGTACAGTATATTTAGGGTTGGATAGTCTGTGATATATTCAGGGTTGGGTAGTCTGTGGTACCTTTAGGGTTGAATCTGTGGTATATTCATAGATTTGGTAGTCTGCAATAGGCTAGAATATGATAGAACAGGGTTGGGTAGTTTGGGATATATTCAGCAGTGGGTCTACAGTGTATCCATCACAGATATAAACTTTGGCCTGAGTTGAAGAAAGCAGAGCTGATAAATAGAACTAACGAGGAGAAAGAACTCCAACTGATAAATATGAGCATTCCAGTTTTCTGGGCTCAGTAGACAACATCACTTTATCTTTCTCTCTCTCTCTCTCTCTCTCTCTCTCTCTCTCTCTCTCTCTCTCTCTCTCTCTCTCTTTCTTTCTCTCATTCTTTCTCTCTCTCTATCTAGCTTGCCATCAGTCTGTTTCGTCTCTGTTTTTCTCTCCCCCTCCCTCTGTGCTCTTTTTCTTCATCTTTTCTTAATCGCTCTCCTTTCTGTGTCTCCCTAACCTACTCTCCTTCATTCTCTATCTCCAGCCACCCCCACCTCTTCTCCCCTCATCTCTCCTTTCCTCCCCTGTCCTCTCTTGCTCTCTTTCCTCTCCTCCTCCCTCTCACAGTCTAGAGTGCAGAGAGAGAGCCTGGCTCTAGCTGGCTCTACCAGGTTGCCTGCAAATTCATTTTTTTATTGGATGATTTCCAAGTTATCCAATTTCAGGACATACTGATTTCAGTCTGCAAATGGATATATTCAAGGTCACATACTCTCTCTCTCTCTCTCTCTCTCTCTCTCTCTCTCTCTCTCTCTCTCTCTCTCTCTCTCTCTCTCTCTCTCTCTCTCTCTCTCTCTCTCTCTCTCTCTCTCACACACACAGAGCACAAAAACATTAGCATCTTTGTAAGGGGAGTGGACTGACACTGGCTTGCTGTATGATATCAAATCTGAGTCACTTAGCTCCCCTCTGCATGGCTGCTGGAGGCAGTAAAACATTAAAGAGTGCAAATTGGCGTTGAACCACCAGATAGGTGCTCAGATGTATACTTTAACATACTACCGCACACTGCTGCAGGGATTGTTAATATTCCCAACTACGCCTCTCAGACAGTAAAAGGCACTTTGAAAGTAATGCAGCATACTAACAACTAGGAAAAACACATGTGCCTTTCTGCAGTGTGATCTGGTCACGTAATTTGCTGATGTTTGTCTGTTGTTTCTGTAGGAATTAAAAACGTGCGTATATGTATGCATGTGTAACTCATATGTCCTGAAAGCACATCCACAGTGATCTTAATCAAATGTAATTAGTGCTGAGATAATTACCAAGGAAAAGCTGAAGGTTATGTTTTTTCTCTCTTATTTCAAGACCAGCCTCCCCTTTCAGCTGTGCTCCTTCACTAATTACTGTACATCATTATCTGGCACAATAAACTGCCAATTAGAAAATGAGAACTTTAAGCCTAACACATAAATAATTAAATAAATGAAATAAAATAGGATGAAATGAGAAATGGAAATGAAGGCCAGGTGAAATGGTTTTTCTAAAGTGTGTTTGTTGTTGGCTTGTTCTGAGGGGCTGAGCATACCCCCAGTAATCATCTGTGGCTCTGCTAAGCAAATATGTCAGCGCAGCTGCCAACTTCTTATTTTTCAATGACTTCATCAGATGGAGCCACCAGACAATTTACCTGTGAGCTGAGCTGAGACCAGTGTGTGTGTGTGTGTGTATGTCTGTGTGTGAGTGTTTGTGTGTGAGTATTTATTTGTGTGTGTGTGTGTGTGTGTGTGTGTGTGTGTGTGTGTGTGTGTATTCGCCCCCCTGCCACTCATATTATCTGACTCACACTGCACACCACACACAGCTCATTTCAGCAGCACTCTGAGTTGATTATCAGGCCCCACTATGCACTCCAGAGCTCTAGTGAGGTGGAGGTGACTTGCACAGTGGCTGGTGTTCACTCATACAATATACCGCTGCACACAGACCTGCATGACATGGGCACACTGTATGTATAGTAGCTACAGTTCACGGTCGCAAAAGTTCACGGTGTGGCCTGTGTTGTGTGGATACACAATAAATCAACTGTTTAGGCAAACCTTCTGTCTTGAGTCTGGTGCCTAACTGCATTATAATATGTTGTGTAACAATACATGGTCACCATTCTTGGATATACAGTGTGCCATGCTCCACCATACATTCCAGTCGACTCATGATGCACCACCTCACACACCTCTAGCTAGTGGGTGAGAGTTAAGGGCTGTGGTGTGTCACTCACATGAGTGTTACACATTAGTGGTGGTAAGCTTGGTCCCCCTTCACTGGGAAGCCCTTTCAGGGTCTGGACAAGTGCCATATTAATGCAATATGTTGTTGTTATTAAGTCAGTGTGGTGTTGAACATAACATATGTGCTTACATATGAAACAGCTCAAGAAATTTTACACGTGACAGAAAAGAAGGGCTGTCATTATTGCATCAATGGAGCTAAAATATTAAAAGTGGTGTTTGCACATGCTATAAAAGGCACAGATAGCATCACATTCCTGGTTTTACATGTTCATATGAGGGGAATCCCAGAGGTCCACCGGCTGAGCTGAGCTTATCAGTTTACAGGTGGAAATAAAAACACTTTCCACAACAGTAAATTGCAGTATGCAAGGTAATGTGTTTTCCAGCGACTGATGGGCCTTTGGTTTGAACCACATTTACAGAGCAGAGGGAAATAGATCAATTTATGACAATTACCCATGGCTTCTCTATTCCACTAAGCAATGAGAGAACTGCACAAGCTACAGGATATCGTATGTTGCGCTTGGAGCAGTGTTCATGAAGGCTTCCTGTTGTCAGTAAATCTCTTTGGACACTGGATGACGCACACTGAGGACGTGTCTCTGTAGATATCCAGATGTGCACACTCTCAACATGTCTGCATGAAAGCAAAACATAAACACACAGATGGGCTGCTTCATGCATGCGTGTAAAACATCTGTTTTAAAAGAAATTAAATATCAAATTGGCAGTATTACCAGCTAGTACCGTTTACCTGCACAGTGCTGCAGGCTGAATTGTTCTTGAACGATGCCACCGTCAAAATACATTTACTTATTTTCTCTTCTGAACATTTATATGAACATATTACTCACATAAAAAAAACATCCTTCTGGCAGCTCAAATACTGAAAGGTGTTGGATGTGGATGTGTGGCTGTTCACTTGGTGTTTTGTAAAGTTTGTTTATATCTTGACACCGGGAACATTATGGCAAAAAAAAGAAAAAAGAGAGAGAGAGAGAAAGAGTGAAGGTGTGCAGCATGTGAATGAGTGTTTCTCTTCCAGCGCTGAATAGCTCTTAGGGCTTGTAATCAACAGCGGCGGATGAGCTGGCCAGGTCTGGCTCTGTGAGAGGCAGTCGGACGCCTTGGCAGTGCTAATGCATCGGAAGAACACGGTGAGGTAATGATCCATACTCTGTCACGGGAGGCCCGCGCAGCTTTTATCCCCTTTCTGGAAAGTGTCCAGCCCAGGATTTTACCTGGCGGCTGCTCACAGCAGATGAATGGCTATGAGTTAAATGGAAAGCTTTTAGAACAGGATCTATGTACTCTCCTCTTGTGGGGAAGCTGTGCGGCCCCTCAGGTTGCTGCATGCTAGAGACTTTCTTTAAGGCCAGACAGAAGCAAGGGCTGACTGAATGACTCAATTATCACACAGTTTCTGGTTTCGGCTTACATTTGTTTTAGCTGATTATATTGTTGCTCAAGAGAATTCACTTACATGTGGATGACCTGACTGTGTTTGTGTTCAGGAGAGTCGGGGAGAGTGAAAAAAAGACTCCCGTGCCAAAGACTGACTCAATTCCAACCCACAGAGACTGGCTAGTAATGCCAAGCAGGATCTATTGAGGAGCTTTAGTGTGAGAGAAAGTTCAAGGACACCCATGCATCTGACTGTCGCTGAATTTTGCTAATTAGATTAGATTCATTAAAACTATTTCAACTACTCCCTGCTAATTTTTGTGACCATTTATATGAAACTATGTGAAAAGATGACTTCACTAATTTGAAATTATTTTACCCTTATCCATTAACCTATAAAGGGGGATACTGAAAGTTCCTTTCCACATTAAAAATATGTGTTCTGAGCAGTGATACCTTTCATTTACAATATTTTAGGTTGTGTTAGGATGATGGCTATGAGCTGAAAGAAAACACAATAAAATGCATGTATACTGCCACAAATGGTGTTTGTGCTTATCTTTAAGTATCTATCTTGGCTATGCACAAACTAAGGGCAAATATATTCGTATGGGCACATCTGTACATTGAAAATTCAAAAATTGCAAACAAAGCCTTGGCACAGTACTCCATATGCACTTATCATTACAAATGTGTTTAAATTCACTTCCACACAAGCCCATGCACTGTGAGGTGGAAAATACTTCTATCAGCATATCATCTTAGGAACATCTTGTGAAATGTAATAATAATCTTAATCACATAATTACCAGGTCATTAAGACATAATATGAGGCTGATGCGATCTCTGAGTCTATGCAGGATCTAAGCTGGTTCACTGACGACTCTTTCTTCATATTGTGGGATTAAGTCATACATCATGAAGGAGTCTTAATATTCCTGACAGGTTTCATGATGAAACACACAGCAGATTTCCAATCAGTTTTGATGGCCCTTGTCAAGTAAGTCGCTCTATCGCCTTCAATTCGCTAACGTGCAAGCATTTAGTCATGCGATCAATCGAGCAAATATAGGCTAATTGCTCCTCGTCACAGCCGTGAAAGACTGTAATGAAAGGTGATTATGAAGCATTGTATATGCGAGGTTAATGGAGGCCCTGCCTTCTGTCTC
>CM050207.1:23954407-24131907 GCA_027475355.1 Coilia nasus
GCATTCTCAAAACAGCCCTGTCTAACGGTTTATCATTGATTATTGTCCTACGCAACATGCGTCTGGAAAAGGCAGGTACATGACTATACTCCCCGCTGTCACGCTAGCAAATGCTGACGAGGAGACCAGACTACTGAAATTTCGTTTTTGAGCCTCATTTAACCAAAATATAATAATCAGTAAGCACCAGATCACCATATTAAGTATATAATAAGGATAGACTTTTGCCCTGCAATAGGGTTGGGACTCAAATGGACTGTAAAATACATTTGCAGCGCTGCATAACAGTGCCTTCATATTCACGTCCCCTGAAATGAAAAGGGGTGCCAGAACACCGCGGCCCACTTCAAGCACGCCTGTTCATAATGTAATTTAGAACTTGTCTTAAAACTCCCGATTAAAAACACCAGACAACTGCAGCAAGTTCGCCGTTAACCTGGCTACTTTATTGTACATGGCTACATATAGAATTTACGTACCATTGCTCCCGCTCATTGCTCTAAATAAAGGCGGCAACTTGATTGGCCGGTGAGTAAGACGTTTGGTGATTGGCTGAGAAGTTTTGGCAGAGATTTCACTGACTGGTTTTGTGTTCGTAAAAAGAATCTGTGCTTGTGAATACGATTTGTGCCTGTGGGAGATTCGTTTTTTTCTCAAATACAAAGTATTTTTACATGTACAAAAAATCTATTTACAAGCACAAAACTTTGTTACAGAGACAAAACAGATTTTCACGCAGAGACACATTTTTTTTTTTACAAGCACAAAACTTTGTTATAGAGACATGACAGTTTTTCACACAAGGACACATTGTTTTTACAAGCACAAAATATTTCCACGTGTACACAAATTCTTTTAATGAGCACAAGATATTTCTACGAGTACAGACGTTCCGGCAGGGAATTCATTCCATAACACACACTCTCACACACACACTCACTCACACACCCACACACAGCAGAAGCAGCAGCAGCAAGGCAGTGTGTCCCTCTCCCCTAAGCTGTTCTCTCTGATTTCTCTGCTATCTCTGAGAACCAAAGCCCTGACTGGAGCCTCTCTGCTTATTCCCTCTGCAGTGCAGAACCCCTCCTAAATGTCCATGCGCCCTTTGTGCCTCTGTGTGTGGCCCACTGCCTCAACCCCATACCCCCATTAGTGCCCCAATGCCGCACACCATCCCCGGGGAGTATAGTGGTGACTGATGTCCCTCTGTAATAGACACACAGGTGCTGTGTAACATTACGCAGAATTGGTAAGAAAGCTTACTTCAAGGTGAAAACTTAAAAGGGGAATACAAAGTTATAAACTTTAAAAACAATGTGGATGAAACAAGGTAGGTCATCTCATCCTTCTAACCTTTCTTGAATACTTTAATTGCTTTGCTGTCTCCCCTGCCGCCATTCTTAAACACATATATTGCTTGTGTGATTTGAGAATTACAGCATTTATTTTTTTATTTACATTTAACACAGCACCCCAACTTGTTTGGAATTGGGGTTGTAGAATGTCATGGTCCTGTTTTAGTCATTACACAGTGTTTATGGTAATCCATTTGAAACAGGTGGAACAGGTGGTTGATTGTGGATGCTGTGCATCCGTGATCATACATCACAGTATTAAAAGACGATCATTAAGATCATTGATGCAAATGACTTTGACGATCCAACAACATTTTGCGACAGCTTTTTGTGTGTTGTGGGGTGTGCTGCCAGAACAAAAATGAACTGAATTAAAGCAATGCATTTGAAGGTGCACAATCCGCCCCAAGAAGCCCAAAGTTCATGAGCAAGAAGTCACACGAACATATACGATGGTCTAATGACAGGTCCAAGCTAATCATTTCAACGTCACATCTTATTAACTATGCAACTGCAGATGGATCATTCAAGCTTTGCTGTTATGAAACACCTGTGTCATTGAACGATGCATCGGACTAATGTAATTATCACCATTAATTGCTTAGTATGAACAATTCTGTTGGGAAACAGTAGGGTCATAGGGTCCATTGCTCAGACCAACAAAGTTGCTAAGGAAGTTAGCAACGACACTTTTGGGGAATGGACCACAGCACTACAGGCAACACACTAGCCTGCAGCCTCCCTGTGACACACACAACATACACTACATGCCTGAATCACACCCGACACACACGCCCACGTCATATGCAACTTTGTCATTTCTTGACTTTCTCCTACAACACACGTTTGCGGCACACACACCAGCCTCTCTATGCTGCCATCACCCTAGTATGCTCCAGTGGTGTGGAGAAGCCAATTACCAGCCTCATGGTCACACCGGCTTCCATAGAGCCTTCTGCAACACCCCGATATTGGGAAGATAATTACCCGCCACAGAATGGACTGCTCCTCTCTCCCTACCCTCCATGGCAGGCTGACCAGGACCACTCACACTGTCATGCTCTAGATCTGTGTCTGTGTGTGTGTGTCTGTGTGTGTGTATGTGTATGTCATTATGAGCTGATGAGCTCTGATTCATCATGACTGCATCAAACAATGGGGTTGTGTTTATGCCTCTGTAGCTCTCTTCTTTCACTATCTTCCCTCTCTCTCTCTCTCTCTCTCTCTCTCACACACACACACACACACACACAAACACACATATAAACAAACGTACTCAGGACATACTGATTTCAGCGTGCAAATGAATATATTTAACGGCCCACACGCACACACTGCCAGTGCCTCTGAATTCTACGTAAAACACACACACATACACACTGTAGCTTTTTCAAACTGAATATCTATGTACTTCGGGTCACCTGATTATTCATTGATTTGGCTATCAATCAACAATGCTGTGTGTTATATAAAAACAGGAACTCCAGACAAAGCTCTGGGCTGTATCACACAGTCCTCTTAACTGCTCCTGCTCCTACAAATGTTTACAAATGATTACAAATTGTTCGACTGTACATTCATTCCCATGGTTTCCCTTTCCCACACAATTCATGTGTTTCTGTTTTTGTGCTTCTGTTCTGTGCGGTCAATTTAGGATCCACATAGCATCCACTGTGAGAAATCCAATAAAATCATTTGGGTTTGTTTTTTTTACTCCATCTGACTTCTTCAACTATCCTGGGGCAATTTACAGCCTGAGGGGTTAAGATTATCAAATCAGTAAGGCAGTGCTTACTCTAGAAAGCACCCAACACCAAGAGACAAGCCGTTATTTGATAAATCAATTATATATTACACAACTCTTACTTGGTTCTTCCATTATATATGACTGTATTACTCTCGACACAAAGATTAGCCCTTTTTTGGTAAACCCATCAGGCAGTAAAATAAGCACACTATCATGTGTAGCGGTGTGCAGAGTAAGACCAGAGAGTGTTGAGGAAATCTAAGATCTTTGGTAAGACACATGAAGCTGTGTGACATGCACCATCCCATATACATGTAGTAGTGTAAAGAATGAGAGCCATGAGACATACAAATCTGCATACAGCAGTGGGAAGAGTGAGACATATACAGTGGTGTGAAATACACTATTTTGTAGAGAGTAAGACATATTAAGTCTTGTGACATAAACCATTGCGTATAGCATTGTGAATAGTAATTCGCATAAAGCTGTGAGACAGATACTGTTGTGTTTTGCAGTGTGAAGAAGCAAGAGAAGATGCATGAATCTGCGTCGAGCTACCCATCCTTCAACATGATGTCTGTAAAGTCCTGCCTCTAAGCAGATGAGTGCCTTGGTCTGTGCATCCTATCTCTCACAGACAACTGAATGGCTTCCATCACTTAGACGTCATCAGCACAGAGTACAAGGCCTACGTACATCACTCCAGCAAATTGAGACTTCAAAAGGGAGCTTCTGAAAGCTGAAACCCGGAGGAAACAAGACATTACACAAGCACACGACCGTGCACCACTCACAATACATCATGACATCCCAAACGAGGACAGAGGCTAAACTGTGTTAGGGAGATAACAGAGTGTGATGTTGACAAATTAAGCAATGCAAATGGTATTTACTGTGTTAGAGGAAGAGTGATGTTCCTGGCTGCCTTCATGAGTGAAACTATAAATGAATTTCCTTTAAGTAAAGGCATAGACAGAGAAAGCCATAAAAACAAATTCCATTACAGCATCATTTATGTTCTAAGACAAACCTCTTTCAAATAAATGTTTAGATTCAAACCCTTCCCTTTTAACTTCATCAAAACACTCCCAGTCCTCCAGGTGTCATGACAACCTAACGAACGGTGCCCCATTAAAGAAGTCATACTAAAAAGTAATGAAATGAAAGCAAACAAGATAAACTCCTTTTCAGTAGTGGGTTTGGGGGCTTTGCTTTCCCTGCTTCTCTTTCTTTCTTTCTTTCTTTCTTTCGTCTTCTCTCGGCAAAGGGAGTCCTGTCTCCCTCTCCCCCACCACTGAAAGCATTACCTGCAGTCCGAGGCCAGTGTCCGCGGCCCGTCACACCACTGAGTGACACCACTGAGTGAAGTAATGGCAGTGGCAGTGTCAGGACCTGGGAGAGCGGTGAGAGAGGAGGCGTGGCAGACGCTGAGGCGTCAGACCCTCCTTGTCTGCACTGATTTAAATACTCAAGGAGCTCAGCATCCCTCCCTTTCAAAGCCACAGTGTTTGTGCCATGACACACCTGCCGAAGCCATCCTGTGCATGGCCAAAAGATCCTCTTCAGGTCCTCTTACCAAATCAGCAGTATTTAAAGCAAGCCTTGCACACAGAAGAGTCATATTTCACCGATGCATGCAAACAGGTTAAAGGTCTGCAGTTTCTGTTGCTGAAAAATGCAAATGTGTCAAGGCCAATGATGATGATACAGTAACAAGACTATGGTTTGAAAAACAATCCGATTGTTTTTTTGTTCCGTGAAACCTAGGAATTCCAGAGCATTCTTCAGCAGCAGCACCAAATGATTGTTATTTTTGCAATGCGACCTGGACCATATATTTTCATTAAATGTACAGGGCTATACCCTTATTTCAAGGGCCTATTTGTTTGCTTTGGAATTGCTGCCATCCCCCAAAAGGATAATCTACAGAGGACTATTATTTCAGTTGTACAACCCTCTCAAATGAGCTAGAGGACATGTAACCAATGAGAAACCCCCTGGACAGGTCTGTCCCTGTGTGCTGCTGAAACCATACACACAGCAGTATAAATAGGACTGCAGTAATGGGTGCAGGCATAACAATGCACTTCATTATCAACAACAGCGACAACAAAATAGTAACAAAATCCCTCAGCAAATGCAGTCAGGAGAGATTCTCTACCTTCTCAATTAAATATGAGGTGCTATTAAAAGAAAAAATGGCTTTGAGGAGAGTAAAGACAAATACATGACATTTTATTTAGCTCCATTAGCTCAATGAATCAGTAGTGATATCATAAAAAGAAACATGTGGATGGCCAGGCTTAGCAGGGGTGGGGGTCTGGCACGTCATGAGGAGTTATCCATGATCCATCTGCTGCAGGTCCATTCATATATCTGCTGCCTTATCATCTATACGATCCATCTGCTGCAGGCCCATTCATATATCTGCTGCCTTATCGTCTATACGATCCATCTGCTGCAGGCCCATTCATATATCTGCTGCCTTATCATCTATACGATCCATCTGCTACAGGCCCATTCATATATCTGCTGCCTTATCGTCTATACGATCCATCTGCTACAGGCCCATTCATATATCTGCTGCCTTATCGTCTATACGATCCATCTGCTACAGGCCCATTCATATATCTGCTGCCTTATCGTCTATACGATCCATCTGCTGCAGGCCCATTCATATATCTGCTGCCTTATCGTCTATACGATCCATCTGCTACAGGCCCATTCATATATCTGCTGCCTTATCGTCTATACGATCCATCTGCTACAGGCCGATTCATATATCTGCTGCCTTATCGTCTATCAGTGGCAGGGCCTCAGCACCATCAGGCCGGTGGGTGGCTCAGCATTATTGTGGCGACGGCCCTGTGACCCGCACAAATAGCACCGATAGCTCAGATGAATTAAAAGCCCCAACGGAAATGAGTGAGGAGGCTGCCAAAGTTTTACAGCATGGATAGGATCAAGGCCAGCATTCCTGCAGAGCAACAACATAAAGTTGCAAATCAATCACGGCCACCACTGAATTAATAAGACCCCACACACAGCTCAGCTGCTGGGTGACGCACCTTCTGGGTTAGGATGACATGAAAAGGAACACAGAGCTGAAAGTGTTTGTGATATGTACAGGAGAAGCAATGCATGCACACACACACACGCACACGCACACACACATGCAGACACACATAGACACACACAGATTTAGGATGGGAGAGACAGCCAGATAGAGAGAAAGACAGTGAGAGAGGTCTAAGAGAGCTGGAAATGCAGTGCCCTTCATTGTGTTGGCAGGAGTTGTACAAAATCCCTTGGTAAGTCTTGATGCCATCAGGTTGAGCCAGCTTGAGTGTCATTTCCATATCAAACCCGAATCTGAGCCAGGAGCAGGTTGGGCCTGAGGTTGCAATTATATCACCAACTTCATACGCAACCTGCTCAGTGTAGTGTAGTGCAGTACAGTACGTGCTGTGCTCTCTCTCTCTCTCTCTCTCTCTCTCTCTCTCTCTCTCTCTCTCTCTCTCTCTCTCTCTCTCTCTCTCTCTCTCTCTCTCTCTCTCTCTCTCTCTCTCTGAACAACACACAACCTCAGCCAGTCTGGCTGCCAAGTCGTCACGCATGTGAGAGGATGCCGGAAGATCCGTTTGAGGCTACACCGTGATTAAATAGACCTGGCATTGACTTTTAAAAATGGGTGGTGGCCAGGGGCCAAACAGCTAATAATGAATGGAAGGCCTCTGCTCAATCTGTTCAAATGCAAATACTCACACACTCCATCACACACATTACTCAGATAGCACTCAGCAAATGACCCACTGATCTTCCACCCAGCCCAAAACACCAAAAATAAAAAATCCATTAATCCAAACAGAACAGACCCAGCAGCTAATACAACAAAAACAGATGTCTGCTATGGTTTCCCTTAGAATTATGCAAAGGCCGTGTTATCAATTGTGCCTCATTTCGTCAGAGAAAGCTGTTAAAGGGACAATGCCAAAGCTGCAAGGACTTCAAAATTATACAATGCTTAAGTTATCTATCAGTTGTGAAAATCTTATTCCTTCTAACCTCATGAAACTAAGCAGTCACATTTAAATGTACGTGTTCTCTTGATGTATTCTTGCGACATTTGCATTGTAGGCTATTTATTTTTTTAGTGACAAGTTGTTGTTGTTGTACTGGTGATTACAGTATCTTTATAGCGCTTGATAGTTTCAAATTAACTATGCGTCAGGTGAGAGTAAATACCTTTATTCATATATTATATGCAGAACGTAGGCAACGTGGAGGAAAACAATAAAATGACATCAATGAACGACATGGGCATAAGATGAGAATACAATTGGAGTTGAAAATAACAATTGCGTCGCTTATGTTTTAAAATTCTTTTAGAAGCTTACGCTTTAGCTTATTTGTAAATTTCTTTATGATATCATCTCATTTATCTTAGACAACCAGTTCGTTGGCGGCATTATATTTTATATCTATGCTGCCAACGGACTGCCGAGCCGACTTACCCCAAATAAATAAAACCATGAACAGAATTCTGCACTGGTAGAGAATTAACAGTAAAAATCTTCATGTTTGTCCCAGTTTGAACCCAACTACGTCTGAAGTTCAAGGGGGAAAAACACTGATTGTCACTGCAGAATTTAGAGCCCATTTTTAACTTGTCTATGCTTTTCAAACAGTTGCTACTTGTTACTTGCTTCTCCGGGGAAAATGTCCTCGTATGCGGGGGGCAACTCGTTCGGAAGAGGGTAGGAGAAAGGGTAAGAATGGTTAAGATCCGGATCCGTGGGCGAGTAGCCCGGTAGCTCGATAGACGGATGGCCCCCGCATTGTACCTCAACTCCTGCTTCGTCAAACACGTGAAATACCCCCAGGTTAATGTAAGACACCGGTTGAAATTCCGCAGCTGAAAAGTCTCGTTCCTCGCTGAAAATGATTGGCCCCGTTCCTTGTCGCTGAGAGTGTCTCCTTCTGTAAAACTGTGCCGTTTTATACCTCTTAATGATCACCAAGTTTATAAGCCCCAGAAGACATTCCAATGTGTTTAGAATTGTGGACACCACAAGTCCCCTCTGATAAGTCTTCAGCTGCTCGCAGAAGGGGTTTATATCCACCGAGTCGAGGCAATAGTGGGAGTATTTCCGCTCTACCAGTGACACCGTGTCGCCGTCCAGCACAGCGCCGGAGAAGGCGGTGAGAACTCCCAGCAAGAACACCAGAATCCCCACGAGAAAGAAATTCCGACACCCGGGCTTCCCCTTGCAGCAGACCAGTGCCAGCCCAAGTAGCACTTGTCCAAGTCCAACTAGTATTCCCGAGTAAAAAGCACCGGCCGCCGTCCCAAGGTGGAAATGCGCTCTGACTTTGGAGCCCAGAGCGATGCATTTGAAACCGACGACAACGGCGCTTATGGCACAGATGAAGAGCAGGCAGCCGGATACGATGGTGCACAGTCCTTTCCCACTCAACTTCATTATATTCCTCCTCTACCTCTCCCGTTCCTTCTCCCTCCTTCATCCTCCTTTGTCCTCCTCGGCAGCTCCCCTCGAAGTCCTGTCAGATTGTGACATGATTTGCCGATGATTGCTCTTCAAAACGAGGATCTCCGGAGCTGCGTACTCTCCCCCCCTTCCCCGTTGCTTCAGAAATGGATTAATTATTGATAGGCAGAGTGCGCTCCTTCTGCGGTAAGAAGCCCCTAAATCCAACTCAAAGGAAGTGATTACCCTCATGACCCTCGCCCCCCATCCACGCCGTCATTTAATGAAACGCATTTCTAGACTGTGTTCGTAGCCCAGATAAAAAAATAATATGGGAGCCTTGCTCAGACGCAGATACTGAGATCATACAGCTGCTCGACATGCGGTACAGGAGTGCCGCCGTGAGCGCAGAGCAAGTTGTGCGGGCTGCAAGGTGCCGTGATTCTTACTTCACCGAAACCCTGGTTCTCACATGATGCTTTGCTAACTTTCCACTCTTTATGCAGACCTGCAGGTGTGTGTGTGTGTGTGTGTGTTGGGGGGCACGTAATTTTCAACACATTCTATTTTTTAAGTACTTAGAACCTAATCCTAAATCCTTGTTTTGTTACAAGATTAGGCTGCGGAACGAAACGTGTATATATTTGGGATACGCATATAGCCTACATATACACAGTAACTAACTATATATATATATATATATATATATATATATATATATATATATATATATATATATATATATCTATATAGTTATATATATATAGTTAGTTACTGTGTATATGTAGGCTATATGCGTATATAAATGTATGCGATAGCTCATTTAGAATCACAGTATTGCAGCACGGCGGCAGCGCTGAGCGCTGTCTATGGTACTGAAATCTGGAGCACGAGGCTCTCCTGCTTCGTGTCCACGTTGTGAACGGTTGCGATGACTACTGTCACTGGTACTGTATAGGCTGCGCGCACAGCAGTTTCATGTTTACAGAAAAATAAAAACAAATCAGATTGGCAGCCTGCGCCTTTAAATTCCTGTCTTCAAATTTAAGTACTATATCTTTCCCAATTTTAATAATCATATTCAGGCCCCCCAAGTTGTCATATATGGCGAACTTCACCAGACAGAAATGTCACAATGCCACATGCGCCACGACGTTCGTTTTTCACAAACCTCCCCGGGGAACATGTTTGGCTGCACAAATGCCATAGTGGTGTTTACTGATGTGCAAATGATTTACTCTTCCATGGAGTCTTTTAGGGAAACGTGCTTTGCATGCCTAACTCGTTACGATCCTTTTTTAGGGAGCGCCGTGTGTCACAGAGTGACGCCAAAGGTGTTTAGCAGTGAAGTCAAAGCATTTTGCTTCTGTCTTCCCTCTTGTAACAATACAGTGAATAGGAACATTCCATATTTTAGCAATTTAACGCAATGTTTGTTGAACTACATGCAATTTACAGACAATTTGTTTTTAGGGCCAAGCAGTGTAGGTCCAATTGCATCAAACAATAAAATCTCCTATTGATCATTATAAATGATTCAATTAGCACAGCAAACGTTTTTGGTAATTTTGGTGAACTTGTCGTTATGGTTTCTGGTGGCCCATTGGTGGATACTTAAGGATACTTTAAAGAATCCTGGAAGTGAGGAATTTTCACTCCTCAACATCCTTAGCGCCACCAACAGGTCAGAGTTAAAATTGCAGTTGTTCAAATGGCAATTGTTTTTGTACCAGCACAGTTGCAGTTGAACTTCCACACTTTTGAAAACTTTTAACCAGTCTGACACATGGTGCAGCCTAGCCTGTATATCAACACACTAGGTGTGCATGTCCGCATCCCAATGTCCATCTCTCATTCAACCATTATCACGGTTTGCTTTTACATGAGTGGTGTGTGTGTGTGTATTCATCAAGGGACATTTATTGTTCTGGCCGAACAAACAAACTGTGCCATGTGCCCCTACTAGCTCCCCTTTCTAGTCCTTTCCGGTTTAGTCTTGAGTCACCGCCAGCACCCTCTTTTACCTGGTCCTTTGAGCCGGATACGGCAGTTACCACAGCCAAGATGTCCTCCCCTAATGGCAGCATTTGTCCTCGCCAAAGGTGTGCCTGGTTGCTGTTGTCCTGGAATGATTAGCATACCTGCAGCTGACCCCAACCAGTGATCGGCAGGTGTTAAAGTCGCTGTCCCAAAATCGGATTTTCAGAACAGCACATCGGAGGGGAATCCACGTTCCAGGACATACATCAGCGGACCCACTTGCTTCTTTTCTGACTCTTTTTGTGGACATGTCTGGATTCCAATGTCCGTCTCTCATTTCACCATTATTACTGCTTTTATATCAGTGACATGTGTGTGCTCATCAAGGGACATTTAATTATTGTTCTGGCCGGACAAACCTTTCCAGTTTAGTGTTGGTCACCACCAGCACCCTCTACACTGTCACATATATAAAGTACAACTAACTTAAGCTTAATTCAGAGTGCAGACATTAACACCTATGACACAGGAGGTGATGAATGGGAATTAATGGTCTGAACCTAGAGATATACAATATTGGGTTTTCAAGTAACATAGGACACAGTAAGCTGTTCTCTATGGCAAGGCAAGACAAGTATGTCCAGCCAAGACAGTTATTGCTTTAAATAATATGTTGATGGACAGAGTCTGCGGTCAAGGCTGGTCAATACATCAATGCTGTGTCACACCGGTCAACCAGCATTTTGAATGCACCTGCTTTATTTTGACAGCCTCAGTGCTGTTTTTAGACAGCATGTCTTCCAATACGATCACAAAGCAATAATCGTAGCCAATGAAACCATGAACTATCTCCAGCGAGCAAGTAATCACTGTAATTAACTGCTGCACTGCAGCAAATGCCAGATCGGCTTGTTTGCCATCAAAGTGAGCCTCCCCCATCAGACGGTGCGGTGGAGGTACAGTATGCCTGGCATTTTTAATCTTACTTTATTGACAGCATCGTTGATAAATGCCAAACTAAGTTACCAACCCTTCATCACCACCATCAGATCTCTTCTCAGGAATTTGTATGATGTCCATGTATTGAGGTTATTCAGTTATGTCATAAATTAGATAATCTTCTGTCTCTTTTAGTTTCATCTTTTCAGAAGATGAGAAACTTTGTAAGAAATACGTGAGAATGTGTGTGTCTGTGTGTTATTTCGTCGGTGTGTGTGTGTGTGTTATTTCAAGGTAAAAAATATCATTGTAGGAGGTGAATTTAGGAAACTGCTGAAACAGGCTTAAAAAACTCTCTCGAGAGAAAGAGACAGACACAGAGAGAGAGAGACCAGCACACACAACAAAACTTAAGAAAACACATAAGGTCAGTCAGACAAATCTGCAGAGCCACCAACGAAGTTTATTGTATGAGTTTAAAGGAAGAAAGGAAACTTTTGTGAAGCAGTCTTTCAAAGCTCATTAACCTGAGCAAACCTTGATCCTGTTCTCTCACACAGTAAGAACTTTAACTTGGCAGGAGGAAAGTTGCCTGCTTACAATGCATACTAACAACAGAATACTGAGGCAGCCCTTTGAACACGTTAAGACACCTCTCTCGCAGCAAACACAGAGGTAATTTAATAAGACTGTACGGCTCGACTCTCTGCTCGCATCAGTATGCGCAGTCAGAAGCGAGAGACTGATAAAGGTTTACCTGCTTGACGGCGATGTGAAGGGCTGAGTTACATCTGTCACTTGAGTAAAGCGAACGCTTGTTTCCAAGACACGCACACAACACTAATAAGGGCTTGCTGAACCACGCTTTACCCTGGTGTCGCTTAGCAACAGCTGGTCCATGATGTTTCCCCAAATTCGTGTGCTGAAGTTAAATGGAATCGCTACCTTAGGTTGTACGTCTGAACACTCGCGGTGAAAATGAACAATGGGAGATGACATTTGCCACATTTCAGAAATGAAAATAACAAGCACAACAAAGGTTACACAGAAAAAAGAGAAGGCTCTACTCAAACACTCACACGCAGGGCTTTTTTCTTGTTCTGCAGGTAGAGTCAGGTAACTGTTTCTAGGGTGAACTTACAGTGGCATGTGACAGTGACTGTGGCATTTTATGGCAAAGTCATCAAAAAAAGTATGTGATTAATTATACATGGACGTCATTTAGGTATCTGAGGTACATTTCTTCATGGCCTACCACCTTCGGTGAGTTTCTACACAATTTGCTTTGATGGTCTTGGCATTTCGGTGCAGGCCTGTGCCCACTCAGGGGGAGCCACGCTCTCTTTATCTCTCCCCTCTGTTGTGATTTATAGCGCCAGCATAATGAGAACAGACTCATTAAATTACAGAAGGCCAACTTAATACATCTTGATGCAAAAAGTCACTTTACCCTTTGTAGTAACCCTAGCTATTCTGACCTCCTCCTCAATCTGTCTCTGCTTGGTCACGTCCCCCTGCCTCCTCGTCCAAATAAACCTGCTACTTCTCCTTCACCCCACTGCTGCAGTCGAAGTCATATACTGAACATAATATGGGAACTTCATTATGTGTAGCAGTGGGGAATGTGTTTATGGAACACACAGGAAGTTGGTTCTTCAGTAAAGCAGTGAAGGTTAAAACATGTCTCTGTGTAACTGAATTCAGTGTGATTAAATTCGATGGTTAAAACCTAAAACAAAACATAACATTAGAATATAACATTGCCAAAGAGTAGTGGGCGAGTACACGTGTGGAAATTGCAATACAACTTCAAGATGGATAAAGTCAAAGTTAGCATCCCGATCTTTGCTTCACAGTTTCGGCTACGCTAGGACAGCGATGGACTAGGTGGCTAACATCTTTTAAACTGTTTGTACATGTTCACTAATTTTTGGCTCGCGAGCTACTTTTAAAACGGCCATGTCGCCGCGATCTACTGAGGATGATGATGGTGATGATGAAGACGACGATGGTGATGAAGATGATGATGATGATAAATCACTCAGTATGCGTTTCATCAGGGCCGTTGCTGGCCATTTGGGTGCCCTAAGCACAAATGCTTTGTGGTGCCCCCCGACCCCCACCGCCACCCAAAATGAACAATACCAAGTGCCATTCACTTTATTTTTGAAACAAACACACCAAACATTAAAGTCATAAAAAAAAGTTAATAAATAAATAAATCACGTTGCACATCATGTTACTCTCTCTGATATCCAAAATAAGAGTGTTTAGGCTACTGATGGTATTTACTTATGTATGTATTTATTTGTCTATTACTTTTATATTATACACTATATACTACTACTACTATATTATTATTATTACTATTATTATTATTATTATTATTATTATTATTATTATTATTATTATTATTGTTGTTATTTTATTTGGATAAAACTGTTTGCCAGAAAAAAACAAACATATATTACACTTCATATTGTGTAATGAATCTGGTTGTATTATGTTTATTTCAGTGTATTTTCTCACTATTATTATTATTATTTTCTTTCTTTTTTATTTTCAAACTAGCACTGAATGAACTGCAGATCAGACAGTAGGCTACAAGCATACTATTGAAAACTTTAACTATGCTATCTAATAAGCTCTACATCAGCCAATAGAATTCCTCACAGGCATCAACAATGGCTGAGAATTCTACTCTAGCTGAACATTCTAGTTTGAGAGTTCTACTCTGAGCATTCTAATTTGAAAGAAAACACATTGTCACTTTGACTTTGACTGAGCAAGAGGCAGCATTGGAAAACGTATTCTCCCAGCAATTACCAGATTTTTTTTAACAATTTACACTTCTGAATTTTCTATTTTCAATTTTTAGTTTGTGGTTTTGTGTTGTGATAACAATCTGGTGTGGCACAAACAGATTTGGTGAAAGTCACCACAGTTAGAGTGCCTCAGGACTCCTGAAAATGGAGTCTTGCTGTGTTGGGTGCTTTGGGAATGTCCTGAGGGCAGCCTTTGCCAGCCTCAGGAAGAGGATTCAACAGAGAGGAGTGAGGCAAAGGCGACGCAATTACCGTATCTGTAAGATGCAGGCCGTCAAAAAGCTCGGTAGGAAGAGGGGCAGAGGAGTGATGGACAACATGGATGTGGTGAAGATGGGAGCCAGGAGCACCAAAAAGAAGGAGAGAAGAGCTCAGCTTGAGGCCTCTGGGTGGAAGCAGAGCAGGGAAGATCCTGGGGAGACTAAGAGGGAGCTCCAGGAGAAGATCAAGACCATTCTTCTGGACTTCCAGGAGAGACGTAAGGCCCAGAGGGTCAGGCAGAGAGCCCTGACACCACATGATAACACCAGCAAAGGGGAACTTAAAACATTTAATGCGGACACCAAGACTGAAGACCCACAGGGGCCGATTGAGGCACCGACGGCTACACACCGCGGTCATGGTGGGAACGACAAGACCAATGTTCCAAGCAAGAACATGAGAAACACACTGTAGAAATCAGTACCATAATTCAGTGGTGAATGAAAAGATGGCTAACCATATTTTTTTTACCCTTTCTGTAGCCTGCTGTCCCCTTAGGGGCAAAAAGGTGCACGATGGGAGGTGGCAGAACATGGTCCTGGAGGGCATGCCAGTGGCCCAGGCCAACATAAACAAGCGTAAGTAAATCTGGGGGAGAGCACTAGTAGAATACCACACAGAACACAGCTAGGTCATATAGTCAATGAAAAATATTAACAAAATATCAATAGAATAACGTATAATCAACACATTATGTAAGATGTGATCTGTGATTGATTTTGTGTTTGTTTCATGGTGTACCAGTCATGGGAGCCTGCAGTCCCCTTAGGGGCAAAATGGTGCACTATGGGAGGTGGCAGGACATGGTCCTGGAGGGCATGCCAGTGGCCCAGGCCAACATGGACAAGCGTAAGTAAATCTGCAGGAAAATAGTAATAGAATACCACATAGATCACAGCTAAGTGATACAGCAAGTGCAAAATATCATCAATACGATATAGTATAATGAACACATTATGTAAGATGTGATCTGTGATTGATTTTGTGTTTGTTTCATTGTGTTTTGTAGGCCGTGTACCAGTCATGGGAGCCCGCAGTCTTCTTAGGGGCAAAAAGGTGCACGATGAGAAATGGCAGGGCATGCCAGTGGCCCAGGCCAACATGGACAAGCGTAAGTGAATGTGGAAATACACATAGTAATAGAATAGCATGCAGAACACAGCTAGGTAATATGATCAATGCAATAATATAATATTATCAATAGAATATAGGTTGGTATAGTGAACACATCATTTAAGATGTCACCTGTGCTTGATTATGTGTTTGTTTTACCCTTTTGGTAGGCTGTGTGCCACTGATGGGAACAAGGGCATATCGCTGGAGTCAGAAGCCTCTGCGCAGAATAGAAAAGGGTAAGTGAACTTGCTAAAAATAGAAAAACTACAGTCTGCTAATATGTTGAGTAGGTCTAGTCTGTGAAAACAGAATAGCAAGCAGTTCTAAACAGGCAATCCTTGCCATATTTTTTGAACAATTCACACTTCTGAATTTTCTATTTTCAGTTGTTAGGTTGTAGTTTTGTAGTTTTCTGTTGTAATAACAATCTGCTGAGCCACAAACAGATTTTGTAAAAGTCAACAGAGTTAGTGTCTTAGGAGTCTGGCTGTGTGTTGGTTGTTTTGGAAATGTCCTGAGGGCAGCCTTTGCTAGCATGAGGAAGAGGATTCAACCCTTTAAGATGTAATCTGTGATTGATTATATTTTTGTTTCATCCTTTTTTGTAGACTGTATGCCAGTGACAGAAATGAGGGCATATCGCTGGAGTCAGAAGCCTCTGAAAGAGTCATTGCGCAGAATGGAAAAGGGTAAGTGAACTTGGTAAAAGTGGTAAAACTACAATCTGCTAATATGAGTAGGCCTAGTAGGCCTAGTCTGTGAAAACAGAATAGCAAGCAGTCTTAAATAGGCAATCCTTGCCATATTTTTTTAACAATTCACACTTCTTTTTGTAGGCTGTGTGCCAGTGATGGGACAAAGGACATATCGCTGGAGTCAGAAGCCTCTGAAAGACTCACTGCGCAGCATGGAAAAGAGTAAGTTAACTTGCTAAAAGTAGATAACTACAATCTAAGCAATCTAAAATACATACCCTTTTCTCTAAATTGGTGACTGAGCTTTAAGTTACATGAGTGGTTATTTTACAGCATACGACATAAATGTAACTTTAGTGAATGCAACTGAAAGCTATAAGTAATAATGGACATTTTGTGCATTTCATAGACAATGGCTCCAACACTCCAACTGTCCCTGGATTGGAAAATGGCCAAACAGGTGAAGGGGACAATGCTCAGGTTCAACCAGTCATGGGAACAAGGACCTATCATTGGAGTCAGAAGCGCCTTAACCTAAGATCAGAGGAATCGGCCCAGGACGTGATCCAGCTCAACCGACTGCATTCTGGAGACAAATGGAACATCTTTGATCTCAGTGAGTTAAACACAAGTGTTAGAAGAGCACATGTAGTGGTTGGAGTTGTCTTACTTAGGTTAAACAAAGACCTATTAGGAATCCCAGCATTGTGTCAACCTATCTAGGGCTCAGAACTTTGCTAAAACTTAACACTACTGACACTAACTAGCGGCCTTTTTGATGTCTTGAAATTGTTCCAGGGCGTCCGGCCGCTGGCAGAGTGAATGGATGGGCAGACAGGGAGATCTCTGATTTTATCCCTTATGAAGAAATCAACACCTTCCGTGCCTACATGAATATGGGTAAGTCAAAGATACAACCTAATGAGAGTATTCAATCCAAAGTATGGCATGCGTGTGATGTTTCTGTGATCGTTGTTTCCTAATTTTGCTAATTTGGTGAACTGAGCGAGTTAATGCATGAACTCTTTTACACTTTTTACACAGGACACGGGGCATGAGATGGACATCTGGGCCAGCACGACACATGCAGTTACCCATTAGGCAACAAGAGCCTATGCCCACATCTACTGAAAACTTTTAAATGTTTTTTTTTTTTTTATTATTATTATTATTATTAAAAATTGGGGTGGAGGTGGGGGGTGGGAAGTGCTTCACAAGGATAGCAACTAGAATTAATTGGGTGGTGGTGTTGGGGTGGGGGGGTGGTGGGGTATTATTGGCTTGTTGGCTAATTTTGATTATTGGGTAGTTGGGTAAATAAATACATTGCCATTATTATTATTACTGCAAACATTTTTATTAAAGTGTATTACCCAGTAAATAAAATAATGCTGCATTGCACTCTTTTTTGGCTTTCCAATCTTACCTCATCCAGTACATATCTACAGTATGTTCCTGAATTTGTGCTAACGACTGTGACAAACAATATTGTCATATTCTACATATGTAAATTATTAGTGTAAGTTTAAACTGTTATCTACCATGACAAGTTTGGTGCCATGTGACACTGAGACCCTTTATTTCTTATTCACTTTTATTTACTAGAATTGAGGCACATTACTTTATTCAGGGCCGTTGCTAGTCATTTGGGTGTCCTATGCCCCCAAAATGAACAATACTTCAGAATTTATCAGTGCCATTCACTTTATTTTTGAAACAAATACACCAAACATTAAAGTTAATAGAGCAAATAAAGCAGGATCATATAGAGGGGGCACACATGTCTCCAGTGTCCCTTGCTGATGGCCTCTCAGTGACAAGGCTCGTCACTGTTGTGGTGGTTGTGTGTGGAGTTGCACCTGTACCTGAACTGAACGTTGATGGTTGTCGCTGGTCACGGCTGGGAACTGTTGCAGAGTTTACACTGGTTGATGGTTGATGTCCAGGGCTTGAACTGCTGGTGGATGGTTTATCTGAATTGGTTGAACTGCTGGTGGATGGTTCATCCTCCTCCTCCTCCTAACCTTGAGGTCCTCCTTGCAGCACATATTTAAGCATTGACCCTGCATTCAGAATTAAAAGACAAAATATTCAGGGATTCTACTGAAATACAGTTTTTAACCACAGTTCCAAAAATGCATATATAAATTAGGTTTATGTAGGCCTACGTGTCAAAACTCTATTTTAAATTTATAGAGGTGTCATATGGGACAACATAAAAATCTGTACGTAACTTGATATGAATACGAAGGGGGAAAATCTACATAACTGTAAGATTGATTCTTTTCATATTACAATTTCACCAACAGATGTCGCCCTTGGCCTATAAACCTGAAAACCGACGAGAACATAGCCTGTATATATACACAGTAAATAGACGAGAACCATTTACTTGAATACAAATACATCTTTATAGATATCCTGAAATGCAGTATCATGCGAAATAAAGATAAAATCTATCTTCATTTTGACCATAACCGGTCACGGCTTGAAAATTTTACCAAACTGTTACATTCAACGTTTCTTTGCAGAATCTTTGTTTACACTGAACTTGACTAACAAAAATGGTTTGAGAATGACTATAATATAGGCCTAATAACAAAAACTAATAGAGCATTCGTCACGAGACAAAGACAAGGACGAAATTTAAAACAGGGTGACAAAAATTAACACTAGAAAATTAAGCTTAATCAGAAATAGCATAGCTAGCAACCTCAGGAAGCTAAGCGCTAGTGGTCCGTGTACTTTTTCGTTCATTCATTATTCTATTTTGGACTGAAAGATGAAATTTAAAAAAACTGTGCAGCCTGGTGTTTTATTTGGAACAATATAACCAGAAAGGGTTCTATTTTGTAAAATGTATAACCATTGTCAAATATTGGTATTAGAAAAGTGGACACATTTCTGATCGTTTTTAATTTGTAGAAACGGCGACTTCCAGTTTTGCATCAGATACCACCCTGGTAAGGTTGTGCGCTTCACAAAACCGTCGTACACTCATAACAGAGCAGCCACCGGGTGCTCCGATGTCTTTCAGGTGCTGTGAAATATCTGCATGTGTAGCATGCTTTCGCAACATTTCGCAAATCAAGTCATAGTATCCCTCCAAAGACGCCATGTCATACGGATGAGTGCCTAACCCGCCCAAAAGCTTAGGCTACGGGTAGGCGACTACTTCCAGGGCACCCCAAACCTAACACTTACGAAGCTAGATGCAATTCAGAACGGCATTTTGCTTTTTCCCTTTTGTACGGTTCAAAAATTCATTTTCAATAACAAAACAAATGTAAAACCATGGCCATTAAACAAAAGACATACAAAAGTGTAAGAATTCATATACGAGTCCTTTTTCATTTCCCATGTGACTTCCAAAATTGAATAATGAATGAACGAAAAAGTACACGGACCGCTAGTCTTACCCGAACGTTAACTTAAAACAGTCAAGTGACCATGATGAATTGCTTTCAGTAATTCATAATTCATGTTCATATCTACAACGTAAACTAGCTAGATAGCATCAGTCATTTACAACTTTAATTATTTGTTAACACAGTCTGAACTATTAACTGTGTTAACTGATTCACTTGTAATTAACACAGTCTGAACATGGCTAGTAGCCTAGGAGCTAACGTTACAAAGTTTGTTGACTGTAGGTTTATTGCCTGGCAAGGGCTACAATTGTTTTATTATTAATTTAAAACACTGTCTTACCTGAGCTTCATTTCGCTGTCTCTTCTTTTTTGTGCTGCCGACTCTTGATGGCTTTTCGAGGCCATGTCTAAACAGGTGTCTGCCAAACTTAAATTGAGACTGAGCCATAATCGAACAGACCACTGGGAGGGGAGGGGGGCACCAGGAAGAGAATGGAGAGAGGGCCGCAAAGGAGATTCGTCTTTTCTGGAGCAAATTGGTCTATGTTGCTTTTGTATTGCTTATAAATATGAACATGTTTTACAAATATTGTATATATCGTACGTAGCTTATTGTGATGATTTTTTCACGAGGCTGATTTTTTGGTGGTGCACTCCAAGCACTTGGTGCCTACGCACTGTGCGTAATGTGCGTGTGCGGAGCTGCGGCACTACGTTTGTACCTTTATGCAGTTTGTTTATTGATATACATGTTGCATTACACATGCAACATAGTTAAAATACATGCACCCATGCATAAACCTTCACAGCACAACTTTAATGAACGTTTACAGCACAATTATAATAATACATTTGTATTACTTTCGAATGAACATTTAGAGCACACCTCTAATACATTTGTAATTATCTATTGCCAGGACTTAATTAATCTGATGATGACCTGCACTGGAGGGAGTCAGACAGGGTTGCATAGTCCAGAGCTGCTGTGTGTAGCGCGCACCCTGACAATTTGCGAATACGCCCACTCGAGATCGCCAGGAGATCGCCATCGACGTAGTGAGCACCCCTGCTTGGCATGGTGTCAGAAGAGTTGATGAACACTTCGCTCTATTCATGAAATGGCCAAGATTAGGCCACCTGAAAGTTTCAATTTCAATGGTGCAAATGCATGGGCTGATTGGAAACACAGTGGGTCCTTCTGGCGACAACATTGAACAAAGAAGATGGAGAAGTTCAGGTAAGTTCACTAATATACTGTATATGCCATGGGCTCTGAGGCTGAAAATATTTTCAAGTCACTCACTTTTAATGAGGGGTTTGACATAGCATGACATAGCATTAGGAAAATGTACGTAAAAAATGTACGAAATGAGTTCTTCTTTCCCAAACGAGACGTGATTCACGCGCGTGCTTGTTTCTACTAGAGAATGCAGTGGCCCGGGGAAAAGGCTAAAATGTTTATCAGAGCTCTGTACCAGAGTCAGAACACTGTGACTTCGGTGCAACTAGAGAGGACCACATTCGTGACCGCATTGTTGTGGGCATTCTTGATAAAGAACTATCACGCCTGATGACTATGACTGATGATGACTGATGATGACTCACTTGCCCAAACAATTCAACAGTTCACCAGTCAGAAGAGGTAGTGTTGCAAGTGCACCAGCAAGGGGAGGCATGCGCATCAGTGCAGGAGATAAGCGGGAGAGTATCAAACAGAGGCAAGCGAGCTCTGCTGTGTGGGCTTGCGAGCGATTCGAAAAGTACCTGTGTGGTCTGGAAGACTTCAAGTTGGTTACAGACCATAAATCCTTTGTCCCCCTCATGAACAAAAAGACTTGGACAATGTGCCAATAAGATGCTAAAGGCTACTCATGAGGCTCATGACATTCAAACCAACTGCAGAATATGCGCTGGGAAAGACCCTGACGGTGGATGATACAGTATTGCGCAGTCTGCTACAGTGCCTCCAGAATGAAAGTGACTCTCACAGTGAAGTGGCGTGTTACATAGCCGCTATTGTGCAACATGCCAGCTACCTCAAACAGGCTACAGGTCATAAAAACAACTACAGCGGCCGACCCCAATCTACAGCTGATGTTGCAGTACATCAAAACAGGGTGGCCAGAGTGCATAGGGAGTGTACCAACAGCAATAAGGGAGTACTTTCCTAAGAAGAATGAACTGTCTGAATTCAATGGCATCATCACCAGAGGAAGCCGGATGGTGATTCCAGACTCGTTGAGACGGGACACACTGGACCGTATTCATGACGGCCATCAGGGTCTGACAAAATCCAGAGAGCATGCCCTTGCATCTCATGTGAAATCAAACAGAAAGTCCAGTCGTGTTAGGTCTGCCGTGAGATAAAACCTACTCAGCGAAAGGAACCCCTGATCTCAACTCCTCTACCTGACTGGCCTTGAAAGCGACTTGCCATTGACTTGGATTACAAAAAACATACATACCTTGTTGTGTCAGACTACTTTTCAAGATTTTCAAGACCGTCTGCTTGCTCTCATGTGTTATTGGTCAACACCTTGCACCACCACTGGTGTGAGCCCAGCAGAGCTCCTGATGGGCCATAAGATCAAAACAACCCTGCCAACACCGGAGGCAAATCTTCAGCTACAATGGCCCGATGTGGAGGTAGTCAGGAACAAAGATGCCAGATGAGAAACAGAAGCAAGCCTTCTACTTCAATCAGCGCCATGGCGCAAGACCCTTACCTTGGCTGAAACCAGGTGATCCTATACTCATCAAGCTGGACCACCAGAAGTCTTGGCAAACACCTGCTGTTGTCACAGGAGAGAGTGCGGGGAGAGAAATTGAGACACATTATCATAGACTCTAGGGCTACCTGCAACATGGTTGATGAGAACACCTGGGAAAAACTGAAAAAACAAAATATCAATTGCCAGTCATATGTCCTGGGTGCAGAAAGTAAGCTGTACGCATATTTATCCAACCAGCCCCTACTTGTAAAGGGGGCATTTAAGTGTGAAGTAATGATTGGGAATGTTAGTGAGCGTGCTGAGTTTATTGTCATCCAGGGACGTGGGGAACCATTGCTAGGCAGAGACGCAACCACAAAACTGGGTGTTATGAAAATTGGCACAGACATTGCAGCAATACAGGACCTGAAACAGTTAATGTGGTCACAGTATCTAGGTGACTTTCAGGGTGTAGTAGGAAAGCTAAAAGCTAAACAAGTCAGCCTCTACATCAATCCGGACATTCACCCAATAGCTCAGCCTTTAAGACAGATACCGTTTAACCTAAGGGGACCTGTGGAGAACAAGATCAAAGAGCTATTAGACATGGACATAATAGAAGAAGTCAGTGGACCTACTCCGTGGGTCAACCCAGTAGTCATCGTGCCTAAAGCTAACTTAACCTAACCTAAAGGCTGTGGCTAGATATGCGTCAGGCCAACCAAGCCATAGTGAGGGAGCGATACCACATACCAGCGGTGCATTGAATTCTACAGAGCATGAACGGATCTAAAATCTTTAGCAAACTGGATCTGAAATGGGGCTAGACAATGATGGACAAAGGCATTGGACCTACTGCAGAAAGAGTCAGGCTGATGGGGGAAGCAACCATGAAGGAAAAGCACACACACGAAGCAGAGGAATATGTGCGGTTTGTCACAGTGAGTGCCACCCCCAGTGCTCTGACAACTAGAGAGGTAGAAGAAGCCTTAAGAACCGAATCAGAGGTGATGGAGGTAAGAGAGGCCTTAAAGACGGGACATTTTGAAAAAGGCATGCCATATGCATCTGCTGCAGCTGAACTTTGTGTGATGGGCTGCAGAGTTCTGAGGGGAACTCGTATTGTGCTTTACGTGCAAGGGCGCTTATACTCGCACATGAGGGACATTTAGGCATTGTAGGCACAAAACAGCACCTCAGAAGCAAAGTCTGATGGCCAGGAATGGATAGAGCTGCGGAGAAATACTGTAAGACATGCCATGGGTGTCATATCACGTGACGTCCAGACACACCCGAACCACAGGCCAATGGCACTCCCAGAAGGGCCATGACAAGCTCTAGCTGTCGATCTACTAGGACCTTTACCAAAATACTCACTATTAGTTGCAGTGGACTACTACAGCAGATATTATGAGTATGAAGTACTCACCTCCACAACAAGTGACATAGTCATCGACAGTCTTGAGAACATGTTCTCCAGACATGGACTTCCAACGTGGACGTGGGAGACAAAGTGCTGCTGAGACAAGAATTCACCACAAACTTCAACAAAACACCATACACATTTGTCAGCAAACACAGAAATTAAGTGACTGTAGAATCACCTGATGGAGCTCATTACAGTTGAAATACAACCTGTGTGATTATGTCACAGACAGTACGGGGCAGGAGAAATGGAAGACGCCAGGGCAACAGCATACCCAGAGCAACAACGGGCCATGAACTTTTCTGATTGTCCTGCAGCGTCAGCTGAGCCCGATAGGTCTTCCACACCTACCTCTAGGCCTCAGAGGCAAAGGAAGCCTCCCGAGAGACTGCTTTTTCACAGTTTGTTTTCAGCATTGGTCAGCCAAAAGACCAGAGGATCAGGTTGGAGATACTGTGTATGAACTAACTGCTGGTATGTGCTTCAGAAAAAAATGAAGAAATGAGAATGAGAAAAAAAACTCATACGTATACCATCTCTTAGTTAAATTATCTCACTAGGTGGCTCTGCAACTGAGTTCAGAGCTTGACTGGAAATAGACGAAACACTTTAATCATTAATTCAGTGCTTCTCAATTATTTTCTGTTACCCCCCCCCCCCCCCCCCCCCCATTTGTCTATACAATTGTTATACGTACACCTATACATAACACTGTATCCTTATTAACAATAAAGAAAACAAAAAATAAAGAAATATAGATCTTATAAATCTAGAACTTATAACAAAGAATAACTTTAATAACATTGTTTTTTAGTCTCTACTGTGGTTGATGTGCAATTACACTTTATTCTAGTATGGCAAACAATATCACACGCGCCCCCCCTGGCATGGCACCGTGCACCCAAGGAGGCTTGCCCCAGAACTTGAGAAACACTGCATTAATTGTACAGACCAATACATGGTGAGTAAATACACAAGGTATACAGTATGCATACACTATAAAAAAAATAATGGGGCCAGTACCGGTTCTTCAGAGTGATGTCATAGAAGAACCTTTTTCAAGAAATAATGCAATAGGACCATTATATTTCAGGCCACACAGTAAATGGTCCTTTATCTTCTGTGGTGTACCCCTTTCCCACATTCCTACAACAATCAAAACATTCAGGAAAAAATAAGTTGCATTCTCTACATACTTTTTATATGTGAAATAAAGGTGCTTGTTATTTTCATAATACCATCTGTGTGTATGTTAGCAGACAAAGTTAATAAGTGACTCAATGTTAATGCAAACAGCTTTAAGGCATACCATGGATATTAAAGATGTGAATATGATACGGAAAGAGGAAAAAATCACAACAGATTTCTGTCTTAACATTGATTACTTCTACCTTGCAACAAGGACCACTGACAGAGTGCTGATGGCCTATGAAGTTCAGTCATCCTCTTCCTCCTCCTGATGATGACCACACCGATCACGACCAACGCCACCAGCAGCGCCATGACTCCAACGGCAACGCCAAACTTTTCCCAACCTGACATCTCATGGTCATTCAGCTGGTCGGTTACCTTTCGGACCTCGTCCGCCTTAGCCAGTTTCCACATCTTCGTGTCACCCATTCGGACCCAGGCCTTGTCCCCCTCGGTCATGACGGTTACAGTGTTGGTGGCCATCATGTGGGTGATGATGGGTGGGCGGGTGAAAGGCGGCAGGTGGACAGGCAGCAGCTGGCCCCCCGTGAAGACACCTGACTGGACGCAGTACAGCACCTCACACCCATCACTTATGGCGGCCAGGTGCTGGCTAAATTTGGGCGGGCAGCGACGCTGACCCTCCATGAGCTGGTTACCAGCACTACAACTGAAGAACCCCCCAAAAGGCACAGAGAATTGAGTTCCTGTCTCATAGTCATTACTCACACATACCGTCAGTGCATTGGCAAGCAGTTTTAGTGAGATGTAGTGGGGAGGACAGCTGCGAGATTTGGTTAAAGGGTTCTCTAGAGATGGGCCATAGAGACCCCCAAAGAGATACCCGGAGTACCCTTTGATTTCTCGGTCTGTAGAGCACCAGTACGTGTTGATTTTGGCACGTCTGACATAATAGGCATCACCACACACGTCTTTGCAACATTGTGCAAATATCCAACATTTATGGCACCTCCGGTGGCATTCATAACGACTATAGCCTTCCTCCTCCACCTGCGACTGTAACAGGGTTGGTGTGTAGGGGTCGCGACAGGAGTAATTGCCAGTGTCTGGGTTTTTCTAAGCTTGTGTATCGCAAATCGAACCTGCATCTGCTGTGAGCTGAGTGCAGTGCTGATAGACGCCACCAAAACTCAGGTTAGTTGCCGGCCCTTCGCAGCTACCATCATCTACATTGGCCTGAAAATTGAAATTTTGTGAATCTGGCTTGACACATACTGGGCGTGTATTGATGGCGTAGTAATGGTCAGCAGCTTGGCGAACAGACTTTGCCAATTTGTGAACGGTTGGTTCTGGGAGGTCGGGGAACGCAGCCTTGGTGAGGAAGTAGTGGAGTGGCATACCTGCGCGGTCTATGGCTGCCAAATTGTTTAGGGTGCTTTCTTGCCATTTTTGCAAGGTGATTCCAGGATAGAACGGTGCCCCACCATGGCTCAGGGTCAGCGAGTATGTCAAATTTCCCTCATAGCTGCGGGTTTCTGAGGTCTCGTGGGTGTGTTTGCTGCTAATGTTAAACCTGACTTTATTGAAAAAATTCAGTCCGGCTGATGCTGTGACAGTAGATTTGGACATGTCACTGTTAGAAATGTAAGAGGCCCTGAGGTAGTCCTCCTGCACCAAAGAAGCGCCGGCTTCAACGGTGGTTACCACATGAGTGCCATAGTCAAGCACTAGCTTCTCCGATAGGTAAGCTGCTTGCCGAGTTTGATTGTTTTCTATGGCATCAGCAATTTCCTCAGCCTGATGGACGAATCGGGAGTCCAGGGTGAAGTCTGGGTAAGCTTTCACGGTATAGAGATGGTTTCGCACCTACAACAAATTGTCAAATAAGTAACAATGTACAACCACTGCAGGGCCCCCCTGCATTTACAGTACTGATTAAAATTACAGGTAACACCATAGTATTTTTATGTCCAATAAAAACAACACTTGTGCTTACCCTATCCCATTTAATTATTTGCATATACTGTTCAGTAGCCTACTTTAATGGAAGAATAATGCACCTACCTGTACACGGGCAGTAACAGCAGTGTCCCTGACCTGATGTGTCTTCATGCGTTGATTCTCTAAGGAGAACTTTGCGTTAAGTTCGAAGAAGAAAGACGTATCTGCGTTGATCGAATGAGAAGTGGTGCTGTGTTGGTTGACCCATGAGGAGATGATATCAGAGTTGGTCTCCACTTCACTCACCTTCTGTGGTATAACGAATACCTCATCAGGAATAAGATAGACTCTGTCCTCTGTCATTTGGCACTGGGAATAACTGAGGTTCATCACTCTTCCCATGTCCAAATTACGGAGGTTGTCCCATCCTCCACCAGGTAAGACCTCTAGAGCCCTGATTAACCCATTACTACGACATTCATGTAGCCCATTACTTTGGCGTGAAAGTGGATGAGAGCTGATGTTACTGAGAGAGAGGACAAGGCAAACAAGCAGTCGGAGAGCCATGGTATCCTGGAATGAGAGGCTCATGACTCAGGGCAAGATATATGTTTCTATGTCTGCATGGTGTTTCTATGTCATCCAGGTCAGGTAGTCAAGGGAGCTAAGTGGTAAGCAACAAGACAAAACCTCAACAATGTGGTTTATGCAGTACAATGCAGCGAAGAGTGCCCAGATCTGTAAACTTAAGAACTAAGCAACCACTTCACAAACACATGGCTCAAGAAAGGAGGGCAACCGCATCAGGACAAAATTCAGCAGTACATCTGCATCTGAAGGAGAAGGGACACTGCTTTAAAGACACTGACGTGCACACCTTGGACAAGGAGGACAGGTGGTTTGAAGGAGGCCATCTATGTCCATTTGGACCAACCAACTTTAAGCAGAGGAGGGGGGCTGCATCATAATCTATCTGCACCATACCATTCTGCCCTGAGATTTCATCCCAGGAAGTTTAACTGCTCTTCACCATCAGAGCAGTTCTCATTGTCTGGGTCATGTGACTACAACGACTCTCACTCCAATTCATCTTGATGGCTGACACATGTTTCCCTTTGTCATGGAATGAGGGCTGTGGTCCACAGCTCCACCTCCAGAGTTATAACTCCTGGTTTCCCATCATCAGGCCAGAACTGAAGAAGCCTTCTGCCTGAAAGGTGAAACGTCTTCAAGCTTCAAAAAGAATTCCAGCTGCTTACAACTTAGCTCCCTTGTACTTGGGGACTTAATGGTTCTTCTACTAACTTTGGTTCCAGACAGTGTTGCAAGTCAGCATGTCAAGGGAGCTAGCTAGTTAGCATGTACATACCAAGTTATAGTGTGTAGCTTAGCTTAGCCATCTTTGGTGGGCTTCACTTGCATCCAATAGTAAAATCCATAAAGATTCCTCTTACAAACACATACCAATTCCTGAGCTTATTTTGTTAGAAATACTGATGGAAATGTTCCCCCCAACATGAACAGAAAAGTAAACAAGCATGACTAGCTCAATTTGTGACATCATTTTAGATAAACATTTCTTACAAGGCAATAACATGACAGATTTTTGATTGGACCAAATATGTTTTGCTGTGTCTTTGTCTGTTTCAACTCTGGCATATATTCCTGCTCCCTTGGATTATTTGTTTTTAGAGGTTTAATTTGTTGGGTTCGTATTTTTTTGCATGCTTTACATTTTGTTGTGTATACAGTATGTTGTGTGGCATGTTCACCTTTTATACTTTTTAACTTTTTGTGAGTTTTAAGAAAACATCAGATACTGTACTTGTGCACCTAGGAAGAGTACCCTTGGGACTGGGAGAAGGTGCCTTTCTGACTACAAACCCTTATTCTTATACTTTTTGTAAAGGTCCACTGCTTCTGTTGATGATAGCAAGTATAGGTTTGCCCCACTACCTCTCACTGTGCAATGCCTACCTCTTAGTGCAATATTATTCACAGCCTCTGTCTCGCTTCACACTTTGAAATTTGACACTTTTACCTTGCACATTTGGCACATTTGTGGTCTTGCCATGTAATGTTGACAATAAAGGTTTTGGTTGATCCATCATTTGTGTCTGCATGCATACTCAGTTTCCACTTTTTTACCAACAAGAATTATACATGTGCATACATTGTACATACACAAGAAATACACATTGCATTTACATCTGCTATTGTGTGTTTCTTATTGCTTCTGCTTGTTTCCTACTAGCCCGTGAACAGTTCTACAAATTCCTCAGAAATGCTTAACACACATTTTAACACACATTTCAGTCCCAAAGACCACAGCAACTTCTCAAAGGAATGCACACCATATTTTAATATTACATCTAATTAAATTATCTAAAGCAACAAAGTCATTTAGAGTCAGGCAGTGTCATATCTAACTTACAACATGCAAATGCATTTCCATGCAAGTGCAGCTTGGACAGTAAATGGAGATGTCAGAAAAAAACGGCTGATGTACAAGTTTCCTGCATGCCCAGAAGACGATGCTTTGGAAGAACAATATAGCGTGTTCAGCCAGACAGCTTGTTAGACACAGAGAGAGAATGAATAGAAATGACCAAGCAGCTTTTGGTCAAATCCCCAGTTGCTTGCTGGAATAAGGACAAGTGGTGTGTGTTTAAGTGAGTGAAAAGTGTTTGTGTGAGAGAGAAAGAAACAGAGAGAGAGAGAGAACTGATAGGGAAAGTGAGTGAGCAAATGAAGAGGATTGATGATGCAGTGACTGGTTTGTTAAGTAGAGAATTCCATTACCCTCAGCTGGACGAAGCCCCATTCCTCTTTCAGAGCCTTCAGCCGCTGTTTCCCTCCCTCTTCCCTGGTGATTTTGGGATGGATTGTATTTCCTGCACGACTGGGGTCAATGTGTTGGCGATGGCCATCAAGCACTGGTAATGCACCACTGCTCAACGTGTTGTCATCTGCAGGCATGCCTGGTCATTGGCTGTGCATTGGGCTCATGCCTAACCAAGGTCATCCTGACCCTGACTCGAACTGGTCACCTCACAAGCACACCAGATTGGGAGGAAGACGCGCTACCAAGTGAGCTAAACCTGGGCTACTAGCTAAGTCAGTAATGTACTCTGAGGTGTCGGAAGGGAGGTTTACTAACGTTCTTATGCCGAATTTTGCTAGCTGGCATCCATTACACTCACAGCCCTAAACCTCATTCCCAACTGGGTACACAGCAACACTCCAATCAAGATCATCCTGAGCAGTCCAGCCCCAGGCTCGAACCTGCAACCTCATAGCAACTTTAGATTGGGAGGAAGGCGCACTACCAACTGAGCTAAAAGCTGGGTTACTGGCCAGTCAAAAGTGTCAGGTGTCAGGAGGAAGGTTTATTTAACAAAACTACTGTAGGATAACCAACCAAACTATGGCATCTGTTACACATGCATGTCAATGGTGTGTTGACAGTAGTGCCCTGAACAGGATGTACTCCACTGCATTCGGACAAGATTGGCGGCGGTAATCCCACTGATTTACCCCAGTACCCCCGATAAACAAAGGGGCTCCGGTGAACCACCGCACCCACACAACCAGGCCTCACGCAAGGTGACATTTCACAGCGCAATTTAATGACTTCTGAAGTTATCACACTGACCTTTGACCCCTGTAAAAAGCGCTGTAAAACCAAGAGTGGGACAGCGAGCAGTGAGCCACATGCTGTCAGCTCCACCATCCATCATGAGTGCTAACCTACTACCTGCAACAATGTAAATACTCAAGCACATTGGACAGCAGCATCCGGCCCATGCTCTGATTAAATGGGCTCATTTTGTGATCGCAGGCGGGCCATGATAAATCATACTGTTGATACGAACAGGCTTTGACACATAAGCACATGCTGTGTGTGTGTGTGTGTGTGAGAGAGAGATCTGGCTGCTCTAAAGCGAGAGGTGTTGGAAAAAAAAAAAAGACTGTGCCCCGAGCCCGTGCCTTGCACACAGCGTGGCTACCACTATGACAGAGCACACACTGGCATAGATCTTGATGGGCTGTGATGAAGTCACTGTTACAGAAATCCTGTCTTGCTACTGCCGATGAGTTACCATTACTGCAGAAGAAATCCCAACTAGATGTGGATGAGTCCTTCTTAGAGATTCTGATTGTCTGTTGACGAAGATGAGTTACTGTATTTGTTATGGATCATAATTATAGTACCTGACTAACTCAGTGTAAAGGTAAACCCTTGGTAGAATGACGTCATAGGGCCCTCTTAAAGGAAGCGTATGTACTACACAGGCCCAACTGTCTTAGTTAGTCCCTCACTCTGCCTATCTTTCCCTTTTTTTCTCCCACTCATTCACTAACCAACTCATACATCCTTGATCGTTGTCTATTCCCCTTTTTCCTTTAAAGGTCTCATTCTGCTAGAAACCGTTTAGTGCTTGCTCTTTTTGTAAAACGACGGGTCACTCCGAGTTGCATATGCATGCTGCACATAAAAATGTTCTTCTACCACGATTTCCTCCATTAGTCAATGAAAGAAAATATGCGGAAAAACAAGAGAATAAGGAAAAAGCAAACAAAGTGATGCAAGTTTGTTAAACAGAAAAAGCCATGTCACAGTTGTGATTACTGGAGAAGTCTCGTTGCAGCACACATTCACTTAGCAAAATATAGGTAAGTATGCGTGTTTGTTTAGAACGTTTAAATCTTCTGTTTGGTGTGCTATGAGCGAATGGGTTTTAAATGATTGTAGCCTGACTAGCATAGCCAAATACCTGTCATTCTCCCTGCTTCATGTCCTTCACCAAACTAGAACAGCCTGTAACAGGAGCAATAAAGTATTTTTTCCCTAAAACCAGCTCACAGGGCATTCATTAATACTAGAGACCACCGCAAAAAAAGCATGAAAGTGCAATGCAATGAGACCTTTAATTTCTTCACGCAGGTAGAGGAAATCTACAGCTTAGATCTGGCTAGAACTTGTTTTACAGATGGAAAAACATGGTACACAAAGGATGCACATCCTGAAAAAAACCAACAACCCAAACATTGCTCAGTAATGTGATTTGCTTTGTCTGAACACCAACTGCTCCTCTGGGTAGAGAGAGTTCCTTTCCAGAGTTCTGTTGTCGTGGCGATGCAGTAACTACTTGGCAGCCAGGTCGTCCAAGATTTCATTTGGTCTGTAATGTCGCTAATGATGGGAGCATATTCTGCACAGGCACCTGACTGGACACATGCGTCTGAACTGGGTCCCCATAACGGAGCATAAATCAGCTAAACACTCGGAAGTTCTGGGTGTAATGTGGCTCATAAAAAGCTAATGGCTGAATGCAAGGGGCTAAGTTAGAGTCTATCAAAGGCAGGGAAGAATGTGTGTGAAATAATAAACTCAGGGATAAAACTGCCTTGGACACCAGGAGGATGTTTCACGACTCCATTGATCATTGGCTTTATAGGGGTGACAAACTCAATCGCGCAGGGGCCAGCGTGTGCCGCCTCTCACTCCCAACCAATTCTCCCTCTACCAATTTCTTCTGTTAGCCATTTCCCATATAATATCCTTTTAAAAGGGGGGCAGCCAGTTGCTGATTGGATGTGACACCTTGGCTGCAGCTGAAGGGAAAAGACAGTGTGTGTGTGCCCATACAAACTAGTCCTCTGTCTTGCTCTCACACACACACTCGCGCACACGCACATCTTTCTGTGGCCCAGCCGTCAGGGGGAGCCCAGTCTGTAGAAACACAGCATGTGCTTTTTTTGGGGGGGGGCGGGGGGGCAAATAATTTGATCGCTCTTTGGGCAGGCCTACACACACACACACACACACACACACTCTCTCTCTTCTCTCAAAATCTCACAGTTACACACTCAACAAAAGCAATTTAGTTTGGAATAATACATTACATGATCATCTGTCTAAACTGACACAACTGCGTCACCATCAAGGTGCCTGCCATTTTCGCTTGTCTCTGCGAAAATAAAGGCTGACACCATCAGAATTGCCATTGGCAGGGGGCCGGTGTGTGTGGGGGGGGGGGGGGGGGGGGGGGTTGCACAACACAACATATCCACCCTGCCTCAGGGCTGGGCTGCCCTCCGGGCTAAGTGCATCAGTGGCTCACAAAGCCACATCAAACAAGTAGAGAATTAATCACGTAGAAAGCCTTGCGAGAAGGAAGATAATTTAAAAGCTGTTCTCTAGAGCTGTTCGCCTATATAAATTGTTTTTAATATGCGGAGCCATTTAGGATAGATGCAAAGCAGAACATGGACATACAGAACACACCACTCAAGGCAAGTATCTGCATTGTCCTAGTACAGCCATACTTTAGGTTTGTCTTCTTCAAACGGCAACTACTGTAGGTAACAGATCCTTCTGCAACAGACAAGGACCAGTTTCCAACGAGGTTAGTCGATATTAGTGGATGTTATTCTGATGGCACAAGCCTTTGCCACAAACCCCACCCCCTGGAGAGATGTGACATTTATACAAAGAAGCACGTCTGAAGACACAGTTTTTAAATAAAGATGACCATTATTAATTCTAAGCATACAAAAGGATGTTATCGTCAAGTACAACCACGACTTGATTAATACAGTGGAGTGCAGTGTTTTGGCAAAAGAAAAGCCTCTTGGTGCTGCTAATGTAGACAGAGTTCAGTCCTGTTTGCTGAAGCATACGGTATACTGTAGATGACAGAGAACCAAACTCACAGAGAACAGAAGTGCATGTGTTATAGCCAAGGCCCATCTTTTATATCCACTAAACTCTTATCTTTCTCTCATTGCAATCTACATCTAAATATGCAGATTAGAGCTTTCACAACTCCTTTTGAACTCAAATACACCATGGTTACTCAATGGTTTTAGACTGTCTCTTCAGTGGAGCACAAGCTGTACTTGGTCAGGTTGTTGGTCCCCAAGTGCAGGGCCTCTGCCTTGGGTTTGTCTTGTGTATGTGGTAGCTCTTCCGAGGACTTTTCTTTTTATCGTTTTTTTTTTTTTGTCTTTTTTTTGTCAAATGAGTATGCTCCTTCCCCAACTTCAGTGCTGGACCGCGGCTCGGCTCCATCAGGCATCGCTAGGGGTCGGCTCAGCTTCGGGCTCTGCTGTTGGGTGGTCGGCGGAGGCCTCTCCGGAACCGTACTTGCACTGGAGCGAGCGGGCCACGTATCGCCAGTACTCCTTCCTGATGGTGTCCTTCTCCTGGGCCAGCAGCTTACACAGCTGGGGGTGGGGGTGGATGACCAACAGAGATGGTCAAAGGTGAGATCAGAGAGAGAGAGAGACAGAAACAGACAGATAGACAGCCAGAGAGAGAGACAAAGAGAAAGAGAGAGACACACAGAGAGAAAAAAGGAGGGGTGGGGCAGAGAGAGAGACAAAGAGACTTCACTATACATGATTTCAGACTTGTAGCTTTGGCAACAATGACAATTCGATTATGCCAATAAAGCCCCATTTAATTTAATTAAAAAAGAAAAAAAAAACAGCAACAATGGGGCAGAAAAGGAAGAAAGGCAGACAGATATACAGAGAAATACAACGAGAAAGAGAGGAGGCCAATTTACTAACTTTTAACACATATATAACATAAATGTATATAAATTTAGTATATGGAAATATATTGCTAGTTGTAAGGTGGCCAATTACAGAATAAATGGCTAGAAACCATCTATCTAGATAGACACTCCTGATCAGATAGGAGATCCTATTACAAAGGAGAAAAACAAAAAGATAGAACTGCATTCTTCACAAGACTCCTCTTATCAATGCACTATGGGAGAATCCCTATGAAACAGCCAGCGTGGCACTCGCAGACTAGAGAACCCATTCAAAAGTAAACAGACGGGTTAATGCCGCCCTGACTGACTGACAGCTCTCCGCCGCACACACACAAACACAAGGACTCTTCTTTTGGATCTACTGGCAGGCTCACACATGAATGAGAGTGTCTGTTTCCTGCCCGCTCCAGTGTAGAGCCCCAAGATCAGACGACCACACACGGCGAGCTTCCCCCACAGAGCAACTCAGCAAGACAAAGCTGCTCCCAAGGAAGCTCATTAACTCCAACACGAGCGTTCGCCCACCGTGCCCGCACATGGAGCTAAGGCCGACACAGGACACACACACACAATTGGCAAATGCACTGCGATTGGTGGATAACGACGGCTTGCCAAAACAAAGAAAACAACACAAACATTAAAGGCGAAAGAGAGAAAGGAATAAAGAACAGGAGAGTTACAGAGGTTAGAGAGAGTTAGTGGGGGGAGAGTGAGAGGGAAGAAGATGGAGAAAGAAAAAAGGAGAGAGAAAGGGGGAGAGAGAGAGTGAGAGAAGGAGGGAGGGGGAGAGGGAGAGAGAGAGACATTCTAATCCGTGGCTGATACCTCTGATCCATCCATCCATCCTTGACAGCTTCCTTCCTGAATCCGAATCTCTTCTGGCATCTATTGTTTCATTCATGTTTTATTCCAGCTAAATTGCTCTTGAGATTTCACTGTAACAGTACTTTTTCCCAACTTGCAAGCAATGTGACTATGTCACTGAAATAATCATTGGAGCTGAAAGTTCCTGCTACTGGCAGACTTTTTATTTTTCTAGCGATCTACATAACAATCCTGAACATTACCAAAGCCTCCATTTACAGTTTGACACCATATGACAGCACTTTTCACCATTAAAAAAGAAACACCATCACAGAGAGATTACACCCAAATATCCAAAAATAAAATGGATGCCCTACGTCAAATGGATGCTCCAAGAAAAAAAACAAAAAAAACAATACAAGCGCTTCTTGTAGGTTTTTATCTTTACCCCCCATTTAGTTTTACACTGGTTCAATAAAACTGCTGTGACCAATAAGGAACGTTTTCAAAGTAATAGCCATCCCTGCCTGACAATCATTTCATACATGTAGAGGCAGTGTGGGTGGATTCCCACAGCAGCCAAGTTTAAATGTAGGTGAATTCAAAAACACTTGTTGACAATATATGTGACGCTGTAGGCTTTTATGGTCCTGTCCCCATGACAAAACACTGACTCAAACACCATCTGCAGTTTCGTATGAAAATGTATAGGATATTGTAGCTAATGTCTGTTTATAATTCCAAAATCTACATTGCATGATGAAATGAAAGTAAACACTGCCACATTGTGACGATGGCAACACTCTGACAGGGACTACTGTGTGCGTTTGTGTAAGTCCTCGTCTTTGGCCTTAACCAGGGTCTGTTATGTGTAAATGTGTGTTTGTGTGTGTGTGTGTATATGTGTGTGTGTGTGTGTGTGTTGTACACCCACCTCCAGGGCCTTAGCCAGGGTCTGTTCCTGTCCCTGCTCGGTGTTGGCGTTCTCCAGGATGTCCTCGTACATGTCCACCAGGAAGCCAATGAGGTAGGGGGAGCAGTGGGTCTCCTTCAGGCCCTGCACCTGCTCCAGCAGCCCTGGGTAGGAGCCCAGACCCCTGTCCTGCAGAATGCTGCCTCGCCATAGCCCCCACGGTAGAGAAACACTTACCATTGGCAAACATCTTATATTGATGCCAACAATGTTATTTAGTTTATAGACAGAAGAAAATGTATTATAGATAAATGTGTAAATCTTGAGGACTAATCTAAGGAGTGTGCAGTGATCAATTCAGATCAAGTCAGATCAGTGGTGAAAATGTTTGGATGTGGCAAAAGCAGCTCAGTGAGAGGCACTCTTTTGTGTGAATAGATGCTACCCCCTGCTGGCCACAGGTAAGCATTACGACCCATTCCTAAATAAACACATGCACTATAAACAGACTAAAGCCAATGGGCATATTCATGCAGGTTGAAGACACATACCCTTTCAGATAGTTCCAAGCACTTTCATTATGGGGAGCCTTCTTAATCTGTATGAGTGTGTACCTGAGAGAAATACAAGGGGAAAAAAAAAACATAAAAAAACTTTAAACATTGGCTATGTCCGAAACGGCAAACTAGTTACTTGCTTGCCCTACTGCCTTCACTGTCTAACAAGTCACACGCCTTAAGCAGGTATCAAGGTGCTGATTAAAGCCTTTGTTTCAGACGGCCTGGCTAGACAGAACGTTGTTGCCATAACGCCAACAGCTGACTTCATAGTTTGACAGAATGTTGGATGTTAAAGGCAGCATGAAGGAAGCATCTACGCTTCCTTCCAAATTGGGCAAAACTAAGGTACCTTCAAAGGCAGCATTTTATGCATTAATTCAACTCGGACAGCCTTGATGCCTTGCTGCCACCAAATGCTCTCTTCAAAAGCAGCATTTTTTCCATTTTGGAGACAGCCATGGTTTCCAAATCCTAACATAAATGCTCATGTAGGAAAACTCACACAGGGTAAGGCTATATGAACACTCTAAGTAATAAGACCAGTAGTTTACACGTGAAATATAAACAGTCTGACACACAGACACCAATATGGACTTGTGCACAATGGCCTTGTCATCCTGCCTAGGTTGGCGTTAAAGATTTTGAATTGTTTGCAGAAGCTGAAATACAAAAAATCTGTGGGTCAAGAGCTGTCCAACACACATGATGCTTGTGGTTCTAAACTGCTGTCTTCAAATCATTTGCTGCCACCAAGCCATAACCAGCTGCATATTTACACACACAGGTGAAGTAGTGCACTTCATTTCACACATGCACAGTCCAATAAAAACCACAGGGACTTGTAGTTTAGCAGAAATTAAAGGTCGGAGCTACAGTTGAAACCAGAAGTTTATATACACAAAAAGACACAATATTTTTTTCTCATTGTCTGACAAGATATTAGACACTCACTTTACCTGTTTTAGGTCTGTATTATCAAAATTATTTCTATTTGCCAGAATAACGAGAAGAGTTTTTTAGACAACTTTTTATTAATTTCTTCAAATCAGAAGTTTACATACACTAGAGTTACTGTGCCTGTAAACAATGTAGGAACGCCCAGATGATGATGATGTCATGTCTTTGGAAGGTTCTGATAGGTTTATTGACAACATTTGAATTAATTGGAGACATACCTGTGATTGTATTTTAAGGAACACCTCAAAAACCATGCTTCTTTGTTTAACGGCATGGGAAAGTCTAAAGAAATCAGCCAAGATCTCAGACAGAGAACTGTGGACCTGCACAAGTCTGGTTCATCCTTGGGTACAATTTCAAGATGCCTGAGGGTGACACATTCTTTAGTTCCAACAATGACACGCAAGTATAAACAACATGGGAATGTCCAGCCATCATACTGCTCAGGAAGGAGACGGGTTCTGTGTCCCAGTGTTGAATGGGATTTGGTCAGAACTGTGCATATCAACCCAAGAGCAAAGGCAAAAGACCTTGTGAAGATGATGGCTGAAGCTGGCATAAGTGTGTCAATATCCACAGTGAAACGAATACTGTAGTGACATGGGCTGAAAGGCCACTCTTCCAGGAGATAGCCATTACTCCGAAAGAAACACAAAAAGCCTAATTACAGTTTGCAAATGCACACAGGGGAAAAGACCTTAATTTCTGGAGACATCCTGTGGTCGGATGAAACTAAATTCGAACTGTTTGACCACCGCTACTAAAACATGGTGGTGGCAGCATCATGTTGTGGGGTTGTTTTGCTACGGGAGGAACTGCTGCACTTCACAAAATAGATGGCATCATGAAGAAGGAACAATATGTGGAGATATTGAACCAACATCTGAAAACATCTGCCAGGAAGTTAAGTGTTGGCTGGGTCCTCCAAATGGACAATGACCCAAAGCATACTGCCAAACTGGTTAGGAAATGGCTTGAGAACAACAGAGTCAGTGTTTTGGAGTGACCATCACAAAGCCCTGATCTCAATCCTATTGAGCATTTATAGGCAGAGCTGAAACGACATGTGCGTGCCATGCGGCCTACAAACATGGCACAGTTTTACCAGTTCTGTCAGCCAAAATTCCTGCCAAGTACTGTGAAAAGTTTGTAGAAGGATATCCAAAGGTTTGACCCAAGTCACACAGTTTCACAGCAATTGTATCAAATACTAATGAAATGTATGTAACCTTTTGACATTCAAGACAATAGTAAAAACAGTGTCTAAAATTCTCTCTCTCATTATTCTGCTATTTAGCAAATGGAAATAGTTTTGGTAATCCTATTACCTAATCACATAAAATAGGAAAAATGTAATCTGATTTAAATGTCAGGCAGTGAGAAACAAAATGATTGTGTGTCTTTTTATACAGTGTATGTAAACGTCTGGTTTCAACTGTACACGTTTACAACAGGTTAAGACCACACTCCGACCTTAGCTGTTGTTGTTTGTGTGTGTGTGTGTGTGTGTGTGTGTGTGTAAGCATCAGGTTGTCCAGATGAACAATGACACTCACTGTACTTCTCTGTCGAGGACGGCTGGGTCTGTGTAGCCTGTGGTGCGAGAGATGACAAAGTGCCGCTGGTTCCACGCCGAGTTGTTCCTCACATCCTCCTCCAGCAGCTGCTCCACATACTCCAGCTCACCGTCCCACAACTTATACTCCTGGGATCATACACACAGACATATTAACATTCACACACAGAACAGAGACACATGCATGCAAAAACACACATCAGAAACTCACGGAACAGACACATACACCATACAGATGCACATGCGTGCATGCGTGCATGCGCAACCGCAACTGCACCCACACCCACAAAACAGACACACTTGCATGGTTTCCTGTGCTTCACGGTTGAAAGGTGGTGGTCAAGGCGTGCTGAGACTGTACCTGGATGACCCACTGTCTGTGCTGCCAGGCATGATAGTTCTTGCTGTCCTGGCTCAGAATGTCAGCTATGAACTCCAGCTCTTCTGAAGGGTCTTTCAGCCACTCCACGATCATGCGGCGGTGGTGCCTGGAGTAGCAAGGGCATTCTCAGTGCAGGAATAACATGGGTAATAAGACGTGTCAAAAAGGACACTCATCTCTATGTTGCATCCATGACTCTTTCCTTAAACAACTGGCAGCCATATTCATACAACGGTAGGATGCAAGCAAGCGTCCCTAAAACGTGGTCTGTGCCTTGGTCATTCTGAACGTGTCAAACGACTTCATTAACTGGCCAGCTTTCTTAAGTGTTTTAAGCTGTCAGATACACTAATTAGAATAATAAAATATGATAAAATATATAAGATCAGTTCAAATATAGCACTCTGTGTGCCTTGAAACAGCAAATAAATACACAAATGCTGTTGTCACTGGTATAGCCTAATATACTCACCATACTTGGTAGTTCTTAGGTTGGTCCTCAATAATATTAGTGATATAATTCATCTCCTCTCGCAGGTCCTTTTCCAGAGCCTGTATTAAAACTCTCCGGTAGTGCCTACAGATGTTTTTTAACACATATTTGACACATCACAAAGGTCACACTGAATGATAATGTGATTTTTAGGACAGACAATGGCACAATCGAGATGGGTGTTCTCTTACCATACTGTGTAGTTGGCAGCATTGAGATCAATGGCATCGGATGTGAGTGCAAACGCCCTTTCACTCTTCTCATTATTTTTTAGGAGCGCACGAAAATAGTCGTAAACGTCTGTGACTACAGGTAAAACAAGTATATCACTATCTGGTTACATATTTAACATGTCAACAGAGGAAATCTATGTGAGTCAACGCAACATAGCTCGGTTAATGCATAACGGCATTCCACTTACATCTGTCAGAATAAGCTATTTTCACAACAGGATTTGGCCCATCATCCTGGGGAACAGGCTCTAAATCAGCCCATTCCTTCCGATTCCTGCAGAACAATCCCCGTCAAAATGATACACTGTTAGCGTAATGATCATGGTAAAGTGTTAATCCCCAAATGTGACTTCTAATCGTAGTTAAAGCAGTACCGCAAGATATCTTTTGGTAAGTTAATGTCACACGGCGTAACATTACCGTTACACCCACAACAAACTAGCAACACGGCCAAGACACGTTGTATCGGCTAGACATGTAAGGTCCACCATTGGCTAGCAAACGATCTAGTTTGCTTCATTTGAATATCGGTTCTCTCGAACCTCACAGCGCTCATTAGCTGATCAAGCCACCAACATCGATAGCCCACGCAAGATAAAATAGCGTTCATTTAGCAGACTGAGCTTACCACTAAGCTAACTTTAGCACATTTACCTGTAAAACACATATCCTCCTAGGGGCTCATCATAATCTATCTCTGATCCTCTATCCATACTCTCCACGTTTAATCCATCTTCTTGGGTGTCCAAAGCGGGAGGTGAAATTTCCTCCAGACCTGACATTTTGAAAGTCAGTCGTTTATTTCGAAATGAGTTGACAGTAGTGTCTCAAACTAGCCAGCTACTCAGATAACCAACTTGTGTTGTCAGACGGAATTATCACAGTGTAACGTTTTGACGTAAGTTCCGGTTATGTTGTTCTTGACTCTTTGATGCCCCCTAGTGGTGAGTATATTGCGAACACATCGCCTATGTGACTGTTTTCATTTTGGGTCTATACTTTCGCCCCCTCCATCTGCATGTTTTACAGAAACTGTCTGCAGAAATTACCACATTGCAATAATAATAATGTTATTAATAACAGTAATAACACATTGTTCTTGACTAGTTAATCGGAAAGGGAAAAAGTATTAATAGCAAAGCTGTAATTCATTTGCATATTAAAAAAAACACATTTCTTAAATACAATCTGTTTTCATGTGACAATCCTTTTTACTGCTAAAAGCCGCATAGATGCCTTGTTTCACCATGAAATCTTGCTTTCTACATCTTTGTATTGCCATTTCAAGAACTCAGTGGCAAGAGTGACAATTTCTTAATCCTCTCTTAATACTAGCAGCTTCTAGTAGCCTACTAATAAGTAATACTGGTATCCTTGAGTAATGATTTTTGAATAAACCCAGTGCAGCTTCTTGAACCTGAGCTTTTCAGACAACTTTGTTGAGCTGAGTTAAATGCAAATGCCTGTTGTCTTACTCTGTATGCACTGATGTGCGGTATTGGGGTCAACAAAGACCAGTCAAATGACCAATCACATGGCCTTTACGTTTTGGTATGTGCTGTGAATTAATCTCATCTGGCTGCTGTGGAAATCACACACACAGTAGAAATCGATATATAAGTAATTGCCTTTACCGTGCCTTGCAAATGCCTTATTTTATCGCTTCATATCTGATTTATTGCAGATCATTCTCTACACACTGATAAAACCCCTTCTTTCCTATATGCTGTGGTTGCATTAGCATGTGTTTTGTTTTCTCTATGTACAATATGCATACATGTATGTATGTATGTATGTATGTATGTATGTATGTATGTATGCATTTGCCACCCCTCAATATACCAACAATGACAAAAAACATTGATGCAAATTGATATTACAATCACATTTATTTCCTAAATTTATTTCAAATTTATTTTGTTTCGTCACATTACTAAAAATATTGTATTGCAAGTGTACAAAATGTTATCAATCAATGGTTAGCAATTCTCTACAAAAACCACAGTCCTGTTAAATACACAAAACAAGATAAGAGGCAGGCAGCCTTCAGTTCCACTAAGTGCCAATGTGAGGGTATATGTTTGGCCTAAGATCTGGCCATACCCCAGAAGCAGTACTACTGTTTCCCATTGCCGTTAATGGGCAGTTTCTTGTAGTCATCTGAATCGAGGAAGGCCTTGATCTTAGGACGGGCCGACATCATTGCCACAAATGCCTTCAAGGCTGGGAGTGTGTCCAGACAAGCGGGACACAGCACCTGATGGTTAAGCAGCACTTCAAACAGGCTGTAGTCTGCAAAAGACACCTGCAACAAAACCACAGAATGAAAGGACTAGCAATGGGATTGATTCTAGGCCTCATCATTTGATTAATATGTATAAATGTGTGATATACTGTACCTTGTCTCCGACCAAGAAACCAGACTTATTTTTTGCTATGACGGCTTCAAATTTGGACAGATGGCTAGGGAGGTCCTTGATGTACTGCTCCTTTCCAGTGTCCTGGGGAATAAAAATGTAATTCATAAAACAGATGCCAGTCTTACATTTAAATAAAATAAAGTGATTTAGTGGAAACGTTTTCAACTATTTTTATGTTCTACATAGGGTGCTCAAAGAATATTAATTTGTCTGTGGCCAAATAGTGCAATTTTCTTTGACTAAGATGATAATCTTTGGCTATTGGAAGTTAATAGTGGTTATTTTCAATGGAAAGGAAAGTCACCAACTCCCTACAAACAAATGCTTCTCCTGAGGTGTTGACCATCATATCTGTGGTTCACAAAATAATCCATTCTTGTTTCCATTCAAACCTACTATCAGTTACAGGAATAGCAGCTCTTTCACTAGACTAAATGCCGAAGTACAACTCCCAGACACAGTCTGATAAGACTGCAACATAAATGTTATCACAAACAATGTTTCAGTCCACAGGCCTTCATTAGTCAAAGTCAAAGTGTACTTTATTGTCAAATTACATGTAACAAGCATTACACACAGGATTGAAATTGCATTTCACCAGACACTAAATGTGCAATTTAATTAGTCATCCTATCTAACAATTCCGGTCTTTTCTGATGCACCTGTAGACCCTACAGAGGGGTCTGAAAGGTTTCTGTTCATGTTACCAGACCACAGAAAGCTTTACTACAGCAGGTGGGATGTAATTCACAATGAAATCCAGAGACAAATCCACATCATACTTGACAATCAAACGATAATGTTCTGCCAGTCTTGGCATGACTTACATATTCCTGGTAGATCAGCTTGGCGTATTTAAGGCGGAGGTCTTCCACGCCGTCATTCATCATGTCAATCTGGGCTGCCTCTTTGTTGTTACTGCCATATGCACCTAGAAAAAGAAAATGCAGGAAGAACTCAGAAAAAAAAACTAATCGGCTACTTAATATGCCAGATCACTCCTAAGGCTTTTTGGATAGCAGACAACACGCAAACACACACTCAGACAAAAGTTCGGACATGCCTTCTAATTAAGTTATTTCTCCTTTTTAATTTCTGGATTGTACAACAGTGCTTACAGCTAAGATAAAATGTGACTGAAATAACTTAACATTAAATAAAAAACTGAGACATGAAACTGCTAAAGACAAAGACAATAGTGTCCAAAGTGGTTATGGTAACCTGTGGCTATATATATATACAGTATATGCAACATTTCAACTTTTTTCCTCCACAGTCTAAATAAAAAAAAAAGAAAAAAAATGATTATTTACAGTGAGCACTGTGGATTAAAAATAAGCACAAAGTGCACTTTCTAACTGTCTGTCAATGATTGTCTGACTTTATACTGACTTACCATGGTTACGGCCCAAGTGTCTCAGTATGGCATTAGACTGGAATAATTCCAGATCTCCATCTTGGATCTTTGGTAGCTGACCAAAAACCTGTAAGATGGAGGAAGTGAACAGACAACTGATGTAAAATGCATTTCTGAATGAAGACATTAGAATATCACCAGCAAGACAGTAGCCAAATGCCTTTGGCCAGAACACTTAAACTCGGATGACAGAACAAAAAGTTAGTGACGCTGATGGTAATGTAATTTACAGTCATAAGTGATAGGAAAGGAGCAGCTGTAGATCATCTGCATTCAGATAAGTGGAACAGACTGAATAATTGATCACCAGACTCATCTTTCAACAACAACAACCTTGACAAAAATGTTTCCTTCTTTTGTAGGACAAGGCTTACACAAGCTACACTGCTATGGCAACACCTTTCTGTTCATTGACCATCTTCAATCCAGAGGCTACACAATTTTAAAACCCACAATAAATGTTATGTTATTTAATCAAAGTCACCCAAGCTTAAAATTAGTCAAATATATGCTCCCTATCTTCTCTAATGGTTACTTAGCAAACTGGCTGTTTCAATGATTACTTCATAGAGGTGCTGTGCTGCCACCTACAGTAGCATCAAAAGTCAGAAAGCCAAAATGATTGGTTTTGCAGCCCTCTGCACACCCCAGCTGGGCTTGAATAAAGCAAGGGCAAATTCTAGAGTGTGGTGCATGGGGATCAGTGTTGAGCTTACATTACCCAGATTGTCTGATTAGGATTTATCACTTCTTATTGTAATTTATTACTTTATTTGTTTTATGTTTTATTTATTACTTTATTGTTTTAAGTTCCCTTCCATTTCAAAATGAACCTGCCAGTCACTGCAGACATAAACCAGCTTAAGTAGATACATTTTTTCTTTTTTAGATAAATCTTTTTTTTTTTTTTCATTTTTTGAGCATGTGAATTAAAGTGCACTGTCCCTTTAAAATAAATAAATAAATAAACAAAACACACAAACTCACACAAGTGGCCTTCAGGTCCCCCTTCATCCAGTCCTCAAAGTTGACCACCACCTCCTTCCACTCCTGTCCCTGGTCGGCTAGCATGATCCTCATGGCCCCACATCTCCCTGTGACCATGACAGACGCACGCGCGCACGCACACACACACACACACACACACACACACACAGACATCACGTTTCAACAGCACTATATAACCAAAAGTTATGTTCCTAAAATATTACTATGCAAAGGGTGCTGGAGTGGCAGGTTAGCCATTAAGGGTCTGCGGTTTGCCAGCTGTAGTATGTGAAGGTCTGATGCACAAAATGCAAAGGTTGTGGTCTCCATTTACTGAAGAGCTGGTCAGCGATGGCACACAGAAATAAGTCTGTGGTACAACTACTTTTGCTGAACAGTAAAATAGTCATAACCACAAAAAGCCCATCACCATCTACTGCTGTGGTGCAGAGGAAAAGGTCTTAAGACACTTTGCTGATGATGTCTCAGTAAATTAAACCCTAATAGTTACTACAACCCTCAGATGGCAGCATTGCAAGTGATTTTCTTTTTAAGCGTCCCACCTATAATGACTAAATGTAAGTATATAAATTAAAGTAAACTACAGTAAAATCACACATACACTGGACGAATAGCCTAAACAGAGTCGGAGGGAAAAAAACATCAGTTGAAATCCTTTGTCCATAGATCTGGGTCACATACCATTGATGTATTTTTTTCTTGCCAAATGGCCATAAAAATGTAGGGCAAAGGTGAGACTTTAGGGTGGGAATGGGTATTTTTGCAACAAGGTCATAGTTGAACAGTTCAACAGTTTTCCCCACCAAAGTGCCTAAACGTCACATTTTCAGCTGCAGACTTCACGCGATCAATAAATAATAAAGAAGCTATTGTAATTCTACCCAAGGGAGCCCACCAGGCCGCAAAGCAGACATCAGTCATGTGACTGGATGCCTCAGGGATTCAGCGAAGCCTACCTTTCACAGCAAAGTAAGTGATGGTGTATGGAGGCACTGAGAAAGAGAGACAAAGCATATGTTAGTGTAAAAATACAAATCGTGTATCAACAGGTCTACTACAGTTCATACCAAAACGAACGCGGTCTAGCCTAGACCACTACTTTGTTTATGGCGCTTCCAAGTTTAGTAATCTATCTATCCTGCGTTCAGTTGGTTCCTACGGCAGTATTCGCCCTGTAACCCACTTGCAGTCGAGATGAATGAAGATAGCATTGTGACAGAAGTGTTTCCTGTACATAGTTATGCAATTCGGCATCTGGCCAAGATCACATTACAACAATTCTGTGGTGTGTCGTGGCGCAGTATAATAACGCAAGATATTTTTTGGCCCAGCTTGATTCATACTTCGCTATTCATTTCGCAAACTTATTTGTGCTATCTTCTGGGTATGCAGGTCGTATATGCATGTTTTTTGTGCGCCGTTACGAAATAAAACATGCAAACGTACAGCTATGGACTGCATGTCCAAAACCAAACATTATCATAACCGTAGCCGTTCTCTATGCAATCGAAATGCTCGTTTTGTTTTTGAGGTTGTCAAAATAGCGAAATGATGCGGCTAGTATCATTACGTACGTAGGTTAATGCACGTAGGTTAATGCACAAACGACGTAACTGAAGTTAAATTAGAGTATGCTATTCTATCTAGCACTCTTGGACCCCGGTAATACATTAAACTACTTGCATTCATTGTTTAGCACTACAGGACGCACTAGATCAAGCATACATGTGTGGTACACTTACTGTTGAGTGCAGGACGGGCTTGATCGGCTTTTCCAAGTGGGACAAAGTAGCTGGGTGCTCAGCTGTCAGTTAGTGGCGGGGGCGGCGTCAGGACGCGAATTTATACGCCGTCGTCTGTTTCTGATGAGTCATACTGAGGTGGAGCCTAAACGTATAGTTTGTGTGAATGGAGTCTTACCTTACTGATAAAGAATATCTCCACTGTTTTGATTTTCGCAGTTGTGATCTCATGCTTTACGACATTTATATCTGGTTGTAGGGTTAGGTTCTGTTATCTTTAACAGACTGTATTTATAGAAAACATGTACATTTATGTGAAAAGGTGAATGGTGTAGACAGTAAAATCTTTTGAATTTGTCATACATTTATGCACTCAGTTAGACTTACACAGCAACAACCAATAGGGGAGACCGGTGCTGGTTGGATCAGGGACAGGTTGAATCAGTGTTAATTTCCAAGCCACTATAGGGTGCTGAGACACAATTCCAACACTAAAATTATGCCCATTAGGACCAGAGTAAGTCAAGTTATGTAAGAGGTCTCAAGGTCATTAACCCTTTAGGTGAGTAAAACTTTTTAGTTCTGGGGGGTCAATTCCTGGATTTTATACCTTCCACTTAACTCCCAGAAGGGTAACAGTTAGGGATTAAAAAAAATAACTTGTTTTAAATGATCGTCAAGGGACTCAGCTATAATGTAAAATCAAGTTTGAGATCCTGAGGTGACTAATGGTAGCAGGCTAACAGTGTTTGTGGAAAAATCTGTACCTCAGTGTGGGCGGGGTTGGTTGGCACACTAATTTTGGGGCTGGTTGGCTCAACAGTTTACATGAGTAAGGCCCATTGGTACTCATAAAAATGAGCATTTTTTACAAGGTGTTATAAAAATGACATAATTCGAAATGGGAATATTAAAAAAGTGGATTAGGCATTATAATAATTGTTATTTTAAATTTTCAATTATAATTCAAACAACCCTATTTGGTAACACTTTATAATAACTACTCCCTATAAATCATGTATAATGTATTTGCAAACACTTAATTAACCCTTTGTTCATCATTTTAACCATTATTTTCACATTATTTGTCATCCATAAATCAGTTATAAACATATTTATATTCTGTCTGCTTCTCTGTTGGCTGTCAGTATAAAAGAAGAAAAGAGGCGCGCACATCCAAAAAATATATAATCACAGGTGCTAGAGTTGACTTTTTAGAGAACCGTATGATGACACGTTTTCAGTCATTTATTGAGTGAACTGTATTTATTTTACTTTAGCTTATATGTGAGCCAACCAACCCCGCCTACCTGAGCCAACTAATCCCGTGCTGGGGCAGGTTGGCACAATTTCTCAAAGCCAGTTATATCATACATTACTCGAAACAAGAAATATTTTGTTGACATTGTATATACCTGTTTTATAGATGAGATATTAAGCTTTCAGTCAATCACACTTTGACAGCTATAATGTACTGTAAGACGGAGAAATATAACTGAGTTTGAAAAGTGATCCAACCAGCCCCGGTCTCCCCTATCCTGTGTCAGAAAGAAAGAGACTTACTACAACACTCAAACATAAACGAGTTTGATGTGGTTTATTGCAATGTTAACATGACAATAATAAATGCTGAAGCGATTGCTGCTTCACAGACAGTCTCATTGTTTTCCATTGCCATTGATGGGCGTGTTTTTGAAAGCATGACTCTCCAGGTAGGCTTTAATGTTGGGCCTAGCGCTGAGGCGATCTCTGTAGGCCTGAAGAGAGGGGAAGTTATCCAGTGCACTGGGGCACAGCACCTCATGGTTGAGTAATTGGAGAAGGAGAGCATAATCTGCAAAGGAGATCTGACACAACAATACATGATAAGAGGGCAGTCATACCAGATGTTGGCACTCTGACGAAAAGTTGTAATTTTCCATAGGACATACTTCTACTTCTCTGCATGTATTCTTATATCAATTTAGACTATATCCTCAAAACCAATGTCAGTAACTGAACAGTAATTAAACATCTTAGACATTCCTTATCCAAAAATATCAGTTTTCACTTAGGGGTGTGCAAAAATATAGATAACGGCAATATATCGCAACACTACTTTTCACAATTTATTATATATTCGATGTTTTAATAAACTTGAAAACATTGTTTAAACTTTTATGTTCCTATATTGCAGCTCTGTCCTCCAGTAGCTTATTTTTCTAAATTCTATGCATTTTATATTTTTCTAAATTCTTTGCATTTTATATTTTTGATATCACTGTGTCTGCTGGTTCAGTTTGTGTAAAAGAGTAAATATTTTTTTTGTAACGACAGCTACCTTCAGATGTTTTTTTTTTTCAATACCACATTAAAATAAATTGAGTTATAAAATGAGTTACTCTGAGTTATGTTGATTTAATTCAGTTTTGATAAGATGTATGTAAGATTATCCAGATCAAACACAGCAAATGCTAATTAAGCTTTATTTTTACATTTTCACTGAACTATGTGGAATACCCAGTATTATTGTGATAGAGTTGTATCATCGCAAATGTATCGTATCGTGAACTCCTTGCCAATACCCACCTCTAGTTTTGCTGCAGTTTGAGCTCATACTAACTACAGACCTTTGGTTGGAGAATGCACTGTGTGTGTGTGTGTGTGTGTGTGTGTGTGTGTGTGTGTGTGTGTGTGTGTGCGTGTGTGTGTGTGCGTGTGTGTGTGTGTGAGAGAGAGAGAGTGAGCTTGAGAAATAAGTACAGTATATCATTTTTCTGACTCCTCAGATGCTCAGTAAATTCGTTACCTGTTTTCCAACAAGGAAGCCCCCTTCGTTACAGGCGAGGATTTTTTCAAATCGAGCTAGGTCACATGGTAGCTGTTTGAAGTAGTCCTCTTTCTTTGTGTCCTGCAGATAAACCACACACACACACACAGACACACACACACACACACACACACACACAAAACATGTGTGGGTTGCATGAAGTCTGCATTTAACCTTTTACTAATATGATTGTCGTTAACATCACAAACTTACATATTCTTGATAGATTAGTTTGATGTATTTGTTCTGGAGATCTTGTACGGCATCATCCATCATGTCAATGAAGGCTTCCTCCTTGTCATCTTTGCCATAGATTCCTACCGTAAACAAAGCATGTTGTAGTCAAATGCATTGTTGTGATATCAGACAAATACTTTTACTCTTCGTATATTTTACCTACCCAGCTTTCGTGCCAGATATCGTCGGATGGCATTTGACTGATACAAAGTCAGATCTCCATCTTCAAATTTGGGCAACTGACCAAACAACTAAAACAAGTGAACACATGAATGAATGAATGAATGAATGAATGAATGAATGAATGAATGAATGAATGAATGAATGAATGAATACATAAATAAATACAGAGGCAAAATAAGAAATTACTTCATTATTTATGTTACTCAAATCGGAGTGTAGTACTTAGTAGTTAAGATATTGAAATGCTGATTAAGGGTGTTGTTGATCTGCTTTACTGCTGCTGATACTGCTTTTCCAGATCTCCTCAAGGATCTCATTAGGATGTATTATGTGCCGAGCTCTGTCTCTCGGGTTCTTGATAAAGCCTTTGATTTTTGTTTCTCTGACTACCAAAACCTGTTTGCTCAAACAGCAAAGAGAGACCAGTGATTCAGTGACTCCTCGCCTGCTTACATTACAAATCCTTACAATGCTGTGCAAACTAGTCGATAAAACACTAGTCCAAAATATAGCCATTGACATGAAAATGCATCCTGTGTAGGTTTTTTGGGATATTCTGTTGTTTTTATGTAGAAACATAGTACATACAGTATGTTGCCTATACTACCCCTGAGAACCAGCACTGATTTCAGTAAGCCTTGCTTTGATACAGAAACAACACTATGCTTCGTAAAAATGTGACTGCAAAGTTAACATTAAATAACTCAAATAAGACAATGTCAAAATAACCTGACAATCATCTCTAAAATAGCTGCTTGCGAAATGGATGGTGTGCAGGAGGTTTGATCTTTAAGTAACTCACACAACTGTTTTTCACAGTGCCTTCGAGCCACATGTCACGGGTGACCGTAACCTCCGTCCAGTCCTTCCCCTGATCTTTCAACATGAGCCGGATTGCCTCAGCGCGACCTGTGATGGGACAACATACCAACACAGACAACACTAAATATGCCTGCCAGACAGCCTTTATTGAGTCCGAACATATAAACACACACACACACACACACACACACACACACACACACACACACACACACACACAACGAATTGATGCTCACCTCTCACAGGGAAATATGTCAGCACATAAGCCACTGCAACACAGGTTTAACCAATCAATCAACAAACCGCTTACTCAATCAACAAAACAATTATTAATCATTCATATAGATTGATAAAAGTTGAGAAAGTCATAATAATGCATTACAGTAATAGGGGTCATCTGAATTGTGTAGTAAAATGACTTTTTGATGGTTGAAAAAAACAGCAGTATTATAGGAAGAGACTTAGTCTTAGTCCTCAGATAGTATCAGAAAGACAAAAGGAACAAAGGAAGAAAAAAAAACAAGGAAAGAAAGAAAGAAAAGAGCATAAAGCAAAAGGGCGTGGCAGCAGGTATGCACAAAATAACTCTATAATAATAATAATAATAATTCTTTAAACATGTTTAGTTAATGTTGTTAAAGGTGCTCTTACTTATAGCTCTAAACATATTTAGCTAATTTTGTAGTAGGCGCTATTACTTTTGCTCCTGACTAGTGACATACTGTTATTTCTTTAACTGTAAAACTGAAAGCGTTTGGTTATTGCCTATCGCACCATAGTCGAGGATTTATCTATTGTGACTACACACTAATGCCTGATTTGAGATATTACACAGTTTGAATGTCAGCTATTAGTCTGGCATTATGCAAAAAGATAAGCAAACAGAGCATGAAATAGGCTGATAAAATAAAACAATCAGTGTTGACTTACTTTGTAATTCCTCTTTGGTACTAGAGCGCAGGTGTGCAGTTGGTGGGTGACAGGAGGGATAATTTGCCAGGCGGGCCTGTATGCACCTTATATAGGCCCAACTTTAAGTAAACAACATTTTTGCCCTCTTATTTAATCACTTTTGTCATTGTGACTCTGCACCTCATTGTTGTGTAAACGTCTGTGTGTGTGTGTGTGTGTGTGTGTGGGCGCGTGTGTGTGTGTGTGTGTGTGTGTGTGTGTGTGTGTGTGTGTGTGTGTGTGTGTATGTGTGTGTGTGTGTGTGTGTGTGTGTGTGTGTGTGTGTGTGTGTGTGTATGTGTGTGTGTGTGTGCTGTGGCATGATCTCGCACTTCTAGAAGCTGCAGGGCTGAACAGGCCTGAAAAGAAACGGATGCAGGATGTGTATGCTCAACCTGTCTGAGTTGTTTTCAGACACACCTACAGTAGCACTCATTTGACCTGCATATTCTGCAGAGTCATGCTAGTACTGCAGTCTAGGATGACACCTCTCAATGGGCTGGAACTTAGACTGCTCTCAGATATCAGCAACCACAAAGGGAGCAATAAGGCACCAGGTGTCGTGAGTAATGCATTCAGCCAACCATACTGGTGGACTCATCATTAAACATTTAAACCTTCCGTTCTAAAGTGCCCTGTGTGAACCTCACACAATACAATACAAATAGTAATCCCTCTTTGTCTGAAGGTGTCAGGCTGGATTGTTTGCATGTTGTGAACATAACTAAAATATTGTAGAAATCTGAAGCAATTCTAGACAATGCTAAGTTGGTGGGCTGCCTTTAAAATTAAAACTACTAATAGTGTAAATGAATAAAAAGAAAGTATGCAGTCTTGAGGCGTGAGTCTATTACCTCTTGAGACCTCAAGGGGGCACTATCTGACTGAGCAGTGATAACATTGGCAGTGACAGCAAGGGTAATGGTGGAGAGGTTCCCAGAGGTGAGGTTTATTCACAGGAACAGTGAAATGGGAGGACAGCACTTAAGTAGATGGGAAAATATTTACCTATAATATAATGAGTGAATGAACACATATTATGAGTGCAGAAGCATCCTGGATTCTTTTTTATATCAGAGTGGCCTCACAGCTAATCCAAATCTAGATTATGCAAACCCACTTCAGAAAATTAAAATCATTAAGATCAAACTTAAGACAAGCAATATCACAAAACAAATCTTTATATATAAAACTGATCATAATGTTAATCATCAAGTTATTTATATTATAACTACAAGCCGTTTTCACTGTACAATTTTATGATCACATGGACCATTGTATTTGCAAAGTAATTCAGTTGTAAATTATAAACCAATGCATATCAGAATGCATAGTTCATACTGATAATGTGTGTTTGTTTGTATGTGTGTGTGTGTGGGTGTGTGCCATGCCTGCGACTATGCATGAGTGTGCACATTAATGCATATGGACATGGTGTCAGTGTTGGTGTTTGTATGTGCGCGCACGTGTGTGTGTGTGTGTGTGTGTGTGTGTGTGTGTGTGTGTGTGTGTGTGTGTGTGTGTGTGTGTGTGTGTGTGTGTGTGTGTGTGTGTGTGTGCTGTGGCATGATGGCATGTGGCACTTCTAGAAGCTGCAGGACTGAACAGACCTGAAAAGAAACGGATGCAGGATGTGTATGCTCAACCTGTCTGAGTTGTTTTCAGACACACCTACAGTAGCACTCATTTGACCTGCATATTCTGCAGAGTCATGCTAGTACTGCAGTCTAGGATGACACCTCTCAAGTCTATAGATTAAAATATACTGAAAACATCTGGTTTGTGATGCCACGTTAAACATTCTAATGTGGCCTTCGTTATTTTGTTGACTCTGAGCAGTTTGTCCATATGCATACACTACTGTACACGACATGTACTGTACTGTACTGTACTGTACTGTACTGTACTGTACTGTACTGTACTGTACTGGCATAATGTGCATAAAAAGTTTTTTTTAAATTCCTGACTAGGTTGGTAAATACAATGAAATGAATCAAAATGTCATTGCAACATAAAATAACATTCAAAGACACAATGCTATTTTAGATTCACATTGCTCTATGTTCCTCTTAACATGTATTCAGTCTAGTGAACAGCAAGAAAACAACTTATCTTTCACAAGATTTGTACTTTCAGTAACATATAATGGTGAGCAGTTTTTCTGTTCCTACCTTTAAAACCACTCAGTAAAGTATAAAATAAAACTCTAATAATCTATCTATCTGGACATGTAAACAATCATTCTAAACCAAGAAGAGATACAGGTGGCGTCACTCAGATAGACTGTATGTACATGGCTTTACATAGAAGGCATACTGTACATTCATGCATTCAAGTCCTCTTGTGCTCAGATGGCATAACATTCAGTTTTTCTCAGCTCTTATTTTCTTTAAAACATCAGAAAAAACAGGCAAATCAAGTTTGATAACAGAAAGTGCCTTATAAGATCATTGCATACATTATTGGTACTATATGTTTCTGTCAGCATTGACACCATGAGTCCTTTAACTCTTATACTTTATTAGTTTTTAAACAGTGTCTTAAAATACTCATCTCCGTTTGATGAAATACACAGGACATAAAATGAATAACATGACAAGATCATATAAGATTCACAGAGTGACTGTTATTGCCATAGCTTATAGTTTTACCTGGACATGTTTATAAAAGCTAAAATGCCCTTAACTATGACAGAACTAATGCCTGTCTCTTATAGGACACAGTATACAGAAATCTTGTTTGTAGTATCATAAATATAGTTCCTATTTGTGTTTGTAATTGTGAATTTGTATACTGGGTAGTTACATTGACGTCCACAAAGACAATACATACATGGGAATGGCAAACAGCTAAAATAAACACAGAAGGATAAAATAAGACCCACTAATCATGAAAAGTTAAGACAGAAAATGTTATTAAAATGGGCATTTCCGTTTGATAGTAATACCACAAAAGAGTTCGAAGGCAGCCTTGTGCCTTGTAGGTATTGTCTTGAGTCTACTGTGTCTGAGTCCACATTGTCCAAGTTAGACCCAACCCCAAGAGGAGCGGGAGGGAGTTTTATTTTTCTGCAGTGTGGTCCATGGTGTGACTGATTGCCTGATCTGTGGGAGAGCCCCTGCCTGCTACTCGCAGCGTATGGGGCCCAGGTTGAGCTTGTCGCTGAGCTTCTGAATGAGCAGGGACAGCTCCTCGGTGGCCTGAGACTTCTCCTCCAGGAGCTCATAGCGCAAGCTGGAGATGTCCTGTTTGATCTCCTTCAACTCACCTGGAGGTTGAGTAACAGGAAATCACCCTCACTCTCAAAACCTGAACATGACACTTGACTGCTCTCGTAAGCGGTTCAGATATTATAGCGGGAACCTTCAATGGCCCTATAGCTTACAGTATATTTCATATGTATGTCATTAACTTTCAGCTGTGTCATAGCTTACTGTATATTCCATCTGTATGCCATTCTAGGCTATTTAACAAACACAACATGATCATATTTTGACCTTTTTAAATGGCTAATAACTGTATTATGTATGCCATTTTAGGCTACTTTATACACCACATGATCAGATACCTGATTTAAATTGATGAGCAAAACTGTTCTGCATGAAGTCTTTGTGTAAAAAGAGCCACACATACATAACAAAACATGCAATTTAATAGCTGTAGCTGGTTATGCTACATCAGTCCAAGAAAACCAAGAAGGTAAGAAAACATAAGAGCGTGTATGAATCTGGAGTGACTAACTCCAGATCAAACAAATTTAACTCACCTTCGTTGACCTCATCATTCTCCTTATCAACTTGTGCTTTCAGAACATAGCGTTTAATGAGCCGTTTCATGATTTGCTGGGAGAACAAGCAGGACAGGACAAAAGAAAGGAATGAAAGAAATGAAAACCAACTAGAAAAAATGTGTTTATGGTATCTATTCCGTAGGGGTGTCGCAGGTGCTGTACCTGATAGCGTGTTGGCTGGTTGAGGATGCTGTTGAAGCTCTGGGACTCAGCAATGCGAATGTTTGATTGGGGGAAGAGGTTTAACTGCAAACACACCAGCAAACATGGTGCAATGTATAAATTATATACACAGTTTACACACATGCTATTTACAAGGATAAGCAAAACACATATAGAGACACACACACGGACACGGACACACACACAGGCATGGTTGATACCATGGAAGTTGAAGCTATAGACACATAATGAATGCATTCACGCACACACATACTACACTCACACAACTGACCTGTGTCTGACACAAAACAGCCCATGTCATGTTAAGAGAATTCAATCAGTCACAAGAAAAATGATAGCATATTACTTGCTGAGGGTATGTGTCCACACATCCCATTCCTTTCTCCTTCCTCTATTCAATTAGCCTGAAACAAGGTGATTAGGTGCCCGTGTGTTAATGGCAGGGTGAAATGAGGCCCGGACAGGACACGAATCACTGTACAGAATCACTGTAATGTTGCTATGCTACATGTGAGGACGTCCGAATGAGCTTCCTTAAAAAAGATGAATCATTTCTCCTTACTGAGCTAACCACACACCGCAGAGCTGAATCCACCATTACAAAGGCCTACCGTTTACCTCCCGTGTATAAACCATATTGACTCTTTCCTCAGGCACAAAGGCTGCTGCTTCTCTTTTTTCTATGTTTTCTTTTTTTTTTCTTGTTGCTGCTGTTGTGTTTTTTCTTTTCTTTTTTTGTCCTTTTTGCTGATACAGCATTTAAAACCAATTGCATTTTCACCCTTGGGACAAACCCCAATGAGTTTCTAACAAAGGGGATACAACCTGTGTCTTTTATTGCAGCAATAAATTATCATGCAGGACTAGATGTCGGCTCCAAATGCAAGGCCTTAAGGAAGAGAGCAGGGATTGGCAGCTGAAGCAGAGGTAAAGATGCATTACCTGCCAAGCCAACATAATAATGGTACATTCCTATGGCAAGCCATCTTAACATTTAAAAGCTAAACTGGATATGTATTGCAGATATTTCGGATAGTCAAACTTAGCTTTTAAATGTTAAAATGGCTTGCCATACATTCCCGCCAGGAGCAGAAACACATATCACAGATGTGGTATGGACAACCCAAACAAAACAAACAAACAAACATATGGGAGCAAGAGCAAGTGAAATGAGGTCACCTGACCTGGAGCTGCACATAGACACACACTCAGACACAAACACACACACAAACAGGCACTCACACACCCTAATAGGCTACATGTTGATACCTTGGACCTAAAGCTTCACACACACACACACACACACACACACACACACAGTACCATAGACTCAATGTTGGTACATAGGTCTTGAAGTTACATAGAGAAAGAGACAGACAGACAGACAGACAGACAGACAGACGCAAACAAATGTACACCCAGACACACACAAACACACACACACACTGTTCAGTCCTGCAGCTTCTAGAAGTGCGAGATCATGCCACAGCACACACACACACACACACACACACACACACACACACACACACACACACACACACACACACACACACACACACACACACACACACACAGGCAGTACACATAACAACTACATGTTGATACCCTGGACTTGGAGCTGTCCATCCCCACCTCGACATCCTTCTTTAGCCGCCTCCTCCGGCAGCGCAGGCAGCCAATGATGCGTCGGATGCACTGGAAGAAGGACTTGGGGCTGGGCACGATGCTGTAGGGCGGAGGCAGCGTCTTCCCGTTGTCAAAGTAGGACAGCCAGAGCTTGGAGCGCGCAAACTTCCACTCCACATCTGCATCGTCCTGTTGGCCCCCCAGAGCAATTATTAAAGGTACAACAAGAAACACGCACACACACACACACACACACACACACACACACACACACACACACACACACACACACACACACACACACACACACACTTTGCATAGCCTGCATTTGGTCATGTTATTTATTTGTCAATGTGGCATTTTAGGCCAAAAGTCCATCCCTCAACCCACACCTTGGCAAATGAATAATCACTCCTATGTGTGACACCACAACCTTAAGCCACACCTCACTAAAACAGCCGTCATCCTGCCAGACACTGTTCCACTTCACTTAATTACTTTTCAGGATTTTTGGCCACTGTCAGGATAATCTATTAGAAACATCTCCCTTTCCAAATACCTTCATTAGCCATGTCTCATTGCCGTAATGATTAGCTAGGGGGAACAAACACATGATAAGTTCGACAGGGAATTATCTGTAAAATTATGTGAATATTCCTTTTTTTCTGCCTGTAAATGTAAAGTGTGATGAATGTAGTCGACTTAGATCTGTATAACAATGGCAGCTACTCAAAAAGCATCTAAATTAGGGAATGCTATGTATGTTAAATTAACCTACTGATAGCTCAAATACTTGACAGGGAAAACATAAGGGGAAAACACACACACACACACACACACACACTCTTTGTATAGGTCCCAAATTTATTATTCATCATTATTATTTAGGGTCATTCCATGCCAACTCACCTAATTTTGAAAAAAGTTCCATGGGCACCATCTCAGATTTTGCTCAAAACTGCACTAAATATACCTCCATGGGAGCAATGAAATGAAATCAAGTGGTTTGCATTTTGTGGCCCTTTAAACTTAAAGTGCCATGGCCCTTTTGTGCTCCCACTGATTGCCGCATTGCATTGATTTATAATGCTTTTTGGAGGCCCATAACACAATTTCTATGCAAGACATAGACCTGAAAATTGGTACTATTGTCAATTCGCATCCATGGAATGGAATGGCTGAGTTGGCATGAAATGACCCTTTACTATTTATTATTTGTCAAAACGTAAATTTGTAATGTCTTGATGTCTGACTGCTATCTCCTGATAGCATGTAAATTGTAGAATCCTTTAGAATAGAACAGAATAGAATAGAATAGAATAGAATAGAATAGAATAGAATAGAATAGAATAGAATAGAATAGAATAGGTGTCTGACCTCTATCTCCTGATAGGAGCTGTTGATCATGGCGATAAGCATGTTGAGCAGGACAACCACCATGGTGACGTTATAAATCCCATAGAGCACGTAGCCAATGTTCTCAATAAACTTGTGGTCATATTTCAGCACCACGGAGGACACCTCTGACAGGCCGAAAATAGACCAGAACAAAGTCTTAAAGCTCTCCTCCACCCTGGAGCAGGAAAGGGAGAGAGAGAGGGAGAGAGAGATAGAGAGAGAGAGAGAGAGAGAGAGAGAGAGAGACGGAGAGAGAAATATATGGGGGTGCTTTGATGAATGAATGGCTGGCAGAAGTCTGCCTCAGCATGTCAAAGAGGGCACATCACCCTTAAACTGTGGCAGTGTGTGACAGACTGCTATTAATCACATCCCAGTTGTGGGATATACAGACAACAGGTTAGGCCTTAAGTCTAAAGAGTAGGAATGGCCCTACAACAGCGTGCAGGCTCTCTGTCTCTCTATCTTCCTGTCTTTCCCCACACTTGACCCTGTCGAGTCAAGTTCAAGTCAAGTTCTTTTATAATCACTGTAATTTACAATCATAACAGTATACATGTTACAGCAATACAGTGTGGGACTGTTAGATTCCACAGACAGAATACTTGAGAGAAATAGTTACAAATATGTAGTGATGTAACAATTGTACTGTTTATAAATATTTGTATTATGTATGATAATACATACGTGTTCTGTAGGTATAGAATGCAAAACAGTCACGTTTTTAAGATGTGAGCTGCGGTACGTGTATCAGTAAGTTGCAGTGAGGAGTCTAATAGCCTGGGGAAGGAAACTCCTCCTATGGTGTTTTATCTTAGACTTTGAAATCCCCTGCCTGATTTTAGCAAACTGAACAGGCAATTACGGCAATGTGTGGGATTCTGATTTATGTTCATGGCTCTGCTATGTTAACTGGTAGGCTAATGTCTTATTCTCCCTGGCACTGTCTTACTCTCTTCTCCTCCTCCTCTCAGTATGTGTGTAAGTGAGGCTAGTTCTACTGAAGGAAAACGCTCCTGGGATCTGTGACGGCTGTGACTACAGACTGTTGCAGCACACTCTGTTCTACTCCCTGACTTCTGTAAGCTTGAGCAGCTGTACAGCTAACATATGGGAGCCTGGTGCACTGTGAAATTACTTAACTTACTCAGAACTCTTTCATCCCACACTCTCCCCCTGGTTCCTCTTCAGTGAGTAGGCTATGAGAGCAGCCAGCACATTCTGAGTTCTTAGAGTTTAGTTGTTAGAAACATTAAATTCGCTTATATGGAGAGTTTTTATTTCTTCTTCAGTGGAAAAAGTCAGCATTTATGTCAAGACAGGGTTGTCGTATCCCAAGGCAAAGTGTATTGACAAAGTGTGTCTATTTTGCCCCTTTCCTTGTATTATAAGAACATATTTTCTACATACAGGATATATTTCAGACATTACTGTAATACACCAGACCTGTTGGGGTCCAGCAATCATTCTCTGTAAAAATGAAGTACAGTAGCTTACGTTACTTGCAACCACTGGTTAGTTATTGTCAATTTCTTGCAGTTTGGCAGTCGAATATAGTAACAAAACTATTCAGGAATCATTTCAAATAAATCTTTTGGACTTTTAAATCTTTTAAACTTTGGAAAGCTTTAGAGTCATCCATTGTAACCTTTAGGTTTGACAGCTGACACTTGTGTGAAGAGACTTTCAAAATGACCCCACCCACCATGAGTAGAATGGCAACACTACGGGCAAAATATACACCTCAAGCAGACGGACATCTTTTCTTCTTATCTCATGTGTTTCACCAGCGGGAACTGATCTAGAGGATATTGTTATCCCCTTGTTTCCTCACCTAATCTACGAGAAATCACATGGTTGATAACATCCTGTGATCTACTGTTAGGCTACTGTAAAATCAGCTTATAACACTGACAAAAAAAAGATAAACTTTCAAAATGAAGTGCCAAAAAAGGCCTGTTAGCGGTTTGTGTTTGAGTTTCTCAAAGCCATATAATGTTTCATTATTTGTATTTGAAAATGTGGCATGATAGCTTGTCAGGGAATAGTTGCTCATGCACTTTACAAGTATGTTTAAGCAGTTTCACAAAGGGACCTTGCAACCATTTTATATGTTAAGATTCATGATAAGACATTCGACCCTACCAGCCTCACAGATTTATGTACAGCACTTAAGTTCAGTGAGTAGGTGAATAAAAAGCAGTGAATAAGTAGGGGTGCTGGGGAGTTGGGAGTGTTTGTAATGTTGCTGAGGCCATCAATTGCTGTTGCACAGGGGGCACAGGCTCCATTTGCACTCCACACATGAACTATGGCTGCTGTGGCCAGGGTAGTAGGAGGGGTAGACTGGGGACCATAAGAGCTCTCAGAATAGGCACTCAGGCTAAGCTGCTGAGTGGAGTTACAGCACGGTATAAAATCTAAAGAAGAGTTAGAAAAAAATCCTGCAGAGAGGATAGCTATCACGCAAAAGGACAGTTTAGGCCCTACCTGCAGTCTCTCTAGTCATGTACACACACACACACACATACACACACACACACACACACACACACACACACACACACACACACACACACACACACACACACACACACACACACACACTTTCTGAAAGGTTTCCAAAAGGTTACTCAGTATGATCACGATGAGAGATTAGGAGGCTTAAAGCTGCATAATGGAATAGTATTCTCCAGGTTAACCAAAGAGGCTGTCACTTAAGTGGTGAAGACAGGGTTAAGAGCCTGTCCATCATGTGGTGAAGGCGGGGTTAGCGGCTGTCACTAACATAATGAGGCAGTGTTTTTGAGACTGTAACTCACGTAGTGAAGGCGGGGTTGACTTTGGCACCCAGATAATAAGAGTAGAGGATGAACATGCCGATCATGAATGCGAGGAAGACCATGATGAAGAGGACCATAAACTTGAAGATGTCCTTGACAGTGCGGCCCAGGGAGATCTGGAGCGGCCCGAAACTCTCGTTGGCGGGGAGGATGTAGGCGATGCGGGAGAAGCTCAACACCACGGCGATGGCGTACAGGCCCTCAGAGATGAGCTGGGGGTCTGAGGGAAGCCACTTGTCCCTGGCTTCAAGGACAAACACACAAACATACATAAGCTTACATGTTCAAAGACAAACAAATACTGTTACATGTTCAAAGAAAAACATACGCACACACTTACATGTTCAAAGACAAACATATATACACCTACATGTCCAAAGACAAACATACACATACTCCCACATGTTCAAAGACAAACATACGTATACTGTACTCTTACCCGTTCAAGGACAAACACACATCTTACATAGTTTCAGGACAAACATAATTCCACATTTTCATTAATCTTATTGTTTTAAATATGCTTATCACAAACCCAGGGGCAACTATTTTACATGAATATTTTTTGAACTGATAAGCACACACACACACACACACACACACACACACACACACACACACACACACACACACACACACACACACACACACACACACACACACACACACATTTCCTGCACTGAACTAGGGTAAAAACAGTGCTGGTTGTTTCACCAGCCCTTCTGGTGTTAGCTTTTGATTACTCCAGTCATGGACTGCTGCCTCTTTTAAATAAGACACAAACTGTCAATTGTTACATCAACATGTCCATGTTTGCTTGAAAGTAATAATTCATAAGAATTGTCCTTCACAAAACACATCTCTGACATAAGAATTGAGGTCATTTTAGATATTTTAAAATGTGTGCGTACAAATATGATATCAGAAATAGAGAGAAAGGCAGAGTGGGGACCCTTGAGCCTGATGTTTTTAGAAACAGAATATTTACCTTTATCATAAGTCCACTGTCTTCATATTGTTTTCCTTACCACACACACACACACACGCGCACACACACACACACACACACACACACACACACACACACACACACACACACACACACACACACACACACACACACATACACACACATATTTCTTTCTCTTACTGACTTACCATAGGTGAAATATTTGATGTCAGGTGGAAGGGTCACCAGAGAAAGATCGGGTGCTTGAACGTTTTCATCCACATACTCCTGCGCTTTCATAGCCTGGAGGAAAGCGAAGAAGCGGGCGGTGAAGGCCGCAATGAAAATGGAGAGCATGCCAAAGTCTAGAACATTCCACAGTTGAAGGATGTACTCCCTGGGGCCCTCTGTCCAGAGCTCTTTACACTCTGACCACATCATCCCTGAAAGAGAGAAACACACACACAAAGCAAGTCTCAACAGAATATTCTTAGGTAGACCAAAAGGTAAACAGCTAAAAGGGCTACTGTAGATCTAAATCTCAACCCGATCCAAACATAACTGCAGGGAATTCCAGCCCAGACAGATCAATATGACCACATTTACAGCAGATTTTTTACACTATCATATCATCAAACTTACCTGTGTGTGTATCCTTAAATCATGGTCATGAGAGACATCTTTCAGATACTGATGCTTTGAGCTTGTATTGTATTTGATCATCTGCTTGTGATTATAATCATTGCTTGGATAATGATCGAAAGCTAATGAGAGAATATGTGTCAGATCAATATCACATGGACTCAGAACATACTGTTATTGGCTAGCGTTACTCGCTGAACCGCAACACAAAATAGGGAGATGGACACGACTTGAAGTTTACTAGTATTTTTAGTTCAGTAATCAAAGTTTCTAGCGACGAAATGCCTGAGTGCGTGTCTGTGTGTAGCCATCAAGAGGTGGATGTAAGCATGCGTGCAGAGTTTAGGCAGTATAGCCAGGAAGAGAGAGGGAGAAAGAGAGAAAGAGAGAAAGAGAGAAAGAGAGAGAGAGAGAGAGAGAAAGAGAGTGAAGAGGTGCTCTCGACAAGAGCGGAAAACTATTTTAACACTCAGCACTGCTGACAAGTGCATGCTGCTCAAGTGCCAATCAACATCATCACTGCAGACAGTTATCCCATGCGTGGCCACGACAGACTGAAGGGTCTGCAGTGGGCCGTAGCAGCTAGGAAAGCCTTCCCCTACTTCCTCTTTGTTGGAATGGGTCGATCCACCCTCCAGAAACTTGGCGCTTCACTGACAAACATTATCAGGCAATTACCCCCAAACATCATTGGTGGCCATTCTGGTCATGTTAGAATGTCGGAGAATAATATTTTAATCTCTGCAGAAAGACTCTTTACTGAGGATATGTCTATCTCTACCATACTTATCTTTGTATGTAATGCTATTTCACTACACAAACTACATTAGATAACAGCTTAGATAATAGCATACTGTATCTGTTTGCAGCCTAAATAGCACGTCGACACTAAATATGATCCAAGGCAAATTAACAACACACTGACATATAATGAAAATGTTTCCCTTGAAATGTGATTTTTTTCCATTGAAACAAGCCCTGTTGGCCAGGCTGGTCTGCTAAAAGGATTGCTGGGCCGGTTTGTCTTTTTACATTACATTAGGGAGCTGTAATGCGTGGGCAGGGGCATGGTCCCCCCTGGGACCTTTACATTATCTCTGGCAGTCAGTCCGGAGATACATCACTACTGATGCCCGCGATACGCATGACTCTATAGCCAGCGGAGAGGTTGCTTAGTTCAGCTCCTTATGTCTGTCCAAGAGGCTCTCTGTGGGCATACCGTAAGACCTCAAGTAATAGCACAGGCTATGATATGCATTACTATATAAACCCAATAGACCTTTATAAATTGCAACAATTCAATCAATCAATTAATCAATAAATTAATCAATGGGGCTGCATTAGACATGCATGTTGCCTACTGACAGCCAACCTTGTATTAGTGTTTCTGCGAACTAGTTGCAGATTCTGGCATGTCTGACAACAAACATCTCAAATTGTACCTCTTTTTTTAACCGAGTCATTTTGCACTTTTGCCCCAGACATGGGTATAACTCAATAAAACAACCTTTTACTGTGTCTCACATGACCGAAAAAGGTGCACAATGAACACAGTGAGCAGAAGATTTCACCTGATGATACTGTCCTTTTTAAAAATACTCTTTCTTTGATCTGTGAACCTCGGGACAAAGTGAACACCGAACACAAAGGCATATTCATGATCTAAGCAGCACAGACAATAAGTGCAGCCTGAGTACACATCTCATTTCAATGATTTAAAGCATACAACATTCACCATCAGAGCATCTTTGTCTTCTTGAAAGAAATCAGGTGAAAACTTGAACAGCTTTGCTGGTCAAACACTGTTCAGTTAAAACGTGCTCCCAAACAAGATCCATATGTGTCATTCAACATGATTTATCCCACACCCACAGGCATTCGTTCTATGACTTTACCCCGAATCAGACTATTGGCAAGCCCTAAACACAAGGTTAATGAGTGCTAAATAATGGATAGCATTGGATCTCACCTGCCACCCAGATCATGATAAGAATCTCGGTCCAGGTGAAGCGTGTGGTCTTGACCCGGAAGATCTGCAGGGGGTAGTCAGTGACAGTCACGTTGGGCAGCGTGCTGATGCCCTCAAAGCGGTCAGAGGCGTTGAACACCAGCAGGCCAAGGAAGATGATGAATGAGGCCGCGTGTGCCACAAACTTCATGAAGGGACTGCGGAGTACCTTACCCAGCTGGGGGTACGGGGTTGGGGTGTTGGAACAAACAATAACAAGTTTTGTTTAGTCTGTTTCATTTTAGAGGAGGGGGAAGCGAAGGTCAGTGCAAGGTTAATGAAGCTTGTTGGGGGGATGAGCATGTTATTTATTACCAGTGACAGAGAGAGTATGCAGTATACAGGCACTGTATGCACAGGGAAGATACTGTGCAAACAGTAATGATATATTTCCAAGACAAAGCTATTAGACATATATATGTATGTCTGTCTGTCTGCCTTTGTACATGTGTGTGCTGAAAATGCAGTATGTATGTGTGTAGGTTATGCATGACTGTGCAAGGTCTCGCTAGTAAGACATTGTGATAAACACTCATATATTAACATCTTTTGGTGCTGCAATGTGAATAAATGGACTGAGAAAGTGTAACTGAGTTGTCTGTATGTGATAGCATTCTCTACACGATTGTATGACGCTATCTGGTGCCTGCATTTGGGCTAAGCCCGAGAGCTAGACGGACAGAGGCATTCTGGGTTACTCTTGATAGCTCTGAATCCTGCTTTTAATATTCTTCTTAATGAGGACAGGCTGCTTTGAGTGCTCTTGCTCAGCCTTATCGTGAAAGTCTGACAAGTGAATGTGAGTCAAATATTAATTTACATATTCATTAGATGTTCATTAAATATTCATTCATAATTCGTTGTAATAAAGAAAGTAACAGCTTTACTGTCTGTCCTTTGCAAAGTATTTTGTCACTTTTCTTCATCAAGAGCAGTACTGAAGGGTGGGTCTGTGCCCCTCTACATATTTCCTATAGCCAAATGCAGTCTTAACTCCATGACATTAGGGTCATTTTTTCATTCATTAAAAAAAACATTTAGCTTCTTCTTCTCAGAAATCATAAATCATTGCCTATATAGACATCATATTTTATAACATGAAATGTCAATGATAGCTCACAGTTTTGTTTAGTTTAAATATTAAAAAGCCCTGGCTTTACCCATGATTGTATAGCTATGATCCCCTTGAACATTTCTAGGGGAAGTAGGAAAGCCCATAAGACTACTTGAAAGACTGCAGAAGGGATTTTCACATAGGTCTTTACAGCAATCTACCTGCTACTGCCAACTGTATAACAATCCAGATATGTAATTTAAAGTTACTGTGCTTATCAGTGGACTGAGTAGGCTATCAGTCTGTAGTCATAGAATTGTGAATGTTAGTCCTTTCAGATTATTTTGGACTCAAAGTACATAGAGGCATATGGTAAAAGAGTTTCTATGGCATGGTGTATGTTTTCTTCAGTAGAATAATTAAAAGAACATGCTTTGTAGCTTTAAAATAGCCCTACATTTGTTCTTGTCTAATCACTGTGCTGTTTTGCTGTCTTTACAATAAGCCAGTGCTTAACTAATTTCCTTCCTGACAATGAATGATTTATCACTCTTACTGTACTGATATCTTACAGGCTCGCACTGCATGCTTGTTTTATATTGTTAATGTTCAGCACTCCTTATTTGAATGTCTTTTCTGTTTGGTGTGGTAAATTCCTCCCTTTGGAGTTAGAAACACAAACAGAGTGGCACAGTGGCACTACGGTGTAAAGTCCCATTATATCCGCGCCGATGTCATATGATATAAAGAACTATCTGGCTCAAGCACTCTCTTGTAAGACAGAAACAGCTTGCTCAAAGTGTTGTGACTAAGGGTCCCTGCACTTCTAACTTAAATTATCAAACACCGCGGGCACTTGAGGGAATTGCCTATTACCTTACAGTTGACAGTTGGCGCCTGAATCAGTAATTTGACAGTGTGTAGCCCATGGCATAGAGATGGAGATGGCGATCCGGTATCAAGCCAACTAGGATCGATAAAGTAAATGCCTAGCCCCTCTGAAATGGCCTGTGATTGCCAAATGCACTGCTGCCAGAGTGCAGGCTTAAACATACATATAGTATCACTGCGATTCGCAGACAGGACAACTCCTGTCATGTTATAGCTCTATAGACTGATCTTAGCATCTGAGCATCCAATTATGGAGGGGCAGGACACTTAGTTAAGGGTTTATCTAAATCTTTTTGCTCACTGGAAGAATGTTGAAAAACGGTGAGACATCGAGAGAGAGAGAGAGAGAGAGAGAGAGAGAGAGAGATAGAGAGAGAGAGAGAGAGAGAGAGACAGAGAAAGAGAGAGAGAGATGTGTACTACTGTGGTAACTGATCATGAGACTAAAACTTAAGTTTAACTTTACCAGGCTTAGTCATCACAATGACAGCACTGGTGCATACACTAAAAAACACACACTGAATGATTTTAAAGTGTAATAGGTTGGTTATGGGCAGCTGCTCTGACCTCCATCAAATACAGCCACAGAAAGATCAAAGGGTTTAAACACACACGTGCACACCCACACACACACACACACACACACAGCCTTTAATGGGAAAAGCTTTCAGCATTAACAGTATGCTTAGATAAGCTGAGTGTTTATTTGGGCTGTAAATCTGTTTATGTGGCTGTGTAATGCATTAATGAGGCACTCGTCCTTATTTCATTTATCCTGGGCTCCAGTCCCTCTTCTATACACCATGCTGACATTTACATTTAGCTAATAACAGGCATGGCCGCTAGACCAACAACACAATGCTCTTGGGATAACGCAACAGATTTGAGATGGACATGGTACTTAAGATTATGGACCAATGAGATGTGAGGAGGACAAAGCACTCTGCTTTATGCACCAATGAGATGTGAAATGGAGGGTTAGGTGCCAATGAAATGTGAGGTGGGCAAGGCACTCAGGACCAATGAGCTGTGAGGTGGATAAGGCATCCAGGAACATAGACCAATGACACATGATGTGGATAAGTCACCTGAGATTACAGACCAATTAAAAAAAAAAAAAAAGTGAAGCAGACAACCTAACCACAATGAACAGTGATGTTGATGAAAAGAGGCTTTGGATGACAGACCAATGACAAACAAAGACAGGCGGGCGAGCGGGTGGGCAGGCTTACCTTGCTGCATGGTGCGAACCAGTAGCCCACGGCGAGCAGCGGGAGGCCCAGAGCCACCACCAGCACCACCAGGCACTTGACAGCGATGGTCTGCTCCCTCAGGCCCGACAGGTTCTCATACCAGATTGTCAGCAGCTGCTGCTGGCAGTTAGGGTGGGCCACAAACTGCAGGAGAAAGGGAGACAGGAGGGGGGAGGAATGATGAAATAAACATGAACAGCCACGCTGACTGTGGTCCCTGTTTATCCACACCTACTGCATAGGCTGGAGAGACTGGCCGGCAGGGGGTGGGGGTTTGGGGTTTGGTGGGGAACTGCAGGGGTCTCAGTGGCTGGATCATTTGCATTTTAAGTGGGTCTGCAGGGTGAGAGACGGAGACAGGAGTAATCATATTAAACGCAGTGATCAGATCAGGGTGGAAGAACGCATTAACGTGCCCAGGTGAGCGAGCGAGAGAGTGTATGGTGGCTAAGTAATGGAATCATTCTGGTATACTGCCACAGGGCTATGCACTCACAGCGAGAAAGCTGAGAAGTTAGTCAAAAGCTGCAAGCACAGATGAACCACAGCACCTGGGTATGAAGAACAAAACATATGGCCAAAACTGAAGGGCATTGGCTCACTTAGTGAAATGACATTAGTTTCAGCAACACATAGCCCACATGGCAACAGTTTGAAAAGCCGGACCAGCATAAAACCAGTATACCTTTACAACACTGCCAATAACAAATCTGCGATGTTGAACCATGTAAGAGATGTTGAACCATGTAAGAACTGCCAAAGTGACCTGTTCTGTGGAAATAATGGCGAGATGGATGTGAAGAACCACGTAATTATTTCCACTAAGTCACTATTTCTGTGGAACAGGTCATCCTGGGTCAATATCCTGCTTATCTCCCATTCACATCCACAAAGTATTTCAATCTCCAGTTTCCTTTACATTTAGGGAAAAATATGCACAAACAACAACCCTGATCATTCAGTGTTTTATAGTACCTATTAGGAAAAAGGTAGAGCATGGAATAGATTAACATTCAACTGTTAATTAGGCTACTAGTTGTTATAGTTACCATTCATAGGTCTATTGATATAGTCAACCTTTCTATTGAGATCTACATCAAAGGCAACCTGTTCCTAGAAAGTTTATGGTCACCTCATCAGCCAATCAGAAAATATTTCCATTGCTAGGGGAGATAAAAAGGACACAGCATTCCGTCATGAGACGATTAAATAAAAAAAAATGCTCAGGGGACTATATATGTGTCGGTGACCGGCCTGGGAGAAGGCTCATTCTTAGGTGTCCCCTATGCTCTGGTTTGAAGTAGGCTAATTAATAGTGTACCATTGGGAACAAAAGCTGTTAATTTCTGCCCTACATATGCTGTTCACTTGTCTGGCACAGGACGAGTTGGGAATGACTTCCATTATAACAAATCACAAGGAGGCCTCCTTTCTCCTCCTGTCTCCTTTCAACTGTAGGTCCAGAGCCCAGTCCGGAGTTTATTATTCAAGGGACAAAATCAGCCCAGACCACTGACTGGGAAAATGAACATTATTATCCCTGATGTTTTGTGTTATTTATGAACACTTTCATGAGATGAGTCTGCACCCACAGGCGTAATGCAATAAGCCTTCCTGTGTTGTTAATAACTGTACCTCACCAGCACAGTCAGCTAGGAGACATGAGCACTGGCTCGTGAACATACCAGGATTGCTATAGGTGTGTGTGTTTGTGTATGTGTAAGTGTGTGTGTGTGTGTGTATGTGTGTTTGTGTGTGTATGTGTGTGTGTGTGTGTATGTGTGTGTGTATTTGTGTATGTGTGTATGCGTGTGTATGTGTGTGTGTGCGTGCATGTGTGTAAGTGTTTGTGTGTGTGCGTGTGTGTGTGTGTGTGCATGTGTGTGTGTGTCTATCCTTTCACACCCCCCTTTAAGGGGTCCATTAGAGTTACTTCTCAGCACATCACAGTGACGGCGCCATCAGACACCACCAAAGTGCTGAACAACAGCACTAGGCCATCAACAATGCGCACACAGTCACACACACACACACACACACACACACACACACACACACACACACACACACACACACACACACACACACACACACACACACACACAAAAGCACTGCGGCAGGCCTGCACACAAGTACCTTGAAATTTCACCACATGAGAATGTCCCACACAGCACAGGTGGAGGCTACATCCAAATTGCCAAATTGCAAGACTGTTCTGCAGACCTTTAATGGGGGTACTTTTGTGTGTGTGTGTGTGTGCACGTGTGTGTTTGTGTGTGAGGATTCTAGGTGGCTGGCCTGAAACCAGAGCTACATGAACAGCAAATGGAAGAGGCAAGTAGACTGAAAGCCATGAAAGAATGTAGTTTCAGGTGCATAAAAAGAAAGTTAGTTATGTGAAAGGCTGAGAAACACACTCTCAAAATGAATCTCTTGATCTTGATTTATTAGACCCTGAATCCACAGACAGACATGTTTCAGCCTTGTGCTGTCCTCAGCATCTTCTACATTTAGCCAAGACAGCTCTAAACTTATAATCATCCCAGATTAGCTGGCTGTCGTCACTGATAGACAGCTATTGTTCACCACATTGCCAATGTCCTCCAATCATGTGCCACAAGTACATGTAGCACAAGAACATTCTGGCTGTACTCCACTCAACTCGCCACATAACGTTTGCTAGAGGACCTTGTTATCTCTTGCCTTGGTCACACTGCAATGCCCTCCTACCAGGGCTGCCAGCTTGCTGAGTGAAACCCTGGCATATGGTTCAGAATGCTTTCAATTAGCCAAAAAGGGCACATCATTGCTCCGTTTATTGACCGCTATCAGCACCCCATTGCTGGCCACATTGAATTTAAGCCATTAACACAAAGTGACTTCTGAGTCTGCATCCACTCACTTAAACCCACTGATAAAAAGCCTATGTATGCTTCACCCTTATCTGTGCCCCATCCTTACATATGCCCCATTCTAACATAGGCCCCATCCTAACATAGGCCCCATCCTTACATATGCCCCATCCTTACATAGGCCCCATCCTAACATAGGCCCCATCCTAACATAGGCCCCATCCTAACATAGGCCCCATTCTTACATAGGCCTCATCCTAACATAGGCCCCATCCTAACATAGGCCCCATCCTTACATATGCCCCATCCTTACATAGGCCCCATCCTTACATATGCCCCATCCTAACATAGGCCCCATCCTTACATATGCCCCATCCTAACATAGGCCCCATCCTAACATAGGCCCCATCCTAACATAGGCCCCATTCTTACATATGCCCCATCCTAACATAGGCCCCATCCTTACATATTCCCAATCCTAACATAGGCCCCATTCTTACATATTCCCAATCCTAACATAGGCCCCATCCTTACATATGCCCCATCCTAACATAGGCCTCATCCTTACATATGCCCCATCCTAATATAGGCCCCATCATTACATATGCCCCATCCTAATATAGGCCCCATCATTACATATGCCCCATCCTAATATAGGGCCCATTCTTACATATGCCCCATCCTGACCACTGCATTCCTCAAAGGAAACATTACCTGTTGTTGCTACTCCTTAACACAAGGCAATGACTACCACAATTTTTCCAGTTTTACTTTCACAATAGTGGAAAAAACATATCAAATACTAAAAGTTGGTGTTCTTGAAGATGCTCTTATTTTAAGGACATTTCCTATGTGATTGTAAACATTCTAAAGACCCGTTCACACCACGAAATATAGCTACAACTATAACTACAAGAAAATCTTGGTAAAAAATAGTCAACGACAATGACAGGCTGAACAATATCATTGGGATCACTTTGAGAGTAATTTCATAAATGGTAAAAAAAATATCAGTTAATCAGAATTCATCAAGACTTATAGGAGTTCATGTTTTTTAAGTCGTTTACACTCGTTATGAGAATCATGTCATTAAACTGTCATTTTTCAGTGTGAAATTTCATATCGTTGTAGTTGCAGTTCTTACTTCTTGGTGTGAACGAACCTTATTCGTCCCACATCCACTCCTTTACCTATGCACTTGTTCTTCTTATCCTGGTGCTTCATACTTGGGGGGTGGAGAGACACATGGAATACACAAGAAAACAGGGACTTCTTCATAGGTGTGCATACAGGAATTTAAAAAGGTGTGTGTGTATGTGTGTGAAGTGTATGTGTAAAACAGCTGTTGTAGCCATCTTCACAATAAGGCTCAGGTGTGTGTGTGTGTCTGTATGTGTGTGTGTGTGTGTGTGTGTGTGGTGTGTGTGTGTGTGTGTGTGTGTGTGTGTGTGTGTGTGTGTGTGTGTGTGTGTGTGTGTGTGTGTGTGTGTGTGTGTGTGTGTGTGTGTGTGTGTGTGTGTGTGGTGTGTGTGTGTGTGTGTGTGTGTGTGTGTGTGTGTGTGTGTGTGTTTGCATGTGTAAAACACCTACTGTAACCGTCTTCACAATGAGGCTCAGGTGTGTGCGTACGCTTCCAGGTTGCAGTATGTGTGCAGCACACACCTCTGTGCTGAAGTGAAATGCCCATTTTGGATGCAGTCCCCATGATAATTGCGCATCCCCACTGTGGCAGTAAGGGGTGGTGTGTGTGTGTGTGTGTGTGTGTGTGTGTGTGTGTCTGTGTGTGTGTGTGTGTAGAGTGGGTGGGAACATAAAAACAGTAGAAGAGTATAGTGTGGTCCTTGGGGCCAGTGTGTAGTGTGTGTGTATGCATCTATGTCTGTGTGTGTGTGAGCACTGTATGTGTGTGTGTGTGTGTGTGTGTGTGTGTGTGTGTGTGTGTGTGTGTGTGTGTGTGTGTGTGTGTCTGTGTGTGTGTGTGTGTGTGTGTGTGTGTGTGTAGAGTGGGTGGGAACATAAAAACAGTAGAAGAGTATAGTGTGGTCCTTGGGGCCAGTGTGTAGTGTGTGTGTATGCATCTATGTCTGTGTGTGTGTGAGCACTGTATGTGTGTGTGTGTGTGTGTGTGTGTGTGTGTGTGTGTGTGTGTGTGTGTGTGTGTGTGTGTGTGTGTGTGTGTGTGTGTGTGTGTGTGTGGAGGGCACCTAGTTCCACTTCATGTGCTACTCGTTAGAGTGTGAAGGGGGTCTGCGGGAGCCAGCCCCTCTGCTGATGAGGCAGAAACTCTCTGAGGCACTGCCATACAGCCAGCAGCCCTTCAGGGCAGTGTGTGTGTGTGTGTGTGTGTGTTTGTGTGTGTGTGTGTGTGTGTGTGTGTGTGTGTGTGTGTGTGTGTGTGTGTGTGTGTGTGTGTGTGTGTGTATGTGTGTGTGTGTGTGTGTGTGTGTGTGTGTGTGTGTGTGTGTTTGTGTGTGTATGACAGAGAGAGAGTGTGTGTGTGTACAAGTGTGTACATACTGTATGTGTTTGTGTATGTGTGTGGGAGAGAGAGAGAGAGAGGAAGAGAGAGAGAGAAAACAGAGTGTGTGTGTGTGTGTGTGTGTGTGTGTGTGTGTGTGTGTGTGTGTGTGTGTGTGTGTGCGCATTATACAGCCAGCACCCTTCAGGCCTTGACACCCCCCCCCCCCCCCAACCCCCCTCACAGCAGCAAGGTGCTAGCTCTGTCTTTTAGAAGCTTTCTGGCGAGGCTTTCATCAACACACAAAAGGACTTAGCGTATAATGGCTGGTTAGAGGTGTGTGAGTGATTTGTGTGGCTCCCTCAGAAGCACCAGGTAACCAGCTGCCAAGCAACTTGGCAGGGAAGATTCAGCAGGGATATTGACCATTACAGTCTGAGCTGCATATCTCTGCAGTCGTTTTAAACGTTTTAAACATATTACTTTAACAGGTGTTTTTTGGGAAGAAACAAACAAGACTTTTTGAGGCACAGTGCATTGTACCTTCACCATGTTTTCCCCTGAAATCCAATCTGTTGCTATGATAACTATATTTCACTATTAGTAAAGGCACAGGAGCCTCTTAAAAGCCATTTTGAATTCTAATTAAAAGTGCCATTAATTACACTCACATACATTATTGAATGCACAATGCCCAAATTACTTTTAATGGGCGCGTGGAGGCTTGACTGGTCTGTGTTTATGGCAGAAACAATTAGAATAATGCTCCCCTCCACTTCCTGGTTTATGTCTTTACACAATGCTGCTAAGACTGAAGGCAGGGCTATGAAGGGACACTGAAAAGCCATTTTTAAATTGCACTTTGCAATGGGCTTCACATCAGCATATGGTACTTCCTGTGCTCATCCTGTTGCTGTTAGCTTGATTAACACTGCACTACCTAACGACCTTGGGCTCTGAATCAGTGGGTGTGTGTGCGTTTGTGTGTGTGTGTGAGCGTGTGTGTGTGCGTGCGTGTGCGTGCGTGTGTCTGCACAGGCTGGTTACCAGGGGGCTTAGGATGGTCGGCTTTTCTAAAGCAAATCTAAAACATATAGCCAAATACTGTTCAGTATCATCATTAATCGGAAGTCGCCATATTTGGCGCAGAAGGTGCTGTATCTATCCATAATACTCCATGAACTCTTTGCTATGGACTGCTACTTTTATTAGTGTCGTGGCTATTGAACTGAATCTTGCTTGAGCAACTTTTGCAACTGCAAAATGTGTCTCTGTGTATATTATTTTGAATTGTGGACACAAATAAAGAGGTAAAATGTGTGTGTGTGTGTGTGTGTGTGTGTGTGTGTGTGTGTGTGTGTGTGTGTGTGTGTGTGTGTGTGTGTGTGTGTGTGTGTGTGTGTGTGTGTGAGGGTGGTATATATATATCAGTTTCAAAGAAACTGATCATTTTACAATCCTGGTTCTGTCTTTGTCACAGAGGCTGTACATTTCCAGAAACAATAGCCATAATTTGTTAGATTCATAGATTGAACATTTCAACTGAAAACAGTGCTGAGTCTTGCCCAGATAATTAATCACTGAAATGCACTAAGCAAATGACTATGACATCCTGAAGTACTGACACAGCCACCCATGTCATTTCCAGTAAGTAAATCAGCAATGCCATCTTGGGGGGGGGGGGGCTTAATCTTTTTCAGCCGCAGCTTAGGGTGTCACGGTGGGACGCGAGAGGTCACCAGGGAGCACTTGCCTTTTTGACCTCGTACTTGATGGCCAGCTTGACGCGACTCAGCAGTGAGCGAAGACGCTGCCCCTCCTCCAGCTCGGCACTGATGTCGCCATTCAAGATGGCCTCCACCTCCTCCGTGTCCCGGCACAGGTCCAGGACCCCCACCACAAAGTCCTTGCACTGCATAGACAGCTTGCGATAGTCATTCTGCAGAGGCAGAAAACAACACAATACACAAAGAGCAGAAGAATGACTACGGCTTGAATTCAGTCATAAAGCGGAGACACAACACAGTACAAGAGAGCAAAAGAGTGACTAGAGCATGACTACCACAATAAATTAAAAACACACGATTGACTGATGGACAGACATACATGCGTAAATCAAATTCATTCATTTTGTAGACCGACAGCTATTTAGGCAAGATCTGCTCCACTGTACATATTTGGCCATGCTCTTTGAAGACGAAGCCCAGGGAGAGAAACACAGTTTTGACTTAACGCCATTCATGTGTGAGCTGGCAGTTGGTCTGTGCATGAACAAAATTGAATTAAAAATGTTATCTGTCTGTGGCAAAGCCTTGCTCTGAAGATGCAGTGCTGCCGCAACTTCCCACTTCTACACAGCCGGTGGACGCAAGTAATGCCCATGAGCCCTGTCACACTCTCTGAGAGGCGTAATTATTCTTCTGCACAGATAGTGGTACATCACCACATGCTATGCAAATGAGGGAACGATTCATTCACTTCAGCAATTAAAAAAAACACCTGAGCCATATTAGAAGATACAAAACATTCATTGCATAACTCAACTCAGTTAATATGCATGTAAATGCATGCATTTACTGTGCAGAAGATGAATTTAAAATCCTTGTTTACAATTTATAGTTTATACTTTAAGCATTTGGCAGAGGCTTTTGCCCCTTGTCCATTGTGGGCAAACACAGTGGTTTAAACTAGGAGAATGGTATAACAGTAAGGGAAATCCAGGAGTGTTTAAATCTGTGTTATATCACGGTGCAGTAAATGAAAGAGCTCTCCCCTGCACAACCTTTTCAACTGCGCAGTCTGCGCCACACCTCTGGGCTCTGAAAGAAGGTCAGGACAGCCATTAGGAGCAGAGGCAGAGGGCTCAGGCATTTAGGCAGCGATAATCCATCAGACATCCGCAGACGAGTTATACCCTAATACCACAGCGCTACACAGGGGTGCATTGCTCATGTAAACTCAGACACGGCAGGCGGAAATTCTCCCAAGCTTCTGTTTTATAGCCTATATGTCATTCCGATAAGGTGGCGCTTTAGTGGTCATGGACCGTAAGTCTGCCTTTTTCAATTATTTTAGCGGTCAGAAAAGGGAATGACGTTCTACAGTACCACTCTTGAAATTGGTCATGTGACGTTGAAAAGATGAGATGGTGCGAGATGAAATGGTGCATGCTGTGATATCTGTAAAATTTCTCTCCAGCTATACAACATTCAACAGAACTATACAACATTCAACAGAACTATCCAACATTCAACAGAACTATCCAACATTCAACAGAACTATACAACTGACAAGCAAAACCCAAATCTGAGCACAAGTGCAGTAATAGAACATTGATTTATGCAGCCATTACTTGGTGAAGACCTCTGCATCCAAAGTCATAAATCTGAGCCCATGCTTGGACAGGGCTTATTGAAATGCGTGTCACTGTTCACAGCAGGGGTTCCAATAGACTAAAACACTGACAGGCAAAGCAAGAGCAGAGGCAAACGGCATCATCAATGACAACAACAACATCACAAAAAAACAATACCAACAAAAACAATAACAGTGACAATGGCAACAAAGTCGAAACGGCCATTTGTGTTTGACAGGCTTAAAACATTACTCTTGGTGGACTTCAATTAAACAGCGACAGCCATATGATTCCCCTGCTTCTTGGCCAGTCTTAGACTTGAGAGGGGGTCTTAAAGACTGTGTGGCTTTGCAAAGATAATTGTCAACTACGGCACAGAGGTACATTCTAGTCAACATTAATGAATGGATGTAGGTAGACATATTTACCAAGGAGAAGATATTGTGCTGTGTAGTCTCTTTTTTATGGCTCTTTTTATCCTGGTGGCAGCCAAAGCACAGACACACACACGTAAACACACAGATAGGATAGAGACCATGTGAGATAAAGCAGTTTAAATCAAAAAATAAATCAAAGCAAAATATGGAAATACCAAAAAAGAAATTGTTAAGCCACTGTTAGAAATTAGCAACTGAAAGTGGCTACTGATACTTCAGGGGATGCATGTGATTACTGAGTCATGTGCCATAAGCTTACGAGGATTCAATGAAAAAAATAGTGTTGTTTCTAAACAAATAAATGACTGTTATAAATGAATGGTAAAAATGGAAAAATGGACAAAAGGCCAGCGTTAAGTCAACTAACTCAACGTAGCAGCAGGACTTTGCAAATGGTAACAACTACTTTATATTATAGTGCCACAGATACAATGTAGTTACACACTTAAGGACATAGAACATACAGTACTTAATATTGATGAGTAATGTTTTACAACCTAATAACACGTACAAAACACTAAGGTTAATACATTATAGGATTATGAAGTGCCAATGTGCTGTTAATCTGCACTACTCTAGTGTATAACAGCATACTATGGGGTGTAACTACATGGTAAGTAGAGCATCTTTCAAACTGAACCTCAAGACCCACCTCTTTCAAACCACTTATTACACCTTCTTCTTTCCCAGTACCACCAACATCACCAGTTTCCTTCGCCCTAATCTGCTGTTCCCCTTTGTATCCTCCCTGTCCTGATGTCTCTCCTTACCTCTGTTAATTTCTCCAATACTGCGTGTTTTCACTGTTTTCACTGTTCCTATGTACTGTATGTAATGTATGTCCCATTATTGTGCGTCTGTACTGTCCTTATGTACTGTATGTCCCAATACTGTGTGTTCTGTACTGTCCTTTGTAAAGCGTCTTTGAGTGTCATGAAAAGCGCTATATAAAACATATGTATTATTATTATTATCACTGTAATGGGGAAACAGCATTTGAGTGTCCCACCTTGAACTCCTTCTCGATGTTGGCCAGCTTGGCGAGTTCGTTGCTGAGCTCGAGCGCGGTGAGCACGGGGTCCTCGCTGGAGAGCGAGAGGTACGCGGGGCTGGCCAGCCCTCGGTAGGCGTTGATGCGCGAGCGCGAATGGCTGAAGGAATCCTTGCGCTGCTTCTCCGTGCACTCGCTGCACTTGCAGAAGTAGTCGTGCGGCCGCTCGATGCGCGCGCCCTTCATCAGCAGCATGTGCACCACCTCGTACTTCTGGCAGTGGGCGGCCAGGATGATAGGCGTGATGTCCGGCGAGAAGCGCGTGCCGTCCTCGTCGTACGAGTAGAAGTCGTCGTCCTGGAGCTCGCAGGGGCTCCGCGTCAGCCGTTCGCTGCTCACGAAGGACGGGTGCGCCAAGATGGCCTCCACGATGCGCACGTAGCCCTTGCTGATGGCCAGCAGCAGGGCGTCGCCGATGCGTGCCAGGTTGTCCCGCCGCAGGAGCAGCTCTGTCACCTCCAGGTGCTCGTTGCCCACGGCGAGCTGCAGGCCATTCTGGCCCATGTAGTCCACGCAGTTCACGTTGAGCGTCTGCGACTCCTCCAGCATCTTGCGCACCACAGGGATGTTGCCATACTCCGCGGCGTCCAGGAAGCGCTCTTCCTCAGAGGTCAGGCTCGTGCCACGCGCGTTGAACATGAAGGCCGGGCCGCGCACAGGCCCGCGACGACCCTTTTCGCGCTGCAGGGCCATCCTCTGATGACTCAGGCTCTCCCCCGATTTCCTGCTGGAAAGAGGACAGGAAACAGACAGAAGAGGAAGGAAAGAGATAGAGGGATAGATAACAACAGCAAAGAAAGAGTGAGAAAAAGAGGGAAAAGGCAGATGGAGAGGCCCAAAAGAAAGGGGGACAGAGCGAGATGATTTCTGCAGCTAGTACTACACTTCCTAAACACTTGCTAAACTGCTTTCAGCTCCATGAATCTTAGGAGTGGCAGTATCTTTCTCTTGACATGGCTAGGTTTCCTCTCCTCCATCTCATAAGCATGCTCTTGCGACACACATCCAACCGGTTGCCTGCCTGCGTGCCACCGCGCCACGCAGAGGTGCGATCCGAGAGCAGCTGTCCCAGTCACCGAGCCGCCGTGGGTGCCCCCCGAGAGGTGAGGGCAGGGCGGGACGAGTGAGACAGCACCTCATCGGGAGTGAGAACTTCCCGGCTCTCTAAGTGCATTTTAATGAAACGCAACAGATGCCTCAGCCTGGCCCACAGGTGGCTGCCTCACGCCCACAGCCCTCGGGCCAAGAATGACACCATACGCAGCCCTTCAATCATTGTCAGAGGATCTACACGACCGTCTGCCGAGAGCATTCACACCATGGCTACTGAGACATGGGTACAGCATGTAGTTTGGGATATGCACATAGTATGCCTATGTCTATGAAGCTTCTAATTCATCCAGGTCATAGTAGTCATAAGTGCTACATTCTGTACCTAAGACGTACAAATAGAATTCTAGTTGCTTACAGATTAGTGCTTGTTTTTGAATGCAAGATCCATTGCTTAGCACTATTAGTGTGTCTTACTGAAGGGTTGTCCACTTTAACTGCATTTCAATCCTTTATCCTTTATCTGTGACTGTCCGACAGTCCAGAGAACTTCCTAACCAGACAGTACAGTAGCTGTCATCATATTCTACTGTAAGCAGTAAGGATGTGGTTACATACCTTAGAGGGTCAACTGAAAAGCATGTATTTTTGCATACTAGACCAGTTCAGTCTGTGAGAGAGATGTGTCCATATGTAGCGCTATGTTAGGGAAGTTGGTAGCACTTTCTATGAAGGTGGTATTCATACGACTCTATAAACGCATTCAGAAAGGCTTAAAACACCTTCATAAAGCGTAATGGTTGAAATTAGTTGTCATACCCATTTATACATACTCATGACTGCACTCGTAGGCAGCTGAAGCTTTATAACCAAGAATGCACAGTGCCACTTGAATGTGGAATGTGACATAGCATTAAAATGCCTTTGGAGTACAGGCATGAGTATGTATAAATAGTTATGAATCCTTTACATACTTTATGAATGCATTTTAAGTCTTTATAAATGTATTTATAAAGTCTGTTAAATACAAGCTTCATCAAAAGTGTTAGAGGGAAGGTAAAGACTCTTGGCAACCTGTCCTTTCCACTGACCTATAACCAGGACTGGCGGGCTGTACGATATCAGGGGGGCCAGCAAGTTGGCGCTAGAACAATGTTCTACCCATGCAGACATCCCAAGTCTCCTGCATTCGAAAAGTGACTCCCGGACGGCGGCAACAAAACCTCCCGCACACAAAATCTCCCGCAGTTCGTGCACATTTATTTAGCTAATTAGGACAAGTGACAGATGCAGAAAGTGACAGGGAGACAGACGGAGTGAAGGAGAGTGAGAGTGACAGTCCCGTGTAGTATTTTTGCAGACGTAATAGATGACCTCTGTCTCTCTCATTAGGCTAATGAAATGAGCTTCTGCAGGTTGGGATGTCTGACAATGAATGAAACGCATACATTTGAGCAATTGTTGAGTGTCCATTGTGCTTTCTCACTATACAAAATTTTGCACTTTATTTCAGAGAGAGACAACCCAATTCCAGAATTAAAACATACCCTACAAAATTTTATTGATCATGATCATTTATTTACTGTCAGACTTAACAGGACCAACCATACCCATATGACACTTAACCATTCTGTAAAACCTTAAGCAAAGTTAAAAGTGTCATTCCGCAAGAAACTAGTACTTGCTCTTTTTGAAATACAATAGGTCACTCTGAGTTGCATGTGCATGCTGCATGTGAAAATTTCTTCTACCCTGATTGCTTCTATTAGTCAATGAAAGAAAATAGGCAGAAAAGCAAGCAAATAAGGAAAGTGCAAACAAAGTGATGTAAGTTTGTTAATAAGAAAAAGCCATGCCATAGTTGTGATTACCAGAGGAGTCTTGTTGCAGCACATGTTTAGCCTGGTAAACCAGCCCCTCGTACTTCATTTAATTTTGTACAGGGGGTCTGGAGCAGAGGCTGTGAGAAACAATTTCTTCCTGGAGGTGTGAACTCTGCTGAAGTTTAAAACAAGTGCCTCTGCCTTTACCCAATCGCTAATGCCTCACGTATGCAATTAGCCTACCTATGCACTACAATTCAAATGTAGCACACAAGGCCAACGTCATGGCTCACGAACACACCCTCTGTTCACAGATTCTGGTCCAGACCCTCTGTACAAAATGAAATGAAGTACGAGGGGTGGATTTACCAGCCTAGCACACACTCACCTAGCAAAATATACTGCACGTAAGTAGGTGTGTTTGTTTAGAATGTTTAAATCTTCTATTTGGTGTGCTATGACCGGATGGGCTTTGAATGATTGTAGCCTGTGACTAGCATAACCGAGAATCTGTCATTCTCCCTGCTCCATCTCCTCCACCAAACTAGAACAGCCTGTAACAGGAGCACTATAGCATTTTTTTCCCCCACGTAAACCAGCTTACAGGGCATTCATTACTACTACACACCACTGCAAAATTAACAAAAAAACAATGCAATGACATCTTTAATGTCAACACTTTTGCCACTACCCTGGTCCTGTCCATGGGAACAACTTCCTGGTCTTCGTAACCATTGAAGGTGGATTGTGATCCACTCTCTATTCCTTTGAGTTCAGGTGCACAGCCGGCTCTTCCCTTGATCCTAACCATTATTATTACACGCTGACACAACATGGGCAGCTGAAGCCCCTGCACAATTTGGACACCTTGTACCCTCTCTAAATGCGTTAAGTAACCAACACATTTATAACCAGCAGCTGTGGAAACAGCAATCCATGCTGCGGCTGAAGCCATTAAACTATCTGATAAAGAATCATGTTCACTGGCTCACCCGCACTGGCCATTGGAGACAGAAGCCAGTCCATGTGGTGCACGAGCAGGCCAAAAGCAATGATGATTCTATTAACCCTATCCATGCTGTACATCTCAGTAACGGCCCATGAACACCACTCCAGATATCAAGGCTGGGTGTCTTTTTTGAACGTAACAGGAGAGAAATGGGGGGTGTTTGAATCACCAAGAGTGTCTGTATTGATTTATGTCCGCAGGCAGCATGAGGCACGCGGGGGGAGGGCCCTTGAGGGTTTCTTCTGAGCACAGAAAATTAATTTGACAGGGATGGATGTGGAACTCCTGACAGCGTATGACCCAAATGAAAACACATGGAGCAGATGCTGTGGAAGAGGCTTGTTTTTTGCTAAGCCTGGGAGTGGTTGGGCTTCTACGGTGAGAAAGTCAGCAGTCCAATTTAGAGACGTCTTTCCATTTCACTGCGACAACCACAGCTGATTTGCCACAATTACACGCATGACCTTGCCTGGAAAAGAATTGCTTTTGCTTTTGCTGGCAAAGCACACTTTGACAAATTGTTTAGAAATTGCTATCAGAAATTTGCTGTTTCCTTGTGCAGTAGATCCCGAACAAATCTATTTATCAGTGTTAAATAATTTCACTTGCTTTCCAGGCTTTGATCTAATCTCTCTACACACTTCCCTCACATGATGCCATTATAACATGCCATGCAACCTCAACCATCAGTGGTAGAATGACTTTCTGAGTGACACTGCTCTCACCAAATCTCACAGGTGATTTAAATAAACAACCCAGGAAAGGGCTTAGTTGGAATATCGTACAATTATTATGAAAAATATACAAAAGGATATTATATTACAGTGCCCATGTTACATGAAACTTTCCTTTGTAATCTTACATAAAATGTCACAAATATCAAAATTGAATTTTTTGCAGTTGTGCAGTTATGCAGTTGCACAAAATGTCCTTCTGTGCACTTAAACTTAAGGGTGAATACTTGTTGCAACACTCCCATGTACAGGGGCACTGTTATTTAAAGTGCTACTGGACATATACCTACAAACACACACACACACACACACACACACACACACACACACACACACACACACACATGCGCGCGCGCACACACACACACACACAAAATTTATTATAACAATTCAAAATGCTTTAATCCCAAAAGCATACCAATACAATAAGTGATTTTTCTCATAATCTCATAAAGAATCATTTAAAGCTTTATATATAATCATTAACAACTATTTACACATACCTATAACTGCACTCTCCTGCCAACTAGTGCCTTTTAGCAAATTAATTTGCCAATGGCTATACCTCAGTTTCTTCCAATTAAAAATGAACACATTATCCATTATGTAAGGTGTTCTGATTAATGAACTCTACATTTTACTACTTCTTCTGTACATTTATATGGCACATGGCTGGACTGTGTACATTTTAAGGGACAGGATTTCCTTTCTTTTCACCTAGCACTGTAATACCTTACGCCCCCCGACTCCTTCATATAATATGCAAACACATCTAAACAGCAACTATCTATTGCATGCATGCAACATAACAACAACTGTGTTGGGAAAAGTGTACATATAAGAAGTTCTTTTTGGGCCATTTAGCACCACAAATAACTAGTATATCTTGGCAAGGGTTTTATGTGTTGTGGTTTTTGAGAAAAGATGCTGACAGTTTCTCCTCAGGGCTAAAAATGGTTCAAGAAAGAGAGTAAAACCTTTTTTTTACAGACTGCTTACTGAGCAACCATGTTTGTGCAGAACAAAGTCTGACTGCACAACACAGCAAACAGCCACGTGACTTGAATTCATTTGAAAAATACACTGAAAGGGACCTTTTAGTTTGGTCAAGAGTCTAGTATCAGCGTGATTCTGTGGATAGCATAATCAGTAAACATAAAAAGAGCCAAGTTTCTATCTCTCCAGAATGCAATACAATTGCAAAATTGCCTCCCCCGAAATACAACACACCAATCAAACGCTGGCAAATGAACAAAAATCTCAGGCATGATTTACACATACAGTGTTTTTTTCCACAAGAACATAGGCATCCAACTACCAATAAATTCTGACTAATTTAATATGTCCCTGTAAACGTATGATAACAACTGTTCAATTGTTCCATTGTTACAACAATAAAATATGAATCCACTATGTGGCCTAGAGTTCAACTGGAAACGGATTTTATCTGACCCTAGTAAAGTTCAACCTGGAAACTGTTTTTTACTGACCCTGGCCAACCTTCAGAGGCGACTAAAGAGAGCTTTAAATATCAGATTCCAACACAAATTACTACGCGATGTTCCAGATCTGCCCAGGGTCCCACTTAACTTCCTATGCCACTATTAGCTTCTTCAACATGTCAGCAGTGACCGTGAGCCATGCTCCGCTTAGGGATTTGTTTAAAGGTGCAAACCTATTGCAATCACAGCCTGGTCTACTGACAGCCGAGGCAACGCAGTTTCAAGGCATTGAGTCTAGTAAACAAGTTGTGCAGCAGGTAGTGAGAATAAATCATTTGTTTGCCGCCACATCGTGGACATAATACTACACAATGGAGGCTGCGCTTAAACAACTAAATAAAAGGATGAAAGAGCAACAGCACAATGACTAATATTGTGCCTGGAAGAGCCATCTGGACAGGAGGTAGTTAGCTCATTGTGTTTTCATACATACCTCACACACCTACACTGCAGTCATGTACACTATACGCTGTGTATGACCTTGGGAAGTCCTTGGTGGAGAAGGAGTGTTTTTTCCTTATGGCTAAAACCACAGGTAAAGACATTTAGAGGTAGCCACTTTTGTATTCTCCTCTACAGTGACTTAGGCCTATGTTTTACTGCTAACAGTGTTTGCATTGCTGACTACACACTAGCCTACAAGCCAACGTTTCTACAAGGGAATATTCAAATCTCAATTGAATGCCTGTCTGTCTACTAAGAAATATCTTAATAGGTTCATGAACCTGTTCTTTACTGGACTTAAGCTCTGTAATTTCGCAACAAAAAACACTTCCACTATTTATCCATCACCTTGGCATGTCACTAACTAAACCACCAGAGAAGCACTATTGCTTTAAAACACAACAAAACTGAAACAAATATTTGTGCACAGGAAATATACGTATGATGAGCGATAACCACCTGGATTACAACGCCTCCATACATTCAGAGCAATCTGTTAGAGTGTAGGGGAGACCGGGGTTGGTTGTCACACGGGTTGGTTGTCACACTCATCATATCTCAGCCACTAAAGGGCGCTGATCAACGTCGCTGACATAGAAATGTTCAGAATTAGTGTTAGGGGTCATCTACATTGACAGTTCCAGTGTTTGACACAAAGTTTTGATGTGAGATCAATATTAAGGTTTTTCATGTCAAAATGTAAATTTTCAGAACTTTAAGCTTTCTTTCCTGGTTTTGTAACTAATGGGTTGACTTTAGAAAAACTATTACCATTAAAAAGTGTAAAGACAGAGCTATATTTTCAATATGTTTTTTCTTAGTTATGCTACAACTTGTGTCTGCTAGCGTCACTGCTAGCATACAAGGTCAGTTGGGAATGGATGTCACACTCTGTTTGGGGTTGGTTGTCACATGTGCCACCAATGGCCATATATGTATTCACTCTCTGACACACACACACACACACACACACACACACACACACATACACACACACACACACACACACACACACACACACAAATGTAAATAGTAACAATAGGCCTACTTATCTAATTGTTCTAATCTATCTTTTGGTGCATAACATGTATATTTAAATAATATGTTATAAAATAGTATGTTTTCAGCAAGTCTATGTTTTATTTCAATGTTCCCAATGTCGATATCCCCAATGCCTGTGTGTTATACTTACATTCTGAATAAATTTCACTTCACTTTTTTGCATAATTTTAAAAAATATTTCTATGTTACCATTGCCAGTAGCCTACATTATGGCCCTCTCCTCCTCCACCAGCAGATTGGATCCCATAGTAGCTGAGGCCAAGAGGGGCGGAATGACGTCTGGGCCGACATCAACCACCCCCCCACCACAAGGTGTAATTGGATTAACGACTGCTGCCATATCCCTCCCACACCGCTCCAGCCTGCTGGCTCCAACGGTGGCCGGTCTGGAGGGAACGCGGCTTTGAGTCTGAGTCCTGGCTGATTCCACTCTCGGTGTAAGTTATCTGCTGTGGAGTGGGACGTACGCCGTCCGTGACAACAATGACAAGTTGCCGCCAGTGGCCACGTTGGTTCAGCATCCTGGCAGTGTCAACTGACTAAAATGCGCTGCTGCTTGTGTCCCACACAGCCCGACCGTATGTTTCTGGATAATACATCCCACAGAGCAGTTCGATTTCCAGACACCAACTTTGTATTTTAGTCCTCTCCGTAAACATATGTGCCCAAAGCAGATAAGCCTTAGATCCACAGTGAATTCTTCAATCACTGAAGCTGTATTCTTTACAAATAAAACTTTAATATAACATTAATAATAATACAATTCTAAAAATAATCAATATAGAATGTAACAGGTAAGATCCCCGTGCGCACTTGTAATTTCGTGTAGGCCAGTAATTTACTGCCCTATTGTCGCATACCACTTGACGGCATGCTATTATCTGTTTTATATCTATTCGCCTGCAGGCTATATTTGTGAGCCGTTTATTTTTACAATGACTGTCTTAAAATGTTTTAATATGGCTTTCATTAGCATATTATCTACCAACTAATTTTTTTTCATCATCACGCAGCAAATATAACATGTCAAAGTGCCACATAGTAGGTTACCTGTTTCCCAAATACGTAGGCTAGACTGGACGGTTTATTGATCCATGTGCACGCAAAGCTATTTGTTCTCCAAAATTACTTTTTAATCAGCCTTGGCTGACAAATAGTGCATTAATCTGCAATATGCAAAACGATGTTGCTTGATTAGGGGAAAAGTAGTCTAAGCTCATGTTCATAGTTTCAGTAAACACAATGTGAATTCTCGCATCTCCGATAACGACAAAATGCAGTTATTTCATGAGATTAGAACTAAAAAAATACTTGCATGAAAACAAGTGAGTGTTCAAAAAAGAGTAGGCCTACATAAATGGTTAGTTGAAAATAATAGGCCTGCAGGCATGAATCAGTAGAGTTAGTTTAGAGGGTAATACATTATTTCCCTGGCCTAATCAATATAAGTATAATACTAGGCTATACATTAGAACGCTATAGCCTACCTGTATTCGTCATGTGTATGGAATCTGTGGTGTAGTGGTGTATCTGTCCACTAGGTGGTACTGCAGCGTTACTCTATGAGTGAAAAATACTCACCAAAAAAAAAAACACCTTTTGTTGTATGAAGTTATAGGCTACTCATCGTAAAATCAAACAAAATGTCAAATTTCCCCTGTACATCACAACTCCACGTATTAGACTAATTACTTTCATTAAAATTAAATACACACAAAATGCTGTATTAATAAAAACTTCTTATAAACTGTATATAAAACCCCCAGCATGACAATTTTTGTAAAATTAGATATTTCTATGACATGACAATTAGCCTCACCAGTTCTACGATGAGTGATAAATGCAAGCACTTACATATTATAACGGTAATATCCTGAGGAATCTCTGATGGTTTTCACGGATTTCACGTGATGTGCATCCAAACCGCCGTTTTCCTCTTTCCAGTACTGCTCATCTTCGTCTTCGGAGAACGAGACCTTCTTGCTGTAGTTTCTTCCTTTCGTGGACATACAGACAGATGCTCTCCCTCGCCCGTTGCGCCGGCAACCAGGTGCAGCACGACTCACCGCCCGAGCCAAGAAGACGACTGCGGAGCGCCTCTCACCACGCGCACGAGGAGCTCCTCACTGCACAGTAGTTTGCACGAGGGAGCAGCAGGGGACACTTATCCCTGCCCATCTTCCTCCAGAGAGATTTCATTTAAAAAAAACACACAGGCAACGGCCTCACATTGCTGATGGAGTCTGTCAGCACGACACACTCCACTCACTATGACTCTTCCTTTTTAAAATGCATTTACTGAGATGTTATGTGATGTGTGTGTGTGTGTGTGTGTGTGTGTGTGTGTGTGTGTGTGTGTGTGTGTGTGTGTGTGTGTGTGTGTGTGTGCGATGACTTTTTCAACAGCTGCCAGTTGATGAAACAATAACACTGTAACATTAGGATCATGGATTTGTAGAGACAGACTTTAGCAAGACTACTTGAAGAGGCAGTATATCTGTTAGTAATGTAATGTGTAATGTTAGTAGGTACATTTACAGTGGCAAACACCTTAGTCTTTCATTGTGTTTTCTTGAAGTGCACATTCCATCAAACCATGCAAGTGTGCTGTATGTAAGTCAATACATTGAGGGATTGGTGGACATATGATAAAAAAGAACCACAATATATTTTAATGATTCCACATTTTCCATCTGAGTTATTTGCAATGGGCACATTTTTTTCAGCTTAACACAGCTTAAACTCTCTCTCTCTCTCTCTCTCTCTCTCTCTCTCTCTCTCTCTCTCTCTCTCTCTGTATGTTAGTCATCCATGTGCTGTGCTGTGCTGTGCTGTGCTGTGCTGTGTGTGTGTGTGTGTGTGTGTGTGTGTGTGTGTGTGTGTGTGTGTGTGTGTGTGTGTGTGTGTGTGTGTATGTGTTTTCTGTTTGTAGCCCTAAGTATGAGAGAAGTACAGGTCTGTGTACTTGGCTAGGACTATGTTCCAGAAGCACATCTGCTTTATGCTTTGCACAGCACATACTACAAATGTAAACACCATCCCCACTATATGCACATCACTGACTCACACTGACCAACACCACTGACCCACCCCTATATCCCCTGCGCTGAGTTAATGCATTGCATAATCCATAGCTGCATAATGCAGCAGAAGTCTCATATTATATTTAACAGCAGCTATAGTCAAGTGATAAAGGAAATATGTATTTATTAACATTTTAGTAAAGGCAAAGCCTTATGATGCATTTGAAGCATCACAAATTAGGTGGAGGTCTATGCTTTATTTCCACAAGCAAAAAAAAAAAAACTCAACAAAGGTCACACTTCAATAACTTTATCTTTAACATTTGTTCATTAAGGTAACTTCAGTCACAGATGGAACAAACATTTCTGTCTTACAGCTTTACTCCTTATTTCCACAAGCACAAATAAAATGCTGACTAGCCAAAAACATCAATCAGGTGTCGACAGTACTCTCTGTTATTGATGTTGAATGGCATACACACAAGGAACCTGGAGTCAATAGAAAGGGTAACATTTGTGGTAATTGATCGCTCGGTCCCTTGTCATCCCCAGTGTTCGGTAATGGAAAGTAGAAGTATTGACGGGTGACATCAGACATTAACAAACGTCATATCACAGGTTTGTGGACTGGGAGAGAAGGACTGATAAATAACATGGCTTGCCTAACACAGAAGGCAGTTGCCACTGAATCTTAAGGCAAAAATCAAATCAGTCGCAAAAATAATACAGAAAGGAAAGTAAAATATGATGAATTTAGATAATTACACATAGAACTGTATGTGTGCAATGTGTACATATCGACAGATTGTATGTTACGGTGTGAATATCCCATAATTCCAGTAGGTCAGAGTATGAATTCTCTACTTATGTATAGGTATATAGACATGCAAATAAATAAATAATAATAAGAATAAGACGTGCAAATAGTGGGTGCTCTAAAATAAAGTGCCAAAGTTATGGAAGTGTCTAGTGTGTTAGTTCTGGGTGACTGACTTTCAGAGGGTGGAATTATACAGTCACTGGTGAGGATAATTTCCTGTGGTGCTCTGAAGTGCATTTTGGCAGTATCAGCCTGTGCTCCTGCATCGGACCAGCAGGTCATGTAAAGGGTGTGAATCATTGTACAGGATTTCTAGCTCCCCTCTGTCTGACACCACCAACACAAGTTCTAGCTCCATCTCCACAACATCACTGGCTTTGTGGATCAGGGTACTGAGGCTGTTAGCCTCCACTATCCACAGTTTGCTGCCCCAGCACAAGAATCGCAAGAAGGATGGCACTGTCCACCACAGACTCATAAAACATCCGCAGCATAGTCGGGCAGGTGATGAAGGTCCTCAGCCTCCTCAGAAAATGGTGGCAGCTGCGGCCCTCCTACTGGGGGCCCTTGGTGCTCCTAGCCCAGTCCAGCATATTATCAGTGAACACACCTAGGTGCGTGTAGTCCTCCACGAGGTCCACATTATATTGCTTGCATGGAAACAGGGGTCAGCGGTGTACTGACCCTCTTCACATCCACCAACAGCTTCATTGTCCACTGTGAGCTGCAGATGGTGCAGTTCACACCATGTCAGAGATGTTCTTTCCTCTGTTGTACTCTGTATTCCGCCTCCTCACTCTTACAGATGCAGCATCCCGCTACCACAGAGTCATCTGAAGACTTGTGGAGGTGGCATGAGTTAATGTGGTAGCTGAGATCTGTGGTGTAAAGGCTGAAGAGGAAGGGAAAGAGGACATTTTGAGGCTATTATAATTACAAGATTCACAAGGAGTGTTTAAGCAGCCAACAGGGCTTGGAATGATGCATTAGCTGTGGCACACTGCCGACTAACCAATGAATAAGCTATTGTGATTTAACCAGAGAGCTTCCTGGGAGACCTGACACTGCACTGCCATTTGTGGGAGTGAATGATGTGGCAGAGGATAGTAAAGATGACCAAGGGCCAAAACATGTAGTTTTATTACAGAGTGGCCCAAAAAGTGTCATTATGAATATACACATGATAGTGTTGGTTTTTTTCACCTTTATTTTTGTTTTTTTATTTTTCAAAGTATGTTTTCTGTAATCAGATAGGACAGCAGAGAGATGACAGGTAATTATTGGGAGAAAGAGATGAGGAAGGGACTGGGAAATTACCTCTGGTGGGAGTGAAACCTAGGTGCCTGAGAAGGGGCCAACTGTGAGCCAGCACCCTGCTAAATTCTGTTTCCTAAGTTGCACATCGAGAGGAATTTATTTCTGGAGTCAAGTTTGCCTGCTCTGTTTCTTTGCTAAACCAGTGACCCATGGCTGCCATGCATGGGTGTGTAAAATGCCAAGGGACTACATGCTGACAGAGCAAGTGGCATTTACCCCTCAGAGTACAGCAAGCCTACCTGACAAGAACATATCCCTGGCTGGAAATGAATAACATAAATATTTCAGTGTTATATTTTCCACAAAACCCTCCCTTACGGTTTAGTACGTTGGTACCTGTCAGTTCACTCCTTCAAGCAGATTTATCTTGTGTGAAAAGCTAAAAACAGAAATGTCATTTATTTAATTTTTGAGCAGCTACAATGGAATTTGGTAATAAAATGTAAACCAAACAGACAATTAGACAGTGGTCTCATTTGGTGACCATTAAACCCCAAGATTTAAGGTTAACACTACCACTTGTCACTACTGTGACAAAAATACATTGTGTAAGTACAACACTAGTACATGATATTGCATATTGCCTTTCTAGATTCTCATTCATCCAGGTCATGGAAGTTAAAGGAGCTAAGTTGTAAGCAACTGGACTTCTTCACTTTTATGTTTATTTTTTATATTACATATTAAATATTTTATATTACAATATTACATATTGTTAGACAGGTTGTACCACTGTACCTAAATAGGTAGATACATCGTAACAGTGACACTGTGAAATAAACTGTTATGGATTTAATTATCCTTCAATGAGATGATGTTTCCATGTAAGAAATCTGAGCACTGTTGTCCTTAAAAATATCTATTTTTAAACTAGCGCTCAGCTCTGCCAGATATAAATGCAAACACTCCAGTGTCAAAAATATACAGACATGAGCAAACAACAACTGAATATAGGAGGCATAACAAATAAAAATTCAAGAGTAAGGCATAATAAACAATTACATCTGTGTAGGACATGCTGGCCGGTCATCCTGCCCTACATAATGGATGCTCTGGGTAATGCATTGTGTACCAGACTATTTCAGTCCCATCCCCCCACTGAGCACACAGAGCCCCATTCACCTGAGGAGGGAATGCTAAACTTCTACAAACAACCCAGATGAGTGAAATCTGGCTTTAGTCAACACAGGCTGGATGTTGTAGAGCCCCCCCCCCCATCCTTCTTAATTCATGGTTGTCTCCCGAGCCTACATGGTCTCCTTTGTCATCATGATTAGCACAAGCTCCCCTGGGTGACGGCTAAAAATACAAGCCAGTGTCAAATAAACACAATAACCCCTGCCTGCTCAGTGAGACGCCATTGAGTGATGCAAAGAGATTACGGCAGGAGCACTTTCACCACCGCGCAGACGAGCAGACTAAGGCCAGATGATCCCCTCGCAACGTGAGGCTCACCACCTGAAGTCTCAATGGAAAATGAACACCTTACATGAGTGCCATGAATGTACACTGCAGTGAAGCCTGAAAATTACATGTCAAAATTTACACCTGTTTAAGATAGTGGTCTATTCCGTTTCACCAGCTAAGCGCTTTAAATTATTACGTTTTCTTGTTTATGTAGAAATCTAATAGAAATGTGCTGAATACCAAAATTCTATCTGCATGTAACTCCTCTGTGGTTTTCAGATTTTGGGGTGGGAGGTGGGGAGGGTTTGCTGGGAGCCGTGTTTGACCAGCTTGCTCTGATCCATCCAAAATATAGCCTACAAATGGACCAGCAAAATGTTACGAAGAAGTCACCGGTCAAATATCAACCTGATGCTCGATATTTGATCCTGGAGTGCATGTCTGAATATTCATGGAAACACACTGCTCTTTGACCATGTGCTATGATGGAATAGCAGTGTTGAGTCCTTCCTGTCTCCGTGACACTGTTGACCCTGCCTATCAACATTCAGCTCTGCCCATGACATCAGCAGATTTAAGCCATATGGCTATTCCATGATCATCATCTATGGTTAGTCTCAACACATCACAGGTGATGTCATTTTTAACATATGACAGATGACGACTGTTGACTGATTTCCATTAGCACAAAAAAAAATCCCTCCACCCCCAGTATGTCTTATATGGGTGTATGTGTGGAATGACTAAACACATGCATGCACAGTCAATATGGTGATGGTGGTGGTGAATACAGATGGTGGTCTGTAAAGATGGCTCTGACGCAAATACATTCTTTTTGGGCTGTGGATGTGCTAGGAAGATGTGGGTGTATTCAGGAATACAAGACAACAGTCCAGTGGATGTAGTGTGTGCACTGTACAGTATGTGTGGATTGTAAAAATGACAAACCATATACTACTTGAAACATGTTAGCATGACAATAATAGTTATTTTCAGAAGTGGGACAGTTATGACTTGTAAAAGCGAGAGTGATCTTTGTATACTGAACATGCAGTTAAAGCCTGCTGGTGTGTTAGCATATTGTGAACCACTAGGTCACTAGGGTCATGAATCGCTCTGTGGTTGCTTCCACATTATTGAACGTTCACTTGCATAAGCCTATTTTAGTTGCAGAGCCAAGGACCTGTTGTTTTTCTTTCACCTTTAATGGACATTTGGTCCCTCCTCTGCTGGGGTGCAGTGTGTTTTGGTGGCTATTCCTCAACCTGAGCTGGAGGTCACCTATGGACACAGACAAAGAGACAGATAGAGGGAGGGGGAGAGACAGGCAAACAAAAATGAATGTAATTTAAAACAATAAAAAAGCAATAAAATACAATAGCAAAAACAATATGGAGGTCGGGGTTGGGGGGAGAGGGGTAGCAGTCCAATCATTATTATGGGCAGTTGCTATGTTGCTTAGGTGTTTAATTATGTCTGTCACACTGCTGAAGCCTGGAGGAGGAGAGGTGTGGGAGTGATTGAAGGATGACATCTTTCAGAGAGGGGACGGGGTGGCGAGCAGAATAGCTGGAGCAGCCTTGAAACGATGCCAAGCATGTATTTAATTCGGTGGCTTTTGGAACTCGCTCCCTTAAGGTGTTTGTGATGTGATTACATGAGACGCTCTGTTCCTTGTCCACCCAAGCATTACCTTGAAGGTCACCACATACTTTAGTTTCATCTTATGGCCCCTGAATCTCATGACCTGGCATGAAAAACAAAATCAATACTTTTGTCGAGCTAAAATATACACCACAATTTGTGGTGTGTTTGTGCTGTGCTATTTGTCATTGTTTCGTGTGGCTACGATGGCTTCTGAAATCTGATGTAGTGCTGTGGCAAGCACCATAGATTAGCAGGTCTTCTGATATACAGCTTTCGAGGGGCGCAGTTGCTATATTTTATCACACACGACATGGACACCCACAAGCACACACATACACATACAAACACACACACGCACACACATACACACATACCCGTGCACGTGCCCGCGTACATACACACACACACATATACAGAAAGGTACACATGCACACACACACACACACACACACACACACACACACATGCACACACACACACATGCAGGTACACACACACGCACATATATATAAAACATTTCTGGCAGATCCGATGACTGCTCATGTATCTGCTTTTTGACAAATAAGCATATGCCTGGTGCCAGTGTGTCAAGTTGTGGTATGTTACATCTGTTTAAACAACTACACATATGGCCGTTACCATATGTGTTTTTTTAAATGGTTGAAACTGTATTTTCCCTTTTGTGCTGATAAATACACCTGCATTTTAATTAAATATACACAGTAATTAAACACAGTAACACATTTCATGGTTCCTTTTTAGTGTACTTAGCTGTAACAACCTTTACTATTATGTGCTTACACTGCACATACCTAACCCTTACCCTAATCCTAATCCTAATCCTAACTTAATAATGTATAAGCAATTATGTCTGTGTCATGTTGCTGCAGCCTGGAGAAGGAGAGGTGTGGGAGTGATTGAAGGATGACATCTTTCAGAGAGCGGACCAGGGTGGTAAACAAAATAACCTTGAGACAATGCCAAACATTTACTAAATTCAGTGGCTTCTTTTGTGCTGGATGAATACACCTGCATTTACAGCAAATTAAATGACACGGTAGGACTTTATTTTACGACTTTATGTAACTCTAACTCTAGTCCTAACCCTAACCCAAATAAGTAAATAAACAAATACCCAAATGATTAACACATGAATGCACACAACGAATGTTTTCATTCTCACAACAAGGAGGCTCCTCTCTGGAACATTATGCAGATAGATACAATGCTGTGACCGTATCACAATTATTCTGCGGAAACATCTGGCTAGTCTCACCAGGCTGCACACATTGTGGGTTGTGTGTACAAGAAAGCAAGCTTGCAAAACAGCCAGTCATGTCCAGTTGGCTTGCTGAGTGCGAGTGTTGATTTGCCAGTTGTGTTGTGAGTAGTGGTCCTAATCATGATTGATGTTACAGTAGCAGCCATTTCCTGCCTGCTGCCTCCCTGTCTCTCTGTGTGTGACAGGCTGTGTCTGTGAAGCCTCTGATGCTGACGCACCTCTAATATGTGCACATGAAGGAAGAGAGAGAGAGAGACAGAGCATTGACACATACACACACACGCACGCACACACACACACAAGCACTGTCTTACTGCAGTCCAGTCCTGCTTCATTACACTTCCAGCAGAACTGAGCATGTTGTACCCGACACAAGCTAAAGCACACATGCACACATGCACACACACATGCACACACACACAAACATGCACACACACACACACACACACACACACACACACACACACACACACACACACACACACACACACACACACACACACACACACTCGCGCGCACACACGTCAGGCATCAGGCTCCAGAGTCTGTGTATAAATCTTTATGTACAGACTTTCTGTGCTCTGTATTACTCTGTGATGGTCCCTTCATTTGGCTTGGCAAATTCATTTCTCTTTGTCCCTTTGCATAGTGAACATTCTGACTGGCTTTATTGTGCATTATTATGTTCGATTTGCCTCTGACTAAGCATTATTTTAACTGACAGGGATGCCATTACTGTGTTTGTGTGTGTGCATTTATTTGTGTTTGTGGGAGTGTATGCGTGTGTGTGTGTGTGTGTGTGTGTGTGTGTGTGTGTGTGTGTGTGTGTGTGTGTATGTGTGTACGTACGTGCATGTGTCTGGTGTGCATGAGACAAAGCAAGAGAAAGCGAGAGAGAGAGAAAGAGAGAGAGACAGAGAGAGACAGAGAGAGAGAGAGGTTTGACAAAAAGGGCATCTGTCTGTATAAATCTGGAATAAATTTGCACTTGAGCATCAGTATTCAGCAGGGCTTCCAAAAGTATAGGCTACTGCTTTGGGGTTAAAGCCTGTGCTGTATCACTCCCAGAGTGCAGATAATGTACAGCACTTTCAAAATGACCACGAGAACAATGCTATTATGTCTACACAAAAACATGACAGGCAGTCTGCAGTAACACTACTGTAATTAGCCTCACTTGCACTCAGATCTGATGCCATGACTAGTGAGCAGAAAACTATTGCTGCATGTCTTACTTTCAAAAGAGTGGGCAATGTAAGAACAGTTCTCAATACATTTGCCTTGTATATCCCTGAATGCATTAAAACACCATTGAGGAGAGAACACACCCTTCCATACAGCCATCTTTAGCCTTATCTTGTGTCTGTAACTCACAGACATCGCAAACGTTGCAAGGCACATAAAGCTAACATCCTAAAACTAAGTAAACCTTTTCTTTGTGTAGAAGATAATGGAGATCTGTGGATGTATTGCCTTACACACAGCTGCTCGAGAGCTCAAAGTGGCTTGTAAAGACAAGCCAGAGGACAAGCAGGTTATAGATTACATGCAGCATGTGCATTCATCTACTCTGTGGGTTCACTGAGGGGCCACGTCCCCAGTCACCCGTGGCCTATTGAAACCCCATATCACTATTTGTCTGCTCTGACCCTGCTCACTGGACTAGACACATCCTTTTTTGCTGTGTCGATGTTCAACAGGGCTGCGTCTTTGTGTTGATGCTTTGTTTGTAAATTTCTGCTGTGCAAATTTATTGCTGCATTTGTCTAATGATGTTTGGTTAATTCTTTTCCCAGGATGCCCTTGGTGCAGATGCCCAGTGAGTGGAGTAGCAGATGTTTATTGCCAATAGAATGCACCTTAATTAGGCAGTTGTGTTTTAGGCTCATCATGAATTGTTGAAATGCTCCCTGCAGGCTGTGTTATGTGTTAAAGGGCGTTGCAATGATCACTGCTTAGAGTTATTCAATGTTCCATGCAGACTGTGTAGACAGCTGGAGGGTCTGCAAACTGTTAAGGTGTCTGCAAAGAACATTACTTAGCGTTTATAATGAACAGGGTGCTCGCTCAGGGCACCAAACAGACCAGGACCGCCCCAGTTGGTTATAGATAGTATTTTGTAGTATAACAATGTTCTATCATTACAGGGGAGGCATAATTTAAATTTATTGAAATGGTAAGTCATCTTTGAGTAAACATTGAGCATCATTTGAGTATCCCATTGCTGGGCCGAGGGGCCTGTTTTTGGTAATCAAAATATGCTCACCATACGCAACTTAGTGTTCTGGGCATTCATACCATTCAAGACTGCAAAGTACACTGAAAGTGTCCGCAAAGAACACCCCTTAGTGTTTATAGCATTGTCCATATTTACATTTAAGTGTAGTAAATTCTCATTTGCAGTTTTATTAAGATGCTGTCATCTGTACTTGTTATAGAGATGCATTATTGCTCCTTCAAGAGAAAATCAAACAAAAACTTATAATTTTACATACTTTGTTAGTTTCAACATGTGTGAAGTAGGTGGAGTAGATTATGCTTTGACGGAAATTACGAACTTTGGGAGACCAAGTTTCTTGGTCACTTGCATTTGCTAGGGCTAAAGGACACCATCCTGAACGAGCCTAGCCTCGTACTTCATTTCATTTTGTACAGAGGGTCTGGACCGGAATCTCTTGAGGGTCATTTAGTCGGCCCCAGCAAGACCGATCCAATCAGCGAACAGAGGGTGTGTTCATTAGCTGTGACGTTCACCTTGTGTGCTACATTTGAATTGTAGTGCGTAGGTAGGCTAATTGCATACGGGACGACCAGGCGTTAGCGATTCGGTAAAGGCAGAGGCACTTTTTTTAAACTTCAGCAGAGTCCACACCTCCAACAAATCGTTTCTGATGGTGTCTGTTCCAGACCCTCTGTACAAAATGAAATGAAGTACAAGGGGCTGGTTTACCAGGCTAGAATGAGCCCGCCTCGGACGACGATTCCAGAGACAACAGAAAGAAAAATGAAGAGGTATATGCAGAAATGATTCAGTTCTTGGATGATAAAAGCCTCTCACTAGTGATGAGAGAAACTACGGACAATGGAAGAAAAGCTCTTTGAATATTCTCTAGGTAAGTTACTCTCAATTAACACCTGATTTAAGTTGGATTGTGAGTAAGTTGTCCCAACATTTTTCAGACCCAAATGAACAACACTGGTTGACAGCTAAACATGTAATGAGATATCCGAAAGGTACAATGGACCCCAAATTGTGTTACAAGAAAAGTGAAACAAATCTAAAAACTTGTAGCATGTAGTGATTCGGATTGGGCAGCAGATTTGAATGATCGGAGAAGCACAACTGATGATGGTCCACTGATTTTATGAAAAACGAAAAAGCTGGCCACAGTTGCTTTATTGACATGTGAAGCTGAATATATGGCGTTGGCTGCAACCACGCAAGAGAGTGTATCTTATACAGTTGATGAATGGGATGAGAGAGATTGTCAGTATGCACCAGTGAAAATATTTGAGGACAATCAGGCAACAATAGCTTTGTCAAGGGTCCCAGTTTGCTACCAAAAGTGTAAACATATTGACATCAGGTATCATTTTGTTTGAGAAGCAGTTAATGATGGGAAAATTGTAATTGAGTACTGTCCCACAGTTAATATGTTGGCAGATGTTATGACTAAGCCAAATGAACACATTTTAGGTATTTCTGTTTTACGACACATCTCTACTAACATCTTGTATTTGTGGAGCCATAGTTGTGCATCCTTCTTATATCTAAAAGGTATGAAACATGTGCATGTAACTTAAAACAGAAAGGAAACAACTGGACAAGCTAATATGGCCTTGCTTGATGTCATATTATTGCCATAAGTAATGTCACAATAACCATTATTTAATTTACACATACCTTACTTGCCCAATGTAATTGATTTCTAAGGCCACAGTTAATCTCTAATGTCTAGTTGTTGAAACAACACAGTACATTACCCACCCTCCATATTAGGGATTCAGTGAGCACACTGTAATTATTGTTTTAATTTTCTCTGAATGCAGTTTTAGGCCTTGTCGGAGCAGACCAGCTGAGATGCGTCCAATCACTCGAACCATGCAAAGCAATCAACGGTACACTCTATGACACACACTCAGGGGACAGAGAAAATATGACGCTGTTATCAGACTTAGTAAACTGTATGCACAATGTCCTTGAGCTTTGCTTGTGGAAACTGTTGGCACAGGCATTTGTGTGTCTGTGTGTGTAACGTGTGCGTGCATCTGTGTGCGTGCATGCGTATTTGTGTGTGACAGAGAGAGAGAGACATCAACAACACTACTTTAACTGTGGTGGTCTGAAAACTGTGAAGGCCCAGCACTCATTCATTCTCCAAATGACTTTCATTAAGTCCCATGTCAAAGGTGTTGAGTAGGGTCAAAGGTTGGGAATTTCAATTTCATTTTATTTGTTCAGGATAAACCGAACATAGTAGGATAATTAAAAAGGAACTCTCAATGACCTTTTTTGAATTGTGTCAGATGCACAGACGGTAGTGTAGTTATTTAATATTTCTAAGTGAAATTCGCCTAATTTAAAGGTCTCATTCCACAAGAAACCATTTAGTACCTGCTCTTTTTGAAATACGATAGGTCACTCCAAGTTGTATATGGATGATGCACGTGAAAATGTTCTTCTACCCCGATTACCTTCATTAGTCAATAAAAGAAAATGAGCGAATAAGAAAAAGGCAAACAAAGTGACGTATGTTTGTTAAGTAGAAAATGCCATACCACAGTTGTGATTACCGAGCGAGTCTCGTTGCAGCACACATTCACTTAGCAAAATATAGGTAAGTATGTGTGTTTGTTTAGAACATTTACATCTTCTATTTGGTGTGCTATGACCGAATGGACTTTGAATGATTGTAGCCTGTAACTAGCATAGTCGAGAACCTGTCATTCTCCCTGCTCCATCTCCTCCACCAAACTAGAATAGCCTGTAACAGGAGCACTAAAGCATTTTTTTTTTCACTAAAACCGGCTCACGGAGCATTCATTAATAGTAGAGACCATCGCAAAATTAATGAAAAAATGATGCAATGAGACCATTAAAGGGAAACAAAAGGCAAAACCATATCAGGATTGTTCTAGTTAAATGTATTCTTCTTGTGTATTTTTGTGCCATTAAATGTTCAGTCTGGTATGTAGAACACGTTGCCTTTGTCACTATTAAGGATAACTTCTAGATCACATAGGAGTTCTGGCAGTTTCAGGAACTCAGTGTGCACTTGACACTGGACTTAGACACCAGTGGTCAGTGGATGCTCAGGGTCAAAAAATATATTTCAGTTCTGTCATTCTGTCACTATAGGCTGAATAGAGACAGGATCTCATGATGAGGATCTCATCAATATATTCAGCCTATACTGACAGGCCCAGTCCATAGACACCCTGGAGTCAGTCGTAGCCTAAGAGAATGACAGAATTGAAACATATTTTCTTGACCTTGAGCTTCCACTAACAAGCTGAAAATAAATAAATAAATAAATAAATAAATAAAATCTCCAAAGATGCATAGAGACAGCCTAGGGGGGAAAGGGGGGTATACAAATATTTATTCTGTGGTATTCTGACGCAAAAACTGTGTTCAGTAAGAACCTCTCCAACAATGACTAAGAGGATATTTTGGGTGAGTAACGAGGACAAATTGATCTTGAAACGTGCCTTCATTTGTGTCATGCCTCTGTGGCAGCTGCGCTCATTAAAATCTTCAGTATCCCTCTCAACACAGGACAAGCACACCTTATGACTCACAGTCTGGTTTAGGACATTTATGGATGAAGTATGGGAAAGATCTAACATAAACATGACATCTGCTTCAGTGTCAATGTGCATATTATGGATAAAATGCTAACACAGTGTTTCAAACCCTTTAGTTTCTAAAATTGTTTTTGTGAAGTGGCTGATGTAGTGCACCTGTTGCTAGCTACCACGCTTCCCTGTAATGCATGCTTACTTTACTGAGATATATTTATGCCAGATGTGTGCTCATGCCACAGCTGATGTGAGATTTAACTTGTCTGATAAGAATAAACTGTGTAAGTTCATTTTACAAATGGAGGCTTGGCTGGGCATAGCCCTAACCACACTACCACCCTAGGTTTTTAGATGTGAAGACAGTATAGCATTGTACCTAGCCAATCAGCGAACAGAGGGAGTGTTCGTGACCAATGGCATTGACTGTGCTACATTTGAATTGTAGTGCGTAGGCAGGCTAACTGCATACGTGATGACCAGACGTTAACAATTGGGTAAAGGCAGAGCTACTTATTTTAAACTTCAGGAGAGTTTCCAGGGAGAAATCGTTTCCTAATACAGCACTGCCAGACCCTCTGTGCAAAATGAAGTACGAGGAATGGACAGCCCTCTGCCACGGTGCAGAATGTTTGTGTAAAACAAATCCCAAGTGGCATAATGTGATCCCTAACATGCAGACAACACAGCCACGTAGCTCACTTACACTAGACAGACTCTTTCGTGAGTTCAAATTCAAATTTTCCACAAAATTTTCCACACAAATGACTTGTTACATTCAGAATCATTACCGCACAGCTGATATCTGCAGTACTTCAGGTGCTCTTGTCTGATGAAAATGGTAGAGGTGAGGAGGGGAGTACCATAAGTAGCATAAATGTCACTGCAACTTTTTCAATGAGCATCTGAACCCCACAATATGTATGTAGCTCTGAGCTGGCTTACATCATGTCTGATAGATTTGATAAATTTAATAGATAGGGGCATGGCAAAAATGTGGCAGCATGGACGAGTAAATGCAGTTAGTATTTTCACAGTGGAGGACACAGTAATAAATAGGCTGTTTTATAAATATATATGTTTTCTTTATCTCATACTAAATATAATGTACAGTGCTTTATTATGATAGAGTGACTTAGTGGATCAATAGATTAATGTCATACCCACCACACTGTGTAATAAGTTCCCCACAAATCATTTTTTCAGTTGCCAAGCCAAACATATACTGGAATGATATGTCATCAGCAGCATCTATCATAGCACAAAAATGTCCTTTAGTGTCTGATGGCAAATCTATACCAGCCTGCCTTTCCACATGGCTCAGCAGGAGAAACGTTACAAGAGCAAGTAAAGGAAATACAGCAACAAATGAAAAGGAATACTTCCCTCCGCCACTTCCTTTCACTGAAAAGGCCGCCAGAGCGAACTAAGCACATTTTTTTTGGCTGAGAGTGGGCGAGTGCTTTCACAGGAGCCCTGCAGGTTAATACACTCCTCAGGGCCACTGTGTAGCTCGCAGCGTTCCTGCCGCACAATGCCAGGTCCATTTCTCAGCCTCCTGGCCATCCTTGCGGTAGTTTCCACTCACTGCCATGTTAACAGTAAGTCCTTACAGGTCGAGTGATGAACACTTATACTTCTACCTTGAACACAATAACCAGATATTATCACCAACAGATGAAATCCATGCATTTGCACATCTCTCCTTTTTTCTGCCCATTGGTTCGTGTTCATCAATTAACTTGTAGGGACTTTTATCATGATGGTGACTGGAAACTACTGCAAGGTACTACCTGTAAAAACTGTGTTTTAATAAATGATCTTAACCTTTAAAAAGTTCTCAATGCCTCTTTTTAAATGTCAGTGCCCTACCAAGAAAGTGTGGAGCCACTTTGAGCTTTTTTAATGGTTTAAAAATAGTGATGACTTCAAGCTACCTCTGCTACACTAGCATGGTAAGCTTTTTCGATAAAAACAATAAAAATAATAAAATTCAGAATGCAACAGGCTAGCATAGTTTTGCTCTACAGCAAGCATACCAACTCATGAAGTGTGAATGCACCCAAAGTTCATTTTACACCGGATTTCTCCTTTACTGCTGTCAGTAGAACTCAGAGCAACATGTCTGTCATCATCGCATATACTGTAGTACTAGCATATAGACTAGGTACTATACGTAAGTGTAGATAAAAATGTTGTTAGTGCTTAAATGTGCATCACCCTGAGCTCACTGTTCTATTTCCAACTTAATAATAACTGGCGAGAAATGCATGGACTGGTAGAAATGTCCAGTGTGAAAGGAACGGTAGATCCATGGAGAGGACATGTCTCAAAGCCAGTGGATGGACATTCAGACTACTCATGCAGGCCAACCTTAGCTGCAACTGCATTTTGTCTTTGAAATGGGAATTGCTTTTATATTATAACAGCCCAATGCAGCTACTCTCTCTCTGTCTCTCTCTATGTCTCTCTCTATGTCTCTCTCTGTCTCTCTCTGTCTCTCTCTCTCTCTCTCTCTCTCTCTCTGTGTATGTGTGCATGTTCAACCAGAGGATAGACCCCTGTCTCAGCTTCAAATGTACTCAGTGCTTCATTGGGTCCTGTCGTAGAGCACATCTCCACAGCTGATGCGGGGGGAAGAGGACTCTGGCTGGGCTGTCTGCTTTGAAGGGCGAGGCTAACATCTTTTGAAGATCTGACAGCACTGAAAGTACCTGTCCTACAATTACACGTCTTTTGATTTTTGTACCACACACAGCTGAAATGAGTCACACTCCTTTTGTCAGACCGAGTGGGACGGGAGTGGGGGGTTATCTGATGCCTGTTTGTTACTCCACACAAATCGTGCAATAGAGATAACAAATGACTGTAAAGGTGAACATTATGCACTGTTTCACAACAGGTTTGTACACTGAGAAAGAATGCAGAACTGCACAGGAAAATAGACTAAACAGCACCTCCTGGTGGCTGAGGAGCAAACCCCCTTTGTTCTTTCCATTTGTCAGTGATCATGTTGATTGGCTTGGCTTGATCCTACCTGGTGGAGTATCTTCTGTTATGGGTTCCAGTTTGAAACACTTGCATCAGTGTCTTGTGTGTGTGTGTGTGTGTGGGTAAGGTCTGCTTCTGTGTTTGACTGATGAAGTAGTGCACATAAATGGCACGTGTGCATTTGACATTTTCTACCTCCATACGGATGTCCGATCCTGTTAACATTGTGACCTGCTGTCCACAACTATTACGGTGACAGGCCCCAGAGCAGTACTAGCGGACGCGTACATGCCATGGTCATCCACAGGGACTAAATAGATTAAAGTGTAAATAGTGTAAATAGATTAAAGGCCAACAGACAGAACCGCCAAACGACATCATGACAACATCCACCTCTGTTAGACTTCAGACACTATGCATACTGTATGGGGTCTGTATGCATACTGCTGTCAAGCAGAACTCATATGGGAAGGGCCATACTGACATACTGTCCTATATGTTAGACATATAAGACTACTTCTGTAAAGATATTAATGTGTTTGTAGCAGAGCTACATTTTTGCTTATCAACACCATGTGTTATAATGTATTATCTGGCATCTGAAAGGCTTGGAGTCAATGCATTACATTAAGTGGAGGAGACCCTGGCAGTGTCCTCAGATATGATTTTGATCAGGACTCTCTGGCAGAAGAGATGCTTATTCTCAATTGGACTTTCCTGGCTAAATAAAGGTTAAATTACAAAAATAAAATGTATCATTGTGCATAAATAGAATTCTCTGAACTTGGGTCTGCTAATGACAATATTGAAGACCGGGATTGAAGATCAATGTGAGTTAATGCCCTTCAACTTCTCAAAAGCATAGCAGATGGATGCTATCTCAGCACCACTTGTGCTGTTTACTCAACCTGTTTGCCTGGTAAATATCTCTCATCACAAGAGCTGTAATAGATCACACTGAAATGATCAATTCACTCTTACTTTATCCAAAACAAATAGCACCGCCATTTGTTTCTTCTGAAACACTTTAGCATCAATTTCCCGTGCCAAGTGGAAGTTGGGGTGAATTAGTCATACTTATGTTTATCTTAGCACCGGCCATACATAATCCTACAGACAGGTGTTAGGAGGATTGGAAACGGCCTCATCACCATCTGTGGAGGCACTGAATGTTTTTTTACTTCATAGGATTTCTTCTTTACCCATCCCCACTACCTGAAGAGGTATGTCGCATGCATATAGGCACAGATGAAATAAATGAATGTGTCAGTTGTGCTGGAGAATCATGTGAATAAATGATGGAGTGCTGGTTTACATGTTTAGATTACAAATGTAGAGTGGCCATAAAGCACACACACCTGATCCATGACCTCACAGTCATTTTGAATGAGTTAAGGACACTAAGTGAAATATGACTGTGCTCTCCTGCAAAACATAAATTCCCCATCTGGCAGCACTGGGCATCTGAGCTCCCATTCCGTGCTGGACCCACTATCCATCAGTCCGACAGCCAATCAGCTCCTGTATCATCAGTGGCTCATTACAGGCATCTGACAAGTCTGTTTTAACCGATTAGTGTTTTAAATACTACACTTGTTTGTCCGAAAAAAAAAAAAAAACAGCATGTTCTCTTTTAGGAAAATAGAGTTTGTTTACTTAACATCCATTTCAAATTGTTACTTATGTATCAGGTTGAGTTCTCTGTGTCTGTAAAAATTGAATCATTCTAAAACGTGCATTTCAAGACAGAAGGCAGAATTCTGGTGTCTAACTTTGTTTACATTGACTTCCATTATGCAAAAGGCTTCAGCAAACATATGTGCAATAAATGCATGCTCACAAAAAGGTCGTTGGAAATTGACCTTTACAACACACAGTCCAAGGTTTGGAATATACATGAAAACCTAAGGGTATAGCAGTTAGAATATAGCATCATCAGTATTCTACCCCCTGGATTTCTGGCTTCCCGTTCCTTTCTCACAAAGAGGCGAAGAAAAGAATCCAAAGCCTGTCTGTGCTTTCTTGTTGTTCCGTCAGGACTAACAACCCCAAGCCCAAACCCCCACAAACATATACCTCTCACTGCACTGCAGCACAGTGTTTCTGGTGTGGCTGAACCCAAACAAACAAACAAGTAAACACAAAACAGCCATGGCCAAGTAAACACTTAAAGACTGAGCTTCAAATCTGCAATCTGTGCAAACAAAAAAAAGTTGTGCTCATGGGCAGTAGCCCTCGCACCAGAGACATACTGAGCAGGATTCAAACTCTTTCTTGCTCCAGATGCTGGCTTAGCCTGCTCCACAGTCAAGCACCAGTCCAGCGTGATACACAGTCAAGCACAGACAGGGCAATGGCTGCACTGTGGATTAATGTCTTGCCCTGGGGCTCATTCATAAACCTTCTGTCAGTGACCACTATGCTGTCCTCTCCCCTCTCCCAGACATCCCCTCTGCGGTGTTAATGGACACTATACTCTCCGGTCATGAAGATGTCCCGTGAAGGCAGTTTTATTTCTTTTTTCTTTTTTATCTTTTGAGAACCTTCTTTATAAAAAGCAAACCTCCTAATCCTTAGGCTGTAGGACACAAAGGTGTTGTGGGTTAGTGGGTTTTCAAATAAATGTTTCTAAGCCTACCTTTCTCTGCTTCTTTCATTAGAAATGGGGCTGATCCACAGAGATGTATAATACTGATTATAAACATACTAAATACAAAGTATACTATGGTTTATCTGAGTATACCAATTCAAATGTGACACTGTACTGTCACATATGTAGGTTTAGAAAGCCTTTAAACACTCACTGACTTACTGAAAGCTATATTAATCTTTTGCAAGGCACCTGTGTTTTATATGCTTTACTTCTGAATTGGCTGTAAGTACTTCTGATATTTTGAATGCAGTAAACTGTAGGCCTACACATGTGAACTTGTGTTTTGCATATGAGAATAACAGACATCCAAACCTGCAGAAAATCATTTTTTTCCCCCCGCTGGAACACACAAAGGAAGAAATATTGTTTGTCAAAAACTGAATAGCCAGATCAGATAGAAAGAGGTCGTCTATTACGTCTGCAAAAATACTACACAGGACTGTCACTCTCACTCTCCTTCACTCCGTCTGTCTCCCTGTCACTTGCTTCATCTCTTGTCCTAATTAGCTAAACACATTTGCGCGAGTTGCAGGAGATTTTGTATTATGTGTGGGCAGCTGGGAGTCACTTCTCAAATGCGGGAGACTCCCGGAGGTTGCAGGAGAGCTAGGATGTCTGCAGTAATTGGTTCTACTGTTACAATCTTTAATATTTGAGGAGTCCACGGGAAAAATGGGCATATTCACAAAATTATATTTTTCAAGTGACTCCCCCTATCGGTAGTTGCATTCATATCCCAGCTTTTTAAAAAGTAATCTGTAAATAAACATATAGCATAGTCTCGAGCTAGAGGTATTTTGAAATGGCATTTACTTATAAAATCTTAGTTTCTGCATTTTGTGACCATGCCCGTTGGATTTCTAATTTAATATGAGACCATATTGTATAAATGTGCCATTACAGTGTAGGGATAGAAGCAACATGTTTTTGTTTGTTTTTGGGAATCAAAATGTTTAAGGTGATAGAGGAATGTTTAGCCTTAGGTTCTCATTCAAAACCTTGGACTGTGTGTTGTGAAGGTCAATTTCAAACAAGCTATTTGTGTAGAGGAGAGCAGTAGCGGCTCCTGAGCATAAATATTGGTGAGGCAGCCACTGACTCCTGCCCGAATCACTACCTGATCAAATGTTATAGAATAATGTATACTGATAGGCCTATTAAAAACCTAATTAATTTAGTAATTCGGCTAAGCAGGTCTATAATAAATCTGTCTGCAAGCAGCACCATAAAGCATGCGTTTCAGAGATCTTTTTATTTTTTATTTTTAATATTAACATTAATGTAGCGCTATGATTAACAAAGACCAAAGAAATGTCCGATGCACTAAAAGCCAACAATGCAACAGTCTCATATAATAATCACAACGACACTCTAATTGATCTAGACCTCTCTAATTGATATCGAATGCTTACATGATAGCCCTCATCGAGGTGTGCTGCAATATTAACTTGACCTAGCATGGGTAGTTTTATAGCAGACTGTAAATGTGCTTGCTTGAGAGTGCTTTTTTGCTACTTCGGAAAAGTATTTAACGTCGCTAACTCCTCTAATCCCTATGCCCCGTCCTAAGCATGATCTGAACAGTAGACATGGAAAGCAAAATACTGTAATCCTTACGGAGCAACCACACAGCCATTTCATTTTCATCATAGGCTACTGTGTTCGGGAAAATGTTGGGTTGTATATATCTTCCCTTTGTCCTTCGTTTTCTGTGTTATACTGACGTCTGGTCTGTCTGGGCCAAGCTGCTTGATCACTAACTTATCTTCTAATTTCAGTCCATCAAATGCATTTTTAACAGAAAGTCAACGCTATTTGACAAAGCAGGTTCTGTGCTGCAGACCATCACTGCATTTGACACGATTGGGTTAGGTCCAACGTTACTAGAGGAGTACTGATCTGTAAGCTGCTATGAGAAGGTAAAAAAATAGGCAGGTGGGGCAGACTCTATTAGCGCTGCTTGCAATTCCGACAACTGACGCCGGGCGAATAGGATAAATCAACAGATGAATGGGGGCAGTGACCGGTCCTGCCCCATAACTGCAATCAAAAAAACGTAGGCCTATTTCAGATTAAATTCCACAGTGCTAAATAAATAGTTATAAAAAACACATACATAAACCATATACGATAGAGTAGTTAAATAGGTAGCAAGCAGAGCAGTTACGTAGGTAACATTATTTATTAGGAGGAACTATGTTTTGGGGTGGATGTTTTTTGGGAGGGCGCTGCCCCACCTGCCCATATTGACGAGCCGCGCCTGCGAGAGTTCTTCCTTGTCTCCGGAAAGGTTTCGGTTGGAGTTATGTAGCCTAAAGAGAGACCCATCACAGACCTAGATAGACCTTGAGCAGACAGTGAATTTAAGTTGTTAACCTGCCAAAGATGTCAAAGGATTTCTCCCAATCATCCCTGAAGCCCTGACCTTTAAACTTCAAAAAGGGGACATTAAAAAAGGGAGGGCCACCTTGATCACGCTCCTATTAACTAAGCCCTCCCAAGATTGTCTTAGCAAGACTAAAGGACTTTAACAGGGTGCAGCAGGGTAATTGGCCCAGTTTTTCTTAGGCTGTTTAACCCTTCAGCATGGGGAACATGTATGGGAATGACTTGTGGTGATGAGGGGAGTGAGTGGTTTTCCGGATGAGGAACCCTGCCTAAAACACTCACCGTCACCACTGTTCAGCCACAGACCCTACAGCTGGGAATAATTTCCATTTTGAGCTCATACACGGTGTGGCCCATCGTGTCACCCTCTGTGAATTAATTCTGGTGATTTATTTTTTATACTCTTTTACTTTTTTCAGGTCATAATGATTTTATGAACCTGGCTAGTCTATAATACGGCCTTTTGTCATATAAGAAAATGAGATTGTGTGATTGAAGCAGAAGTAGGCAGATTAAATGATATCATTACTGGTGTAAAGAAACCCATTAGGGTTTTAATCTAATCAGACATATCGATTTCACAAGAGTGAATTCCTCCTGCTGCTGGCGCAGACATTGCTGTGGGCCCTCAAATGTGCGGTGGGTATCGTTTTTAACTTTTTATAAACCTTGTTCTTGTTCAGCTCTTAAAATGAGCTCATCCACCTGGGTAAAACAGTTCAGTGCTGGGCTGTGTTTAGTAAATGGACTGAACAAAGATGTCAGACATTCTGAAGCCAGAGTTGAAGCCGTTTCTGCATTTATCATCTTTTGAGTTCAACTCCTCTTGGCTTGTGAGGCACCAAGGACAACTGTGTTTTAATAGAGCAAGAGAGTTTGAGACACACCCACACAACGACCCTGTAAAGCAATGTCCACCCAACAACCACATCCATAAACAAACACACGTATCTTTACCAGGTCTGGGACCGCAGCCACCCTATTTATTTCTGTGATTTTTCCATTTGGTCTTTTTCTTTTCATTTATTCACTTGATTTATTCTCTTTACCATAGCAATATTTACGCAAGTCTGAAGACTGCTGTCAGCCATCCACGTTTATGTGTCTGTCACCCTTTTACATTTTAATCATTTTTAATGGTTATTTATTCATTTATGCAGAAGCTCTTAGCTCTGTCAGTGAAGCACAGACATGTTGATTCTCCTAGACTACAGGAGTTAGATCCCTAAGCAGGAGTGCTTTTTCTAAGGGGCCATTGGTAGCTAGCAGGTAGGGCAAGTTAGCATAAGTAATACACACAATAACTTGGATCATGACTGTACATCAGTGTATCTTTGTATTGTATTTGTCCCTGTCAAATAAACAATTAGATAATAAATATCAACTAAGCAAATAATCAACCAATCAGTCAAATAATGAATTAACAATCCATCCAAAAAACAAATACAAACAATATAAACAACACAATACCACACACAAATCTTCAGCCTTTCCATTTATGAAAAAGACTAAAACTGTTTTAAAAATGCCTGTTTTCATTCATTGTCAGAATCGTGCTGCCTGTGTAGTTGGTCTGTGACATTCACTGTGTCTTACAGTACGTACTGAGGCCAAACATGGTCTCACAGCCATAGCACAATGTCAGCGCGAATTCCACATTAGCACTGCTTCTCTCTCCTGTGTGACTTCATTTAGAGCAGCTGAGTTTGGCAGGCAGGCAAAGGCCATTCCCTAGATCAGAGCACATGAGAACATCGTACGCGCCCGCTGGGTGGCAAAGCCTCTGACTGCGACGTTTTATTGGACAGCAGCGAGGTGGGTGACCTCCCAACCAGTTGCCGCTGACAGGCTGGAGACACAGAGCTGTAAAGGTCGCAGATGGCGAACCTGTGATGGTAATTACGTCTCAGCTCCAACTCCCCGTGGCCAGGCTGCTCCACTGACAGGTCATTTGAGATGGTAATTTATGGGTCATGATGAGACAGCAGTCTATCAGAAGGCCGTGTTATAGCCGTTAACTGACCATCATTAGGATTTTCACAGCAAATTCCATGTGAGAGATAATTTTAAAATCATCTGACATCCATAACTCAGTTTTCCCAATAATGTGCTCAGTGACTCACCACTTCATGGCAGAGGGGAGCAAAAGATAAAGTTCAAAGCTGTTGGATGCTGATGTAAGCATGCAGTCTGTACAAGAGGACATGTTGTCTTGTGGTGACCTTGCCAAACTGTAAAGCACTTTGAGCTGCATCTTGTATGTATGAATTGTGCTATACAAGTAAAAATTATTATTATTTTAATATTATTATTATGTATCTCCATCCATATCTCAGAAGGAGATCCAATCACTGGTAGGCTGTCTCAAAGGCATCTTTGATAAGGTCTGTTATTATTACTAAGACTAGTAGTAGGAAGCTATAGCAGCAGCAGTAGTAGTAGATGTTCTTGTTCTTGTTATGTTGTCGTTGTTGTAGCTCTACATGAGGAGTTAAATAAAATGTATAAATAATATGTATTATCTGATCACTGTACACAAATCAAATATAGTTTTTTGGTGAGACCACACAACAAAAGTATCTATAAATGTACACAGACTCAAACTGACAAGCAATTTATAACATCCAAAACTCACGTAGTGCTTTTTGCTGAGAAATGCAAAGCTGAAATTGCTGACGGTGGAGACGGTTATTGATTTTTACACACTGTTGCGCCTTGACTGTTAGTGAATCACTATTGCGATGAACACTTACTCTTGTGATTAAAGCCACTAGTTTGTTGCTCCCACTAGTTTGTGCAGTAGAGTGTTCCTTATGTAACCTGTTCCAGGAAGGAGCAGAACATCAGGTCATTACATCCTCACCTCAGGCATGCAGTTGAGGTTACATTACTTAGCTGATGCTGTTATTCAGAGCGACTTACAGTTATTTACAGGGTTTCAGTTACAGTCCCTGGAGCAGTGTGGGGTCATATGCCTTGCTCAAGGGCATTTCAGCCATGGGTAGGGCAGGATTGGAACCTGCGACTCTCTGAGCCCATCTCCCTAGCCACTAGACCACAGCTGTCCACAGGTTAGAGAGGGATGGCAGTAAACCAGCCCCTTGTACTTCATTTCATTTTGTACAGAGGGTCTGGCTGTGCTGCCATTGACATTGCTGTATTAGGTACAAGCAAATCCTAGCCAATCAGCGAACAGAGGGAGTGTTCATGAGCGATGATGTTGATGTTGTGTGCTACATTTGAATTGTAGTGCGTAGGTGGGATAATTGCATATGTGACGACCAGACATTAGCGATTGGGTAAAGGCAGAGCCATTTGTTTTAAACTTCAGCAGGGTCCACACCTCCAGGAAGGAAGAGTTTCTCAACGCAGCAAGGCCAGACCCTCTCTACAAAATTAAATGAAGTGCGAGTGATTTACCAGGCTAGCCCAAACATGCAGGCAAGGTTAGAAAGTGGAAATGCCAAGAGGGCTGTGCCAGTCTTTGGGCAGCCAGAGTTGGGCTGCCCCCTATGGTATGCTTCCATCCCCTCAGGCAGGCTATGGAGTCTGATGGAGGCCAATTTGCCCTGTGGTACCCCCACACCCCCCTTGGGCAGACTCACAGCCACCCACTTATCTCACCATGCCAGTCAGAGGTCATCCAGATTCTCTCTTCCCTCTCTGATACAGATGTACCCCACCTGCTGCATGCTAAAGAGCTCAGAAGGGATACGTCTAAAAAAAAACACCTCCAGCAGCTTCAGGGGGTGTAGAAGGCTCACTGTTCCAGGAACCTTCAGGAGCCTCCAGGAGTCAGGAGAATAAATAATAGGGTTTGGTTTCCACCACCTGGTGTTATATTCTGCTCTTTGTAAACTCACTTGGACTACAGAATATCCGATTTGTGACAAACTGGGAAACCCCTAATTAACTCACATGTATACGCATTATATCAGCGCAACCTCTGACATGCTCAGTGCCAGGTGCAACACAAAAACATTTCCTATTATATTGTTACACCTAGTGAGGATTTCAAGCACATGGTTTAGTCACAAATCTTGGTAAGTATGGTATTCTTATATTAAAATTAAGGTACAGTATCAGACTCTTCCATTAAAAGGTTTACCACCTACTTTGAGTTCAATTGTCAGCAGACCATATACTTAAAGGTGTACTTCCACGAGAAACCGTTTAGTACTTGCTCTTTTGAAATATGATAGGTCACCCCGAGTTGCATATGCATGCTGCATATCAAAATGTTTTTCTATCCCCGTTTTCTATATCAGTCAAAAGAAGACAATAGGCGGAAAAACGACCCAATGCGAAAAGGGCCTTCGGCGTGACGTAGACGTGGAAATACATATAAGAGAAACTGACCGAATGGGCTTTAAATAATGTTAGCCTGTTTGACTGACTCGCATAAGATTAGCAGGCTAGTTGAATGACTGAACTGCATTTAGCCGGGCACTTGCACTGTTTTGTCATGCAAATATTACCATTCTGAAACGTTCCTTGACAAACAGTCAGGAAGTGACTGTGCTTGTGCCATCTCTCCATCCTCTTCGGATTCAGGATCAAACACATAAGGCTGTATCTCCATAGACATTCTGTGTGCAGTTTTAGCGCTGTCAAGTTGACTTTCCCCCTTTACCTTACTCTGCTATCAAGTTGACTGTGGGGCAAAGGAAGCTGCAGGGAGCGTGCCTCTGGTGAAATCGTGTCGTTCTCCCGGCCCCACCCCCTCTACCAAACTAAAACAGCCTGAAACAGAAGCACTAGAACATTTTTTTCATTAAAACCAGCGCACAGGGCAATTATTAATACTAGAGAACACCGCAAAATTAATGAAAACACGATGGAAGTACACCTTTAAAATATGGTCGCAGACCACAGATTATCTAACCGTGCGAACTTGTTAGGGTAATGCTTTGTAAACAAGGGTTTTTACATATAGCAAGAAATAGGCAAATAGGCTGAGTATAGTGCACCGCACACCATACACTAACTGTTAACCTTCAACAGCTAAAACACTGTGGCTTTACAAATATAGCATGAATTATATGATGAGATATATATGCTAATAGAATGTAGGGCTAATTTTTTACACTTTTCTGATCTGGTTACATGAAACCACATCAGAAGTTGCGTACTCAGAAGGTGCAAATGTTGCAAGGGAGGAGAGTCGAATCATGACCATGCCCTGCTATTTGAATGTGGAGAGAGTTTGCTTTTTACTGCATGGTGTAAGATAAATCTCTGCTGTATATCACAGACAAGATCTGTGACCTCCTTCTGTGGGGATTGGAATGCCTGACCATTGACAGGCCCAGCAGTCATGGCGTCAGAGACCAATCAGGCGCGAGGCCTTGGCAAGGACAGCTGGCGATGGGAATCAAGCTGCGGAACCCTTGCTGGCTCTCTGATTTGTTTCTGGCTCGACACCGACATTTAATTAATCATCAAATCGCCCCCAGAGAACTGTGAGTGACAGAACAGGTCAATCAAACAAGGGCTTTGTGTACTTTTAGGCAGCCCACTGTCAAAATAGACACAGTTAGGTGTGAGTCATAATGATTTGCAGTCTGGGCAAACACTATGGTCCTTAGATTTACACAGGGTGAGCAGACTTGCAGGTACCAAACATTTCTTCATATAATAGTGAAAGATGATGTGATAATATCTGACCAGAGTGCCATGTCATAACATTTATGTTCACCATGTTACTGAATGCTAAAATGCTAAATTCAGTTTTCAAAATCAATCATTTCACTCAGTAATGAAATGACCAATCTTGTGAGTAGTTTCCATCTGAACACACCTCTACCCAAACAAAATAGAAAATACTGGACAACAAGTAAAATACTATGGCTACCCTCTTCAGTCCCTCTTCATATTCTGGTTAAAGCTATAGTATGGTATGGCTGTTGATTAAGGTGCAGTAATCAAAAAACAATTGTAGTGATCTCATATCATATAATTACCACTAGGGGGAGTATAAGCCTCAAACTATTGCCAGATGAACCCCATCAAGAAAGACACCGTATGTTCAGCTTAATACATATACATACATACATTTCAAACTATCAGTAGTAATTTCACTCATGTCATGGGACACACAGCACCCAATGGCCTACTTTTTATTAAAATGTAACTGTAAGCTAAAATGGAAACAAACATACTGCTATATATAAAACTAGAAAAGCACCCAGAGAGCACAGACCTCCGCCAGGGCTGCTCAGATCACCAACAAAATGTAATCACGTTTAAGTTAGCCCATTTTTGACCTACCCTGAAAATGCAAGTTATGATTAGTACAACCTATCAGCCAGTGTCTTGAGGTAACTGGTGAAAGCAGCTATTTAAAGAGCTCAGTTAGGACAGAGACAGGCAGTGAGTATATTGACCCTCTGAAGCCTGGGTCTCCCATCTCTGCTCACTAATGAAGAGAGGAGATGAATATCTATGCACATATATATCTAAATGGCAGAATGGGAATGCAGGAAGCAGACAGCACTGTGAACATGAAGAAAAGCATCTTGGACAGGCAGCCAAAGCTGTTCTGACCGCTCCCACATTTGTGCTGGTGGATATTATAGTGTGCCTATGTGTGTGACACACTGGCTGTTGAGCTATCACTGCGGGGCCAGTAATGTATAACGCATAATGCCCCATAATGTTACATAACACCAACACTGTGTGTGTGTGTGTGTGTGTGTGTGTGTGTGTGTGTGTGTGTGTGTGTGTGTGTGTGTGTGGCGCCATTGCTATAACAACACTTCCCATCCCACAGTTAGCACTGCTTGTTCAGGTCTGGCCTATAATGGTCTAAACAAAGAGCGTCCTCTTTTATAACACCGCCTTTGTTTTGTTTCCTTTGGAGAGTTGCTATGTTTGTCCAGGTTTCACAAAGTGTTAGCTGCAACTGCTGTGTGATAGCCAATGCACATTAATGTTTTTCAGCAAAAATCCAGTTGACTGTCAACACTGATCAAGTGTAATCTGTAATAAATGAGTATCATTTAATCTTCTTGCATGGTCTATTTCCAGACATCCCAAGTCTCCCGGAAGTTCCGGGAGTCTCCCGCATATCGATAGTGGCTCCCGAAGAGACATCTCCCGGAACTGAGTTTGTGGAGGTTGGGATGTCTGTATTTTCTACATGCACTGCCTTGATTGGTATATGCTACTGGTGTACCTTTGCAATTCCTGCAACATCCCCCTCTTGTGGTGGTAGGTGGAATTGTACCTTACCTCGCTTAAATTTTGCCAAACAAAAAAAAAACGTTCCCTGGTTGATCTTCAAAATTACTGATCATTCTAGTAATAGGTAGCAAAAGACAAAGAGTGTAATTTGCTACATTACAGCCTTTTTGATAATGCTTTCTTTTCAGAGTTGCTTACATTCTTAGGATTGGGTTGATAATACTTCCAATCATTTAACATGTATTTGTAATATGTAAATATGTGGTAACTGGGGGACTGTAAAAGAAAGCATCAATTGTATTTGCAAAATGTTTAAAACTGCATTTAATATAATAAATTATTAAAGTTTTTACTTGTCATAAACACACCACATGCTCTCAACATTTCCAGACTGCAATCCAGGAGCATGCATTCTTCTGCAAAGAGAGGCTATGGTGCAGGAGGGTCATAAAAGGCATAAAAGGCAGGTATGCAGGCAAATGTTGATTTGCATGTACAACTCTAGACATAGTAAAGACACCTGGCCAAAAACACTTTGACAGGGATTGATAGAACATCTCTTACTTTAATCTGTTTGTTTACTGTAAACGCCAACCCCATTCTCTTCAAATGAGTGGAGTATAGAGTATGAAGCATAAAGCTGTAAATCCAAAAAGGATGTTTGTGTATTTCGTTTAATTTGATGTGGATATGCATTAGGCTTGTGTATTTGATTGCACGTGCTGTATTCGGGGTGGTCTAAACTTTTGCTGCATGTTTTGCTGCAACTTTTGACATTAATGTTTATGTCTGCATGCCTCGTCCACGGTGATATTGATTCAGTTATTACAATGGCGTAGGATTGCATATGGACTGTAGGGACATGTTACAACCAATATTTTGGGAAGGCAAAGTAGTCCCTACCAATATTTTCCATTTTATTTTAGTATAACAAACATACAAATTTATTCACATATTTTTTGCAAACATGTATTCCAGAGCTAGAATGACATCTAGAGCTAGAATTTCATTGGCTGAAAAAGAGTGGTGGAAAATCTACAGGTAGTCTACTATGTAGTTGAATATGACCTTTGGTTTGACTGCTGTCAAAACTCTCATAGTTGTGTCCTGAAGGCATTGTCATGACATTAAAGGACAGCTATACTTAAACACATGTATACTTTGTATACAGTATATGAAGAGTTTGATTGAAACACTTTTGAATACTAGCACCGTTCTTTGCTCTAGGCTGTTTTACAAGGTGTTTCACACAAGACCTACACATTCTTTGTGGCATGCAGGTCATAATCATGGGACGTATATTACTGACAGACACGAACACTGGCAGCATGCCCAGACACACACCCAGTGTTTCCTTCTGAAGTGGTTCATGCATACAGAAATTATGGCTTGAGTGAATTTGTGGAACTTAAAAAGACACAAATTATTGTTATGAAACGATTTCCAGCTAAACTTAAGGAAAACATTTGTTGACAAAGCTGTATCATGTGTTTACAATCTAAAGTCTTCCAGGAGGTATGTTCTCACTTCCATAAAGATGAAATACAATATGAATGTACATGCAAATGAAGGTTTGGACAGACTGACAGACAGACAGACAGACAGACAGACAGACAGACACACACACACACACACACACACACACACACACACACACACACACACACACACACACACACACACACACACACACACACACACACACACACACACACACACACACGCACACACTCATATTCATGGACAAACACACATATTCATGGACAAACACATTAAAGCACTCTTAGTCACTGTAAAGTGGTTCAGGAGAAACTAATAAATTGAGTGATTCTGTGGAACAGTGAACTGAAATGACAAAAGAAATGTTTCCTGGAATGGCTGAAATAAAGAGCACACAAGCTTGTGTGATTCTGTGGAACTTAAATGAGTCATTCCCCAAGAAACCGTTTATTACTTGCTCTTTTTGAAATACAATAGGTCACTCTGAGTTGCATATGCATGCTGCATGTGAAAATGTTCTTCTACCACGATTGCCTCAATGAAATGAAATAAAAGAAAAAATGAAACATTTACAGAATACTAAACATTTTCTTTTTACGTATTTTACTGTAATGTATGGAAGTTGCTTTATGTGTGTAAATAAAAATGGTTACAGTTTCCTTGGCAGTATGAGTACAGTGTGTGTGATGTCAAACTACAGTATGGAGTCTGCTCTTACTGTGAAATCCTTTTTTTCCAGTTTTATAACTTTTATAACAGTATATAACTGTATTCTTAGCTGTAATGTTGCACAGAACTGTAAGACTGTTTGGCCAAATGATCTTATAGTTCTAAGAATGTCATTTCTGTTTCAAGAAATGAGCCAAACCAATGGGGAAAAACTGTAAGTAAATGGTTGACTCTTCTTATTCGCCAGGGCAGACCGGTAGCTTGTAAGATGTACTTATGTAGGATGTTCCACATTATTAAGCAGGCCATCATTTTCAAGCAATATGGGAAAGAAAAAGAATCTCTCTGCGGCCAAAAAGCATGAAATAGTTGAATACCTTGGACAAGGTATGAAAACCTTAGATATTACACGAAAACTTAAGAGCGATCAACGTACTTTTAAGAGATTTGTAGCTGATTCAGAGCACACACGGGTTTGTGCAGATTAAGGCACAATGAGGAAGGTTCCTGCCAGACAAATACATCAGATTAAGAAAGCAGCTGCTAAAATGCCATTACAAAGCAGCAAATCGGTATTTGAAGCGGCTGGTGCCTCTGGAGTCACACGAACATCAAGGTGTAGGATCCTCCAGAGGCTTGCAGTTATGCATAAATCTTCTGTTCGGCTACCCTTAACCAATGTTCACAAGCAGAAACAGCTCCAGTGGGCCTAGAAATACACAAAGAAACATTTTCAAACAGTCTTGTTCACTGATGATTGCTGTGCAACCCTGGATGGTCCTGATGGATGTAGTGGTAGATGGTTGGTGGACAGCCACCATGTCCCAACAAGGCTGCAGTGTCAGCAAGGAGGTGGCAGAGTCATGTTTTGGGCCGGAATCATAGGGAAAGAGCTGGCCAGCCCCTTTAGGGTCCCTGAAGGTGTAAAAATGACCTCTGTAAAGTATGTGGAGTTTCTAACTGACCACTTTCTTCCATGGTACAAAAAGAAGAACCATGCTTTACATAACAAAATCATCTTCATGCATGACAATGCACCATCTCATGCTGCAAGGAATACCTCTGCATCATTGGTTGCTATGGGCATAAAAAAGAGAAATTCATGGTGTGGCCCCCATGCTCCCCTGACCTCAACCTTATTGAGGACCTCTGTAGCATCCTCAAGCAAAAGATCTATAAGGGCCGAAGGTAATTCACATCCAAACAGCAGCTCTGGGAGGCTATTCTGACATCCTGCAAAGAAATTCAAGCAGAAACTGTCTAAAAACTAAAAAGATGGATGCAATGGATGCTCAATTGTGAAGCTCCTATCAAATAAGGGGTTCTATGTTAAAATGTAATTGGACCTGTTAAGATGTTTTGATTGAAATAGCTTTTGATTTCAGTATATATGACCTGCTAATGCTTCTAATTTAACAAATTACCATTTTCAGTTCTTTACAACAATAAAATGTTTTGAAACTCTGTTGTGCGTAATAATTTGGAACAGTTCACATTTTAAAGTTTTTATTTTTGAAAAGAAATACTGTTATCATTGGGAGGTTTGTTTAATAACATTTGAATTGTACTCCAATGGCTTGATGATGACTTGAAAATTATGATGACTGTCATATATACCGACTATTTAGGAAAATCAGAGGAAAATATCATTTGCATAATAATTTGGAACTCGGTGTACTTAGTTCTTTTCACAGAGTCAATCACAAAGTGTTTGCGAGTTTTTCATTAATTTACTGGTGGTCTCTAGTAATGAATGTTAATGAATGCCCTGTGAGCCAGTTTTAGTGAAAACAAAAATGCTTTAGTTCTCCTGTTACAGGCTGTTCTAGGTTGGTGGAGGAGATGGAGCACAGAGAGGTTCCTCTGGTAATCTCAACTGTAGCATGGCTTTTTCTACAACCCCAATTCTGATAAAGTTGGGATGTTGTGTTAAATGTCAATAAAAAAGAAATGCTATAATTCTCAAATCATACAATTAATATATGTGTTTGAGAATAGTCCAAGAACAACATATCAGTTATTGATTTTTGTTGAGTTTTTGTTGTTGAATGGGATATTTATGCTCATTTTAAGGCCAGCAACGTGTCTCAAAAAAGTTGGGCACGGTGTCAATAAAAGGCAGGAAAAGTTAAGTAAGACTAAAGAAAAAACAACGGAGGACACTTCACAGTTAACTGACAAGATGATTTTGTATAAAAAGGGCTTTCTTCCTTGCTCTTGACATGATTTCAGCAGCCCAACTGGTAGGTGTCCTCTTCATCATGTTTTCCTTGTTATTATACTTAAAATGTGTCAGATCTGGACAACAGCTCAGCCATTTTAGCATCTGGTTGCCTATGGAGAAAGGTTACTTCCAAAAAGACGTATCCATGATTCTAACCATTCGTACTCGTGAGGTTAAACATTTGTACGTCAGTAAAAACAGTTGTACACAAAATTCTGCTGTCATACACATAATTGTTAGATGTTGTGGAGGTTAGGACTGTATTTATGTGGGTATGAATCTAAAAGCTGTGAGTGCAAAGTCTTGTGAATACGACTGTAATTTCTACGACTACGAATTCTTCCTTGTGAACACGAATTCAGATTTATGGGTACAAAGAAAAAAGTGGTGAAATGACGTCAGAGACAGGCTACAGGGGAAAGCAATCGATTCCCGATTGTTGGAAACGCGCATGCGCCAATTCAAAAAATGGCGGACGGCGGGGATGAAACCATAGACCATAGACTGAGCATTGGTTGCTGGGACACGAGAAATACGGCCGCCATCTTGGAGCGGGGATCAGACTGTCTAAGCAATACAGCGAAGCCTATTTGTGATCATGAATAAGTCATTCAAGTAACAATATTCAAATATTTATGTTGTTGGGTAGGATAGAATTTGTTTTTAATCTCTATGCATTGAACGAGATTGGTGGTTTCAGCTGATATAAAAGCGCTCAGGTGTTTATATATACTAGATATGTAATGTATTATGCCCAATTGGCTCAGAGCGGAGATAACGTAAGGGAGACCACACCGAATGTAATGTTAACAATGAACATTTATTAAAACAAGTTTCAAACGAGAACTAGGATGACTACATACTGAACAACAGCACAATAGCAGTTTTGCTTGTTGTGCTAACTTCAATATGAAGCTATATAGCAGGTGGATGGAATGCAGAAAGACAACACGAACGACGTCAAACGTTTGAACAAGGACTATTGCAACAATATCTACAAAACACTTCAGCCAGTGTTAGTCAGCAAACTAAAACGCAACGTAAAGTAGTTTAGCAACTCAATTGTAACCTTATGGAAAAGCAACGTTAGTCAACCAATGCTGCCCTCAACCTGTCAGAGAAAAAATGCATCCTATACTTGCAGTGTTTCCAAGCGCAACTTCTTCCTTATTCTATCTGCCACTTTCTCTTTCCCTCTTGTCTTTTTTAATACCATGAATGTGGCCCAGAATTTTTTTTCATGGTTTTATTCTCCATTGTGACTATGCGAGAGTGGAGAGCAGACTGTACATAAAACGAGTCGTTTGGCAGGGGAGCGGAGCCTATCTATGTTCCCCGGGTCCTATGTTCCCCGGGTCCTATGTTCCCCGATACCCTCTTTCCAAAAAAGGGTCCGATGTTCCCCGCTCAATCCAAATATAGGCTACTGTGGCCACGCATAGGCGTTGCTTGTTGCTGTTGTTCTGTTTGTTCGCCACTGTTTCGTCACATGCCTAAATTTTATTCAGACAATATGGGCCCTATTTTGCCGCAGCGCATTGTGTATTCGCGACATGCCCATGCTGTCATTGCTATTCTATGCCAGCGCAACGTTCATTTTTTCAGGCAAAAAATCACGTTGTCTAGATAGCAGATGACATTGCGCCGTGTATGCAACATGTGTATTGCAACACGTGTATTGCAACATGTGTATTGCAACACGTGTATTGCAACATGTATAGCCTGTATAGCGAAAGGGGGTGAGACCGTGTTGTATAGCCATGTATTTTTATGTTTTAGTAAGCAAACAGGCACAAATAATGAGAACATAATGTTGTGCAGTTTATAGCAATGTTCTGTAGTTTATTTACAATTTCTTTTGTCGTTTTAGATAAACAGCGATTGCAATGTTCTGCAGTTTATTTACGATTTCTTTTGTCGTTTTAAATAAACAGCGTGGCAAGTTGTAAGAAATAATATGGACAAATCATCAAAAAGAAAACTAGTGGACTAATGGTTTGATGGACCTATACCTTCCGTTTATTTTTGATGTTTCCTTTGAGTTTGTTGGCTTTTGCTTGGCTTTTGTTTCCCGTCTTCTAACGTTGTTGTACCGCTTTCGGCGCACAACGCGTTGAACCCCGATGTACCTTCTGCTGCAGCAGAGGCGAGCTGAACTGGCAGAAAAGTTGCAACATGTAGCCTGTATAGCCATGTATGTTTATGTTTTAGTAAGCAAACAGGCACAAATAATAAGAGTATAGCAATGTTTTGCAGTTTATAGCAATGTTCTGCAGTTTCTTTTGTCGTTTTAAATAAACAGCGATTGCAATGTTCTGCAGTTTATTTAATAAACAGCGTGGCAAGTTGTAAAAAATAATATGGACTAATCATCAAAAAGAAAACTAGTGCATATTGCAACGCTTAAAAGTAGCCATTGTTAGGCATGTGACGAAACAGTGGCGAACAAACAGAACAACAACAACAAGCAACGCCTATGCGTGGCCACAGTATATTTGGATTGAGCGGGGAACATCGGACCCTTTTTGGAAAGAGGGTCCTATGTTCCCCGATACCGGGGAACATAGGACCCGGGGAACATAGGGATGACCCCGTTTGGCAGCCAGCACGCCCAACCCCACCGTCTCAACTTTTCAAAACAGAACGTTGAACCGCTAACCAAAACTGTAGCTTACAAGAAGCCGTGAATCGCTGTCTAAATTCCTTTTTTTATACACACAGACTAATGACATAGCCATGTTTAACGAATAAACACAAAGGTAATATAAACAAACAGCCATTTATCTGTCATTTGTCAGTCTCTCTATGCGCCGTAAGTTGCCCTTCTTTTGCACCACGGCCCTCTCTATAAGCTGAACACTAACAGCGCCTATGAATAGCCTACACAAAAAAAAAACAAAAAAAAAAACAGATTTGAATTTTATTTTGTTCTTAGTTTCACCTGGCGAAATAACATGCTAAAAATAATTTGGCGACCAGAATCACTGATTCAGGCTACATTAAACAGGTGTATGTTGATTTTAGCAATAGGCTGTGTTGTCGTTTAGGTGGGTCGGATGCAGTGACAGATTTATTTAATAAGCATGACGAAAAGTCTTGGGCTGAACTACCGATATATACAAAAAACCATCACGTCCAAACAAAAGGAGGCGTCGCGACTTTGAAAAATAACGTGTCGCATCAGACGCAACCAGTGGACACGTACCGTAAGACTACACAAATATACTCGTCATATTATGACAATCCATCTGGCCCAATAGCCGGTTTCACACACGGGTTCCGGTTCAGCGGTCTGTAAAAACTGTCTACATAAATAGTACGGGACTTGATGGCACTCATGAACTGTATTTACTTGCAATGATCTACTGACTGACTGACTGACTTGACTTGACTTCCCGCTAGCTGCTAGCGTCGTTGTAAACGAATGCACTAGAGACCAAGTCAGCGTCAGCAAAGAATTAAGTCTGTACCTTCATAAGCTGTTTATTATATAAAACAGTGCAATTCCATTAAATAAATATAAACATGTGGGATGTGTCGTTGACTTATCATTAGACATTCTGTGGTCTTTACCTTTGATTTTTCACCGGTAGCTTCGCTGCTTTCCCCGCCGTCCGCATTTTTTTTAATTGGCGCATGCGCGTTTCCAACAATCGGGAATCGATTGCTTTCCCCTGTGTCCTGTCTCTGACGTCATTTCACCACTTTTTTCTTCGTACCCATAAATCTGAATTCATGTTCACAAGGAAGAATTCGTAGTCGTAGAAATTACAGTCGTATTCACAAGACTTTGCACTGACAGCTTTTAGATTCATAACCACATAAATACAGTCCTAACCTCCACAACATCTAACAATTATGTGTATGACAGCAGAATTTTGTGTACAACTGTTTTTACTGACATACAAATGTTTAACCTCACGAGTACGAATGGTTAGAATCATGGATACGTCTTTTTGGAAGTAATCTTACTCCATAGTTGCCCTTATGATGGGGCCACACTGTTGGAATTTTGTTTAGAATGTAGTTTGACATCTCATTATCTGGTAATATTTAAGGTCTACACTCAAAATATAAGGTGTCCGTGCCATCTTGTGGTGTTCAAAACATGTATATATATATATCATTCTCCATTCATTTTAACTCTCCAGATGAATAAGCACACCATAACCAAGGCACTACTGCACCCCGTACCATCATAGATGCTGTCTTTTCAACTTACCACTAAAACAGGAAGGGTGTTTTGTCTCCTCTGTAGCTTGGAAGATTCAAGACTCCATTATGAGTGACAAATTTTCAACTTTTGTAGTTTGAGATGGACCCAGAAGACACGGAAAACTGTCCTGTGTTACAAATTTGTCATTCATTTACAAATAATGGAGTCTTGCATCTTCCAAGATACAGAGGAGATTAATGCTAAATGATATATATATAGTTTTTAACTGCACAAGATGGCACCCAGACATTTTATTTTGAGGGTAGACCTTAAGTATCACCAGATAATGAGGTCAAACTACATTCTAGTCACACAGCCTGTCATCTGCCACCACAGCCAGTCCTTCCTCCCAACCATAACTGCACTTTATGCACTTTATCCCACCCCCTTCACCTTTTTTCTACCTCTGCCCTTCTTATGGTAGTCATCCCCCCCAAATGCATTCTACACACTTTACTCCCCACTCCCCATGCACAGTCTAGACTCACAATCAACAGTTTCACTGCATGTCCTACTACCCAGTATGTCTATGTATGTGACAAATAAAACTCCTTATATCCTTGTATCCTTGTATCCTTGTATCCTTCTATACTAAATTGCAACAGTGTGGCTGCATCATAAGGGCAACCAGATGCTAAAATGGCCAGCGTGCTGTCCAGATCTGTCACATTTTAAGCATAATAAAAAGGAAAACATGATGCAGAACACACCTACCAGTTAAGCTGCTGAAATCATGTCAAGGATGAGAAAGAAAGCCCTTTTTTATACAAAATCATCTTGTCAATTAACATAATTAATTGTGACGTTGTTTTTTCTTTAGTCTTACTCAACTTTTCCTGCCTTTTATTGACACCATCCCAACTTTTTTGAGACACATTGCTGGTCTAAAATGAGCATAAATATCCCATACAACAACACAAAACTCCAGTTTCAATAACTGATATATTGTCTTTGGACTATTCTCAAACATATATATTGCTTGCATGATTTCAGAAGTATAGCATTCCTTTTTTATTTACATTTAACACAATGTCCCAACTTCATTGGAATTGGGGTTGTATTTAACAAACTTACATCACTTTGTTTACCTTTTCCTTATGCGCTCGTTTTCTTTCATTGACTAAGGGAGGCAATCGGGGTAGAAGAACATTTTCACGTGCGGCATGCATATGCAACTCATAATGACCTATCGTATTTCAAAAAGAGCAAGTACTAAGCGATTTCTCGTGGAATGAGGCCTTTAACATTTGCTAGGCTAACTATCATTAGCCATTACATAAGGTTATATCTTGGCAACTACAAGCTTCACCAGGTTGAAACAAACATTGTTAAATACACTTTGGTAATTAACATTGAGGAATACATTGAAAGAAGAATCACAGGCTAAAATTTGTAATGTGCAAGGCTTGACTATGCACAAACATAGGTGTGCTTAACAGGAATGAGTCATCCACTTTTTTAAAATCCTGGATGATAATCTGCATGAGCTATGTTAATGAGCACGTTTGTGTTGTGTGTTGAATGTCATGAACAGGGTTGTGTGACAGCCTGAGCAAAAGGGAGCTGATGCTGGCCTGGGGGTACTTCAAAGACAATGGCTGCTGATATTTACCACAGGAATGGTCTGGTCATGGTGCTGGAGTATGTAGTCTCTTTGCCTGGGCAGGTCCTAAATGGCTGCATACTTAAAGTTTCTGCAGGAAAGTCTGTCTGTCTGTCAGAGTACTCACCAGTTCTTCCACACCAAAGATTGACCAATGGTAAATATTTCTTGACAAATAATGTCTAGTATTATATTTTTCTATCTATTGCAATATGTTTAAAACATATGTGCTTATGTGCGTCAACAAACTGCTCATTTGAGTTTCATAAACATGAATTTTAGAGGAAGTACGTGATTGGCTCATTAGCTGAGTCTGATAAGCCAAACAAACCTAATTTTACCTGCCTAGGGCCCCCCAAAAGCCCCTACATATGCAGCAACATCATGTAAACAATAACTTGAGGAGAAAGAGTGTTTCTTTCCAAATAAGAGTGCTCCCCCCTCCTGCCCAGGGGCAAAAAAATGAAAGTTGTATCTTGGTGGCCATTGGGAAAACAGGATACAGCTTTGTTTTATAGAACCACAAGAAGCCGACACTGCTTACCATATGAGCCCTGTGTGCAAGGAGGATGGTTGTAGATGTAATGGCAGAACTGCCATGAGTAGGAAGGGGTCTTAGTTTGAGCAGCGGCCCATGATAGAAGAGCATGTTTAATTACAGGCTGAAAATAACAGGTTTGACTTAACCACCAGTCATTCTTAAACACCAAACTGAAGACATTTTTTACTTCTTCTTACAAAGCAGATGGTTTATGAAAAGCAGACATATTTTCATACTTGTGGCTATGCCAGTTGTGTAACAGCCATAGGTCCATCAGTGAGCCTTAAAAGAGAAGCTTCAAGTTTGATTCAGTGCAGTCACATGCAAACAAAAAAAATCTGATTTCAGTTTTTATGTGTCATATAAATTTGGCGTTACACTATTATTTTCCTGCTTACATAGATACAGTGTAACAAAGTATGCAACAATATCACGTTATGTACTTACACTGTTCCATTGGTAGGGTTAGGGTTAGTGTTAAGTACAGTGTACATAATATTACACATTGTTACATGTACATATGAAGTAAAAACGACACAGTGAAATAAAATGTTACCAAATGTAATATTTCACTGAATTTATAGGGCCTCTTTAGAAGGACGAAATAGGCTGGAATACCTAGTTGCGCAATAAAATCATTGCAAATGGTCCAGAATGCAGCAGCATGACTGGTATTCAATCAACCCAAAAGGTCACATGGTTGGCTGCCGTGGTTGCCAGAATTAAACACATGACTTTGACCATAGCCTACAGAGTCACATCAGGATCTGCCCCTTCATATCTCAAGGTCATATTAAAGGCTTACGTCCCGTCAAGGGTGTTGCGATCCTCTAATAAGAACCGTCTAGCCGTGCCCTCTCCTCACACAAGGCGACCTCACTTTAAACTGTTCTCTGTCGTACAAAAGCAGCGACATCCCTCTCGATCTTTAAGAAGCTTGTGAATCCCCCTCTTTTCTGAGACTGCTTCCCTTCCTAACAAAACTAATCTCTGCTAACAAACTCTTTACCTAGGTGCCTCGTGCTTGTATGAGTGCATTTGTGTAGATGGAGGGGTGTGTGTTTACCATGCCTGGGCGTAGCAATGTAGCAGTGTAGCAATGTAGATGTAGCAATTTCTGTGGTAGTGATATACATAGGCTAAGGAGTACATAGGCTAAGGAGCGACTGGTTGGAAACTAGTAAGCAAGTGTGGCTGTGTTTACATTTGAGATATTTAAATTGTTTGTGGTTGGCAGTGCCTTATTGGCCCAACACAGGTGACAAGATGCGATTTGTCAGCCCAGTCAGTTTGGTATGCCTCTACCTGGAGGGCCTAGTACAGGTCCTTGGTCTTTCTGCAGTGGGCTATTAGTGGTTTGTAAATAGCATGTTTTGAAGTCATTAATTCTGTCTGTATATGATTATCCAACAATGATATGGTGGTTTACTTTAAGGGCACGAAATCTGGCCTCGGTTTTAGAAAGCATCATACAGCATTCAGACTTCCACATCTGCCTTTCTTTCAGAGTGGTTGCGGGTAAGGCTGTATGCATGACTGGATTTATGAAACAACCAGGTTAAACTCATCTACATGCAACTAACCCTTGACACCCCTCAACAAACAGGACTAATGCTAACATTCATTCTAACGTACATTTATGTTGCACCTTCATAGGAGCACCACTGGGAATAATGTTTTCACTATGAATGGGAAACAAATTGTCATTAAAAATGTTGATGTGTTTGCATGTGTGTGTGTGTGTGTGTGTGTGTGTGTGTGTGTGTGTGTGTGTGTGTGTGTGTGTGTGTGTGTGTTTACACGTGTGTGTGTGTGTGTGAGGTTTGTCATACACACCTGCTTTACCTCTGCTGTTGCTGTCTTCCTTGTTGTCTTTCTTTAAAGGTCTCATTCCTCAAGAAACTGTTAAGTACTTGCTCTTTTTAAAATACGATAGGTCACTCCGAGTTGCATATGCATGCTGCACATGAAAATGTTCTTCTACCCCGATTGCCTCCATTAGTTAATGAAAGAAAATAGACGGAAAAATGAGCGAATGTGAAAAAGGCAAACAAAGTAATGTAAGTTTGTAAATTAAAAAGAAGCCATGTCACAGTTGTGATACCGGATGAGTCTCATTGCAGCACACATTCACTTAGCGGAATGTAGGTAGGTGTGTTTGTTTAGAATGTTGAAATCTTCTTTTTGGTGTGCTATGCAAGGGGTAACATCCGACGAGGCGTGCATTATACAGTTTTAAGTCAACGAGGTGGAGCCTAAGAAGTTTGCTCCGCCAAGTTGACTTAAAACTGTATAATGCACGCCTCGGAGGATGTTACCCCGCTTATGACCCGGTTAATGCCACCCAATTATGTAGAATGTATTTAAAATAATTCTCAATTAACTTAGAGGGTTAACTTAGACTCAGTTTCGCTACAATGTGGCCTACAAGGTAGCCTAATATTTGTAACGTTAAGTAGAGCGCTACGCAGCCCTCAGTCACTAGCCAAATTGGTTGTCAATAATAATAATAATAATAAAACTTTACTTGTATAGCACAGTTCATACATGCAATATGCAACTCAAAGTGCTTTACAGTTTAGCAGGGTTGTTACAAGACAACATTTCTTGCGGTTTAGTGGTGTTGGAGCAGATAAATACAGTAGCAGACTGACTCTTGCATGAACACAGTAGTAGAGTAGAGTAGAGTAACTTTATTGATCCCGAAGGAAATTAAGGTGTCCAGTAGCATACACATAATACACATTGCAAAAAACAGATCAAGCCTATTGCACACAGTAGCATACACATAATACACATTGCAAAAAACAGATCAAGCCTAATACACACGTCTGCATAATACCACATTCACTGAACAGAGGGAAGAAAAAACATTGTAATGATAATAAGTAAGGTAATAAGAATCCACGAGGTAAACAAGTGACGTGATAAGGTGCTTTGTGGTAGATAGATTACAGTGTCCCAGTAAAATTGTCCAGTGATAAGAATTCCACGAGGTAAACAAGTGTCGTGATAAGGTGCTTAGTGGTAGATAGATTACAGTGTCCCAGTAAAATTGTCCAGTGTTATATGAGGGTCCTTTAGTGCAGTAGTCATAGAAGAGTCCTTTAGTGCAGTAGTTATCAGGGTAGTGCAGTATATTGCTGTCCATAGTTGTGTAGTAGTCACCACCAGGGACAGCGTGTGTGTGTGTGTGTGTGCGTGTGCGTGTGTGTGTGTGTGCGTGTGTGTGTGTGTGTGTGTGTGAGTGTGTGAGTGTGTGTGCTCAAGCACTCCAGTCCATGATGCTCAGCTCCTTCTGTGTGCTGTTATACAGTTGTATGGCCCTGGGGACAAATGACCTCCGCAGCCTGTCTGTCCTGCAGGAGAGGGACCGGAGTCTGTTGCTGATCAAACTCCTCTGATTGATGATGGTGGTGTGTAGGGGGTGGCGGTCGTTGTCCAGTATGGAGTGCAGCCTGCTCAGGGTCCTCCTCTCAGCTATTGTAGTTAGAGACTCCAGCTCCATGCCCACCACAGACCGAGAAATGAGTCATCCACTTTTTTAAAATCCTGGATGATAATCTGCATGAGCTATGTTAATGAGCACGTTTGTGTTGTGTGTTGAATGTCATGAACAGGGTTGTGTGACAGCCTGAGCAAAAGGGAGCTGATGCTGGCCTGGGGGTACTTCAAAGACAATGGCTGCTGATATTTACCACAGGAATGGTCTGGTCATGGTGCTGGAGTATGTAGTCTCTTTGCCTGGGCAGGTCCTAAATGGCTGCATACTTAAAGTTTCTGCAGGAAAGTCTGTCTGTCTGTCAGAGTACTCACCAGTTCTTCCACACCAAAGATTGACCAATGGTAAATATTTCTTGACAAATAATGTCTAGTATTATATTTTTCTATCTATTGCAATATGTTTAAAACATATGTGCTTATGTGCGTCAACAAACTGCTCATTTGAGTTTCATAAACATGAATTTTAGAGGAAGTACGTGATTGGCTCATTAGCTGAGTCTGATAAGCCAAACAAACCTAATTTTACCTGCCTAGGGCCCCCCAAAAGCCCCTACATATGCAGCAACATCATGTAAACAATAACTTGAGGAGAAAGAGTGTTTCTTTCCAAATAAGAGTGCTCCCCCCTCCTGCCCAGGGGCAAAAAAATGAAAGTTGTATCTTGGTGGCCATTGGGAAAACAGGATACAGCTTTGTTTTATAGAACCACAAGAAGCCGACACTGCTTACCATATGAGCCCTGTGTGCAAGGAGGATGGTTGTAGATGTAATGGCAGAACTGCCATGAGTAGGAAGGGGTCTTAGTTTGAGCAGCGGCCCATGATAGAAGAGCATGTTTAATTACAGGCTGAAAATAACAGGTTTGACTTAACCACCAGTCATTCTTAAACACCAAACTGAAGACATTTTTTACTTCTTCTTACAAAGCAGATGGTTTATGAAAAGCAGACATATTTTCATACTTGTGGCTATGCCAGTTGTGTAACAGCCATAGGTCCATCAGTGAGCCTTAAAAGAGAAGCTTCAAGTTTGATTCAGTGCAGTCACATGCAAACAAAAAAAATCTGATTTCAGTTTTTATGTGTCATATAAATTTGGCGTTACACTATTATTTTCCTGCTTACATAGATACAGTGTAACAAAGTATGCAACAATATCACGTTATGTACTTACACTGTTCCATTGGTAGGGTTAGGGTTAGTGTTAAGTACAGTGTACATAATATTACACATTGTTACATGTACATATGAAGTAAAAACGACACAGTGAAATAAAATGTTACCAAATGTAATATTTCACTGAATTTATAGGGCCTCTTTAGAAGGACGAAATAGGCTGGAATACCTAGTTGCGCAATAAAATCATTGCAAATGGTCCAGAATGCAGCAGCATGACTGGTATTCAATCAACCCAAAAGGTCACATGGTTGGCTGCCGTGGTTGCCAGAATTAAACACATGACTTTGACCATAGCCTACAGAGTCACATCAGGATCTGCCCCTTCATATCTCAAGGTCATATTAAAGGCTTACGTCCCGTCAAGGGTGTTGCGATCCTCTAATAAGAACCGTCTAGCCGTGCCCTCTCCTCACACAAGGCGACCTCACTTTAAACTGTTCTCTGTCGTACAAAAGCAGCGACATCCCTCTCGATCTTTAAGAAGCTTGTGAATCCCCCTCTTTTCTGAGACTGCTTCCCTTCCTAACAAAACTAATCTCTGCTAACAAACTCTTTACCTAGGTGCCTCGTGCTTGTATGAGTGCATTTGTGTAGATGGAGGGGTGTGTGTTTACCATGCCTGGGCGTAGCAATGTAGCAGTGTAGCAATGTAGATGTAGCAATTTCTGTGGTAGTGATATACATAGGCTAAGGAGTACATAGGCTAAGGAGCGACTGGTTGGAAACTAGTAAGCAAGTGTGGCTGTGTTTACATTTGAGATATTTAAATTGTTTGTGGTTGGCAGTGCCTTATTGGCCCAACACAGGTGACAAGATGCGATTTGTCAGCCCAGTCAGTTTGGTATGCCTCTACCTGGAGGGCCTAGTACAGGTCCTTGGTCTTTCTGCAGTGGGCTATTAGTGGTTTGTAAATAGCATGTTTTGAAGTCATTAATTCTGTCTGTATATGATTATCCAACAATGATATGGTGGTTTACTTTAAGGGCACGAAATCTGGCCTCGGTTTTAGAAAGCATCATACAGCATTCAGACTTCCACATCTGCCTTTCTTTCAGAGTGGTTGCGGGTAAGGCTGTATGCATGACTGGATTTATGAAACAACCAGGTTAAACTCATCTACATGCAACTAACCCTTGACACCCCTCAACAAACAGGACTAATGCTAACATTCATTCTAACGTACATTTATGTTGCACCTTCATAGGAGCACCACTGGGAATAATGTTTTCACTATGAATGGGAAACAAATTGTCATTAAAAATGTTGATGTGTTTGCATGTGTGTGTGTGTGTGTGTGTGTGTGTGTGTGTGTGTGTGTGTGTGTGTGTGTGTGTGTGTTTACACGTGTGTGTGTGTGTGAGGTTTGTCATACACACCTGCTTTACCTCTGCTGTTGCTGTCTTCCTTGTTGTCTTTCTTTAAAGGTCTCATTCCTCAAGAAACTGTTAAGTACTTGCTCTTTTTAAAATACGATAGGTCACTCCGAGTTGCATATGCATGCTGCACATGAAAATGTTCTTCTACCCCGATTGCCTCCATTAGTTAATGAAAGAAAATAGACGGAAAAATGAGCGAATGTGAAAAAGGCAAACAAAGTAATGTAAGTTTGTAAATTAAAAAGAAGCCATGTCACAGTTGTGATACCGGATGAGTCTCATTGCAGCACACATTCACTTAGCGGAATGTAGGTAGGTGTGTTTGTTTAGAATGTTGAAATCTTCTTTTTGGTGTGCTATGCAAGGGGTAACATCCGACGAGGCGTGCATTATACAGTTTTAAGTCAACGAGGTGGAGCCTAAGAAGTTTGCTCCGCCAAGTTGACTTAAAACTGTATAATGCACGCCTCGGAGGATGTTACCCCGCTTATGACCCGGTTAATGCCACCCAATTATGTAGAATGTATTTAAAATAATTCTCAATTAACTTAGAGGGTTAACTTAGACTCAGTTTCGCTACAATGTGGCCTACAAGGTAGCCTAATATTTGTAACGTTAAGTAGAGCGCTACGCAGCCCTCAGTCACTAGCCAAATTGGTTGTCAATAATAATAATAATAATAAAACTTTACTTGTATAGCACAGTTCATACATGCAATATGCAACTCAAAGTGCTTTACAGTTTAGCAGGGTTGTTACAAGACAACATTTCTTGCGGTTTAGTGGTGTTGGAGCAGATAAATACAGTAGCAGACTGACTCTTGCATGAACACAGTAGTAGAGTAGAGTAGAGTAACTTTATTGATCCCGAAGGAAATTAAGGTGTCCAGTAGCATACACATAATACACATTGCAAAAAACAGATCAAGCCTATTGCACACAGTAGCATACACATAATACACATTGCAAAAAACAGATCAAGCCTAATACACACGTCTGCATAATACCACATTCACTGAACAGAGGGAAGAAAAAACATTGTAATGATAATAAGTAAGGTAATAAGAATCCACGAGGTAAACAAGTGACGTGATAAGGTGCTTTGTGGTAGATAGATTACAGTGTCCCAGTAAAATTGTCCAGTGATAAGAATTCCACGAGGTAAACAAGTGTCGTGATAAGGTGCTTAGTGGTAGATAGATTACAGTGTCCCAGTAAAATTGTCCAGTGTTATATGAGGGTCCTTTAGTGCAGTAGTCATAGAAGAGTCCTTTAGTGCAGTAGTTATCAGGGTAGTGCAGTATATTGCTGTCCATAGTCGTGTAGTAGTCACCACCAGGGACAGCGTGTGTGTGTGTGTGTGTGCGTGTGCGTGTGTGTGTGTGTGCGTGTGTGTGTGTGTGTGTGTGTGAGTGTGTGAGTGTGTGTGCTCAAGCACTCCAGTCCATGATGCTCAGCTCCTTCTGTGTGCTGTTATACAGTTGTATGGCCCTGGGGACAAATGACCTCCGCAGCCTGTCTGTCCTGCAGGAGAGGGACCGGAGTCTGTTGCTGATCAAACTCCTCTGATTGATGATGGTGGTGTGTAGGGGGTGGCGGTCGTTGTCCAGTATGGAGTGCAGCCTGCTCAGGGTCCTCCTCTCAGCTATTGTAGTTAGAGACTCCAGCTCCATGCCCACCACAGACCCTGCTTTCCTCACCAGTCTGTCCAGACGCCCATTGTCTCTTTTCCTAGTGCTGCCACCCCAGCATACCACAGCATAGAACAGCACACTGGCCATGACAGACTGGTAGAACATCAGCAGGAGTCTGTTGCAGACATTGAAAGACCTCAGCCTCCTGAGGAAGTACAGCCTGCTCTGTCCTTTTCTGTAGAGTGCATCTGAATTAGTAGACCAGTCCAGTTTATTGTCGAGGTGTACCCCCAAGTACTTGTAAGTGCAGACTGTCTCGACATTCTCCCCATCAATCGTGACAGGCACCAGCGGCGGGGCGGTTCTCCTGAAGTCCACCACCATTTCCTTGGTTTTGGTGGTGTTCAGTTGCAGCTGATTAGTTCAGCACCACCCAACGAAGTCCTCCACCAGGCACCTGTACTCCCCCTCCTGTCCATCCCTGATACACCCCACGATTGCAGTGTCGTCAGAGAACTTCTGCATGTGACAAGTCTCTGAGTTGTAGCTGAAATCGGTGGTATACAGGGTGAACAGTACAGGGGAGAGCACAGTTCCCTGCGGTGCACCTATGCTGCTGACCACAGTCTCTGATGTAAGGTCCCCAAGTCTGACAAACTGGGGCCGTTCCGTGAGGTAGTCCGTGATCCAGGTCACCAGGCCAGGCTCCACTCCCATCCGCAGCAGTTTGTCTCTCAACAGGAGTGGTTGGATGGTATTAAAAGCACTGGAGAAATCAAAGAACATAATTCTCACAGCACTGCCTCCTTTGTCCAGGTGAGAGTGCACAGGTAGGCAGTCCTTGTAGGCCCTAGTCAGCAATCTTTGTAGTCCAGTGGCGCTAGAGCTATGCAACTCCCTGTTAAAGTGGGCTCTTATGTGAACATAGGTCGGCAGTCTTTGCAGACCAGTGGCACTAGACGAGGAAAGTTCATTTAGGCGCAGTCGGTTGTTAGTGTCCCCAGGGAGCAACAGGGGTGAGGAAAAACTCCCTGTTTGTTTGATTTGCGTGAATTCAGGAAGAAACCTCAGGAATCAGTGAGTAAAACTCCCTGTTTTTCTAGGAAGAAACCTCAGGCAGAACCACGTCTCCCAGGGAAGCCCATCTGCCGGGGCTGGTAACGGGAAGTCTGTGACTGTTTGAAGGGCCTTTGGTCTGGGCGGAGGAGTCTGGCTGAAGGGACTTTGGTCTGAGTAGTTAGGTGTAGGCTTGGTTGAATAGGTAGGTCTTTAGTTGTCGCTTGAAGATGTCGACGGATTCTGCTTCTCTGATGTGCTGTGGTAGGGCATTCCATCTCCTTGGGGCGTAGTATGAGAAGGCCGATTCCCCGATCCTTTTGGATGGTGCGTCTGGAATCCTCAGGAGACCGGCATCAGCGGATCTATGAGGATGTGCAGGGGTATAAGAGGATAATGCGTCAGCAATATAGCATGGGGCAAGGCCATTTACAGCTTTAAATACCAGTAGTAGTACTTTGAAGTCAATTCTATAAGATACAGGTAGCCAGTGTAGTTCAGCCAGTACAGGACAGGTCAAGGTTACCTTTCATTTGGTAAGGTGATTGCTACTGCTCATCAGGTGTTAGCTAGCTTGGATTGAGCAACGCGACACATGCAATACTTTGATTTAGTTGTTATTTTCGGTTTACTATTTTTTTTAAGTTCATGGAAATTGAACTCCACATTGCCATTAATTGTGAAGTTTGATAGAGACGGTTACAGTAGGTACGTACATTCTATTGGGTATTGATATGGACCGGTGCTGAAGTTTTAAACTTTTTCGCCAGAACTACTTTCAAGGCGTGCATGATATACGGTTTTACTGCATGCCTAGCAACCAATCAGAAAGCAGCACCACGTTCCAGAGGGTCATAACACTGGATGGCCTTTCAATGATTGTAGCCTGTGGCTAGCATAGCTGAGAACCTGTCATTCTCCCTGCTCCATCTCCTCCACCACACTAGAGCAGCCTGTAACAGGAGCGCTAAAGCTTTTTTTTTTTTTTTTTACCAAAACTGGCTCAGAGGGCATTCATTAACACTAGAGACTGAGACCACTGCAAAACTATTGCAAAAACGATGCAATGTCACCTTTAAATGATAACAAATGACATAATTTCATCATTTAAGTTTAATGGTTTAAATGTCTTTAATTCATACACTTAGTAATGTTCTCTGTGTAGAATTCTCTAACTTTCAAATAGGCATTTCAGCACACCCCTTTCCTTTTGTAGTACATTTTTCCTTTTCTAAAAGCCCTTATCGTACCCTCCTTTTGTTTTTCTTTTGGCCTGTGTATCCACTTCCATTTCCCTTCCAAACGTTGGCTTTGTCCTTCTCAGTTTGTATCTCATGTTTTTTTCCATAAGAATAGACAACCTTACTTCAGGCATCCAAACAATGTCAGGTGACTCTTTTATTGTGGGACAATGAGCATGGGACTTCCTCTGAGTGGTGAAAACCAAGGGGGGTGCATTGGTAAACAAATTTAGATTTCTGTTACTTGTTTATTGATTTACTCAATAAACGGATTACAAACTCTGTGAATTCAAATAATTGCCTTCATGTTTTTAAGCATTAGACTGTGTGTGTGCGTATGTGTGTCACTATATGTACAGTACAAAATACATCTTACTTGAGGTGCTAGAGAAAAAATTTCTAAAAAAACGCATGACTCACCTGTCTTTGTCAACTATTACTATACTAATAGTTAGCTACATGGATATATAATTATGAAGCTGTCTAAGTATATACAGTAAGTGTGTGTGTGTGTGTGTGTGTGTGTGTGTGTGTGTGTGTGTGTGTGTGTGTGTGTGTGTGTGTGTGTGTGTGTGTACATAGCTGTGGATCCAGTGGGACTGCACCTGAGCCATACCTGTTTGACTACATGGCCCTCGCGGCGCTGAGACCATAATTACAGATTTCAGGGGCCAATCTTTCAGACTGGTGTCACATTCCATGGAGGTCCGCAAAAGAAAAAAGAATATGCAAATCTCCACAGAGGTCCCGCTCAAACCTGTCTTGCTTTGCATATATCCAGTGTTTGCCACTTTGCCAGTTTGCCATTTTTACCCATTTTTTTTGTTTCATGACAATAATGACACATTTGATGTTGCACAGATCCAGTCACCTGCAGAATGTGTATCAATCATTGTATTGTATTTCTGAACATTTTTGCTGTGGAATAAGCAAACAGCAGGAACATACAGGTGTCTGAATGACACACTGCTAGATTTTGCCTCAAATATCAAGATAACTAATAAACACTGTTTTAACCTAACAACACACTGATTTACCTAGTTCTTAATTTGTTTTCAGGCAATTTATTAGAATTGGTATAGAGTTTGTATCATAGCAGTTTTAGCCAATTGCTACATTCACTATAATGTCATTTTGTCAAAATAATACAGAAAACCCATTTCAGAGATGTACACATTTATGCATTTACCTTTCAGCCCCTTCTCCATATTTTCACATGGGTGTTAAGCAATGCTTCTCACCAGGCCTAGATCTATTCTGAGCATTTAAATTAATTTAAGATTATCATTTGTGGACTAGTAAAAACTAAAAGTAAAAACTAGTAAAGACTAAAACTAGCACTGAAAATATCATTATAAATAATACAAATATCTAAGTGTTAGACTAAAACTAAATAAAACTTCAATTACAATGCAAAACTAAAACAAAACGAAATTATTTGTTCAAAGTAATTCTTTCTTATGTTGTGTTACCTTGCATAAACAAGTTCAACTTCAAAGTATTTATTGTCATATACAGCATAGCAAAGCCCATACAGGTATCTCTACAATGACATTCCACAATCTATAAATAATAATAGCTGTACCAACACATAAAACACTAATACTAAAACTAAAAAAAAACTAAACTAAAACTATGAATGCACTTGTTAGACAAACTAAACCTAAACTGAAACTAACAAATGAACTGAAAAACTAAATAAAAATAAAAACTAATGAAATATTTAAAACTATAATAACTCTGATTCACATCCACTGTATGTGGAGACGAGAATGGTAGGATCATAATTATGCCGTGTTTATGCATCCTGACCGATTTCAGGTCCCCTGATCGCAGGAAGCTTTTATGAGAAGCCTTAACAGAGGCAGCAGGCTTTTATGGGCCAGCCTGTCTCCACACCACTCGTGTTAATGACTCCTCTGTCTGGCTGCCAGAACCTCGACCACACAATTATTTGCAAAGACCCAACCAGCATGCCAAATGAAAAACATCTTAGGGCCCCGATCCCTCATTCTGATTTCATTATTCTTCCTCTCCAGCTGTGTGCTCCTATATGGCCCATGCTTTTTAATGGTCATTCATATGGTGAAAATGTGACATGACTCATAAGACCATTTTTAACATACTATAAGGCTGCATGGTATGTCTGAGGAGAGACATCCTGATTATGTTTTCTTCTCATTTCTTATAGTACTTTAAATAGTACAATGCAAATGTTTCTGATTCTGAAAACACAACAATCTATTGCAACTTGACCTAATGTAAGCGTGTCATAACAAACTACTTTGTTCGTCTGAAGTAAATTGGGTAGGACTTCAGACTACTTAAGACGGATTAAAAAAATTCAGACCAACAGGTGGGTGTTGCAAGCTTGTGTTGCAGCAGGAAAGGGTTGCTGTAAACATATCAGTAGGCACAGCAAACACGCAACCAAGTGTGAAGGACAAAACCAAGGTCTTTCTCAGGAGATGTGGGCAGCATGGACACTTAGGCCTATAAACCAGTAAAGGATTGTAACCACAATTACTATGGTGGGTGCTTCAGCTTTTGAACTTGATGTACACAACGACTTTGCATCAGTGGATGTTGATTCACAGTTAAAGCAGGACAACAATAGTTGAATGAGGGCATATGTAATCTATTATTCTAATGTCTTCTAACTACAGGTATGCATATGTGAACACTAACTTTGTTTCAGGTGCTAAAAACTTCACCCATCTTGTAGGTCGGAGGTGGAAATTTGTCAAGCTACTTCCCCATCACTGCAGTCTTTCTATAGCTTTACCAAAATTAAAGCATGAACAAAAACAATCTGTTAAATCAAAGATGTGTTTGAACACCACAAAAAGGCACTCAATTATTAGGGAAATTGAACATTCATCAGGGAGTGTCTGGAATTACGGACCTGACAACAACAACCACAAAGATAGCAAACACTAGTAACATTCAAACCTTAAAACTCAGGAGATATTTGTTCTCCTGATGGCCTGTAGGTCTCCATCTGTTTTATATGAACAACAGTAAAAACTGTGCACCTGAGGAATTCCTGTCCCCTTGATCGCTGCTGTGTCATGTAATCACGTGACCAGCTTTGGCTACACTAGAGGCCAAGCGGACAGGCACAGAGCTACATTCACACAAACAAGCTGTGTTTAAGCACTTGGAGGGCCCACGATTGACAAACAGTGTGGCCATTTCAGCACTACAAGCAGCCACCAAGCCTTCTCCATCAGGTCAGGTAACAAAAGCCCTTTAGGTGTTTAAGGGCACTGGAACAGGTTTGGGTGTACAATGGAGTTGGGGTGTGTGGCTAATTAAACTTCACAAAACCCTTTTATGCTTGATGAGCAGTCATTACACAATGAAACAGAACTCTGAACTCTGGTTACAATGATTTCATAAAAACACCAGAGAAAGAAAGTACAGTAATAGGATATGAGAAATTGTCAGTGTTGAAATCGAGAGAATTTATATAGAGTTATTGCACACATACAGTCACATCCATGCACACTCATATGTGCATTCATTCACACACACACACACACACACACACACACACACACACACACACACACACACACACACACACACACACACACACACACACACACACACACACACCTACTGTAATTGCACCCATGCATTCTTACACACACCCATTAACATACATGTGTGAACACAGACACAAACACACACCAGCATGCACGCAAACACCCAAAGACAGACATGCATTTTCACACCTCTTCATCAGTGGAAGAATACCTGCATGCCCTAAAAAGGCATGTCTGCATTTTTGGTCGTTAAGGCGAGGCGTAAAACTATAGCCTGAAAGAAAGAGGGAGGATCACGACAAGCATATATAAAGGCAGTCGTGGGAGTCTGGATGTGGCACAGTGGACAGCAACTAGAAGCCAAGCTAGCTAATCCAATCTACCTACTAACACATCCCACTTCAAGGTGAGCCACTGAAGCCTCAATGTGAGGAGACTTTTCTTTAAATTCTTAGAATGCAAAGAGTGCAAATGTTGTTCATTCTGAAGAGACATGTATAGAAAAGTTACTTGTTATATCTGTTATCACTACATTCTGCTACTTGTTTTGTATCAACATCTGAATTAAAATGCAGTCAAGGTGACTGAGGAGGAGAAGAAGATGCATAGTCATTGTACATATACAATTGCATTAAATAGTTTTAGGAAGTTTTAGAAGTGTTTACAGAATTGTTATAAATATGAAAATTACATGTCATTTCAGCTCTAATTACTAATGTATCTTGTTTCCTGCTCCATTTCCAGGCAAATAGGCACAATGGCAGGTGGGTGTGTCTTCCCCCTTTTTCGCTTTTATTCTCGTTCGTAGTGGTGGGCATCATATCTACCCTGTGATGCCTGTGACGCCTGTCTGTGCTCACATCGCTCTCAAATAACCATCTAAATGCTTCAGCATTCAGTCACAGTGTCTTAAGTGTCTAACCATTATGTCCTGCCTCTGACAGACTGTAGCTTCAAGGCAGAGTTCCTACGCACCCACAACGAGCTGCGGGCTAAGCACGGCGCGCCGCCCATGACCATGAGCGACGATCTGTGTCAGTCTGCTCAGGCGTGGGCCGACCACCTAGAAAAGATCAACAAAGGCAGCAGCAGGATGACACTGCAGCACAGTGACACCAAGAACGGAGAAAACCTCTTCTTCTCCTCCAGCTCCGCACCAATCAAGCTCACAGGTACACCACACTGCTGGAACTCCTACAGGAAATTAACAGAGGCTTTCCAGAATAGAATAGAATAGAATAGAATAGAATAGAATAGAATAGAATAGAATAGAATAGAATAGAATAGAATGTCAGAAAATGTAAATAATGTAATAATGTAAATACTGAAAAAGATTAATTCATACACCTGGTCTTCCTTTTGTTCTTTTAATTGTATGAATCTTCAGGAAAAGAAGCAGTTGAGAACTGGTACAGTGAAATTAAGGATTATAATTTCAGCAACCCTGGCTTTGGATCAAACACAGGTAACTTTATTAACATATTTCTGTCTGTATTGTATTTTTTTTTAAAACTTACTACAAAAAAATGACTACACTTCAGAAGGACTCATAAAATAGCTTTCACTTGTTTGATGGCGAAGGTGTAATGTAATATATGCTAACGTATGTTTTAGATGTATGCAAATGTATGTTCTAGAGCTCGTTTGTCCTGCTCATGAAGCTACTCTTACCTCTCTCAAGGCCACTTCACCCAGGTTGTGTGGAAGTCTTCGACTGAGGTTGGCGTAGGTATCGCTATGGTTGGAAATGCTGTCTTTGTGGTGGGCCAGTACAGCCCTGCAGGCAACATCAGCAATGAGGGCTACTTTGAAAAGAATGTACTGCCTCCAGGTGAGCACCTGTACACTTAGACCACTGAGCTGTGGCAGCTCTGTACCACGTGTTGATATTTATCCATCTGTTAAAGGAAGCAAAATTCTATTCTGTTGTATTCTATTCAGTTCTGTTTTCCTCTATTTTTAAATGAAATAATTACTATTTTCTCTTGTGCTTGCCTTTCAGCATAAACGTGTTGAGGACAAACCCACTTCTCTGCTCTACTCATTTACCCCGACTCTACACATGAAGACACCTTTGACAGACAAAAAGCACTGGACATTCTGACACACCCATACTCTTTGCAGACAAAATGTGTCATTGTGCCAGAAAGTATTAAATACAAAGATATTCCACAAAGAAGAGAGCTATTTAGTGCTTGACATCTCAACTGCAAAACAATAATAAGGAATGAAGCATTGTCATAGAGTAAATGCAATAACATAAACATCAATATGTTAGGTGTGTTTGACATCTCAGAATGGTGTTCTTTAAGTGTGAGAATTCAGCACTGAATGCTTTTATATTACAAGAAATTATTTCAAATACTGAAATGAACAGGCACTAACCTACAGTAACCTGTAAACTCTTTTTCTATGCCAATTTTAACAATTCAATGTCACTGTTTGGGAGTTTGGGTCTCATTTTCTGTGAATACAAAATATATACATATAAAATAAATAAATAAATAAAAACTTTCTGTACGCTCTGCCAACATAATCTTTAAAATTTGGGGAAGCTCAATGCATGGATGATGGTTACAGCTAAACAAGTGACTCTAAGGTCCTATGGAGTGCAGTGAGCACAAATAAAACATTACTCTTACTAAACGCTATGGTTCCTTCTGGACTCAGAGAACAACTTGCAACTTAAACCATGCTTTTTATATATGTCAGAGTTGTCAGTGTTTGGAAATATGCACTCAATTTAACCTTTATGGTCCTTGGTCTTGTGTTAGCAAGCAGACAGTGTGTGCCTTATTTACTTCCCTGGCCAAGTGAAGCTCCTGAGTTATTTTGCAGTGTGTGATGTGTCATTACTCATCCAGGCACACCAGACACCCTCAAATTATCGGGGAAACCCTGATGGATCGGACTGGGCGTCTGGGTATTTGTTTGCAGGTGTGCTGCAATTTTTAAGAGGATTAAGAGAAATTACATCAAACTTCTGTTTACAGGCAGAGGTATCGCAGAGGTAAAGATGTATAAGGAGACTAGACTTCCTCTTCCTCACTGAGTATTGATGATTCATTCAAATGTAAGCTAAGGGGAAGGATGATGACAGCATTAATTGACTCAATACATTTTTATCACATGTTTAAACTCTTTATAAATGGCCAATGCCAAGATACATCAACATCAAAACTTTCAGCATTTTATATTTCACATTTCAACCATATACAGTCTATGATGTCAACATATTAAAAAGATCCAGTCCTTGGATGTTTGCAAACATATGCCACGGGGACAACTTCGTCACTTAATGTGATGGCTTCAGTGTCAATTAATTTGCCTATTTATAATCAAACCATATGGGGAATTTAACCAATAAATATTGTGTGTCTTTTCATGTGTGATTTTGTCTTGGATTTAAATGCCAGTCATCTGGCATTCGTATGGCTGTGTTGACTGGCACTGTGTTTTTGTCCTGGGTGAGATTTTAGAGAGTTGTTTTACCCCATGGTACACGTCCAATTAGCAGCTAAAACATTCTGAGTGATCATGGGTTTGTGGTCCAGTCCAGTTATATATGTCTATCAGAAACCAGGATTCCACTTACAGTACAGGACTGGTCATTTTATCTTATGCAGTGTTTGAAGATTCCTTATTAGTTGCCTTGGATGTCAACAAATGTGTTGTCTGTTTATGTTTGTCTGTCTTGGGAGGTAGTATGCTTTGGGATTACTTGGCATCAGTACTGTCACAAGGTGGCAGTCATTATGCAATCACACTCATTTACTCGCTGGTTTGCAGCATGTGTGTATGTCAGGGCTTTTGTGCTACTTCTAGACAATTCTAGACAATTCTATTTCCTGTTTACCATAACAGCCCAAGCACTTGCTGAGTTCTGTGTGCTGTGTGTGTTGCAGCTGCCTCCAGGAAGCTGTGTACCCTCTTGTTGTACATTCAGTGGACTAGGTTATTGATTGGCTGCTGTGGAAAGTCTCCAGCCAATGGCATGAGGTATTTATCATCTTTGTATGTATGTAATTAAATTTTTAATGAGGTTGTTTGTCAAAACTTTATGGGGCCACATTTAAAAGAATTACTATTAAACCTCAGAGTGACGGTGAAAGAAAAACTAAAGTATGCAGCTTTGAAGAGGGGCCGTAACGTTTTAATGGCCAGAAACTCTTTCTCAGCAGTGCTTGAGGGCCAGGCCTGTCCTTTCACAGTAGTACCTAGAGGTCAAACCTGCCCTTTCATAGTAGTACCAGAGGTCCAACCTGCCCTTTCATAGTAGTACCTAGAGGTCAAACCTGCCCTTTCATAGTAGTACCTAGAGGTCAAATCTGCCCTTTCATAGTAGTACCTAGAGGTCAAACCTGCCCTTTCATAGTAGTACCTAGAGGTCAAACCTGCCCTTTCATAGTAGTAACTAGAGGTCAAACCTGCACTTTCATAGTACTGTAGTACCTAGAGGTCAAATCTGCCCTTTCATAGTAGTACCTAGAGGTCAAATCTTAAAAATCATCTCTGCATTCGCAGAGTTACAATAGAGTTATACGATAAATGTATTAATGCTGGATATTATACTTTGTCACTTAAGGCATAATAATCCTTAGGCTACTTTCTTTTTAGTGACAGCTCCTTCACTTCACCTTTTTCAGGGTAGCTCATATGTAGGCTGCTCAAATCCCAAACCCTGTTATACACTTACACATATATACTGTTATACTACTAAATATATAATGTGGGATACTGTGTAATTGTACTTCATCCTCTGTTAAACTGTAGTTGTTTTTTTTTATTACAGTAAATTTCACTAAAGCAGATCTTAGTGAAATCCTTGTAGGCCATTTGCCTTTGATTGTGGTAATTATACTGCAGGAGTAAGGAACCTTTTTTGGCAGGAGAGACAATTTAGCAAAATTTATCTCAGAAGAGCCACATAAAGACGGTTACAAGTACAGCTGGACAACATACAAGTTAGGGTGTGTAAGGCTCGTTCATCAAGCAGTGATTGATATGAGCTGCAGATCACATGCAGTTGAGGAAAGTAAGAATACAGCCTACCTTTGCAAAGACCAGACTAGTCTGTTGGTGCTTGCACGAACAGTAAAGACCAATTTCACACCATGTAAGAATAATTCAGGCTGTGTCCAAAAGGGTCTGTTGCGCCATCAAACCATGGTGTATGGTTCAGCTGCTAAATCTGCTAAAGCTGATATAATCCACAACCAAGCCCTCAGAATACGCTGTGGAGCAATAAAAAACTAGACCAGTAGCAGCAGTTCAAGCGGAGATGGGAGAGATGTCTCTCCAACCAAAGGAGAGATCAGCTAGCAGTGGTATATTGGGCAAACTTGAGGGGTCATAATGACAGTCACATGATACAGTCAGTTTTGGTACATAGCCAAGACAGAAGGAGATCAAAAGCTTTGGGTGGACAATAAGATAAGAATCACTTGTAATACTGACACATCAAGAACTGATGAAAGGGTTGTAGTGGCCTATGCCATCCCAAAGCAAAACAAGTAACAACTTAGCAGTGCAGCAGAACTGGTAGCAATATGGTTGGCATTACATTGGGTGGAGGACAATAAGCCAAATAAGGCAGTGATAACATCTGATTCAAGTTCAGCACTCATCAGCATAAAAAATGTACAGTCTGAGTCAAGACAAGATATTGTTTATGAAATAATGCAAATAGAAAATAATCTGAACAAATATGAAATGAAAACATAATTGATATGGGTACCAGCTCATATAGGAGTTAGAGGGAATGAGTTGGCTAACAAGTTTGCTAAGCAGGCCACACAGAATGCAGACGTAGATATTGAAATTCAACATAGTAAGGCTGAAATCAAAAGCGTGGTAAAAGCTAAGACCCCCAATAAATGGCAAAACCTCTGGAATACAACACAGGGCAACAGTATCACACTATTCAAAATCAAGTTGGAAAGGGTAGGATTACAAGCAGAGCCAACAAGAAAGTGCATTATGTATGCAATTTTTTAATTAACATAGTTTAGGGGGTTTTATTTTCTTATATATTTGTTGATTATTCTTATTAATATTATTTTGGGATAGTAAATTCTTGTTCCACACTCCAGTCCAGATGGTGGCGGTAGTGCTCCATTTAAATTGGTTGCCAATCGCCATAAAATCGGAAGAAGACGACCACGACGACAAGCTGTGCAACGAAGACGAAGAAGCAGAAGCTGTGCACGTTCGATGGAGTTAAACACGTTGTGTCGCAGAGAGACGGACAAAGCGGGGCAAACGAAACTCCACATGGCTGCGACGATTCCAAATCATCTACGTTTCGGCGCTCTCAATCGGCTCCCAGTGAAAACAACGCCATCACTCCGTCCATTCTCTTCTACTGTCTGTGCCAGCGGCAGCGGGCTACACATTTGCAGCATTGGTTGCGCAAGTTCAGCACGTTGTGCCGCAGCGAGATGGACAAAGCAGAGCAAATAAAGCTGCACATGGCTGCGACGATTCTAAATCATCTCCGTTTCGGCTCTCTCGGTGACTATATTGTTGCAATTATATTTTAAGCAACTCTTTGAACACGGTTATATTAGGCTATGCGTCAAGCGATGTGCTTGGCTCAGCAAGTTAGCATAGCAAGGTAACGTTGGCTAATACGAATGAACCACCGTGGTGTGGATATAACTGAATATAGCAGAAATTATGAAAATACACTGTGCAGTGCACTAATCATCAAAGGGTTAGACAACTGTTAATCGTAAAGGAACTCTCGAGCTCTTCGGTATTGTAAAAGGCTAGTGCTATAGAGTCTGTGCTAATTCAGCACGTGGTATGGACACGAGTGTATATGACATTAACATATTCAAAGCAATGTGAACATAACGAAGTACTCTGTAAGTGACGTATGAGCCATTCGTTGGCGTTTCTCTCTGAGTGACATTTAGGGCGTTTGCATACCTACTTTGTCTCGATCGGGAGTAAATAAATCAATGGGTAGGATCTAATGTTAATCAGTTAATCTTGCTCTCTGTTTCAGAATTGGGCGATTGGTGCAGTAGAGCAACGTGAAGTCCAAAATCTGGAATAAACCCTCTGAATTACTCCGTTGAGGTAACGCCTGAAATCTGAGATGGGGTCAGTGAGGCCAGAAATAGAAATGGTGGACCTAAAACAATACGATACATATCTAAGATATTGTACAACAATACAGTGAATTATAAGGATATAGTAAAATCTGATCATGGATTTTGTGGCCTTTTTATGTTCTGAACAGGTGAAAGAAGCACTCTTGTCTGATTTGATTCCCAGACAAATCAGCCTGATGTCATCCCTACATTGGGTGTTCAGCCATTGTCAGTCATGCCTGTGGCGAAGAGGCAGCAGCAGCTACTGAGGAAGAAGCAGCCTATGTTAAGGTACTGATGTGGCCAGCTCTCGTGTTGGGTTTGCAGGCTAAATTCAAGCTGATGAGTATAGTCATATTCTCTGTCCCCTTAGCTGACTTACTTGTGTCCAGAGTGTATTTGAAAGCCTTTTTTCTTCTCGTCCTTCAGTGCATCCCCTATCATGCAGGGTTGGGGCCATATTATTGGTGGAACACAACACCACATTGGATATTTGGTGAGTTGGTTACTTCTGCTGTTTCTTTACATACTGCTCTCACGATGAATTATGATGATACTCTTTTGAACTCTCTCTCTGAGCTGCTGATGCACATACAAATTCTGACTTCATCCTTGTGTTTTTGCAATGTTTGTGGAGAGAAGTTGTGGAAGGCATTACATTGTGTCTACTTGCACTTTTTACAGGGACGAGCGCATGCCAAGTAAAAGGCTACTCCATGGACATTCTTGTGTAAGTTTAACATTAGAGTAGTTGTGCGGTCAAGATCATTCTTTTGTTGAAAACTGAAGTATTTTTTCTGTAATGGTTTGAATTTCAAACATGACCAAGCTTGCTTGCTAACAGCAGACAATAGTCACAGAATCTGTAGTTGCTGTCAAACATGGCATCTATAGATTGTATTCTCTATATTGCCTCAGAGATTCCTTTTACTTGACCACTCAGTGCAATATTGTGTAAATACCTCAGTGATGGGGAAATTGTCCATATCTAACATACAGAACAAAGTCTCATTAAGCTCAATAGCTTTGTGCTGGATGACTGATAGATTGTAGACTCTCTCTGTGAGCAGCTGATGTCACTAAGAACTCTATCATCCATACTTATGACAAAAAAGTGATGACAAAAATAAATGTTCTAAAAGCATTAATTTTGCACTGCTTTCGCTCTTCACAGGTCAACCAATGGGACCATACAGAGCCGATTTATCTCAGACACCACTGCACCGAGGCCTCTGATTGGTGCAGCTGTCACCATAACACTGGGTTATGCTTTTTTGTGCTGCTAATAAACTACTACTGGCTCATGTTCTGTATCCTACTCTGTCATCTTTCACTGAACACTTGACTTGTTTGGGTGTAGGCAAACAGCCCTTAAAAGTGAAAGCTTAAACATAACAAAGCACTTCAGCATGCATGTGGCTCATAAGTTCATGAAGGCATATTTCAGGAAATTCATTCATTTACTAAAGTGAAGCACTACAGATTAATAATTGGTGTTACTGTATGTTGAGTGGAATCTCTGAGCAGTAAACAGTGAAGTACATAATTGGTGTAGGCCTACAACATATTCTTTAAATGCATGGACTTGGCCAAAATCATTTTAATGGCTTTTGAACAACACAGTGGTGGTTCCTGTCCTGTAGTGGCAGGAGGGAAATGCTGATAATCTCTGGGATAAAGAATATAGTCTGGTTTAATGGGTGAATTTGTTTACCAGTCTAGGCTTAATAATATGTTAAGCAAATCCAAACCTTTAATGTTTGCCTGTCAATGTGACAGTAACACTACACCTATGCATACCAGTAAGAGAAGATTGGGAATGACTGGCAATGAGGCCCACTATGTGTAATTTTACTCAGTGTAACTTTCTGGATTGTTGCATTCTAAATTGTATTACATTGCATTGCACTTAGCAGACGCTTCTATCAAAGCAACTGTATTTTTGAGCAAACGCACATTGGATTAGTATGATAGGGCCATAATCATTCAATAGCGAAAACATACACAATTCCAGCCTGCGTTCTGTTTCAGTGCTTCTCTGTGGAGGTGGAAAAATCCATCCAGAATTCACCTGATTATAACGAGCACAACTTCAACCAGATAAGGGATAAGGGTAGCATTAGTGAACTCAGCTGCGTTAAGTGCATGCACAGAAATAGGAAGAGGAGATCTACACCTGTGGACAATTTGCACAATTGGCTTTTCCACACAGGTCTGTTTGCACCACTATTGAATTGAATTCAAGAGATTCTGCTGTTGCAGGAGTCTTGATTCATTGTTTTTAAATGAGAATTGTGTACTGGTTGAAAGCTGCAATTCCTTCATATCAGGTTTTGTTTGATCATTTTAGTCTAATGCAGCCATGCACACAGCTGTATTATCTGTGTTCCTCATTTTGCATTTTGTAACTCCTACTTTGGCATCAAACCCCTGGGAGGCAGAGGTACGCTGGCAAAACTGGAAAGCGAAATACGAAGTTCGTTTTGTCTCACAGGTTAGTATGTCCATAACTGTTGCTTGTGACTATAACCGTGGCCTTCTCCATGCCTTATTTCTCTCTTGTGCAAATTCAGCAAGAAGACCAATGGCGAAAGTGTTTGGGCAAAGAATATGGCAAAAGTTGATGCTCACAACAGCAGGCTTTTAGTGGGCTTAACCAAGTTTAGCATGGACTGGAATAAACTGGCCATTCTGGTGGGTGATGTTTAATCTAATTTTCCCCGAACCTCCTCCATTCATCTCTGCGATAGCTTACCCCAGAGTTTTTTTGTTGTTGCATGTTTAGACACCTGAAGAGTATGACATTCGACTGGGAACACGTATTATAACTAGGAGGGGAAGAAAAGGAAAAAAAGCCAAAATCACCCCACAGACTGGACTACAGGAAACTGGGTTATGTAACCAAGGGAAAATATCAGGTACACCTACATTCACAAAAACGGTGTTAAAAACAAAATAAAAACATGGTTACTTTCAAAGAAACGATATCACCCACAAGCTACTTTTGTCATGTGCGGTGTAGAATAGGCCCTGTTGAATGACCGCAGAATGTTTTGGATGTTTTTATGATCACACTTAATCAAAAATGCAAACTTACTCTGCAGGGCTGGTGTGTCTTGTTGGGCGTTCAGCGCAACCGGGGCTTTTGAAGGCCAGCACTTCAAAAAATATGGACAGTTGGTTTCCCTAAGTGAACAGAACCTGCTAGAGTGCACCAATACCCTGACTTTTGGCTGCAGGGGAGGATGGATGAGCGTGGCCATGATGTTCATTCAGAGGCAAATTATCCCTACACTGCCCCAGTAAGGTTTGATGAGTGTGGAAACTGTGTCCATACATGTAATTTTAAACTATATTTTGTTAACTTGTTGCGCCTGTGGTGGTATGTAGATTAAAATAAGTTTTGTACAACCAGAGGTCCAAAAGATCTCTGCTTAATGAGAAGGGCCAAGTTACCACCACTATCAGTGGCCATGTCCAGCTGCCCAGTGGAGATGAGGATGCGTTGGCCACAGCATTGAGAACCGTCGGGCCAATCTCTATTGCATTTGATGCTAACAAAGCTAGCTTCCAATTGTATCGAACAGGTTAAGCCAGTGCCACTGGTCAGTTTCTCACCAGAAAAATAAACCAGGAAGTGTTACACTTTTACCTTTACCCTATTAGGCATCTATCAGGAGCCATCCTGCAGCACCAGATAGCTCAACCATGCGATGGTCTTGGTGGGGTATGGAATTGAGAAAGGAGTTCATTATTGGATCATAAAAAAACAGGTGGGTCTGAATGTTATTAATTTGATCATCCCTTTAAAATTCCTCTCAGCGGTCTTGTGTCTGTGCTCCATAATCTATCCCTTTTTGGCTTATATTTTAGGCTGGGCGCCTCGTTGGGGAGAGAATGGCTACGTGAGGGTGCTGAGAAATGGGATGAACACGTAGCCTCGCCATCTTTATCCTGTTATGTGAAGCCTGGTCATGACCACTTTTGTTGTGTTTGGATGAAGGTCAATGAAGAGATTGTTAAAGGAGTGATAAGTGTTTACTTTCTTGTGCAAAGCATGAAAACGTGGCCTTAGTATAAGGAAGGGCATTAATACTTAAGCATGTGCTGCACAGTATGTTTACTTTTTCATTCCTGCGTGGCTCATAGTTTACACGGCTCATTTGGGTATTTTTTAGTGATGGCAGTCTGAGACGGAAGCGCCGGAACGTGCTTCAAACCATTAACTACACCAACCATAAAACCACTGCTCCGAAGGTTGCTTTGGTACGGAAAAAAACACGTGACATATTACGCATGAAACAGCTACTGGTTCATCCGCTGAAAGAATCACCTGCGTGTTTCGCGGCGCCACACGAACCAATCCGGTTGTCATCAGTGCCTTCAGAAAGGGTGTTCTCTAGTGATGGGCAAATGAAGTTTTGGTGAAGCACTGAACCACTTAGGCACATTGCTTCAAAAATAGGTTCATTACTTGAAGCTTCAGTAACAGTGACCTCTCCTGGTGAAAAGCCAAAGTTGCCACTAAATTGGCCCAGCTTCATAGTGGCAGGAGGCGAACTAGTGTAGAGGAAAAACGTCTATTCTAGTCTGAACGTACCAAAACACACACACCACACACACACACACACACACCTGTATACGAAGTTTGTGATATTTTTACAAATAAAGATTAATTTATCTTTGCATTGTGTAATCGGGGGTGCTTAGGGAAAGGATGTGCTTGAACTTGGGTATTAGGGTGTGAAGGGAAACTATGGGACACGTTGGGTGCTTGTGTAACCAGGGGAACACTCAAAGATTCTTATTCAAAAACATTATTTTTTCCACACTTTTTGGACTGGGCCTGTTTCTAGTTTTTCTCACAATTTCTCCACATTTGGAGAACACCCTTTCTGAGGGCACTGATGACAACCGGATTGGTTTGTGTGGCGCCGCGAAACACGCAGGTGATTCTTTCAGCGGATGAACCAGTAGCTGTTTCATGCGTAATATGTCACGTGTTTTTTTCCGTACCAAAGCAACCTTCGGAGCAGTGGTTTTATGGTTGGTGTAGTTAATGGTTTGAAGCACGTTCCGGCGCTTCTGTCTCAGACTGCCATCACTAGTGTTCTCCAAATGTGGAGAAATTGTGAGAAAAAATAGAAACAGGCTCAGTCCAAAAAGTGTGGAAAAAATAATGTTTTTGAATAAAAATCTTTGAGTGTTCCCCTGGTTACACAAGCACCCAACTTGTCCCATAGTTTCCCTTCACACCCTAATACCCAAGTTCAAGCACATCCTTTCCCTAAGCACCCCCGATTACACAATGCAAAGATAAATTAATCTTTATTTGTAAAAATATCACAAACATCGTATACAAGTGTGTGTGTGTGTGGTGTGTGTGTTTTGGTACGTTCACACTAGAATAGACGTGTTTCCTCTACACTAGTTCAAAGCCTCCTGCCACTATGAAGCTGGGCCAATTTAGTTGCAGCTTTGGCTTTTCACCAGGAGAGGTCACTGTTACTGAAGCTTCAAGTAAAGAACCTATTTTTGAAGCAATGTGCCTAAGTGGTTCAGTGCTTCACCAAAACTTCATTTGCCCATCACTAGTATTTTTGTCTGTTGCCGGTCATGAGCACTAGGTGGCGGCAGAGGTCTTTGGCATGAGATGGCCAGTTTCCATCTTCGTGCTGGAATATGAATCGACAGGAGTTGGGGCAAATCGCAAAGAAAATAATTTAATGCACCGTGGTGTTTCTGGTCAGAATTGGCGTAGAGGAAGGTTCAAAAAGTAGTATACCTGGGATGCATTATTTGTCAGCCAGGGGCCCAGGGATGCGTTTCCAACACCATAGTTGCTAACCAGTTAGCAACTTAGTTGGTTGGCAATGGGAAATTGCATTGCAACCAACAAAGTAGCTAACTTAGTTAGCAACTACGGTTTTGGGAAACGGACCCCAGAACTGTGAATTAAAATCAGTGTGAATAAAACTTAGGCTATACATGGGCCTAATCTGATCGCGCCATAGAGAATTTAAGATGTTTTTTAAGGGCGCATAATGGAAAGCTAGCAGTTTTGAACAAAACTACATTACCAAAATTATCAGTATCAGACACGCCATCACTAAATGGCCCGACTTGGGTAGTGCATCCAAACAGTTTGTCACAAAGAATATCGCACTGTAAACTCGCCCATAAAGCCAATGAAGTGTTAAGTATACATTCAATAAAAAGTTATCAACCGGCTTATGATCATTGCGGTGTCTTTCAGGAAGCCGTTACATACATTTTCAGGATGCATAGGCACCCAGCTGTTCTGCTTCTCTACGACTATTTACAATTTTTACCAATCTTTTTCACGCGTGTCTCAATACCATGTCTACTTTTTCAAAACTCTTAATACAATGTGCTTTACCAACATGCATCTGAGCACATCAGTTAACATTTGCTGCAAAATGCACTACAGCTACCAAAACTTTTCACACTTCACCCAAAATTACTACTGTTGCCGTAACTAAAACACATGCTGTCATCGGCAAGACTACAGTGGCGGTCAATGTCCAATAAGCTAAACAACGCAAACAACTTGTAATAAATCACATAAACTCTAGCCTTTGTCCTACAGTTTGTCACATTTTGCTATTTTTATTTTTACATTTTACTATTTATGTAGCCCAATGTAAATACACACTTTATCAAACTATTTTAAGTGACATTTTATGTAGGCTATTTCTGCACCTTTGACAATAGATGAATAAGTGTATAGGCCGGTGTAGGCCTATACAGTGGACAAATGGATGATTCTTTGTACCTGGGTAAAGTACCATACGTATTAGAAAATATTGAAGCTAATCACAAAAACCAAGTGTTTTTCAGTGGTTTTTCTATATTTTGTAATTTTCCAGAATTCTATAACTGCAGTAGGCCTATATATTTCAGAACTGAAGATAAATTGTATCAATGAAATATGCACAATCATGGACAGAGAAAACAAATCACTCAGAAACAGAAACACACCAGGATGCACCGTCTCATGTGTTACCTTCATCCTGTGCTACATATATTACATTGTGTTCCACAGCAGAAAAGTTCAGATCCCCTTACCGGCATCACTTATAGAGTTCCTAAAAATACAGTATGTTATACTACAAAAGGAAATCCATGTAAATGTATGTAAAGATAGTTGTTGCCAGTAGAAGTTGGTTGTGACCCTACCTATTGCAATGCTGATCTATGGTTCTGCTGCATTTTAGATAGGCCATGACTTACAGTACATGCTGGTAATGGAACACACAGCAATATCAACTTTTTACATGGTAATTTGTTGCCCACAAATATGCAAATGTAATCTCTTTGTATACCTGGTAACAAGCTATACTGTAACAGTTCAAAATACTATAGAAATAAAGTAAGTATAAAAGTGCTAATTATTACTGTAATAATTATTTGGCTAAAAGATGATTGTCTCAACTACATTATTTCAGTTGTATGACAAAATGGAAAATGTTGTGTTTTGTAACATTGTTTTCGATTTGTTTTAGGTTTAACCCTAAAGTTAAAGGAAAACTTCGGTGTAAAATGAAAATTGGAATGTTAAAGGTGTACTTCCACGAGAAACCGTTTAGTACTTGCTCTTTTGAAATATGATAGGTCACCCCGAGTTGCATATGCATGCTGCATATCAAAATGTTTTTCTATATCAGTTTTCTATATCAGTCAAAAGAAGACAAAAGGCGGAAAAACGACCCAATGCGAAAAGGGCCTTCGGCGTGACGTAGACGTGAAAATACATATAAGAGAAACTGACCGAATGGGCTTTAAATAATGTTAGCCTGTGACTGACTCGCATAAGATTAGCAGGCTAGTTGAATGACTGAACTGCATTTAGCCGGGCACTTGCACTGTTTTGTCATGCAAATATTACCATTCTGAAACGTTCATTGACAAACGGTCAGGAAGCGACTGTGCTTGTGGCATCTCTCCTTCCTCTTCGGATTCAGGATCAAACACATAAGGCTGTATCTCCGTAGACATTCTGTGTGCAGTTTTAGCGCTGTCAAGTTGACTTTTCCCCTTTACCTTACTCTGCTATCAAGTTGACTGTGGGGCAAAGGAAGCTGCAGGGAGCGTGCCTCTGGTGAAATCGTGTCGTTCTCCCGGCTCCACCCCCTCCACCAAACTAAAACAGCCTGAAACAGAAGCACTACAACATTTTTTTCATTAAAACCAGCGCACAGGGCAATTATTAATACTAGAGAACACCGCAAAATTAATGAAAACACGATGGAAGTACACCTTTAAAACATCCTACCGAGTTGGTATGTGTACTGAGGAGCAAAATTGATTTAGCCTGTTGCATTCAGTTTAACTATTTTTTATCATTTGTCCCAGAAGGCTAACAATGGAAGTGGTAGGTGCCCTTAGACGAAGCATGACGACTACGCTATTATTAAACCATTAAAACAGCTCGAAGAAACTCCACACTCCATCGGTAGTACAACAAAGGCCCTGACATTAAAAACGAGGCACTAAGAACTTTGGTGTACACAAAGTGTACACAAGATTTATTAATAAAACAGTTTTGACAAGCAGTGCCTTGCTGTAGTTTATCGTCGCCGCCATGATGAAAGTCCGCACAATTCGATTGACGAACACGAACCAGCAGGAAGAATAGGAGGAGAGGTAGTACAATCGACTTGTTTGGACTTTCATCATGGCGGCGACGAGAAACAACTGCAAACTACTGCATGTAAGAACAGTTTTTTAAATAAACGTTGTGTACATTTACAATATTCTGAGTGCTTTGTTTTGAATGCCAGAATTGAATGCCCACTTGAATGCCCACTTAACCCTGTCGTGTTCATCTCCTGCCCCTTACTTTAGTGTTTGACCGGTGTGTTTACCTTTAATCACCACCAACCTTTTATGTAACACTCTTTGGATGTGAACAATGCCTCAGAGTAGTGGTTATTTATTTATATACGTATTAATTAAATATATATTTTTAAATATTGCTCTTAATTTCCTTTGGGATAAATAAAATATCTGTATTTAACATGAATAACTGCAGTGAAAATACAAATCCACACTGAAAATATAGGAGAGACCAGGGCTGGTTGGATCAGGGGCAGGTGGAATAAGTGTTAACTTCCAGGCCACTATAGGTGCTGAGACACAATTGCAACACTAAAATGATGCCCATTAGGACTAGCCTGGTAAACCCGCCCCTCGTACTTCATTTCATTTTGTACAGAGGGTCTGGACCGGAATCTCTGGCGGGTCATTTAGTCGGCCCCAGCAGGACCGATCCAATCAGCGAACAGAGGGTGTGTTCGTTAGCGGTGACGTTGACCTTGTGTGCTACATTTGAATTGTAGTGCGTAGGTAGGCTAATTGCATATGTGGCGACCAGGCGTTAGTGATTGGGTAAAGGCAGAGGCACTTTTTTTTAAACTTAAGCAGAGTCCACACCTCCAATAAATTGTTTCTGAGGGTGTCTGGTCCAGACCCTCTGTACAAAATAAAATGAAGTACGAGGGGCTGGTTTACCAGGCTACATTGGTACTCCTAAAAATTTTATACAGGGTGTTTAAAAAAATGACATCATTAATAAAGTAGATTAGGCATTATTATTATAATTATTATTATAAATTATAATTCAAATACAACACTATTTGGTAACACTTTATAATAACTACTCCCTATAAATCATATATTGTATTTGCAAACCCCTAATTAACAGTTTGTTCATCATTTTTAACCATTATTTTCACAATATTTGTCATTCATAAATCAGTTATAAACATATTTATATTCTGTCTGCTTCTCTATTGGCTGTTTGTCAGTATAAAACAAGAAAAGAGGTGCATACATCCAAAAAATATAATCACAGGTGCTAGAGTTGACTTTCAATACGTAAAACTAATCTTTCAGAGAACCATATGATTACACGTTTTCAGCCATTTATTGAGTGAACTGTATTTATTTTACATTATTAGGTAGGTAAACAGCTTATATGTGAGCCAACCAACCCCGCCTACCTGAGCCAACCAACCCTGTGCTGGGGCAGGTTGGCACAATTTCTCAAAGCCAGTTATATCATACATTACTCAAAACAAGGAATGTTTTGTTGACATTGTATATACCTGTTTTATAGATGACATATTAAGCTTTTAGTCAATCACACTTTGACAGCTATAATGCATTGTAAGACGGAGAAATATAGGTGAGTGTGAAAAGTGATCCAACCAACCCCGGTCTCCCCTATTCCAAAATGAACATGTGTCTGTGTAGGGGAGACCGGGGCTGGTTGGATCAGGGGCAGGTGGAATCAATTTTAACTTCCAGGCCACTTATGGGGTGCTGAGACATAATTGCAACATTAAAATGATGCCCATTAGGACCAGAGTAAGTGAAGTTATGCAAGAGGTCATTATCCCTTTAGGTGAGTAAGACTTTTTTAGTTTTGGGTGAAATGTGAAAATGAGACGTAGAAATGTAACTGAGTGTGAAAGTGATCCAACCAGCCCCGGTCTCCCTTACTGTATGTGTATGTGTGTGTATTAATCAGGTCAGGCTGGGCCTTGTAAACATAGGCATCACATCTGCAGCATCTCAGGCCTATGCCTACTGATTGTGCACAGACTAAAATTAGTGCAAGGCAAACATCAAGCTACATTTTTGGGGTCTGTTTGAAGATATAATACATTAGTCGTTAATGTAAATGTATAATAATTCATCTTAATCAAATGTGCATCAGCAACCGTTTCCATCACCTGTTAAACTAAGTAAATGGATGTCCTCCTTCCCCCAGTAGAAATCGTCCTTGCCACAGTTTTGGAAATATTTTCAATAATTACTGCTAGGAGATGGCGAAGAATGCTCACAGCTTCTTACAGCAGTTAGCCACTTCCATACCCCACCGACCTCCGTACACATGGGAACGCCCACGCTCAAGGGATTTTCAAGGGACGAGCTTCACTGAGTCAAAAGTTGTGCAACTATGTAGATGGATAGGCTCTGCTGTTGCACCCGACACGCGGTCCCATTGTAGCACCGTGCCCACTGATGCAATTGCGCTATATAAACTTGCAAGCTGTGCCACTGAGCAGATTCTTAATGCAAAATATGCGCATAAACTGTTTCCCTCAACTTTGTTCACATTACGGCCCATGCGCATTAAGAGTTAGTCCACTTTTCTCGAATCTAATTCATATTCTCACTGAAGTGCATTTGCAGGGGTTTCCAACAGGGGATTTGTTATTCTCATTACAACCTGGATGGAAACCCGGCTATTGATTAGTCTGGAAGTTGCAGTTCTTAAGAGTGGGCCCAAAAGCACAGGAAAAAGATGGGTTGACATAACAGACTCCTGCCTAGTCTCAGTGAAGATATGATAAACTGTTTCATCAGGAAGCTGATTCCATGGGAGAATCGCACATAAATGCAGGGAAAAAGAGACCCACAAAATACATTGTTCAGTCTGAAATGTGGGGGGATGTTTTTTTATCTGATGGATGAATATAATCTAGATAACAATTCATTTCCTATGGCGCTCACGTCTGACCGGGGACACAACAGATGTAACAAGGTAACTAAATCAAAGTGGTGGCGATCATTTTTGTATGTTCAAGTGTACAGTGTGGAGGATATAAGGCCTTGAGGCAATGACATGTAAATATTTATGAGTGTTTTAGTTGTAAATCGGTCAGATTTGACCCAAACACGACAGTAGGATTAACGGTTTTAGATGGATACCCTTTGATATGGAGGTATGTGTACACACGAGGCCAGGAATAACAATGTCTGAGCACAGTTTAAAGGAGAACTTCGGTGTAAAATTAAAATTGGCATGTTAAAACATCATACTGAGTTGGTATGTGTACTGAGGAGCAAAATTGATATAGCCTGTTGCATTCAGAGTTTAACTATTTTTTATCGTTTGTCCCAGAAGGCTAACAATGGAAGTGGTAGGTGCCCTTAGACGAAGCATGACGACTACGCTATTTTTAAACCATTAAAACAGCTCGAAGAAACTCCACACTCCATCGGTAGTACAGTGTTTGGACTTTCATCATGGCGGCGACGAGAAACGGCAAACTACTGCATGCAAGAACAGTTTTTTAAATAAACGTTATGTGCATTTACAATATTCTCAGTGCTTTGTTTTGAATGCCAGAGCCTTTGTTGTACTACCGATGGAGTGTGGAGTTTCTTCCAGCTGTTTTAATGGTTTAAAAATAGCGTAGTCGTCATGCTTCGTCTAAGGGCACCTACCACTTCCATTGTTAGCCTTCTGGGACAAACGATAAAAAATAGTTAAACTCTGAATGCAACAGGCTAGATCAATTTTGCTCCTCAGTACACATACCAACTCGGTATGATGTTTTAACATGCCAATCTTCATTTTACACCGAAGTTCTCCTTTAAATACAGCGAGCTATAAAAAATATGTTTAGGACCCTTATTAGTCATTTCTTTTTCTTTGTAACAATTTCACTGTCACTGCTACACTGTTAATTACGTACAGTGTAACGAAGTGTCTATCAATGTGTAACATTATGTAATTACACTGTACCATAGGGTTAGGGTTAGGTATGTACAATGTAAGTGCGTAGGATAAAAACAACATTAAAAAAGGTACCAAAAAATAAAGTCTTACCCTTTTCCCCCCACGAGAAATACATTCTGATGGAAGCAGATGAAAGACTAGCACAGCCAGGGTTGTTTTTAACACAAAGACTTAGTCTTTTTATTGGCAGTGGAAAATAAGTTTCAGTATTTTATTGAAAGGAAGCAATAAATAATACTGTGATAAAAATAGTTCATAAGTACTCAGACTGTACATCATTTCTGTTACAAGATCAGGAGATTTTTAAACCGCGATATGGGAGACAATTTAAAAACAGGACACTAAAACATGATTTTGAAGTGTGCATAAATCCTATAGCACAAATAACAATGACAAACTACCAACATGTCAGCACTTTCTGGGAGAATAAGGGGTATCTTCAGTTCCTCTATATTATTTGCTCATGAAAGTTCAGAGTTCACAATATTATTGTCCTTGTCAGAAAAAAAATCATCCAGCCTGTAAGATGATCCAAAAGAGAAAGGGCAAAAAGAAATGGCAACTTCTAAAGTAGGCCTATATGATGATGAAAGAAAACACAAATAAAGATGGAGAGTAAACAGAAAAACAATGCACACAAACAAGAGGAGAGTGAACAAAAAGGCTTGATTAAAGGATGAGTCAAGCAGTTGAAAGTTGTTGGGATCATGCAGCCCTCTTCTGGGGAGGGTAGCACGTGGTTAGTGTTGAGGCCACAGTGGGGTTGGTCCTGTGAGAGAAGCATTCAGCGCCACACACACACACACACACACACACACACACACACACACACACAAGATGTGCACAGTCATACAGATGCATTTGCTTTCGCACGTGTCTCTTGTGCGGAGGGAGAGAACAGGAATGGAGAGTTTCAGCACACGAGGATCACCGCACAACCTGGTTTATCGGTGGGAACACCTCTGTCTTAAAAAAAGGAAAAAAGATGCCTCTGAAAAAAGTAGCCCTCATTGTCGCTACCGTTTATGGCTTATTCAAGAGTTCCGTTTTGGTTAAGCAGGAGAGTACGAACAGGGGGAGAACCATGTCACACAAGAGGACCCAGAAAGGGGTGGTGGTTGGGGTGAAGGGGGTGAGGGCGTGTGCCATGCACCACTGTCAAGCATCCATGTTTCATCAGTTTGAGGAGAAGTTTCAGTCTTACGGTTTGCACCTGTTCTGATATTCACATAATACAGTTGACCTAAAGAGCTGTATTTAAAAACAACAACAAAAAACATCGATATGTTTCATGACAACTAAAAGGATAACAAAAATTAAGTTAAAATCACACAATAAAGTCACTTGAGCTTAAGTTTTGATTAGCAACAAACAAAACAACAGGGCAGAGAGGAACAAAGTACATCTGGTCGATAAAGTGAGAATAAAAAGATTAGATAATGTTTGTAAGATAAATATACAAACTTCAGAGTCATGATACATTCAGTTACATCTGACAGAGTTAAGCATGATAAAAGACAAAGAACAAAAGAAGAAATGATGTGTGTGTGTGGGGTGGGGGGGTGGGGGCAAACAAAAATATAAATTTTACAGACAGACATAACAGAACTACATAAAATGAAATGTCCCATTGGTTTTAGATAAATATAATAATCATTACATCTAAAATATGTTCTCGAGGCTATTTGGGGGGAGATTTGCAAATGAGATCTTCCGTGATATAAGTATCTTCGAGTCCTCGTCCGTCTAGAGCTCAGCTCGGTGAGAGGTCCACCTCTTCAGCAAGGTCATCACCTATAGAGATAATGGGCATAAACTGAGAGAGAGACAGAGACAGAGAGAGAGGGAAACATGAAAGGAAGTGATGAATGGGAAGAGGAGAAAGACATGAGGGCAGAGAGAGGAGGAGACATGGACACAGAGGCGGAAAGAGAGACCAATATTCAAAGAGGGAGGTAGAGACAGACAGTGGAAGAATGAAGGCAGGGGGTGTGAGAGAAAGAGGAAGAGAGGGAGAGGGAGAGGGAGAGAGAGAGAGAGAGAGACAGAGAGAAAAGCAGAGGACAGAGATGCATTACTGCCAAGAATTCTTCAGCCCCACAGTCAGCCATCTAAATGTAAGCATAGCGGAGGACTCTCATTTCCTTGTTACTTGGTCAGGTCATTCCTGCTGATGCAGTGCTTCTACAGCTATGCACAAACTCATACTCAGTGACCACAGGCACAGCGCTCTGGGTTTACTAGGCTACTACTACACACACACACACACACACACACACACTAGTCTCCGACTAGGCACAACATGCCAGTCTAACTTAGATGAAGGAGGCAGTTATTATGTTGGCAGTGTCATTTTGTGTTTAAGCCACTCAGATATCAACTTTAAAACTTTCTACCTTAAATAATTTATGAGCGTGCTGATCCTATGATGGAGGATCATACTGAGGAGATTTTAAAGGAACATGCCACCTTTTTGGGAAAGGAAAATGTTTATTTGCTGCCAAACTCAGCCTTAGATAAGAGGGTGCATACCCCTATTTGCATGGGCACAGATTTACAGCCTAACAGCCCAGCCCAAAGCTTACTTTAGCATAATTTACCTATAGCCAATTACTGTATTCCATTTCTCTCGGAAGTCAAGATTGAGAGGCTGGGGTGACAGACAGAAAACAGTTCAGCTGTGTTAAGGTTAAGGTTGAACTGCCTGACTTAAGCAGAGCACTTTGGTTAGGGTTTTACTTCCTGTTTCTTGACCAGGACACTTTGGTTAGGCTTTTACTTCCTGTCTCTGAGCAGGGCACTTGGGTTAGGGTTTTACTTCCTGTTTCTTGACCAGGACACTTTGGTTAGGGTTTTACTTCCTGTCTCTGAGCAGGGCACTTGGGTTAGGGTTTTACTTCTTGTTTCTTGACCAGGGCACTTTGGTTAGGGCTGAACTTCCTGTCTCTGAGCAGGGCACTTGGGTTAGGCTTGGTGCTGCCGAGGCTCACACTCACCATGGTGCCATTCAGTCAGTGCGGCGCTGGGCTCATAAGCCGGGTTAGCAAGAGTAGGTTCGGACCGTGGCAGAGTCCAGCCTCTGCGCTCCTGTGGGGCCCATCAGGAACATGACATGCAGCCGGACAGGACGTGCAGTTAGTCACACACAGAAACACAGTTAGGCCACACACACACACACACACACACACACACACACACACACGCACACACACACACACGCGCACACACACACACACACACACACAGCAGCACAGCCAGCATGGCAGCTCCAGACACACACACACACACACTCAAACTCACAAACACGCACAATTGCAAATCAGTACACACTGATAAGCACAGACTAAGCATGGCATTTGCAATGAGCACACATTCCATTAGTATACAAAGCAAACAGCATCACCTACAGAATTACCACAATGTTTAACTGCTGGTAAAGCCCAGCCCCATCTCACACCCACCCACCCACCCCTCATCCCCTGCCCAGCGCTCATCTCTGGCCCACTCGTACCGTCCATCTGGAGTTTCTTTGGCTGCATGGCGGGGGAGGACGCGCTGCTGTTGGTCATCCTGAAGTTGGCGGGGAGCGTGTCGGCCGAGCCGATGTTCATGCCCCGGACATCTTTGGGACGGAACTTCTTCCTCCAGGAGGGGGCCCGCCGGAAGTTTTTATCATCGTCCTGCGAAGAGGAGGAGGGACAAGACGGACACGCTTGGATAACAGGTGGGCAATGTTTCCCCTATTTTCACTCAGTAGTGATGCACACCACTGCTAAAACGACGAGCACCGCTGCTGCAGTAATGCTTTTCGTTTTTCACACTGTGTAAGCACTACACACCCTAAAAGGCGTAGTCTCAATCTGTCCTCCTTTCTTAACTCTGAAGTAGTCACAACTCATCATTTATGGATTTTTTTCCCACACATTTTTCCCAGAATACCCTTGCATAGTTGTTAATAACGCTTCTCAATTGACAGCACCACTGATGCAACAAAATCCTAGAGAAAACACCGAGGTGGGAATAGAGAGCAGGGTTGGGGAGTGATGTGCCTGCACTGTGTGTGTAGGTGTGCGCGATGCGTGTGTGTGTGGTGTGTGAGTGTAGTAAAGCTCACTTCCTCCATCTTCCTATCGGTCCCCAGGGCCAGTAGACTGTTGTACTCGCGCTCCAGTGCAGCTCGTGCCTGCAGAGCAACATACACACACAGCCATCCATTTAAACACCAAAAACGCTAGACACTCAATAGTGTGTGTGTATATGTGTGTGGTGGTGGTGGTGGTGTGTGTGTGTGTGTGTGTGTGTGTGTGTGTGTGTGTGTGTGTGTGTGTTGTTCCATATAGGGATTCTTAGAGTTATTAGTGTATTAGGGCTGCACGATATTGGAAAAATGCGATATGCGGTAACATTGCTGAATGTTGCCATGGCGTTATGTTTTGAGATAAAAATTAAAAAAATTTTTAAATATAGTTTAAACATTTAATATATTTTAAATATAGTTTTAACATCTTTCAGCTTAATCTTCACTGCTAGGCCCTAGCCAGTGCGCAGCCTAATGGGGTGGATATCAAGTAGGACTCCATTTGATTTCCCAAAAAATGTTTAATGTCCCGTTTATTATTCACAAATTTATTATTTATATATTATATATATATTGTGCAGCCCTAGTGTGGATGTTTGTAGATATGTGTATGTGTTACAGATAAAGTGTATGTGTGTGAATAAACTCCAGGGCACCTGTGTGTTTTGCGTGGGGATCTGCAGCAGCAGGGCCATGGTGTTGTGGTCGAAGGTCTCGTCCAGGGAGATGAGCGCCCCGTGGACGCCGTTCTCCTGCAGGTTGTTGGCGTATTCCTTCAGCCCGATGGCCTGCACCCAGCTGATCACCCGCTCGTTGCTCCACACCAGCACATCTAAAAAAAAAAAAAACATACACACAAACACGATGGCTTTCAGACCAGACAGGGCAACGGGCATTACTGTTGGGGTGAAAACACAGCATTGTTGAACTTTAGCTTGCTGCTTGCATGTAAATACAATGCTACCACTTCAGTGGGATGTTTTAAAGAGGAAAGAGATGTGCACATCCAAAAAATATGTAATCCCAGGTGCTAGACAAGTGTAGTCTTCTCCCAAGAGCTGGTCTGCACATTGTTTTGCTCCAACTGAAAAAGATTTTATTGAAAGAACAAGGCAACGTTTCAATCATTGAATAAAATCTTTTTCTTGAGCAAACAGTGTGCAGACCACCTGTTGTGAAATACCATTTTAGTAAAAAGCATCAGATGACACAAACAAACCAACTTGGAGCCAGGCTGGTTAAGAAACAAATTGTCGGAAGCCTTAACAGGACTGTAAAGATGAGAAATGTAGCTACTGTGTGGGGCATAAAATGTTGTTCTGTTGGCCAAACAAAAACAACACTTACCACCATGAGACAACCACAAATGTGCAGGGGAAAAAGTTTTATCTGCTCCTCAATCACCTCGAGTCAAAGTCACATCTAGACACAATCTATTCACATGTCTGAAGCGCTACCTTTCATATCCAGCTGAGATTCCTCTCGTCGCCTCTCCAGCTCTTTGCGATCATAGTTGAGACGCCTCAAGCACATCACCCCACACTGGAAGCTGTTCCTGTAAAGGAACACACACAAGGTGGCACCATTGAGCAACCACACAGGAGAAAGCAAGTCCTTTATTGTCACTGCATACGAAAAGCGAGATATTGTTTGGAGCAAGCCAACAGATGCAGAGTAGAAACAGTAGATAAAAGCAGTGAAACGAATTTAAAAGATTATAAAATTTTACAACAAATATATAATGGGAAATGGAGGATCGCACTCAATTTCTTCTTGATTTCTTTTATTTTTTAAAACACATTCATTGCATGGTTACACTGATGAAGGCCCTTGCCGAAACGTCTGTCTAACCCTGCATGTCTAACCCTGCAATGAATGTGTTTTAAAAAATAAAAAAAATCAAGAAGAAATTGAGTGCGATCCTCCATTTCCCATTGTTTGATGACTACAGTGACGCACCAACAAAGAAAAAGCGGGGTGTTTTAAAACTAACTTTTCTGACAACAAATATATAAAACTAACATACACATTCAAACAGTATCCACATTCAGATTCACATTTATACAGTACCCCAGAAAAAGAACAGTTGGCAAGATAAGTCAAGGAAGGAGGCAAAAGCCAACTGACCTGTGGAAGCTGTCCACCATCTTGAGCTGTCCGCGGAGGTCCTTCTTGGTCAGGTGGTCCAGCATGCGTGCGTCCACCAGGGACTCCATGAAGTAGCTGCGGTACTGCGGTAGACCCAGGCTGGGCAGCCACTCGTTCCCGATCCACTCGTGGTTCATGTCGCCGTATGCCAGAGTCTAGATGGACACGTGCACACCGAGTCAGGTGTCTAACCACACGTGATTCAGACTGTTTTTGGGCAACTACAACTAGTATTGCTACTGCTAGTAGAGAAGAGACCCCCTCATACATGCCTCATCCCAACCAAGGAGGAAACACCATAGAGCCAGCTCAGTGTTTGACAGTCACCGTGCAAAGATGTACTACAATGTAATAATCAAACTCAAAGAAATCAACAAAAGTCTGTTTGGAAAATCTTGTTTGGGTAAAAAAAAAAAAAAGAGAAAGTACCTGCACTGCTTTGACATAACATTTGCATTTAAAACATTTACACTTCATACTGCTTGATCACCATACACTTTCTAACTATAACTAACTATATTTCTATACTACTGTATGTCTAAACTGTAGCTTATAAAGCATCCAGATGTGTGAAGGGTCATTCCGTGTCAAATCGAACGATGGCCGACAGTCACCCTCTCCAAAAAATCTGAAAAAAATCACAGCTGTTTGTACATCCAACCTATGTATAAATCTGAAATATTAAGTCTGTATCACTAATAGCTCCAAAACTACAGCCCTTTGAAATTTCAGGTCATTTTGGGAATTCTGGTGAACAAGCCTTTTGCTCAACTTCCGACATTGCTGGCTCTTTTAGTATTCCACACACATTAGTGTAACTATGTGAAAAGAAATGCATTTTTCTGTAGAATTCAAAAATCAAATCAGATCAGATGTACCTTGTGTAATTCTTCCTCTCCAAAGCTGTGAAAATGGCTATAGATTCAATATGTGAAATGACACCACCACTTTTGAGGGCTTCTCGTTCAAAAAGTATGGCACACAAATTTATCAGATTATTTTTCCCAGTCATATACAGATTATAATGTCATGCCTATGCATTAACCTTTGTTGATATTGTTTTCATATGGTCAGTGTATTTTCTTGAAGTTAGGCTTGATTTTCAAAAAGGCTGTTTTCATCTTATCATTTCACCATGTGGACAGTTCACAGGATTTTTTAAACATTTTTCCACAATCATCCTGTAGGTGAGGATCATTTGTCCAAAATGTGGATTTGTTGCTGAGCCTCTTTATTGAGATATGATGTTTGAGAAAAAAATGTCAGTAATTCCATGGAGTTGGATTGATCAGCAGTACCTCTTTCCACCACATGTTGTGCTCTTTTAATACAATGGAAGTCAATGATAGGGTAGCATGTCATTTACAGGAAAAGCTGCCAAACAAACTTTGTGTTACAATTAAACCAATTGCACTGTCAAGGTCATTTTTGAGCAGGGTTTTGTTGTACAGCACACAAAAAGCAAGGCAAAACTGAAAGAATGGCATTATAATACAAACACAAAAGGACCATAAACAGGAATGCTATCAATTTAAAGATCATAAACAGTAACAATATGCTATGCAAACATCAAGAATGTGAAAACTAAGATCTCATATTTTTCAATGTTTAAATGTAAGATGTGCATAATATTTTGTGATCATGAGTGTGAATGTCTGTGTCTTGCGTTTCATTACTTTAAAAATATAAGATCTTAGTTTTCACACTCTTGATGTTTGCATAGCATATTGTTACTGTTTATGATCTTTAAATTGATAGCATTCCTGTTTATGGTCCTTTTTTTGTGTTTGTATTATAATGCCATTTTTTTTCAGTTTTGCCTTGCTTTTTGTGAGCTATTAGTGATACAGACTTAATATTTCAGATTCATACATAGGTTGGATGTACAAACAGCTGTGATTTTTTTCAGATTTTTTGGAGAGGGTGACTGTCGGCCATCGTTCGATTTGACACGGAATGACCCTGAAGCAAGACTTGAAGAAAGGAGGTTAGGTTATAAGACGTGTTATTGTTACACCTCAGAAGAGGAAGTTTAACCAAAAAATGAAAATTCTGTCATAAGTAATCATTCTGCAGGGGTTTCACAAGAACCATCTGAATCCATCATTTGGTCAGTGGCACACAGAAGGAGCTAGACAACACCCAGTCTGTTATTTTAAGGCACTGCTGTTTGCACTGAGAGGGTGAGTGCTGAGACTATTCTCTTTAATCTTTGTACTTGTGAAAACATTTTTTTTTTTGTCACACTGCAAGCAAACCTTTCATCTGTGGCTACTTTTATGAGGTTTGCACAGCCACAATAATGGCAGAGCTTACTATTTTTGGCAACTTGTCTCTCTGAATGAATAACAATCTCGACAAAAAGAAAGTCCACATATGGGCGGCAGACTTATTAATAACTACAAAAGGGAAAAAGATACTAGGAGTGCCCAGTTTCCCTGTAGACCTGCTAATCCATAACATCCTGCAATGGCTCAGTGAACTTTTCACCTCTTCTGGCTTTATGCATCAATGCAGTGTAATGTAATCTAAACATAATATTTGGGGGGAAAAAAACAAACGAACACTGAACACTGGCCACCCGTAACAAGCCCAAGAATGAAGTGTGATGCTGACATACACAATCAAACACACACAGAGAGAAAGGACAGTAATTCACAGACTGAGTTCGGAGACACAGAGACAAGTGCAAACCTGGGCCCAGGTGCCCTCCTCATCCTCCTGTGGTTAGCAGGGTTAGCGTTAGCGTGGAAGAGAGCAAAAGAGGTTTGTTAGAAAGCATCAGTTAGGACGGCTACAAATTAGCCGCCACATGCTCTACAAGACTTACTATAGAAAACACACATGTGCACGCACACACACACACACACACACACACACACACACACACACACACACACACACACACACACTCTCTTCTATATGCAAGTTCAAAGAGGAGTAGTTCTACTGCCTACACAGATGTACTCTAGAGGCATTCATGTGTGCTACGCTGCCCACACCACTCATGCACGCCCTCTGGGGTTAGGGTGGGGCGGGTGAAGCCGACCACAAAAATCTGGCCAATCGGGGCAGACTAACCGTGGGAGGCGTGGCCGCCAGGCTCTCCATCTCTTCGTGAGTCACCCACACGTTCCCCGTGGACTAATCGCGCATGACCAGAGTCACGTGACCGGACAGACGGAGTGACCGCCACCACCCCAAATCGAGTGACCCCAGTGAGTGACAAGCACAGTCCAGTGAGTGACAAGAGCATTGTGACAGAGAGAAGAGGAGAGGAGAGGAGAGAAGAGGAAAGGAGAGGTGGTCAGAGAGAGAGAAGGAGGAAAGAACATCACAGCACAAGAATGTTAATGAGTAGCAGGCATATTAGAAAACAATTATCAAAACAAGAAACAGACATTGAAAGGAAAACAAACAAAAAAATCATCCAGGTTAAAATGCCACTGGTGTGCATGGTGCAGACTGGTGCTGACCTCAAGTGTTAGTGAGAGAGCAGAAAGACATGCCCCAATCATGAGAAACTAGCTGATCAGTGTCACAGAAATCACTGATGGACTACAAAAAGTTTTGTGTAGTCAAATTACAGAGAATTAGCCGTAATGGGTAGCGATTCCAGGGATATTATAAACACATATATACAAATACACACGCAGGCAAATCTCTGGCTTGTTGATTTGTAACTTATGATACTGCTGTTCATTTGGACACCTTTCATTTGTGATGCAGTTACCCCTGATAAACACCACGTGTGCCCTAAGCGCTTTGGAAAAGAGAACAGATTAAACCCAAGAGTGGATTCCAGGCAGGCCCAGCTGAGCCCAAAGTTCTGATCTGCGCTGCCTTGTCCCCACTCGACCCCTCTCTGTCTGGCTGAGGGTCACGTTAATGAGCTCATTGAGACGGCTGACTAAGGGCTCATTTCCACCGCCTCGTTCAGCGCATAGCCGTGTTCAGCGCGTGGGCGTATACAATAGGTTTGTATGGGGACAGAATACGCTCAGAACACGCTTGCGGTGGGAATGGTCTCATCTGCTAACGTGCATTCTAAATGAATACGGACAGAATACGGCCACGCGCTGAACACGCAGAGAGTGCGGTGGAAATGGGCCCTAACAGGCTGCTCGGCTCGCAGTCTCTTTTGGGATCTGGATTTTCGATGCTTGGTGTGAACAACTGACTGAAACAGGAGAGCCTACCCCACCACAGCAGCACCACAGCGGCCATGCAACTGTAATGTAATTTACTTCTACCCACTGAGGCAATGCTTATTTTTTGATTGATTCCAGAGAGCAAGTCAGCAGTCATACAGCATACATGTAGACATATGAATTTATCAATGTAAAATATATGTAAACAAATTATTTTTGAGGTTTTGCATTACATTATTACATCTTTATTTGTGGTAACATCCATTCTATATGCCAATGTGTGTAAATGAGACTGATGTTTATGTGCCTTTCCACAGCCTGGTGTGTGTGTGTGTACCGTTCTGGAGGTGGGCGGTGCAGAGGGGCTGGTGAGGGACATGATCTCCTGGATGGCGAGCCGCAGTTTGAGGCGGTGCAGCGGGTTGCTGATGCCGATCTCCCGCTGGATCTCCGTGTCGGACAGTGCCGACATGATGGCGCCGCTCTTCACGTTGGCACGGCACGCTGCCACATACCAGGCGGGCATCCCGACCCACAGCTGGAGGGGGTCAGAAGAGACAGACAGACACAGAGAGAGACAGACAGAGAGAGACAGAGAGATAGAGAGAGAGAGAGAGTCAGACAGAGACACAAGCACAGACAGAGACAGGGAGAGAGTAAGCACACAGGGGCACAAAATGACTTAATTTCATTGCATTCTAGCATAGTTTTGGCTGCTTAAAAACCAGCAGAGGTTTCCTGCATGCAGTTACACCACCCACAAAAAAAATCCAAGTGCTTGCAATAGGAGGACAAGTTAAGTCCATGCAGTCAATCACATGAGACTGTATTTTTCCCCAAACATGAAAGCCAGAGGTTAGTTGGTGTACGAGGGAGCTCCTACCTCCAGCCAGACCACGACTGTGGGGCCATCCCACTGGGCGAAGGGCAGGCCCTGCCGACGGGCTTCCTCCAGGAGCTCATGCCTGTGCAAACACACACAACCTGGTCATACCTGTGGTGCTACACACACACACACCTGGTCATACCTGTGCTGCTACACACACACACACACACACACACACACACACACATACACACCTGGTCATACCTGTGCTGCTACACACACACACACACACACACCTGCTCATACCTGTGCTACTACACACACACACACACACACACAACCTGGTCATACCTGTGCTGCTACCCTCTCTCTCTCACACACACACACACACACACACACACACACACACACACAACCTGCTCATACCGGTGCTGCTTCATGCATGCACACACACACACACACACATCTGGTCATACCTGTGTTGCTACACACACACAGTAAAATAAAAAACAAACACAGACCCAACACACTTCACCCAGGAGGTCATGCCTACAATCCAACATAACAAGAGTTAGTCCCAGGCTGGAGGAGGAAGACACCGGAGGCAAACAAAGGACAGACAGACACGCAGAGAGAGACAGACACATACACACACCCTCTCTCATTCTTGAACTCTGGCAGGGAGAAAGGCCAAGGCACACAGGAACAGCTCAGACATAACCATAATATCACACAAGTACACAGATCCTTTAACAGCCACCATAATATCACACAAGTACACAGATCCTTTAACAGCCACCATAATATCACACAAATACACAGACCCTTTAACAGCCACCATAATATCACACAAGTACACAGATCCTTTAGCAGCCACCATAATATCACACAAGTACACAGATCCTTTAGCAGCCACCATTAATATCACACAAGTACACAGATCCTTTAACCATAATATCACACAAGTACACAGATCCTTTAACCATAATATAACACAAGTACACAGATCCTTTAACCATAATATCACACAAGTACACAGATCCTTTAACCATAATATCACACAAGTACACAGATCTTTAACAGCCACCATTAAAAGGTCTAAAAAACGACCGGGCTGATGGAAGAGACGTCTTACAGGCTGGTACCAAACACCATTACACGACGTGAGTGAGTGAGTGAGTGAGAATAAAAAAATTCTACTGCACAGAACGTTATTCGATGCCAAACTATGAATGCAACCACCACATCATCCAAGAAGCTGTCAATCACCTAATGTCTCAGAGGAGAGCTTTAGGAATTTAAACGAATAATTATATGATAATTATGTAACAAAAAAATATATCGGAGACATGTCTGCGGCTGACCAAACGGCAGTAATGAGAGAGAGACAGGGAGAACTCATAAACAAGAGCAGGCACAACAAGACTGGTGTTAGTCAACAAGCACATCCACTCTGGAGTAAAAGGTGGGTACGGAAAAGGTTTATTTGTTTATGGTGCATGCTAAAAAGTGTATATGAGCCTATGAAAACTATTAAAATCACCTTGAACAACAAATATTTACATTCTACACTTTTGCAATGGTACAACGCTAGCTGTACCACCAGATGGCGCTGCTTTACATTCATATTTCACTAAATGACAGCAGCATAAAACCTCATAGTGAAAGAATTTTGTGAAATGATGTGGCTGCTGGTCCAGAGACAAGAAGATGGACATCACTGCCATGGTAAGAGGAACGAACCCCGCACACTTTCATAAAAAAACAATATAGTCATAGAGGTTAAGGCACACTGGAGTTAGTAGTTCTGAGAGGGAGAAATGCACTGTGTGCGCATGTACAGTATATTCAGGCATCGGGGAGGACAGCCGTTGGGAGTTATTCAGGAGGGAAGCCATGCCAACCACACTCTGAAGCAAACTTTTAGAACAAAAAAGAGAGACAGAAAAAGTACAAGTGGTTGAAAGAGCCAAAGCAAAAAGCAAAATGGTGCAACTTACCCTGTTTTGGGACTACACATTTACATGACACACACACACAGGATGGAATAAGAGAAGGAATAATCCAGAATCAGCAAACACACAACAAATGGTGACAAAACCAAAATGTGATCTGAAGCACAGTTATGAGGCAACATCTAGTCATAAATTAGAGCGACACACAAATGAGAAGTAATTATAGAGGCTGACTAAGCTGCCATTTTAATAGCCACACACTGATGGTTAAGCAGAAATGAGAAGTCATCAAATGAGCTGCGTGAACGGAGCCGCCGCGTTCCGACAGTGAAATGGCGGCGCAGCACTGTGACACAGATGACACTGCTCTGCGAATAAAAAACGTGGACGGGTCAGAGAAGGTTCTAGGCGGCCGTCCCGTTAGCAGCCAAGGGCTAAATCCCGTTTCACTACAGCAGGAATGCAGGCTACTGCACCAGCAAAAAAAAATCAAGTGCATTTTAGCACTTGGCTGCCAAGAGCAAAGGAACCTCGTCTGGCCCCTGCTGCACAGCTAAAGCAGAACCCCATGGGCCACATATCAGGAGTTATGAGAACCGTGGGGAGGGAGAGAGAAAGAGGGAGAGAGAGACAGAGAAAAAAAAGAGTGAGAGGGGGAGTCAGAGAGAGAAAGTTTTAGAGAGAGAGAGAGAGAGAGAGAGAGAGAGAGTGAGTATCAGACAGTGTAAGAGAGTCCAGGGGAGTGTGTGTGTGTGTGTGTGTGTGTGTGTGTGTGTGTGAGAGAGAGAGAATGACAATGAGAAAGGGGCTTTGGGTGGTGAGGCAGCAGGGTGGAGGTGTGGAGTTGGGGGTGGTGAGGCAGCAGGGAGGAGGTGTGGTGTTGGTGAGGCAGCAGGGTGGAGGTGTGGTGTTGGGGGTGGTGATGGTAAAGCAGTAGGGTGGAGGGGTAGTGAGGCAGCAAGGTGGAGGTGTGGTGTTTGTGAGGCAGCAGGGTGGAGGAGTGGTGTTGGGGGTGGTGATGGTAAAGCAGTAGGGTGGAGGGGTAGTGAGGCAGTGAGGCAGCAGGGTGGAGGTGTGGTGTTGGTGAGGCAGCAGGGTGGAGGTGTGGTGTTGGGGGTGGTGAGGTAGCAGGGTGGAGGAGTGGTGTTGGTGAGGCAGCAGGGTGGAGGTGTGGTGTTGGGGGTGGTGATGGTAAAGCAGTAGGGTGGAGGGGTAGTGAGGCAGTAGGGTGGAGGTGTGGTGTTTGTGAGGCAGCAGGGTGGAGGTGTGGTGTTGGTGAGGTAGCAGTAGGGTGGTGAGGTGTTGGAGGTGGTTGGTGCTTTGACACATCAGCGTCTCTGCTTCTGTGGCTCCTCTCGGCACTGTTGTTACACAGAGTGAGTCGTACCACTGCCTCCGTGTGGCTTCTAACCCACCACACATGCACACAAATATACACACAAACACGCATACAAATATACACACAATTTTCGCCACTGTCACTGTTTTTGTGGCTACAGCTGCAGCAAGACCACATCCGCTTTTAGCTGAAGCTTTTTTGTTTTTGTGTGTGAGTGTGTGTGTGTGTGAGTGTGTGTGTGTGTGTGTGTGTGTGTGTGTGTGTGTGTGTGTGTGTGTGTGTGTGTGTGTGTGTGTGTGTGTGTGTGTCATCCAATCTGTGGAAGTAAAACACTTACTTCTTCTGCAGTTTCCTGTTCTTGTCTGAGGGGCCACCCAACTTGCTGAGGCCCAGTGCGTCTGGAGAGCTCTCTGCCTCAGGTGTCCCGGCTGTAAGAATAGATGTGGGGTCAAGGAGTTAAGGTCTATTCGCACCAACAACTGTAACCATAACAATAACTATAACAACTACATGAGTGTCCACACTGAAGAATGGTATTTTAATGACACGATCCACATTACAAGTGTAAACAACTAAAAGAATGTGATGTCCTGTAAATTGTAATGAATTGGGATTTACAGATTGGCTGACAGGGTTTTAGTAGTTCAGACAACAAAGGATGTCCTGATCCAACCCAGACAGCAGAGCCAGGGTGGGGACTCACCCAGGCTGGACTCTTTGCTGGGAGGGCTGGGCCGGCCCTTCTCCTTCTTGCCGAAGAGACGGCCGATGGAGGACTTGATGCTCTTCTTCTTGGCGGCCTTGTTGAGCGAGTCCTGGCTGCTGTTGCTGCTGCTGGGGTTGCTGCCCTGACCGTCCTGCAGTCCAGCAATACTACAGCAGGGGAAATGGGTCAAGACACAAGCACACACACGCACACGCACACACACAAAACAAGAGAAGAAAAAAAGTAGCTCATTAGTGTTTGGTGTTGTGCGGCTCCGCCTGTGACCTTTGAACCCGGGGATGCTGATACACTCACCCTCGGATGTCTCGGATGTCCTCGTGACTGGCGGCGTGGATGGCCCCCTTGTTGAGACGCATGGAGCGTGGGGTCGAGGGCGGAGACGTCTCGCACCTGATGGTGGCTTTGTCGTCCTGCTCAGACTGGAGGCAAGAGAAAGACACATTAATAGACAGCTTAAGTATCTGTAGGCCTGTCGCAGTCAGCAATAACTTAATTAATCGCATGAGAACTTAAAATGAGTGCAATAACTTTGCTGGCCTCAATAATTTCCATTTGCATGCTTGTTTGTTTTCCACGTGTCGCTCTCTCTACCAAAGAGACTGGAGCCTAATGTTTCATATTTTTTTAAGGGCAATTTTGTTTATAGAGACTTAATAATCCATTTTATTTCTTGTTTCAGGTTTGTGTGGTTTTTATTTCATTTACTGTTTTTAGTTTTTTTTTTTTTTGCATTTTTGATATTTGAAATGTCTTCCAGTTCCAGTGTAAAATATTCATTAGAAATCTATCGATATTTAAAAAGGGTGTGCTTGCACTATTACGCCGTTATCACAATATTATCGTTTATCGCAATAATTTTTGGGACAAATTACCATCAAGTAAAATTTGTTATGATGACAGGCCTAATGCATGTCCATGCTGTCCAGCTGGCAGTATCAGTGGAGGCACTAGCAGTGGCAGTAATATGGACGGGCCCCTTGTGAGTGCCAGAGGCCGCCCAATTTGCAGTTAAGCAGAACCGCTCTTTGTAGGACCATGGTGAAGCATCAACAGCAGCCACAGACTTTTAATGCAATCAGGAACAAATGTAAATGAAACAAGGGCTGCCAATAGAACTGCTGGCGATCTGAGATTCAATTTTAAACTCCATGTGCATGGTGGTCCTGTGAACTTTGGTTTCTCTTCATGTCACATTGTAAAAGACAGACAAAAAAAAACTGCAATTTGTAGTTACCAAATAAAACTGAATGAAGAAGTGGTAGGCCTATATGGGTTATAGTGAACTTAATACATTACCAAAGAACAGA
>CM050207.1:24136907-24306907 GCA_027475355.1 Coilia nasus
CAAATCCAAAATGTTCACTAATTCACTAAATAGTGACTTGCGTAGTAGGGCTGGGTGATGTGATCACAATATCATTTATATTATACATATATTGTTCTATCTCCTTTTCATTAGGTTTTTTTGGTCTGATTCTGCCAGTTTAACCCCTGAATAAACCAGGGATTCACTTAACATTTTATTAACATGTTAAGCAAATAACACACGTGCAGACAGTGGCAATCTGTGCATGCGTTGACTGCCTCAAAATTACTACAAAGCAGAAAAACATTATCTGTGAATAAATATAGAGCCTGGCATTTGATTCGGCAAGTTTTAACTTGTTTTAGTATATGGTTTATCATGTATGTGGTGATTGACGAGTTTGTGAGTTAAATATCCTTAACTTTTTGTGAGCAGTGTATGATTGGACATGGCTATTAAAAAATAGCTTATACAATGCAGTGAAATAAGTAGCCCATACACATTAGCTACGGAGCATAACTCCAAGTCATGTTCAACATCATTTTTGCTGCCCTTGTCTTCACTTTCAGTCAGCTTCATCTTCTCTGGCAACTTACAAATAGCAGTGGCACTGGGAAAGGTAGACTCTGTTTGGCAGTGGTTGGGCACGTTTCTGCAATGTGATCGAGTAAATATGCCTACAGCTGATCACCGTAATTGACCTGAACTTTATTCGATCATATAATCACCCAGCCCTATTATGTAGTCAATCAGCTAGTGCAACATGTAGACTATAAACCCATAGAGGACATGAATATAGACAACCACACGAATATTTACGCTAAGTAAGGGAAAAAAAAACAGGAAAGGCCCTGCTACTGTCAGGGACAAATGGTAGTTATGTCTGTGCAGAACTCTGGGGACGCTCCGGACACTGCCCATCTGTGCCCATCTCTGACTGGTACAATGCAGCAGAGCAAAGGTTGAGGGTCTTACCTTGGAGGGCTCGTCTCGCAGGGCGGCAACCCGCCCCTTCTGTGGCCGCCGCAGGACCAGGGCGCTGTTGTAGTGGTCGGAGTGGCTGTCCATCATGGAGGACGCAGACACCGGGTACCTGAAGTCTGGGGTGCTGCCCAAATGAGACCGCCTGCCCGAGCACAAGAATTCATCAAGGCACATTTATTTGTGTAGCACACTGAAAAACAACAGCAGTTCACCCAAAGTGCTGTACATCGAGTGCATCAAAAGTTGTACAGTTATTACATGTAACTAGACAGAAGCCAGACCACACTACAGTGCAGTCGGTAAGCGGATGACAAGGGGGAGCACGGGGGAAAAAAAAAAAAAAGTGTTACACCACGGCTTGGTTAAGTTTCCCATAGTGATGTGTTCTTTAGAATGGCAATTCATTTTCTATATACGTACACCTATAAAGTAATCCCTGTTTTCTGACCATATTCCGCTTGTGTATCAACGCGAAAAGTCCATAAAAATCCATAAGTAAGGAGAAAAGGTCTGCACAATATGCTCCAAAGACATGCGGAAAAAGCCGCGGAAAATTTAACTCCAAAGGGAAGCGACTGCCCCCATGCTCACCCATGCAACAGGGAGTTACTCCTGCTCCGCCCCTGCTCATTCTCAGCCCTCATGGTCTCGATCTGGATCAGCAGCTGCTCCTGAGGAGGTGCCAAAGGCCCACGACAACAAACCAGAAATTAATGAAGACACATCCGACATTAGGGGTTAGATTTAAAGTGACAAACTGAATAAAACACTTCATTTTCATTTTCACATTCACAGACCTTTTCATGATGAGCCTCCTCAATCAGCTTCTTAGTGTGCTCAAGATCACGGATGAGGGTGTTCTAAAGGTGGAAATAAGAACAGTGGTTCAGCATGTCTCCCTGGCCTCTGTTTGTGTACACACACACACACTTTCGTATAGCATACTATAAAAAATACTAGCTGGTGTTAATGTCACTAGCTGGTGTTAATGACACATTTCAATGTCCCATGCACTGAGCATGACCAGTGAGCTGCACTGCTTCATTACTGCCATTAGTGTGCTAACGCGGACTACAAGTGGGTCGGAACCGGGAACCAGAACCAGTCCCAGCCCGACCCAGAGCTCCAGCAGCACCTTCTCCTCCAGCGCTGACATCCTCTCCTTTAGGTGGAGCTGTAGCCTCTCGTTGGACTCCGACAGCAGCTTGTCCACCGTCTCTGACAGCCGCTTGTTGTGTTCCTCATTCATCTTCTCCCGCTGGCGGGCCTTTTGGCACACAAACAAAAATATAGGCACATTAATATAGATAAACACATAAATATTTACCCCGGGGTGTGGGGAAAAGGCGAAAAAGCTTCCCTGCTTACTGTCAGGGACAATAGGCAGTTATTATGTGTTTACAAAACACTGGAGACCGGAACAAAAGTTAAGATGCCAACATGTGTTGCCAGGACCGCTGGCCCCGGCGAACGACATGATTGACAGGTGGCGACCCCTCACCCTGAGCAGCTCCTGGTTCTTCTCTTCCAGCTGGGCCTCCAACTGCTTCAGTCGCTCCTCCACGTTGCCATGGCGCTCCTCCGCCTGATTGGAGGGTTAAAAAGACACCGGTGAAAAACTGAGGAACAGACTAAACAAAAACATGACTGAGGGCGAAGGTGGGGGGAGGTAAGAAAAAAAAATCTAAATTAGAAATGACATTTGTCAATGGCACAGAAAACAAAGTGGCCCATCCCATATATCTAATAGGGAACATGGCAGATGCAGACGAAAGCCTGACAAAGAGCCAGTCGGCCAACAGACGCACACACATGCTCCAGGAAGCGTGAAACGGCACAAAACCAGGCCAGCGCGTACAGAACAGACAGCACACACAAACAGACCCAGCAGATGCACCCAAACAAACACAAGCACACATACACACACACACAGAGCGCACTTCCTGGGTTAGCTGGACAGACAAGCACGTGGGCAAGAGCAGCACACCAAACACAGAGGTTAGTGGAGATAAAATTCCTGGCGGGTTTACAGGAACTGCAGAGTGTTTGGAGCAGGACGTGGCCCACCAGTAAAACATCCCTGACGCACCCACCCACAGGGCCTCATGTTCCACTTCAACTCCCAGATGGAAAAAACAAGAGTAATAATAATGCCATGAATATCCGAAACTGGAAGCTGGTTTTGGTGGGCCAGTTCGCAAAGGGTTATGCTGGCTTATGTTTGTTCATCATGTGGTACAACACCTGGTACATTAATTACATTAATTCCAATACGAGATGTGCTAAAATTCTTAATTTATTTCATTTTCATTTCTCTAATTCTTTTTAAAAAGCAGTTGTTTATTTTTTTCATCATATGACAGGACAGCCAGGACCCTTTGAAGAGGTGGCCCTCCAAAACGCCAGTTCAGGCAGCCCTGCCCTGGGGCGTGCTGAGGGCCGAGGTGCCAAGCGTCTCTTGGGCACACTCCCTCCCACCCTGCCCCGATGTGGGCGGCACCAGCCTTTCCTGCAGCCTCCTGCGCAACTGAGCTGGCACACTTCCTGTTATGGTTAGATTGCAGCACTTTAGAGGCAGCGGGGGGGGGGGGGGGGGGGGGGGGGGGCTGGACTGGAGGAACGATGGAGGAGGCAGACAAGAAAGGGGGGCGGAGGAGGAAAAACTAAACTCTGGACATGAATGACAACAGGCTGAGAAGGCAGGCAGAGTACAGGCATGGAGCTGGAGATGGGGAGGAACGTTTGAAGAGTTGGAGGCAGTGGAGACTGCAGTGTACCTTCCTCTGAGCTTTAGTGTCCTTTGAGTCCTTAGAGTCAGACTACACACAGCCAGGAACAGCAGGGAGGAGGGACACGGACAGAAGAGGAGAGAAGGAGAGAGAGGCAGAGGGAGACAGAAATAAATATAGAGAGAAAGAGAGAGATTGAGTGCAGAGGAAGGGATTCTTAGTACAAGCACAGAAAGGAAAGATTTCTATATAGGCACAGAACTTCATACTGCTGCACAAGTTGGGATGAGGGAGGGAGGGAGAGAGAGAGAGAGAGAGAGAGAGAGAGAGAGAGAGAAAACACAACACTGACTGAGAGACATAACTGAAACACTAGCAAGCACGCAAGAGGAGGGCAGAGCACAGGAACAGACAGAAAGAGAGAGAACTTCAAACACTTGAAGGGCCGCAAGCAGCACATACGATGCCTTGCGTCTCTGTATCTCTCTTCACACAGAGAGGCATCCTCTCTGACAGCATGGAGAGGGCGGGGGATAGCAGTACAGATACAGGTACGGATGACTCGCGCCTGACCAAATATAGCATGCTTAAAAAAGAGCCAGTGGAGCGAGGACTGCATCCTACAAAGGCAGACTGAACCTGTCACTAGAGTGTGTACAACTTGTTTGAGAGGAATACAGAGATCTTGTAGCTGTTGCTTGTAGTGTGAGCTGCACTCTCTGAACTTAGAGGAACAGAGGAAATGTTGGGGTCAGTTCAGAAAGCACTGAGATTCAATGAACGCACTGATGGACAGCCCTGAAAGCGTTTGACTACAACAACTGACTTCATTTCTAGGTCAGTTATACTTAAAAAAAAAAAAAATCGATATCACATTGTGCGAGTAAAATGACTAGGCGTGTGTTAACACCACGCAAGGAAGATATTTGAGTGCATTTTTTTGACCAAGGCAACACAAGTGTGCCACGCTGGGTCCACTACCATTGTGCTCTACGTAGGCAGAGCAACCTCTGTAACAGCCCACAACACACAGCCCTAAAAATGTGCTTTGAGGGGGTGCAGGGGTGTTGAGTCAGAAGAGCAATATACAAACAGACAGCACTTAGCTGAGGGGAGGGGTGGGGCAAGGCTGCTAACGGTAATTAGACAGAGAATGTCCTTGCCAGGGTCTGAAACAGCACTTTCTCCGCCTCTTCCATCTCTCCCTCTCTCTCTGTCTGACACGAGTTTTTATTACCCAGGGGCAAAGACACAACACGGCCAAGCTTCGGCATACGCTGCATTAAAGCGGTCCACATTAAGGTTTTAATGCTTGTCTGTTTTACAGTAAGCACCATTGAGAGCTACAGGCCTGGAGGTCCACCAGTGTCCAGTCTGTTTGCTTCTATTTGTCGCAATGATGGCTAACGCACACAGATTACAGGCGTCCAGCTGTGTTGTAAATACAGGACCAGACTGTTCAAAAATAGCTCGAGGCCTTAATTTAGAATGCACTTGCTCCTAAACAATAGAAGTGGGAACCCCAACAGGCTGAGTGCCATTGTGTTATGTTTGTCCAGTCTGACAGGCTGAGAGCAGTGAAGGGTTTTCCCTTTCTCAAAGGGATGCATGGCCCTACACTCCATAGACTAAAACAGAGTTATTCAGTCATTAGATGAAAACGATCAGACTATACACTAAAATAAGCTTGGTTCTTTCTGAATTAGATTACCAAACAACCAAAGAGACAACAGAGGAGACAGACGGGAGAAAGAAGTGTGGCAAAAACACAGGCCAGCGTACTGTTGCTACTCCAAGCACCACAGCCTTTCAAACACAGACTCACACAGGTCAGAGATACCAGCACAGCGGCAAACACCAGCAAGCATTTGTGAGGGAAATCAAAAATCCAAACTATCAGTTTTGCTGCAGAAACAAAAGTCGCAGCAAGGTAAATGTGGTTAGGTCTACAAGCAGTTCCATACGGTACATTGTGTACCATCAATACCGTCTTATATCAAGACTACAGTGTTTTCTGCCAACTGCACTTACTGAGAGCTGAAATGACAGTGCAGTGCAGGTTACATGTGAAAAGGTCATCTCATGACTACAACTTAATACCTTTTACCCAAGCCACACAGCTTACATGTAAGGAAAGATCATTAGGCATGCACGCAGGCTTCACTTTTTCTGTGTTATAGTTTTGTGGTAGCCAATCATCACACCTTACAGAGAAATGTGGACAAGCAGTGATCAGCTGGCCACTCTCTGCTATCAGATCATATGCACGTGTGAAGCATATCGCCCAATTTGAATCATTTTATTATTATTTATTATTATTATTTTCTAATAATAGAAAAAAGCATGATAAGCATGGTTTGTTCATAGTAAAGCTTAATTATTTTGTGTGTGTGGGTGTGTATAAGCCTGATGAAGCTCAGAGAACCCAGGGATGGCCACAAGAGCTTTTCTGTTCTGGAATGAAAGGCAGTGAGTGACTGGTGTTGGTGAAGTGGGTGGGGCTTACCTTGGTGAGGGCGGCGACTCTCTGTGCTAGCTCCGCCTCCACCTCTGGCAGTGTCTCCGCCTTCCTGATGGTCTGCTGCAGCTTCTGCTCCGCCAGCTCCAGCCGCTCCTGCAGCTGCCTGTTCTTATCCTCCGTCTACCGGGCCACACAGAACACACAAGATGGGACCCGAGTATTAGCGTAAGCAAGACTATTATCGGTCGTTTGGTGAGAAAAATTTGAATGCCAAATCAGTTTAAAATAAGTATTATAAGTTCACTTACTTATACAAAACATTTAAGGGAGCACCATGATAAATTCCCCAGGTGAAGCATTGTTTTAAGTGGAACAGCAGGAAAGTGGCAATATGCCGATGATGGGATCTCTTCCGCTACATACCATACCAACTGCAGTAGATGGTATCATGGATGTGGTTGGCAAACAACAAAAATACAAGGGATACAGAGCAGTGTGGCAACAAAGCAGCCATTACACACTCACTTTATTGGGACAGCCTGCTTTTCAAAAAGAATGCAGTCTGCAAACGTATTACTGCAATATACAAACTGAAATTTCACTTCATGGACAATGGATTTCCAGGTGTTGGGTGAAGTGGTGGGATGTGATCAAGGTCAAATTTCCGATTTATCTTAATGTTTTCTGAATTTCTGATTCATAATGTAGGAGTATTACAAGGGACTTTCCATGAGGAAATGGTCCATCTACACAGACACTGACAATGTTCCATCAGTCTAAAAAAATGGGTAATTCAAATGTAAAAAACTGATGGGTATTCTTTACAGTTGTCTGTAGATGCCCTTTAGTCATCACAACTGGCTTATAAATAGACTCAATTGTCATGCCACAGGGAACAGCTACTGAGCAGAATCAGAAGGCACAGAGATTCAGCAGAACACTTTTTTTTTTGCTTCTGAAGTGCCCAGCTCTGGACATGTCCAACACGGCCACTGGCGATGCGTAAGCACAGGGGGCTTATCACAGCTCTATCTGAGCACAAGGGGCTTACTTATGTTTCCCTTCCCCTGCGGGCCACTGCTACATCCCTGCCCTTTCTCTGCTAGCTGTCCTCTACGCCAATGTTGTTTCAGTGTGTCACTTACCACTTGGAGGGAGACAGGAAAGTGAAAGGGCAAAGAACAAGCAGGGCACATAATGCCGATAAAACAGATCACAGGAATAAGAGAGAGAGAGAGAGAGAGACAGAGCGATAGGGAGAGAGAGCGATAGACAGCCAGAGAGCAATAGAGAAAGAGGGTGAGTGACAGAGAGAAGAGTAAAGAGAGCAAGCAAAAGCAGACTGAAAAAAACTGAGTGTGAATGCAAAAGCAAGAGGGTGTGTGTGTGTGTGTGTGTGTGTGTGTGTGTGTGTGTGTGTGTGTGTGTGTGTGTGTGTTCCCCCTGGTGCTGCACCACTGTGTCTGACTCTTTGGAGAGCATCTCCGTAAACTAACATGACTTGCAGGCGTCCCATTCAGTGCCTGCTGCGGTGAGTGGCCTGTGAATGCACCGGGAGGGGTCCTAATGTTGCCAGGGCACCGCAGGCCCTTCCTGCCGTCCAAAAGAGTGCCCGTCAAAACTAAGCGCATGCGCACACAGCAGCCACATTCCCTCCCTTGCTCCCTCTCTCTCTCTCTCTCTCTCTCTCTCTCTCCCTCCCTCTCTCCCTCTCTCTCTCTCTCTCTCTCCCTCCCTCCATCCCTCCATCCCTCCCTCTCCATCCCTCCCTCTCCCTCCCTCTCTCCCTCTCCATCCCTCCACTGATCTACAGAGAGGAACAGACAGACAAAGGGAACAAAAGCAGTGGCTGGGGGACAGGAAGGGAGGAGAGGGGAAGAGAAGGGAAAGAGAGGGGGGAAGGAAGGAGGAAGGAGGGAGGAGGGGAGGGGAAGGCCTGCCTTTGCTACCTACAAATAGAGCGCCGGCTGGAAGCGTGCATGACGTCAGAGCACCATGACGGCAGGGCCAGCTGGGACGGCACCAGTGCTGAAGCAGCAGCCACATGGCACACGCACGCACCGGCCACCCCCCCGGCATCCAGGGACCGACAAGGCCGTGCACAAAACTGCAGGCAATTTTGTCAAAGCTTTCAACCTGTACTCAAATTCTCCATATGGACCAAAAACTGCTATTTTGCAACTAATGAAAAACTGCAAAAGGGCACTGTTCTGGTTCAGCCGTCTGGTCACACCAACTTGGCTTTTTTTTTTGGCCATTTGCTGCTGCCCTCCATAAGTCTCCGAAGGACAGGGGAAAGAGGGCAGCGGAGGAGCCCCACTCGGCAGCAGGGCCTGGGGCCCGACAGCTCCCCTCCCCTCCCCTCTCCTCACCTGGCGGAAGATGGACTCCTTGTTGGCAATCTCGGTCTCCAGCTTGTCGTTGAGGTCGTGCACCGAGGTGGCCTCCCTCTGAGCGGCCAGGTAGCGTTTCTCCAGCGTAGTGATGCGCTCCTCCATGTCCTCCTTCTGGGCCATGGACTGGGGTGGCAGAAACAAGCCAAGGTATGAGGAGCTTTACAGACATTTACAAATCACAAGAAAGTGTTTATGACGAACCCCATTTACTGCACTCACATCTACAACGTTATTTAATCCATACTCACTGTGGATTACCCCACAGCCACTGATTTTGATATCCACTCACTGAATTGTGATGATATTGTAAGCATAGGGGCACCATGGAGTTATAAATAAAAGTGGTCTTGTGTAAAGCCGTCCACCTTCATGTGTTAAAATGCTAAATAAACTGCAGTCCTCCCTGCGTCGCCCCCGTCCCCTCACCTCACGGATGTCCCTCTGCAGGCGCGTGTTCATGTCCTCGGACTTGATGAGGTCCTTGCGGGCCGTGTCCAGGTCCTCCTCCAGCTCGGCCACGTGGCCCGTCAGACACACAATGCGCTCCTTCATCTGCAGAACCTCCTTGCTCTGCCGGTCCAGCAGCTCCTGCAGCTCCAGCACCCGCCCCGCGTCCTCCTCCGAGCCGTCCGAGGAGCGCTGCACACACACACACACACACCATGTTTCAGGACTAGGGCTGCACACACACACACACACCACGTTTCAGGACTAGGGCTGCACACACACACACACACACACACACACACACACACCATGTTTCAGGACTAGGGCTGCACACACACACACACACCATGTTTCAGGACTGGGGCTGCACACACACACACACACACACACACACACACACACCACATGTTTCAAGACTAGGGCTGCACACACACACACCACGTTTCAGGACTAGGGCTGCACACACACACACACACCATGTTTCAGGACTGGGGCTGCACACACACACACACACACACACACACACACACACACACCACGTTTCAGGACTAGGGCTGCACACACACACACCACGTTTCAGGACTAGGGCTGCACACACACACACACACACACACCACGTTTCAGGACTAAGGCTGCACACACACACACACACACACACCACGTTTCAGGACTAGGGCTGCACACACACACACACACACACCACGTTTCAGGACTAGGGCTGCGCACACACACACACACACACACACACACACACACACACCATGTTTCAGGACTAGGGCTGCACACACACACACACACCACGTTTCAGGACTAGGGCTGCACACACACACACACACACACACACACCACGTTTCAGGACTAAGGCTACACACACACACCACATGTTTCAAGACTAGCGCTGCGCACACACACACACACACACACACACACAAACACACATCAGGACTACCCAGCACGCACGCACGCGCACACACACACACACACACACACACACGAGGACTGGTGCTGCACAGCACACTCAACCCCACACACACATCAGGAGAAGGGCTGCACCACACACACCAAGACTAGGGCTGCACAGCACAACCACATCCGGACTAGGCCCTGCACAGCACATACAATTCCCCACACACACACACACACACACACACACATCACGACTAGGACTGCACGATGTGAGAAAAATATGTAATTTTTTGCTGAATTTTGAGATTATATGACTTGCGATGAACAAATTAAATATATAGTTTTGGCTTTGTCTTCACCACTAGGCACTGAGCAGCCTATGTTATTAGGAGGCAATTAAGGGCAGTAAGGGTCTATCTGATCTGCCAAATATTTTGACCTGTGGAGAGCGGAAACGCAACACATAAATGTGCCATTGATTAAAGCCATGCTTTGAGAAAGGTGGTAAACGCAAACCCAAAATCAGGGAAATGCAGAAACAATGTAGAGCACAGTGAATGAGAACCTTTGCAACATAACAGGAAACGACACCAGTGATAGCAGCATCTATCTATGCATCAATCTATCTAAACTGTTCTGAACCATTCCTAAGATGTTTTCATGCTAGGTCAAGAATAATAGGCCACTGGCTGGGCCTTTGTGTGCTAAGCTACCAGTGACGTTTGTCAACAGAGAGGGTCCCACAGGGTAACTTTAGTTTAACTGGCCTTAAATGTTAAGGCAGGGCAGGAGTTTCTCTAATGTAATTTTAAATCAGCAGCAACCCCCCTGCTGAGCGCAGGCTTTAATGCAACACCCACTGGGCACAGCACAGGCAGCAGTTAACCCCTCTGCTCCAGCTAATCAAATAAACCCCAGCGCCTGCGCTAGTCCCACTCATATGACTTACATTACACCATCCGATCTGGCTAGACATCATTTATTCATTTAAATAGCCTGCGCTGGACAAGCACAATGGCGCACGGGCGCCCTCCAGGCACAAAAACACTCCCCAAACGTGGGCCGGCCCTTATGTCGTGAGCGAGAGAGAGAGAGAGAGCGAGAGAGAGAGAAAGAGAGAGAGAGAGACTGCACCTCTCCCTCACACAGGCTCTGCAGCCCAGGCCGCCGCTAGCGAGCTTCTCCACACGCACAAGTAACGGATGAGCGGATGGGCAGAATGGTCGGGGACAGCGGGGTTTCGCCATCTGCCACGCTCACCACTGACGCAGATAGAGCCAGCATCGCTGAGCCAAGGGGCGTTTGTGTTTGGTGGTGGTGGGGGCTGTGAGCATACCTTGCCATTGGTGCTGGGCAGGCTTTCCGAGTTGTGGTTGATTTCTGGCGTGCCGTCAATGAGCACCTTCTTCTGATTGTTCTGCTCGCGAAGGAAGTTGAGCTGGTGAGAGCGGGAGAGATAAAGCGAGAGAGAGAGAAAGACTCTCACTTCATACATTCACAGAAAGCAACATGGAGTCCATGAACGTGGAGCAGATGGCATGTGTATGCTTGGAGGTTTTTTTTTTTTTGGGCCGAGTGCAGAAATATGTGAAGAGCAACAGCGGACCACCTGCAGCTAAACAGTTATACTGTCAAAGACTACACCAGTGTTAACACACACTGTGTGTGTGTGTGTGTGTGTAGACTTCACAGGCTGAAGACAGACACCCCACTGGACAAATTGCAAGGGTAGTTTTAGGAATATTTTTAAACCACACATATACTGTGTGTTTGTGTACATGTGTATGAAAAAATGCTGTACTGTGTAACTATATGAGTGTAAGACACTGCATGTGGCTGTGTGTCCTGTGTTTGAGAGAATGCTGTCAGTAAGGGGATAAGTTTGCACAACAATGTACACACTTATGCACAGTTCGGTTTGCATGCATGAATAAGAACATGCATGAATAAGAACATACATGTATAAGGACTTATGTGACTGGCTGTATGTGTATTGACATTGATTTGTGTATGTGTGCTGTGTACGTGTGCAAGTGTGCACGCCCATAGCCGAGTCCTCTAGAGTGGGCCAGTGGCATTTCTGGTCGAGTAATTCACCTCTGCCATATTTTCAATAGAAATGCACATACACAAAAACATGGGTGGCGGGGGAGGGGATATGGGCACGCACACAACCCACCCACCCACAAACACACACACACACACACACACACAAATATCTAGGCCACCCTCCCATCATGCTCCCTGCTCCCTTTTGTCAATCTTAATCTCATCACTGGCTCACACTGGCAAGGCAGAGTGACCGTGAGCCAGAAGCTGAGAGAAGAAACAGAGCAATGTGCAAACAGAAGATTATGATGAGCAGTAAAACCTGCTTTGGTCTCCAAAACAAAACACAGTGCACAATATTTTCAATATTTACAATGTATACACAGAACCTATTATTACCTGCGCTGCTTTTTGTTGAGCGCTTTGTTGAATTTAAACTGAAAACAACACACAGAAAAGTGGCCCTTTGACGCCGACATGCTAATGTTGACACTTCCTGAGAGACTCTGACTTCGGGGGGGGGGGGGGGGGGGGCGTTCCGGCATTTCTGAGTAATTCATAAGCTTACCATTCACCATTGATTAAGAGCAAGCCGTGTTTGTGAGTGATAACACAGAGCTGTCAGCGGGTTTGTGAGTGAGTGAGTCGTGGCCGCTTCGTTTCACTTCTGAACTGGTTGGTGCTGATGAGAATCTGCCTGCCCTTGGTCCGGGAGTGAGTGTGTGAATGAGGGAGTGAGTGTGTGAATGAGGGAGTGAATGAGGCAGTGGGTGTGTGAATGAGGGAGTGAATGAGGGAGTGAGTGTGTGAATGAGGGAGTGAATGAGGCAGTGAGTGTGTGAATGAGGGAGTGAGTGTGTGAGTGAGGGAGTGAGTGTGTGAGTGAGTGTGTGAATGAGGGAGTGAGTGTGTGAATGAGGGAGTGAGTGTGTGAATGAGGGAGTGAATGAGGGAGTGAGTGTGTGAATGAGGGAGTGAGTGTGTGAATGAGGGAGTGAGTGTGTGAATGAGTGTGTGAATGAGGGAGTGAGTGTGTGAATGAGGGAGTGAGTGTGTGAATGAGGGAGTGAATGAGTGTGTGAATGAGGGAGTGAGTGTGTGAATGAGGGAGTGAATGAGGGACTGGAGTGGTTGGTGGAGGCAGTGCAGTGCAGGTGCAAACGGCCCAAATTACACACCAGCGGCCCACATTCCCCAAGGGAGGCTGTGTGCCAAAGGCGGGCTAAAGCAGTAACACAGCCCCCGTGTACAGAACATTCAACAGTGTTTGAGAATGTGTGCATGTGTACGTGTGAGGGTGTGTGTGTGTGTGTGTGTGTGTTTGTCATACCTCCTTGTTAGTGTTTGTCAGCTGTTCCTCCAAGGCACTACACCGCTCGAGGGCTACCCGGAGCCTCTCCCTAACCTGGAAGACACACAAACACAAGCCGTCATCTCCACTGAAACCGCATTCATGAAAAATGATTGACAATTTGTTCCCCGACACAGTCTTGTCAAACTGGTTTTTGGCAAAGTCTTTTAGAGAAGTTTTGCTTTGACACATAAATGAATGACTTCTGCATATATCCGAGACAGGTCCTACTGGACCTCAACAAACAAACAAACAGACAAACAAACAAACAGAGTTTTAGAGTGTTTGGGACATGAAAGTGCCTGCTTCCCTCACCTTCTCGTCCAGGGCTTTGTGGTGCTCGAAGAGAGACTTGAGGGCCTTGAGGACCTCCACCTCGCTGGACACACCGGCCGGAGACTGGGCCTGCCTCTTCACCACCGTCATCCTCAGAGAGCGCTCGTGCCGCGACACCAGACACTCCAGATGCTCCAGCAGCAACTACAGGAGGAGAGAGAGTGACTTACTTATTACATTAGCTGTGTTTCTTTTTTATTTTATTTTGCGTTTCCATATACTTTATTATATATATATATATATATATATATATATATATATATATATCATTATTACTTTTGTTGCTGTTATGCTTGCTTTGGCAATATTATACAGAGTCATACCAAAAAAAGCTTTTTTGAATTTGAGACACACAAAGTCAGTCCATCTGTAGTCCATATGAATACAACTACAGACAGAGAGAAAGAGAGCCAGTACAAGTCAGTAAGCCAGTACATGTCCATCTGAATGAAAGAACATGCCGGCATTACTAATGGTGCAGCAGCACTGCAAACAGACAAATGTGTTGGGGCTGCCATTCACTTGCTCAATTAGTGTGACCACAGCGTCAGACCCTCTTCAGCCAATGGAATGCACACAGGGATGAATGTTAGCGTGAGTATGTATGTGACAGTACTGTGTGTGTGTATGTGTGTGTGTGTAGATGCGCATCCCAAAACCGATCAATGCATACACATACATCATTCTGGCTTGCACACAACTCCCTGGAATGTTGTGTGTACTCACGCACTCACACTCACACTCACACACACACACACACTCACACACACACACACACACACACAATCGTGTCACTCTGTCGCACTGTGCAGCACAGCGGGAACCCATCAGAGCGTTCGGATGACAAAGCCTTAACTCATCCCCTCTGTGGCTCTCTCTAATCCCTCCATCTCTCTCCCTCTCTGTCTCACTCACTCACTACACTGCTGAGCTGGGTCTATGCCAAGTGTGTCAGGCAGCAGCAAGCCACACTTGGATTAAGCCCTCCTCTACACGCACACATGGGCCTTCCTCTTATGAGTGACAGGGTTGTTAACCAATGATGGCTCCTCCTGGCCTCAAGAGCTCCTAGAGTTTGAGTGGCAGGGGACTTGGCTTATGGGTACCAGGCGCTAGACAAATGCATCCGCCTCTGCGTTCTGATTGGACAATGTGACGAGGGGATCAACCTATGGCAGGCCATGTTCGTGACCCTGCAGTGTGCTCTGTCACCTCTTATCCACGTAGCAAATACCAGAGAGGGTAGGCCATTCGCATACATGACGACCAGACGTTAGCGACTGGGTAAAGGCAGAGCCACTCGTTTTAAACTTCAGCAGAGTCCACACCTCCAGGAAGAAATTATTTCTCAATGCAGCGATTCCAGACCGTCTACACAAAATGAAATGAAGTATGAGGGGCTGGTTTACCAGGCTACAATTTAACTATGGGGGAAAAAAAGCTTTGGCCTAACTGCTGACAGGGTCTCACAGTTTGTAGCACAGGGGTAACAAGGCCTGTGTCAGTTTGAGCTCCTAAGGACAGTTGCCCATGTATTAATGACCCCCAGTGACCTACCTCACCTGACAGTTATCAAAGGATATCAGAGGTGTGTGTCCTGGACTGAGCTCACAGGTCTAGGGTGACACGGTCTTAGATGACCTTACTTGGATGGTCAAACAGTTGTGCCAGGCTGTATTTTCCATTTCACAAAGCGAATAAATTCTGTGTGTGTGTGTGTGTGTGTGTGTTTGTGTGTGTGTGTGTGTGTGTATCAGGGCTGCATGACTGCAGGTATGCAATGATATTGTTCGATGTCGCAAAGGCATTTAACTGGTGGTAAACACACAAATAGTGATATACAGTGTTAATGTCTGTCAGCCTTGTGTTCACTTTTACTCTCTGACAGTGAGTAGCCTGTGCTATGGCGGGGGGAAGCTGGGCTCCATCTGACCGGCCAAATGTTTCGCTGTGTTGCATTAATGCATACCTAATAAAAAAATACTTTTCTGCAGTTAAGCCATCTTTTGCAATATGTGTATTGTGTATGTTAATATTGCAACAATGCAATATTTTTCAGTGTGTGTGAGTGTGTGTGTGTGTGTGTGTGTGTGTGTGTGTGTGTGTGTGTGTGTGTGTGTGTGTGTGTGTGTGAGTGTGTGTGTGAGAGAGAGAGAGAGAGAGAGAGAGAGAGAGAGAGAGAGAGAGAGAGAGAGAAAGAGAGAAAGAGAGAAAGAGAGAAAGAGAGAGAGAGAGAGAGAGAGAGAAAGAGAGAGCGAGAGAGAGAAAGAGAGAGCGAGAGAGAGAGAGAGAGAGAGAGAGAGAGAGAGAGAGAGAGAGAGAGTCTTCTCTTACCCTTGTGTTGTTGCGCTCAGCCTTGAGCTCGGCGATCTCCTCCTCCCTCTCGAGCAGCTGCTCACGGCACATGTTCACCTCCTTGGTCAGCGCTGCAAACTCCTGCACAACACAGTACCACACCATTAGACCTCAGCAGCCCCACCACAACATCTCCTGCACACAACAACACAGTACCACACCATTAGACCTCAGCAGCCCGACACAATCTCCTGCACACAACAACACAGTACCACACCATTAGACCTCAGCAGCCCGACACAATCTCCTGCACACAACAACACAGTACCACACCATTAGACCTCAGCAGCCCGACAATCTCCTGCACACAACAACACAGTACCACACCATTAGACCTCAGCAGCCCGACACAATCTCCTGCACACAACAACACAGTACCACACCAGACCTCAGTAGCCCCACCACAACATCTCCTGCACACAACAACACACTACCATAGCAGACCTCAGCAACTGGAGCAACCTCTGCAACTGGCCCCATAATACACTCCACTGAGTTTGGCTTGCATTTGTCTAGTGCTGCTGCGATTATTCGACGTAGTCAACGTAATCGAAAATGAAAATTATACGAACAGATTTTTTTTGGTCGAATATTTGCTATTTATTTTTGGTCTCAAACGGCTCGTCCAAAGAACCTTTGCTTCAGGTTCAGGTAATTCAACTCCACACCACTAGTATTTGCTCTGCACACCCCAATGGCTACCCTTATAAACAGTGGCTACCCTCTCTCTTCCCGTTTTGAGCATGGTTTTACCGTCTATGAGCTTTATTGGCTATTGTTTTGAGCGGTATGAAAATGGCAGCGGCAGGTGAGTCAGAATGGGACTCAAGAACAGCGACTTCTTTGAGAGCAAGAACCAAAGCATCGAAAGTATGGGAATACTTCAGGACAGATGGTGATAGAGTGGTTTGTACACTCTTTTGGCTTATCACGGGAGCACGACCACGACGCATGAGCACCTTAAAAGAAAACACACAGGAGTTGCTGAAGGTGTTTCAGAACAGGAAAAGACAACGCAAGTATGATTATTAAACGCAGAGCTAGCTCTTGTTTATTTCATGACTATTGTGACTGTCTTTGAATGCTAAGCCGGCTAACTCGACCCTTTGGTAATGTTTTTGGAAACGATGTTGAACAACAATATGCACACACGATTTAATGTTACATGCGCGAGCAGCATATTGTAACGGTATTGAGACAGCACCAACCAAGGAAGGACACAGCTTGCAGCAGTGCTTACTGACTGTCCTCAAAATGATTGTGACAGATATGCGACCACTTTCCACTGTTTTGTTTCTTTTCATTTTGTCTTTTGCCATCTTGGCTATAATGGATTGGTTTCTGTTTGAATTCTATGAGAACACATTAAGTATATGTCGTTTTGAATATATACATTTGCACTGTTAAAACTGTGAATACTAAGTTGAAGGGCCTATTGTATTCATATTTACCTATATACAGTATTTTCTTTTGTATTGATATATTTTATACTTTGGAGAATATCAGTTTTATAGTAGCAATCTACTTTAATGCTTTCTATACTATTTTTGGAATGTGGAACACATTCTCCCATTTTGTAATTGCACTTTTATTTATTCAATAATAAAATATATATGTGTTTACTTACAGACAGAGGTGAAATTTTATGTTTTTATATTTTTAAGTTTATTCAAAATAAAATGAACACATGAAAAGTGATTAGTCAATTAGTTAGTAGATTTGTCAACTAATCGAAAAAATTAATTCAGAGATTAATCGTTAGAAAATTAGTCGTTAGTGGCAGCACTACATTTCCCATTCCTATATAACACTCCCAATAAGTCATGTAAGCTTCCCAATCCCCATATACGTCCCATATAATGAAAAAAAAATCACTTTTGGTGTCTTGGTGTCTTTTGAACATCTTTTTGGTACTGCAAACAAATTCATAATAATGTTGTGTTAATGTGTAATAATAATGTTGTGTTAATGTGTAATAATAATGTGAGTGTTGTTCCTGTCTAAAGGAAAAGCACAAAATCAAAACAGAATTTGCAGGCTGTAAATTCAGTTTTAAAATGCAAATATTCTGGTTGTGCTACTGTTGTCAGTGAAATTATTATTTTAATGTACATCCTTTCATAATCTCTGGTAATACACAAGAATCATTTTATGATCACTTGCCATATTTACAACTAAACATCACGTGTAACATTTAGTGCTTGCGCTCTTTAATCTGTCCAACCACAACCACTGTTATTTTGCACACAATGCTTCTTCGTGTGATACAGTTGCTTTGCTGCATATGGTTCAGCAGATTTAACACATGGTTGCTCAAGAAGAATGTGTAAACGTGTGACTCACGTTTTAGCCCCAAGGACAAAGTCCAAGCGAACGGCCAGACAGGCCGCACAGAGGCACAATGTATGTAAAAAGTAAATAACAAATACCAAAAATGCCTCCTCTTCCCATGAGATCCAACAGAACAAACTGTATGAAATGCTCAGTTCATTTGCTTTCAGGTCAGCGAAAGGAGGATGTCTAATAATGCAAAGCTTGTTGTGGTCTTCAGCCTGAACAGCATGCGACACATAACCAATGCAGAAGTCTGAACACGGGCTGTTCACCACACATCTTTCTTCCCACACATGTGATTGAACAGTCTTTGCATTGGCAGGCCCAAATCAGCAGCCATCTTTTGCTGAGGCGGGCCCTGAGTGCTCAGACGAGCGTGAACCGTGACCATCAAGCACTCGGCCAACGAGCCTTTCATCGCTGCCGCCGGGAGCACCCAGTGATGAGATTCCACTAGGGAGGGGGTGGGGAGGCGCCCAAGATGCCGCACTATGACCTATAAAACGCTGCAGCAGTCTAGCGAAGACTTTGCCGTGTCAGAATGAGGTCATATAGCGACTCCACGTCATCTGTGCACAAACAACACTTGATACCAGGGGCTGCAGATGGTATGTTAGCATGCTCATGAAATATAACACGGCGCGGACTTGAGTTTGCACAGACGACCAGTAAGGTGAGGCTGTGTGTTCAAAACTGTCTGCGAGGCGAGTGGATATTTATTTCTGCTCCTCTGCAAATCTGACCATAAGTCCTCCCGTCTACTCGTCTCGCTTAGAGATGGGGAAGATGTGGAAGCACACACTTATGCGTCTTCACACACACACACACACACAGAGGATTCTGAAGTGGGCTCTGACAGTTAATCTTCAATTAAAACATAAAAGACCGAAATGTATATGTGTGCCAAATCCTTAAAGGGCCATCAGCACCACACTGCTAGATGCATGACTGACGGCCCACTTGCTTCCTTCCTTCCTACTCCCGGCTCCAGGCATGGCTGCCAGTAGTTGCCCTCTGCGTTTATGGGGTCAAGGAAGGTGTGTGCAGTTTCCTGCCAAAGCGAAACCACACTAGTGAAATCAGACACCGGTGCAACAGGTATCTCCCTGCCCTCAGGAGCCTGGCCAGCAGCGACTGGCCCGGGGAAATTAATTGCGGGCAGACAAAGGCTCCCATTCACGTCAGCCGTGTTTGGAGGCTTGGGGTGGGTGTGGGGCGTGTGTGTGAGTGCATGTGTGAGTGTGTGCGTGTGTGTAAGTGCGTGTGTGTGAGTGAGAAAGACAGAAAAAGAGAGAGAAAGAGCGAGTTGGGTGGGGATGAGCCTTTCACCAGACAGGCAGACACCCCCTCTGAAATGGCATGAGGGGGGTGAGCAGCAGCAGGATAGGAAGGTGAGCCCTGCTACAGGTTCCACACAAACAGGCACCAGCATTTTTCAAATGGGTAGAACCTCGACAGGAGTCAGAAAAAAAAAAGCAAAACAAAACGATGGCCACCGTCTCTCAGTCCAAGAATGCAATAAAGCCCACGAGTGTCCATTGTACTGCTAATGAGTGAAGTGGGGTGGAAGAGAAACAAATGAGAAAAGAGGAAAAGAAAGACAAGCAAAAAGAGAGGGATAGGGAGATAAAGGAGACAAAATAATGCAAATGCGGGTGGAGAGGACATGCAATCAGGACAGCAGACAAATATCAGTCATGGAAAAAACAGGTGGCGCAGCGTCTGTTGGTTCAAACGCACACGGCAAACGAGGAGCACTTAGTGTTGCACCATCATCACGTGTGACTCATCCTTCCTGGGTGGCTGCTTTACGCAACAAAGAGAAGCACAAGCTGGGCCCGTTCATTAAAATAACTATTTACCCACAAGGGCTTATCTTACCGCAGCATGTGCACGCACGCACGCACGCACGCACGCACGCACGCACGCACGCACGCACGCACGCACGCACGCACGCACGCACGCACGCACGCACGCTGGGCCCGTTCATTAAAATAACTATTTACCCACAAGGGCTCATCTTACCGCAGCACGTGCACGCACGCACGCACGCACACACACACGCACGCACGCACGCACGCACACACACACGCACGCACGCACGCACACACACACAATCATCAATTTACAGGAAGTTACAGGTTGCTTTGCTGGTAATTAACCTGCATGAAAAATCGGATAGGAATGAACAGGAATGTGACATTTGTGACGTAAAAGGTTATATTCTGTGTTGAAAGAAGAAATCAATGACCTGGCCCAATGGCAAACAGGGGAATGACACAGTGGGAAGATGAAGGGAAATAAAACATGGAGGATAAAGATTTCCATCATCACTCTGCCTGTTTGCCTCCGACATGGTTTTCCATTATCACTCCTATTTCCATTTCCATTGGAGGATAAAGACTTCCATTATCACTCTGCCTGTTTGCCTCCGACATGGTGACATCACACAACAATCGTGGAGATTGACATAAAACTCCAAAAACTCCAAAACCAATTTTGCCTAAATATAATTCTTCTTTATTAGTTTAACCAAATTTTACATAAAGCTTAAAGGTTTTCTAAACTCGTTTTAATGACCTCAGTCCTGGCTTCTCTAATGCCTAAAACAAGTTTTATGTGATTTGTTTAGAGCTTTTAGTTTAGTTGTTGCCCCTCAAAAGCATTAGGCAACATTTGAAGTGAAAATTTGTGAAAACCAAAGTTGTATGCTATGCTCCGATCCTTTCCAAACAACTACAGATTCAATTTATGAGCTATTCTTATGCAAGCTTTCTATAATGAAGCATATAAATACTTTCATTCTCAAAAAACATGTGATGAGGTAGTGAGTTTATAGGCAGCACTAAAAGTACCGGAGGCAGAACTAAGAGGTGTGTATATAACTGTGTGTCAGGCCAGTAGAAGTACATGCCATTAATTGTGTTTTTATCAAGCGCTTCAACTGGTTAATTATGTTTGGAAGTGCAATGTCTTTTACATACATTGTAATTTGCTTGATCTATATCTGATCTTACTGGTGTAGTAGACAGAAAACATTCACTTGAATGCGTTAACAGCCATGTGCACGAGGACACACGCTGTCATCTGTCAGCAATTTTTTGCACCATTTCTCAGCTCGCAGGCACCAGATGCGCGAGTTCGAACACTGCTGGTCCTGCATTTTGTCCTCCTAGCAGGAAGTATTTTGGGCTGCACATGACTTGATATTCAAACAGCTCAGCTCTGACAGGACATTCCTTTCCAGCGCTAGCTGATTTTGAACGCTAGTGTTCCTCTGCTTGCTCTCTCTGTGCCCCGCAGGGCTGTGCTTAGAGTGCTGTGCTTGACGTCTGTGTGCGGTTTTCGCAGGACCGAAGTGAGAGCCAGCAAAGAGGGAGGGAGGGAGGGAGTGTGGAAGGCCCAGGCCGGGCGTCGTGGCGGCTGCCGGCAGCCGATACTGGGGGTGCTTCTCCCGTTTCCCCTGCAGCCGACTCGGATCGTTTTCAAGGCCCAGGTGGGTGTGGGGAAGAGGGGAGGCGACTGGGTAAAGGTCCTGCCGCGCCAGACCAGACTGTTGGGGGGGGTGGGGGTGGGGGGGATATTTTACCCTGCTGGCAGATGGGAATGTAACAGGTCACAGCACACCGACTGCCTGGCGCACACAAACCCTGCACGTGAGATCTTTACAGGGTCTACCCACAGTTCAACAGAGTGTGGGGGCAAATATTCCTGTTTAGGACCCAAAGCAAAGCAGCAAGAGGAAAACATAATGCTAATGTTAGAGGATGCAAACAAGGGCATAAAGGAGATACCTTGTGATAGTAGTTACTAAGGAGGCATTTCAGACAGCAAGTACGCATGCATGCACGCACACAAACACGCACGCAGGCACACACGCACACACACACACTTATCCTTAACTACTCATGAAATATGCACAGTGAAGGCCTGAGTGCTGATGAAAGGAGCTGGTGCTGGGGCTCTCGCTGGTTACCGCTAGGCAGATGTTATGCAGGTAAATGCATGGGGATGAGGTTACAGAAGAGCAGCTTGTCTGTCACACCGACCCCTTCTGCCTAGGGTTCACGCTGCACGCACACACACACGCTTGCACACACACACTGCAGGCCTAGTCACAGAAAAAAAAAAAGAAAACCCACGCCCAAAGCTGAACTCTCAGGGGGGAACGCGCTAAGCCAAAAGCAGTGTGGTGAAGCGGTGCGGTTCACTGGAGTTCTGAAATGTCATCCTTTGTGAGTGCCCGTCATGGGGCCGTCAAAATGCTCTGGCTGGGCAACAAGGCTGTTGTTTTGCTGGCTTACTTGTATTTTTTTGGAAACAAATAAACAAGCTGTTTTGTTTTGTTAAAAAAGAAGAACAGAGGCTTGCTCTCTTCACCAGTTAAACTCCTTTTCCCTCCTCTAGCGGAAAGATTTGCTCCTCCCCTTCCACATCTAACTTCCCTCCCTGATCTTAAATCACTCCGTTTACAACCACAGCCTGCCCGTGTGGCTACCATGCTTTCCCCGTGTCCGGAGGTGGGTGGTGGGGTAGAGGGCTGTGAGTCTCCTTCTGCTTCAGTGCCTACTGGGCTCTACCTTTCTTCTTATATAACCCCCCTGACTTTCCTTTGGAGCGGGGCTTTGACTTTGTTGAAGCTAGAAGAGGCTTCAGGCTGTGTGTGTGTACTGTGCTCTTGAGGGGCCCGGACAGGGGCGGGGGGGTGTGTGTGGGAAGAGAGAGAGAGTGTGAGAGTGTGTGTAAGACGATGTGTGTGTGTGTGTGTGAGAGAGAGAGAGAGAGAGAGAGAGAGAGAGAGAGAGAGAGAGAGAGAGAGAGAGAGAGAGAGAGAGAGAGAGAGAGAGAGAGAGAGAGAGAGAGAGAGAGAGAGAGAGAGAGAGAGAGAGAGAGTGTGTGTGTGTTCATGTTTTACAGGGTCTGGGCTGAGTTAAGCTGGGCCTGTGGCCATCTCCTGCTCCTGGGCTGGTTGTGCCGCCGTGGCTCCGGCATGCGCGCAGGTCTCTTTAAGCCAGCTATTTAAACTCACATCTGGCATCCACTCGGCCTTGGCAAACTCCAGTACCGGCGTTTGGAACAACCCAGCCTTTGTCTGTCTGCCTCTCTCTCTCGCTCCCTCTTACCGTCTGCGTCTCCTGTTCTGTATCTTTTTCTCCCCTCTCTCTCTGTTCTTTCCTCTAAACCTCACTCATTGCCATGCAACCTCACTGACTAAGTGCCTCTCTCTCTCTCTCTCTCTCTCATGTCGTCAGAACCTGCTTCTCCATATCTCATTTACAAGTTTGATAAAATAACGCTGTTCAACAATTCCTGGACAATAAAAAACTACACTGGCAATCGCTGCACATCACCCATTCCAACTATGTTTGGATCTGAAGCCATGCATTGTCACAGAACATTGTACATTCCGCCATAATTATTTTTCTGAAAGGCCGCAGATATAAGAAAAGGATTTTTTTTTTTGCAAGCCTCAGAGTTGTAGAATGTGCTGGATGCTTGTGTGTATTAGTGGTGTGTTCAAAATATCGATATGGCAATACATCGTTGCGGGCCTCTTCATGATACACGTATCGTTACGGAGGGGTCAGTATCGATATTTCACATTTATTCATCATTCATTCATCATTCAGCATTCATATTTATTTATTGTCACTCCTTTTTACATTTCTTTGTCCTACATTTACATTTACAGCTGAGAGAAGTGTTTTAAAACCAGATCATGTTAGAATAGATCAACTGTTGTTCCTAAACAATAACCTACTAATGGTTCCATAAGAAATAGGTTACAATTTTACTGATTCATTGTCATTTGGTTTTGTAAAAGGCAGCTTTATTTTTTACCACTGCTAATGCCAGGTTAAAAGGCAGCTATTTTTGCACTACAGGCTTGTGAAGAAGGCCATGTTTAAGTTATTTAGTTCTATATTACTATGTTTTTTATATTTCAGTTTTTATATTTAAGTTATTTAGTTTTATCATATTTATTTTTTGATATTTTTCTTATATTTTACCTGTATAATTTTCTTACTACTGGCAAGTTCAGTGTGGTGGTGGTAAGTTCAGATGTTAAGTAATTGCACTACAGGCTGATAGGCCTGCTTAAGGCCATGCTTAAGTCTTTGAATTTAGAAAATGTATTTTTAAATGCCACTGTTTATGAGTTCAAAGGCAGCATTACATTGTAACTGCGCTGCAGTCTGGCATTTTTGCTATCCAGCATAATAAAAATATCATTTGGGTATACATATGACTGGTTTCTTAAAAAATGTATGTAAAGTAATGTAAAATATTGGGATATGTATTGCCTTGAAGGTCATGTATTAGGATACACATGTATCGCAATACGTATCGTATCGTGACCCCTGTATCGTGATACGCATTGTATCGTGAGGTTGTTGGCAATACCCAGCCCTAGTGTGTATATAATTCTGCTCTGTGTTCACCATTCAGCTAGGCCTTAAGGCCCGTTCACATCTAGAACGTTCACTGTAAAGATAATTATAACTATAACTTTGTAATAATCGTTTGAGCTTTAGTGAATATATCATATCATAACATATCAGTTATGACGACAATGACAGGTTGAACAATATCATTGGGATCACTTTCAGAGCGATTTTATGAGCTATAAAAACACTGTCAGCCAATCAGAATTCATAAGAATTCACAGGACATCATGTTCTATTAGATGTTTTAATCCCAAATAGGATGTTGCTGTTAAAATGTCGTTCTTCAGTGTAGACGCCCATATCATTGTAGTTATAGTTGTCGTTATCGTTATGGTTCTTGGTGTGAACGGTCCTGTAGAAGGATGCAAAAAAAAAAAAAAAAAAAAACACACGCACACACACAGCCATAAAAACACTGAACCTTGCCTTATATAAAGACCCTGCCACTCAATCGATTAGGAATTCTGTGCATATACTAACAAGAGCTAAGAATACCCACCATAGAATATACCTGGGTCATACTCTTCTTCTTCATACATCTTCTTTGAGATAACTGATCCAGTCATTGGTCTTTTTTATTCGTTCCCTGTCTTTCTGATATTAGGACTGTGCTTACAGCTTGTGGCTGACAAGTGTGTGGTCATGAACAAACAGCCTGACATCATACTCCTGTGGAACAACACGCAGAATAAACATCCCACTCCTGTTTGCCCAGCCACCCCCAAAACACTGGATTATCTGGTTAGACCCCCACCTCGGACTTACACTGATCTGCTTCTCCGAGAGATTTAGGATTAGCTGAGACACTGAACCCTTTATCTCAAAGGGTACACACACGCACACACAAAAATATGTTGACACAACAGCCATCATTGAGTCTAACAGTGCCGCAGTGGCTGACAGGAACACCATGTAAACAGTTGATGGTTGAATGGCATCAGGATTAGCAAGAAAAATTCCAGGTGTTACTCATACAAAACCTACTGGGCAAACTGGTGCTGTGTTGAACACAGGAGAGGCTCATCTGATGAGCAAGAGGTGTGACATTACGTACCGCAGGACGCCCACACGTTCACCATGACTTCATCTCAACAATCAACCCACCTGACACATACCTACTCCATCCCACAGACAGAGACTGTAAGCGGGGGACCGATGTTAACGAAAACATCAGTGTAAAAAGAATATTGGCATGTTAAAACATCATACCGAGTTGGTATGTTTGCTGAGGATCAAAGCCTTACTAGCCTGTTGCATTTCGAACTTCACTATTTTCACCATTTTGGTCAAGAAGACTAACAAGGCTAGTACTAAGAGCATAAAAAAGCTTGAACAGAACACCATTATTAAACCATCAAAAAAGCTCTATACTTCATTGCTAGTATAACAAAGGCCCTGGCATTCAAAATGAGGTGCTAAGAACTTTGTAAGTGTTCTTGCTGGTAGTACCTTGCCATAGCTTGGAATCCTCTAGCTAATTAACAAGCTAAATACAGCGAACTAGTGAAAATGCTACTTAATGTCAAAGACTGAAGGAAAACGTCTGTAAAATATTTCCTTTCTCTGACATTGGAATTATTTACGGCAGCGGTTTTACATGAAATCAGATTTTTGGTAAATATAGAACAACAAACTATATGTTTCTGATAGTCTTGAACTCACAATAACAATTTTGTAACTAATTTATAGCCGCTTTGGAGCAGCATACAGGTGCACCATCTTTAACCGTTTGTGTGTGCGTGCGTGAGAGACTGAGGAGCCTCTCAGGGCGTGCAGAGCAATGCTGTAGGTTCATGTTATTTTTCTCCAGAGCAAACCGAGCCTTAATTACTTTGTCCTGATATTTTAATTAACAGAAGTCATTAAAACTGCCTGAAACATACTTTTTACGTATGGCAGAAATATACTTTTTCACGTTCCATACTTAGACTATGGTGGGGCAAATTAGACTATGGTGGGCCGTCACAGTCGTGTCAATGTATGGGAAACACTGGTACTCTCTTCTTCAATAGCTACAGCAGACAAATGAGATGGAGAAGCATGACAAATCTGGCAATGAATGGAGGATGATAACAGAGAGAGATCATGAGTGTAGATTAAGGCTTTAGTTCTCAATACAGCATAAACACAGCGTCTGATGAGGACCTTTAATAATGAAGTCTGCCGAGTCTTTGTAGGCCTCAGTCCTAGTTTTGTTTTAGGGCCAGACCAAGCAGCCATGGCTGGCACTGTTCCCTCATATTTTCACTCCATGGAAAAAAACACACTCACACTCGCATTCTCTTTCTCCCTCTCTCTCTCTCCAACACATACAATCTCTCTCTCTCTCTCACACACACAAAAGCTCAGGCACACACACACACTCACTCACACAAACGTGAATGGAATTTCACTGTCAGACTTTCCATGGATACACAGAGTACGGCCGGCTGGATTTTTGCAGGAAAATCAATAAGCCCCCCACCCCTTTAAATGGGCACAGAGTAAACTCCAAGCAAAGCATGTTGAAACAGCTAGGCTAGGAGGTTAGGGCGCCTTTGACAGTAAAGCGAACGGTTTGGCTGAGGAACTCTACAGTGTGGGGGGAGGAGAAACAACAAAAACAGAGACGAGTCCAAACGAGAGAGAGTGTAGCTTTCTAACTCTTTTGTTTTTGACACTCCGGCCCACACTCCTCCTTCCACTCCTCTCATATTGATTCACCCTTCCCTTCTTCCTGGACCCGGATCACAAGACCAGTGAGGAGCAGGCCAGGCAGTTCTCAGATTCTCTCACACACATACACACCCTCTTTCCCCTTCCACTTTATTTTCGCTCACTCCAATTACTTCAAAAAAGACAGGGAGTAAGAGACATGGAGACAGATAGAGAAATAGAAAGAAATAGACAGAGAGAAACAAAGGAAGAGCGATGGGAAGACAGAGCAAGAAAGAGAAGTGGGCCGTGCTTTCCCAGCACCACAAAGCTGCCACTGTGCCATCCCAGTTTAAAGATGGCTGTGCTCTCACAGAAACAGACCAACAGAGAGAGCGTGACAGAGAGAGAGAGCAAAAGGGGAAGAAAGCTTAGAGCTAGGCTATGACCCCACTTCAACCAAACCACACACTGAGCGCAGACAGCCGCAGAGCCGCAGAGCCCCACACACACACACACACACACACACACACACCACAGCTTGTGCTAGCGCGGCGGCACAATTAGCTCCGATCAAAGAGACAGCACACTTCAAATGAAAGCCGTTTCAGCTGTGCTCCATGCCCACGAGAGTCTGCCGCCTGCCGGCCTCGGACGAGCTGCGCTCCTGCCACCTCCTCATTAGGGAGCTCCTGCCACCTCCTCCCTGGGGAGCACAGCACGTGCCAGAGCCACGGGTGACCTTCTCACACACACAGCAGCACACCTAGACAACCATCCTGCCTCCAGCTCAATAGAAATACCCAGTAAAGTGCAGACCACACACACACATCCAAACACACACACACACACATGCACACGCAAACTAAAAGTCACCATGAGATGTGATGGGAGGCACTGCACCCTGTAACTCACCCCCCATACACACGACCCTGCTGCCTCGGAATGCCGCTGCATTCCACAGGCAGACCGGTCACACTCTCCAGGAGCACATGGGAGGACCACGGAAGGGGCCGAGAGACCCGTTGGGGGTGGGGTGTGTGTGTGTGTCTGTGTGTGTGTGTGTGTGTGTGTGTGTGTGGGGGGGGGGGGGGGCGACTGGTGTATTTGCAGGCTGGTTGTCTGATCGCCAGGCTGTCTCTAGTCTCGCCAGGAGATGGGGGGAGAGAGGGAGGGAGAGAGAGAGAGAGAACCAAGAAGGCTGGGAGACGGTAAGGGAGAAAACCAGAGGAACGATCCCTTTAAAAGGCTCTCATGACCGGACAGGAAGGATGTTAGGAGTGTACACACATTCTCACCACCCTCTTCCACTGTGTGCAGAAGCACACACACACACACACACTTTCCTTGCGGGTGCAACTCAGCATGTCCGGCTACTTTACTAGGACCCCACATTAAAGGCAAGCCATTTGAAAGAGAGGTGCCAGTGGCACTACAGTACCATCTTATTATTCCATTTAAGTAACAGATTAAAAGTTGACTCAAGTGGGTCAGGTCTGCAGGACTCACTGGAAATTCTGAAGACAACGAATGCGCACACTATGCCTGCTATGTACACTATGCCTGGCAACTGACGGAGAAAACACTAAACTAACGGACAAGAAAACACTAGAAAAGAAAAATTAGCTACCAACTGTGGGACACACTGCTAAGTCTTTACAATTACACTCAATTAATTTACTAACTAGAACACCCAGACTAGATTTTTTTTCAGGTGTTCCGATTTACTACAACCGTCATTTTAAAGCCTGCTGCACTAGCCTACACATGGCCTTGGGTCTATGAAGAACAGTGTTGACTGTCCAATGTGATACTTAAGATGTGGTCTGTCCAAAGCTCCTCAGAAGAGCCAGGCTTTGAAAATCAGTGGCAGGGCAAACAATTTTCATTTTCGTGAAATTATTATTCGTTTTATCATGAGGATAATTAACAAAAAACAACATAGCAATTGGGCCCATCAGAGCTACGCTGTCGGCCAGCCCACTCTGAGAATGCCAACTTGTCCACCACCCACTCCAGCATATACATTCCTGCTCCGTCCTCTCGCAGTGGTGTCATTTATTAGTCTGTGTGAAGGCCAGAACATCCCTGCAGAGAGAGGGTGAGGGAGGGATGGAGGGAGAGAGAGGGAGGCAGGGACAGAGGGATGGAGGGAGAGGGAGGGAGGGAGGGAGAGAGGGGCAGCGAGAGAGGGGGGAGCGAAAGAGGCCACTTCTGACTTGGGATTTGTCAAAGAGACAACATGTGCTTTGAAACAGATTTAGATGCCTACGTGCCCTTTATTTCTGCAATTGTAGAGGAACCATCAATTAGCAGTATGCACTCATTCATCACTAATTCAATAACTGGCAAAGTGGCAAAAAAAAGAGGCCGCTTTCACCCATTGCCATTTATTTTACACAAGCACAGAGCTAACCCAGCTAACTGCCCCTCCGCTGTTCTCTGCATGTATCCAATGTACATATCTCTTAGTTGCTGTTCATCACTTTTTACTTTATCTGTTTTCTCACAGAGATTTCGTGTGCCACCACCCTCACTATAAGGCTGTTGCGGATCATAAGAATAACAAAATATCTCAGGATTCATCCAAATCCACCATGCAAAAATGGAGGCAAAGTTTTAGCAAAAGCTCTAGAATATCTCATCTTCTGGTGGTACAACCGGTGCTGTGTGGACTCTCAAAGTTTACTTGCACGCTCTTTTAAAAGGCACCACCAGATAAACTTTCACTTCTGCAAGAAATAAACACACTATGATGGATGATGAATCATGTACCACAGTGCAGGAAAGGTTCCTCATGGCTCAGTCAGTTCTACTTTCTATAGGCAAAAAAACACAAAGTGCAAGCATGGGCAGTGACAAGACAACTTCCAAACAGGTGTGCAGACTAGCATGCATGAAAGGGAGTGTTTTCCACGCTAAAAGACACACAAGGCCTCATGAACACCCCCACTCTCTCTCTCTCTCTCTCTCTCTTTCTCTCGAAAACCTAGACGTCAGATCAAAGTGAACCCATAATGGAGTATGAAGGCATTTCACAGCACATTCCTTCCTCGCACTGCAAACCATCATTTCACCTTAAGTGCTGAAGAGAGGATCATAGTAACAACACTACACTCTCCCATAAAGAAGCTGTGCACAGTCAAAGCTGTTCAAAACAGGCTGGACAGGAAACCCCTCCAATGCATCCAGATTGGACATAACAGCTAAATATACATGGGGAGGAAACACACTCACAGGAAACATAAACAGACGTTGTTGGGCCCATAGAAAAGTGAAGTTAGCGCTATTCTCATGTGCTATTCTCATCAGGTTTCATTTAGAGCCTTTTTCCTCTAGTAAAGCAAAAGGGAACACTCACCCCATCCTGATGCTGAGATAGGCTCTTGAAATAAACACAGACAATGACACCATCACGTCTACTTTGGCATGTGAAACTGAGAGCCAAAGGGTGTATGAAAGATAGTGCAGCTTTAAGTAAGGGATAATGGACGACACAGCGTTCATAAAGCAGAAAGTTAATGCACGTTTGAGGTGGTAATACGGTCACGACACAAAGCAAAGTGCATTAACTTTCTGTTATACGAACACCGTGAAGTCCATCCATTATCCTGTTTATACCTCGGTTTCCACACTTGTCTGATGTTAATTTCAGGTAATAATTTCCACATTTTAATCACCTAAACAAACATATTTGTAGAACTACTTCTTACTGTTCTTACATGCAGTAGTTTGCAGTTGTTTCTCATTGCCACCATAATGAAAGTCCAAACAAGTCCATTGTACTACCTCTCCTCCTATTCTTCCTGCTGGTTCGTGTTCGTCAATCGACTTGTGCGGACTTTCATCATAGCGGCGACGAGAAACTACAGCAAGGTACTGCCTGTCAAAACAGTTTTTTTAATAAATGTTGTGTACACTTACAAAGTTCTCAGTGCCTCGTTTTTAATGTCAGGGCCTTTGTTGTACTACCGATGGAGTGTGGAGTTTCTTAGAGTTGTTTTAATGGTTTAAAAACAGAGTAGTTGTCATGCTTCGTCTAAGGGCACCTACCACTTCCATTGTTAGCCTTCTGGGACAAACTATAAAAAATAGTTTAACTCTGAATGCAACAGGCTAAATCAATTTTGCTCCTCAGTACACATACCAACTCGGTATGATGTTTTAACATGCCAATTTTCATTTTACACTGAAGTTCTCCTTTAATGCAATCATAAAATATGTAAACTGTTCATAACTATTTATACATGCTAATGCCTGTACTCCTAAGGCCTTATAATGCTATGCCATAAGCCCCATTCCAACTTCAAGTGACACAGTGCATTCTTAGTTATAAAGCTTCACCTGCCTACGAGTGCAGTCATAAGTATGCATACACAGTTATGAATACTAATTTCAACCATTTTTAAGCTTTTTTTTAAGCTTCAACCATTTTAGGCATTATAACCCCTTTATGAATGTGTCTTATGAATGCAAGCTTCATAGAAAGTGTGTGTGAGCAAGAGGTGACATAACAGCTTATATGGCTCCAGTGGTGGAGAAAATCTGCTTAGCATACATCGATCCACTTTATACACCAAGTTGAGAAGGCTGAGTGGTGACTAAACAGAACAGTTTTCAGGTGGGAGACACTGTGGATAGACAATGTAGCATTTCAGCAGCCTTCTGCAATTATATTTCTCATCAATCAGTCAGGCAGACGTCTTACGCCTCTGCCATTTGTAAGGGAGAATATGGCCTCACATATTTTGTTTTCTCTGTGCTATTCTTGAAGGTTTAACCGCTAGTAGACAAGCTGAAAAAACAGAAATGAAGAGTGGGAGGGCTTTGTGGTGGGTGTGTTCTTCAAATGGCAAAGCATCTGAATGGTTGAGCAAAGCAAAACAATGCATAATTTCAAATTTTCCCCGTAGTAACATTAGCTGAAATAAAACAAATTACAACAGTAAATGAAGCCTTTACCATGAATTTTTCATTAGCTGAGTGCACAGTGTACACACAACCCAACTTTATGGACACCATCCTATTTTATGAATTTTGAAGTTTCATTATATTGTTAATCTGTTGTCTTTGTTCTGTGTCGTAAAAATACTAAAAAGTGCTGTGCAAATCAGTACTAATTACTGTGAATAACACATCTTGCACTTTACATTCATTCCATTCCTTCTTTTTCTGACATTATTGAAAGGATTTAGTGAGAGTTAGCGCTAGGGCTGCAGCTATCGATTATTTTTGTAATCGAAGAACCTATAATGTTTTTTAGCGATTAATCGAGTAATCTAACAAAAAAATATATCTTTGCAACATGATAAAAAGGACAAGTCTGAAAGTTAACAACCAATTGGCTTTTATTCTAAAAGTGACGTCACCGATGCGCCGACCATTCACACTCGACACACTCTACTGTTCATGGACACACACAACAATCTTCTCCTCGTCAAAGGTGTTAAATGCCACAGTTTAACAGTTCGGAAAACCTTGCATGTCAGAGGAGTGAAACATGACTGAATTACAGGTTTACATCTTGATTTGGGAATTAAACTGGATAAATCCCAAAAGGTTCGAGTCAGTGTGTATATTCACTGTGTTTTCAGCTGTGCAGATGTTATGAGTGATGATAGGACGATGGGATAAGGCAAAATAAGTTAGCTTAATAAACAAACTGCAGGCTTGAACCTATGTTGGTTTGTGGATAAAACTGAACAAAATCCTAAACGTTTTTGGTCAATGTTTGTATTTCTTGTGAGTTTCCAGCAATATTAGGCTATTTGTGGAGAAGACATGTTTAAATTAGGTAGGAAATGGCACAGTTCGGAAAACCTTGCATGTCAGGAGTGAAACATGACTGAAGTGCAGGTTTACATCTTGATTTGGGAATTAAACTGGATAAATCCTAAAAGGTTCGGGTACATTTACTGTGTTTTTAGCTGTGTAAGATGTTATGAGTGGTGATAGGATGATGGGATAAGGCAAAATAAGTTAGTTTAACAAACTGCAGCTATGGCTTGTAAATAAAACTGAACAAAATCCTAAATGTTTTTGGTCAGTGCTTGTATTTCTTGTGAGTTTCCAGCAATATTAGCCTATGTGTAGCAATGGAAAAGACGTGTAGGCTGGTAGTTACTAGGCTAAAGTTAGCTGAAACAAGACATTGGCCATTGTTTTAAACGGCCTGATTCGCGCGGTCCGTGTGAAACACAAGCGAATTGAACATAGTAATTAAATACAGCAAGTTAATGGCCCAGGTGTCTTCTTCATTTTAAGTCATGGATCATTATTATGCAAGGTGTAGAACCAGAGATATTGAAGCCTGAAGTTCAGCAGCCAAAATATAGGCGGAAATTACCCATTTTGCCCTCTGCATTAAGGGGTTAAACAACGCATAAATCGATCATTTTTCTTAATCGAATTAATCGATTAATTGTTTCAGCTCTAGTTAGCGCCAAGTAACTGGTGCAGAATGTCTGAGAACAAATTTTAAATCGTAGCTGTTTATCAAAGTGTCCACTTGCCCAAAAGACCATTACGCACAAACATAAAATAACTAACCGTGACTCAAAATCTGCCTCCCTTACGGTGCCTGGGCAAGCCACTTGTCCACCCCCATTACCAACATGAAGCCTTCACCTTACATCCCCAGGGAACTGTACCACAACCACTGACTGAAATCCAAGCCTCCCCACTTACAAGGTTCTCCGTCTTGCATCCCAAATCAGTTTGGCCATCTGCAGAGGAGGGCGGCCTCAGTACAGCCTTTGATCCAACCACAGACGCACCCCTCATAACCTCTTCCCCCACCACCCTGAACTATGACCACAGTAAATATTGAAGTAGCACGCTTTATCTTTTCCCTGAAGATACCCAGGGGAAAGAGCTAACGGTGTAAGCAAAGTTCCATAAACACTCTGACATAAGCAAACTGCCCTTTAATGCGTGGTGCCCTTTAAAACTCCTGGGCTTCCTGGGGGTTGATTTGGCCAACCAGAAAATTAGTTCTGCGTTTATCTGACAAAAGCAACTTTGCTCTTGGCATTCACACAAGTAGTGGTCCACCCATCGTGATAAGATCTGATGATGACAAACAGTTAATGCTCGCACACCCCACACACACACTCACAGAATCTCCTCCATCCGAAGCAGAGCCCCATCATTCCCGGTGTGACCGGGGTCAACTCTGAGCGCTTACCTGGGGCAGAGCGGAGTTAAGCTGCCTCTGAAGTGAGTCCCTCTCATGGCTGACTTCGTGGAGCTTGCTCTGGGTCAGGCCCAGGTTCTCCTGGGTCTCCCTCAGGGTCTCCAGAAGCCGGTCCCGCTCCTCCAGCATAGACACCATCAGCGACTCGAAGTGGCCCTCGGAGTCCGACTGCAACGGGGACCCTGATCCCCTCCCATTGCCATTCCCCGACCCCACCTCAGCCTCACTGATAGTGGGCATCACCTCGCACATCATCTGCAGGAACATGAACAATGCCGCTTTTATTGTAACTGTAACCATTCAATTAGGGATGGGAATTTGCTCTAGCCACATGCTGGTAAAATATTAAGAAGTGGCTGGTAGATGTTGGACACAAAAATATCAAATCACTATTGGGTGGCTTGTGAATTTTACCATATATTTGTCAGTGGCTGGAAAATGTTGCAGGTTTTGCAAAGTTAATTTAATTAGGGTGTTCGATTATTTTTTTAATATTGAGATTACAATTATTGCTCTCAACAATGTAAACAAAAATAACAATCAGACACAAACCGATTTATGTCACATTCATTCCAATTTGCAGTGTTTGGACAACATGGTTTTTCTTTTGGGTTGTTCACTGAATAACACGTAGCCTACACACACCATATGAAGTGAAATTCATGGAGAAATGATGAAAAAGGTCAAAGTCCAAGGATATTCTCAGTCAAGGGACAAATAAATGCAACACGCTTTCAAAGCTAAACAAAACTGATCAAAGTTATCTGGACTTTCCTTTTTATTCCATAATTGAGCAGTTGGACATTGATTCTGTAACCAACAACCATTTACATTAGTGTGAGCTGTTTTCTACTCTCCCTTTTTCCCCCACATTGAAGCATCCCTACCCCCAAGTGTTGACAACACAAACACATGGCACAGCCACTGAATGTGTGAAGGGAAGAAAGGGCCCTTACGCAACCATATTGTATAAGCAACCATACCAATATTAACTACTTTTCCATTTAAGAATGGATGAAGAGGCAGCTTTCTTTAAAGTGAGATAACTACGTTCATTACGGTCTGGGACTACTAACAAACCTACGGATTGAGTTTCCTCAACACCCGATACATCCAAGCCTTCAAATATCATCTGCTATTATTGGTAAACTTATTCTATACCTGTTACTATTTATGCACACTACCTATGAGGCAACTTAACCAAACTCATAATTCTGTAAAATAATTACAGAAAACAAAAGTTTTCAATCAGTTGTGAGATCATCGGCTCAACCACACACTAGTAGGCTAGCTGCTCAAAAGACACACCTTGCTAGGATCAAATAATAAAGCTTGGATAGGTTGGCCATGTTCTGAACCTAAACAGTACATTCCAAAGAGCTTGGCTGCTGTCTCTACACACGTCAAAGACCAGCAACAACCAGAGCGAAGGCACATAACACTTTTAGACTGGCTTTGCGGGGAAATGTAAGGTGACTCTAGAGAATAATCCCAGTGACCCATAAACTGAAGGGGGCCGTCAATGTCTCTGGACCATCTGGATCTTATCCAGACATTCAGAAATCATGTGAGAAGACTTGGAGCTTGTAACAAATCTGCGTCAATGCGTCCAAAGTTGGATGAGTGGACTAAAGAGTAAAGGGGAAAAATCCCAAAGGCACTAGTGATCAAAAGCCATTGTTTTCACTTCAGTGCTCGTTTGCAACCCAGCTGCAGCATCCATTCAACGTGTCCTGGAGAGACTACACCGGCCGTTAGCAATGCTTACCCCCCCCCCCATCACTAACAACCCCCCCCCACACATTTCAACCTGTCAAATCCTGGGACACTAGCAGTTAGAAATCACAAGCCTCGAGAAGGGAGGAAAGGGTTACCCCAATTTCACTAGGCAAATGGACTGCGCTGCTGTGCTCATAACGAGGTCAAGCTACGAAAGCACCACAATGAAGATAACCGAAGGGGGAGGGGCTTTACTTTCAGCCGCACGAGACAGATTGACAGATGGCAGTAGAAGGATGCTTCTCTATTCCCCTGCCTGCAATCCAACCGCTGCTATCATACCCTACTGCTACCTGTCTTTACTGTAGCCCTGACATCTTAACGGTCGGGGCAACAATGATTTCATCACTTTGTCTTTGTACGACTAAGTTAAAAATCCAGTAGATCGAAGTAATTCATGGTCTTAAAATTGTAGCATAGAAGGCCTGACCGGAGTAAACAACTATCATATTTTGTCATTCATATCTTCAAGACAAACACACTTTCCTGATAAAAGCCAGACACATAGTCGAAGGCTACAAAATACCTGCACATTATCAAAGTACAAAATCGTTCTGCCTCAGGGAAAATATGCGCTGATGATAATATTCCAAACATAAACTGTCTTTTTAAAGGTACATTTAGACCATATTCTCAGGTACATCAAATTATCGTCGCTGATCTGTACTATTTACACTATAAAAAAAATTCAGGAGGACACTTCAGCCAATTACTTTAAAATGTATGATTTTTAATTAATTTCTCAAAATAGAAATATAGCTGCTACAGACGAAATGAATAGCAAGTAATATGTAAACTGGCTGGGATTCACATCGCGCAATGAATCGACTGCTAGCAAGATGGCTAGCAAACAAGATTGGTGTTGAGGGTAGCCATGTAACCCAGTTAAAAGAAGTATAGCTACTACTTTTAAGTTGCTCTCATCACTTCAGTAGAAAAAAAACAATATCTAGGAGGAAAGTCAGACGAAAGGATATTATATATAGGATTACATCTGATAAAATCTTTTAAAATTAATTCCAATTGTGGGAAGAGGTATAAACAGATTAAAATGACGGCCATAATCGAAGTGGAATGAGTTGTCCAAACGCCAACTCTGTCACTATCTTGTATTGTGTTCAAAATAAAAGTGTGTAACATAGAGTTAGCAGCTATGTCGTAAAAGCATATGTCACAGACTGGTATTGGTCCACAGCAACTATGCTATCTAATATCAACACGTAGATTTACCTTCACACTGTTTAGATATCCGTCAAGTCCACTTTTCTTTTGTTTTCAGGAACAATTCTTTATCTGAAATGTAATCTGAGACCAGTTATCCTATTGTTGTTTTGTCCTCGGTTATAACGGTGAAGTTGCGATAATCCTCAAAGCCATCAAAGATCATAAAATCCACCAACTCCGAAAAAAGAAAGGGGTCTGTGAAATGTTCGCCACACGAAGGAAAAAATCCAGAGGCCTCACAAACCAGACCAACATTGGACAATTATCGGACTCAACTGCTAGCTTGCTATCTGGGTACTTGGATATGTTGCATGGTTTTGTTGTGCTGGCAATTGTATGCAACATTGATTAACTTCTAATACTACTCACTATTGAAATCATAATGCCACATTAATTTCACGAGATCTGACGAAAATTAAAGCTTCGTAACCATGTATTACAACTTACAGGCTAGTAAACAGGCTCACTTGCCAAGCCAGCTAGCAACCAAGCTAAACAAGGCTAACCAGCTAACATTAGCCAACTCATTTGATGGCGAGGGAATACTCTATAATATCCCGGTGCTAAAATAATTAAGGCCCTTAAAGTGCGTCCAGTGCACCAAAAAATGAGTTAATAAGTACTTAAGGCAACGTTGTGAAGAAGTAAACATCCAAAGGTATTTCTTCTAGATCACTTCTTTGCTGTTGAGCCGCGTCACCAAGTACAGCGGAGCAAAAGAAAAATGCTGCTAGATCCAGGAGAAACCTTGGAGCTCGCGGAGACCAAGAAAACTTATAATTCGTTTCCTAAATCCAAGATCCACCGTCAAAACTGTAGCTATCCGCAAATAGGCTGGGTTTGCACACTTTAAAATAATAAATTCCAGCATAGGACAGCCTCAGAATCTCGGTTTTCCCGAAACCCTGGTCGTTGATAGCCGTCCCTCTCCCGGTCGGTGGAGAAGTGACAGTGGTAGTGTTATCTGCCGTTTCCTGCTATCCTGAAAAGTTGATGCGTGCCGGTGACGTTAGTACGTGGCTCGCTTCGCGTCGTGGCCGCATTACCAAACGTGCATTAACTTTCTAATATACGAACGTGTCGTCCAGTATCCTTTGCACAGAACACTCTGATACTTTTATCCCACCTCGACGTGTCCATGACTGGGCTCATTAACGACTTTAATTTCAAAGTGTATGAAGTTATCATTACACCTAGCCTACTACATTACCACAGTATCAGTACCAGTATGAACTCTCCCATGTATGTTTACTACAAGGAACACCTTTTAAGATGACCACATGACACAGAGAGAGAGAGAGAGAGAGAGAGAGAGATTGCTATTATTGTTATTATTATTGTTATTATTATTATTATTATTATTATTATTATTATTATTATTATTATTATTATTATTATTATTATTATTATTATTATTATTATTATTCATTATTATTATCTTCTCTTCAGCACAACCCCTGTTCATCCATGTTGCTTTTGAAAATCTTTAATTTTCTGGACTGCGCAAATGAAATTTCATGCTATTGCAACCACTTCAACAATGATGTCCTGGCAACCAACACTGCAACTAACATGATTTCAATAGTAACTACCATAGCAACCACCATGACTACCCTAGCAATGGCACAACAACCACCACATTTTTTTTGTGTGTCTGTAATGGTAAAGCACACTGTATGAAGAGTATTTAAGTGGACATTGTAGACAAGCATGAAAATGATTGGCAAAAACTGTAACATAAAAGCTACTTGTCTAGTAACTGTGAAGGCTTAAATGATTAACTGATTGACTGACTGATCTTAACAACTCTCCTCTTTATTGTATTTTTTTTCTATTGTCATTTTGTAAGGGCAGTTTTTTTATACATTTACTTTGCATGCATTGTGGAATTCCTGGGAGTTACAAATGTAGTTATTATTATTATTATTATTATTATTATATTTAATTGTATAGCCTACAGTTTAATGGTGTTTATATCCCCATTTTATGCTTTCCCTTCCTCCTTGTACATTTGTATTGCCCGCTTGAAGCAGGACAAAATTAGAAGCGTCTGACACAGACCCACTTGCTGTTCTTTGATCCTCTCTGGTTTCGTCTGACTCTCACTGTCTGGTCTAGTCTCTTCACCCCAAGGAAGTCATGTGACCCATGACCCCAGCCTTCTGCCCACTCTCTTTTGTCCCCATTTCAGCAACTAAAATTAGATCACTTTTACTATGGTCTGTACCTGGGAAATAACATGGAGACATGGAGACTGACTTTTTTTTTTGACAAATCAGACTTTAAAAATCAGTATAAACTTTCATCATGTTTTGACAAATTCGGAATGATTACAGTGAGGATATTATTCCTAATTAACAAACACATACATGTCCATGTAAGTGTTTGACCTCATGTTTGTGCATGCTATATCATGAGATGTGAGAATGACATCAGAGCCAAAGAAAGAGAAGTCTGAGTGAGTGAGTCATGAGTCACATGGGTCTTGTAAGTGACCTGTCAACAGTGAAAGAATCTATATTTGGGGGTTGTGTGTTGTTGTTCTCATATGTGTAGTGGCCCATATTTAAATTCTCTATTGTAAAATCCGCCCTTTTAGTGATGATGATTAATATGTTGTAGGCTTTGCACTACTTTACTTTAGTGTGTTATCCACTAAAGATGGATATTTTACACAAGACAACTGTTAACCAAAATTATTGATTATAGTGTTAATACAAAAATAAATAAGTAAGGGGGTTCCATGAAATTACCCTTTTCCACATAAATTTCTATGATCTCTTCTTTCTCCCTCTCCATTGTTGTGTGACAATCCACTCACTGCTTGTTTTTTATTTGCAAATAGATCTGAAATTGTTTGAGTCCACCTATAAAAACATAATAATAGTTTTCCAGTCTCTAAAACAGACATTTAATCACAGCAAAGAGTATGTAGGCCACACAGAATGAAATGCTGGGAATCTGTGGAATTTCACAAGGTCCGAGAGGTCAGACAGCCCCACTGTGAACCACCTCATGTCTTCACCGGCCTGTACAACAAACAGATGTATGGCAAAAAAAGAGAATTAAAATAAAGTTTGTTAGAGATAACAAAGTTGTCTATAAAATCAAGAACATATATAGACTATTATAAAAGGAATGTGAAAAAAAAACATATTTATTACAAAATTCCTTTCCCTTTATTTAATTAAAACAGCGCAACACCAAGTACATTTTGTCATTGTATTAAAATAGAAGAATAGAATTTTTTATTGAGTGTTTCAACATTCTCAAAAAAATTGTAAGCAAAAAAATATTCTTTGAAAAAAAAAAGAGATTTTTTTGAAATGGTTGCGGTTACAAGGTTTTTGGCATTGATATGTGTTCAAAAACGTACTCTACCCATGATGACATTTCAGTTCATTCATGCATCTTCTCAGGGGAAGACTTACCTCTATAATGCCCCACAGATATCACTGCTTCTGCTGAGCCACAAAGACTCATGGGAAATGTAGTGGATGGCTGAATGGTAGCTCCTGAATATCGTTAGGTACTGGAGTTTGGAGTCAGGTTGTTATATTGGAACTAACTTGATTCAAGGAATTCAAAAAGGTAGCTAAAAAGTCCAAAATATTTTTCTCCATGAATAAATAGCATCAAAATCATCACATTGCTGTTTATACTTGCAAAAGAACTTTAGCGCCACCTAATGGTATCTCGTTATAATGTCATTTTGTACCATCTTTGTATTTTGATACCGTCTGATACTTTATTTTTCAACCGTCATGAAATTCTCACATTACACAATTCATAACAGTCGAAGGAGTTCTACGCATGATGTGTTATAGTATTTCAGTTCAGTGCTTGTCATGTTGCTGTAATTTGTGAAATTACAGTTTTACACAGAATTACAGTACAATTGAGATTGCTACTCAGTTTGCTGAATTGAAGGAGGAAGGTATTGCAAACAGGCTTGGTGAATGGGGCAAAGCACAGCATTGTAGAATGTTTGTTGATTGTTGTCAGAGGACAACATGAAGCTCAGCAGTTTGTTGTAAGGAAGGCCTTAATAGACTAAAATTAGAAATACTTGTGGGGTTGGTAAGCCAACAAGCTGGCCAATGCGAGTGTCTGGGGAAAGAGCCGGGTGGGTGTACTGACCGTCCTAAACCTAATAGTCCGCTCGATAGATGCAGATTTTCATGCGAATTGATCACTTTGCGATAAAAGCGTCAAATTTGGTATGATGACTCCCAAAGGGGTTCTGATCAAATTTGGGACCGTAGGCGCTCAAGATCTGGGCCCTGGGGGCCATGGCGGCCATTTTCCAAAATGGCCGTCATGGAAATGGGAAAATGGATTAAAAGCACCCAGAAAAATCATATATTTGGATCAATTTTGGTAGGAAGGTTCCCAAAAGGGATCTGATTAGATCTAGAACCATAGGCATTAAATATGGTGGCCATTTTCCAAAATAGCCACCAAATATTTATTTTGTATGGTAAAATTATGGATGAAAATAGATGAAACTGCCAGAAACACAACATATTTGTATCAAATTTGGTAGGAAGGTTCACAAAGGGCATCCAATTATATTAGGAACCATAGTTTTTCAATCAAATATGGATTCCATAATGGGAAAATGTATGCCAGAAACATAGCACGCAATAACATATTACTATCAAATTTGGTAAGTATGCTCCGAAACTGGGACTCATCAGATTTAAAGGTGTATGCTACTATTTGGGGCTAGATATGGTTAAAAGTGTTGCTCTGGGTTTATAAAGGTGGTAGAGGGTCTTATTTTTAATGTTAGGCGTTGTGTTGTTTTAAACTGTCTTGGGGGAGTATGTAGCTCAGCTAGCAAGAGCCAATGGATTACACGTAGCAAGACCCACTACAAATGATTTGGGAAACATAGATTGTCAGTAATTGTAAATCTTGCATGATCTCTGAAATGTTCTCTGTGCTCAACCAAGTCGTGAGCTAGTTTTCATGCAGTAATTCATTCAGCGAATATTGTGCTAACGAGCTAACGTGCTATGATGCGGTTTGTCAACAGTCGCTGCAGCCAATTGTGTTGAAAAGTCGCAGAAAGTCGCAGAGAGTCGCTACTGGCTCTCTGAAAAGTTGCTAGGAGTCGATAGATCAGAAAAGTCGCTCCGCAATTTCGCTCCACCGGTGTGGACGCTTTTTCCGCTTTAGCATTTTCCGCATTTTTGCTTTTCCGCATTTTCGCTTTCCGCTCGGGTCTGAACTGTCCTTTAGGATGAAAAAAGTACAGTAATTGCAAACTGGGAAACTAACTTCCATGGAATATGGAATATAAGCAGTAACACCTTTACATTTCATTCAGTGACACATTGTGATGGTGTGAGCAATAGAGTCAGTGAGATTTTTTTCTTTCATGTAATTTTGCTTTTGATAATGTTAATAGTAATTCCAAATTTCATTTAGTTGTAGCTTTTAGGGGTGTGAGAGGTCAGTCTTAAGAATTTAGTTTTCATTTCTTGTCTACTAATTCTACATAGTCTTTACCTATTGTATTTCATCCAGTGGAGAGGAGTGGAGTTAATTTTTGACATTTCTTACTTTTCAAATTATGTTGACTTGTTAAAGTGCAAATCTGCACCCCAAGTCCTCTAGCTGACGCCAAAGCCTGTAGCCTGTACAATATAATGGGTTGCCATGTTTGAATGGGGCAGTGGAGGGATTCAAACCCAGGCCCTCCAGGTGTGGGTCAAGTGTCTTAGCCAGTGTGCTACCAAGGAGATGGAGATTAGTGCAACCTAGGGCTGTTTGTGCAGATAAGGATGGGCACCCCAGACCAGCAGATGGCAGTAGTGCGTTTAGTGGGTCAATAGAAACACAGAAGAAGAGGCTTATAAATGGCTTAGAATCAGGCTCTCTGGGATCGTGCTGTGTATTGGGATACAGAGTGGCCAAGTTTCCCGGGGTTTTGCGGTGTATGGAACACGGGATAACTGAGCATTAGACACCATTAGATTCAAGAGCTGTATACATTTAATGTTAAGTCAGTGGGTAGAATCGTCTTTAGAACTAGCATTGGCAGGGTCGTTTGTGTAATGGCATATGCGTTAGTGACTGCAAAGTGATAGTATCTGTGGTAAAATGGTGGTAAAGTGCAAATATTCGATAACAAGTCCTAATTAGTAAGTAAGCAGGTCATTTTGGAAGTAAATGGTATAGTTAATTTTGTAAGTAAAACTTTGGAAGTCGTGCAAACAGTTGGTAATGAGCAGTAAATAGTAAAATTTGGAAGTAAACTGTGGTTGTAAGTGAATTGTGGAAGTACATTTTGGAAATTTGGGTAGCAGGTAGCTAAACTGTGGACACACGCTAAAGGATTGATCACCTTTAGTGGGGCCGCCTCAGGGGAGGGTGTACAGTGAGTAAAGGCCCGAAACACCCGTTGATCCTGAGGTACACTGCTGAGGATGTGTCCCAGATAGTGTATGGATAATTATGACCGCCGCTAGCGAAGCTAGCGAAAGCGGTCATTATAGAGTTGCCGCGACTTTTGTCCCTTTTTTTTTTTCTTTTTTTTCTTTTTTTTCAGTGAATGTCCGTCAACGATTCCCGGGACACTGAAACTCGGGGGGACATGAATCTTTGTAGGCATGTAGCCCTAGAACATTTCAAGCGAATAGAAGCTTTTGGTCCCTCGGGGCCACCCCCCCCGCTGTGCCAGCGTACGTCAAAGAGGGGGAGACCGGCAAAAGTTTTTGCTGAATAGCTCAGTGAACGTTTCACCCAACAACATAACATTTTTGTGATATGTCGGTGTTACAGAGACGTATCGACCCAGGCAATAAACGCTCACTTGAAGCATAGCGCCACCTAGTGATATGGGTAAATGCAAAAATTGGGATATTGAGTTGCCAATATCTTGGACCGAGAAGGTGGGAACTGCGCAAAATACGTCATGCACGATCAGCACGAAGACCTCTATAACCACAGCATGTGCCATACAATTTGGTCAATAGGGGGCGCTGTAATTGTACAAAATGTCATTCTGCTTATTATCTAGAGAATGAGAACAATTTTTTTTTTATCGTGAAATCTATTGACCCTCACGCATTGAAAACACTGGTCGACGCCAACTTCCAACTAGAACAATTTCCGTGAAATTTTAATATTGCGAAAACGAATCTGAACGAACTCATCATAGGCCGTTCAGGTGAATCTCACCAAATTTGGTATATGTCATCTACAGACAATGCTGACAAAAAGTTATCAAAGGATTTATCTTGAGATAAACCGTTCCGAAGTTACACGTCAATGAACATTTAACACGTAGCTTAAAATTCTTCAAATGGCCGTATCTTGGCTTTTAATTGCTCAAATTTGGTCAAAGTTGACATGCCATCTCTAAGCAGCTTTCTTTTCATGTGTACTAAATTTTGTGACATTTCATCATAGGGGGCGATGTTTATTGGCGAAGCTAGGTGTCAAAAAACAGTTTTTGTTAAAAAACTCGTCAACAATTTTGGCCAAAACAACGATTTTGTGTTAGTATGTCGGTGTTACAGAGATGTATCGACCCAGCCCATAAATTCTCACTTGAAGCATAGCGCCACCTAGTGATATGGGTAAATGCAAAAATTGGGATTTTGAGTTGCCAATATCTTGGACCGAGAAGGTGGGAACTACGCAAAATACGTCATGCACGATCACCACAAAGACCTCTAACACCACAGAACGTGCCATAAAATTTGGTCCATAGGGGGCGCTGTAATTGCAGAAAATGTCATTTTGCCTATTATCTAGAGAATGCTTACGTTTACAACATTTTTTTTTTATCGTGAAATCTGTTGACCCTCACGCATTGAAAACACTGGTCGATGCCCACTTCCAACAAGAACAATTTCCGTGAAATTTTAATATTGCGAAAACGAATCTGAATGAACTCGTCATAGGCCGTTCATGTGAATCTCACCAAATTTGGTATATGTCATCTACAGACAATGCTGACAAAAAGTTATCAGAGGATTTATCTTGAGATAAACCGTTCCGAAGTTACACGTCAATGAACATTTAACACGTAGCTTAAAATTCTTCAAATGGCCGTATCTTGGCTTTTAATTGCTCAAATTTGGTCAAAGTTGACCTGCCATCTCTAAGCAGCTTTCTTTTCATGTGTACTAAATTTTGTGACATTTCGTCATAGGGGGCGATGTTTATTGGCGAAGCTAGGTGTCAAAAAACAGTTTTTGTTAAAAAACTCGTCAACAATTTTGGCCAAAACAACGATTTTGTGTTAGTATGTCGATGTTACAGAGATGTATCGACCCAGCCCATAAATTCTCACTTGAAGCATAGCGCCACCTAGTGATATTGGTAAATGCAAAAATTGGGATTTTGAGTTGCCAATATCTTGGACCGAGAAGGTGGGAACTACGCAAAATATGTCATGCACGATCACCACAAAGACCTCTAACACCACAGAACGTGCCATAAAATTTGGTCCATAGGGGGCGCTGTAATTGCAGAAAATGTCATTTTGCCTATTATCTAGAGAATGCTTATGTTTACAACAATTTTTTTTTAATCGTGAAATCTGTTGACCCTCACGCATTGAAAACACTGGTCGACGCCCACTTCCAACAAGAACAATTTCCGTGAAATTTTAATATTGCGAAAACGAATCTGAACGAATTCGTCATAGGCCGTTCAGGTGAATCTCACCAAATTTGGTATATGTCATCTACAGACAATGCTGACAAAAAGTTATCAAAGGATTTATCTTGAGATAAACCGTTCCGAAGTTTCACGTCAATGAACATTTAACACGTAGCTTAAAATTCTTCAAATGGCCGTATCTTGGCTTTTAATTGCTCAAATTTGGTCAAAGTTGACATGCCATCTCTAAATAGTTTTCTTTTCATGTGTACTAAATTTTGTGACATTTCGTCATACGGGGCGATGTTTATTGGCGAAGCTAGGTGTCAAAAAACAGTTTTTGTTAAATAACTTGTCAACAATTTTGCCGAAGACAACGATTTTGTGTTAGTATGTCGGTGTTACAGAGATGTATTGACCCAGCCCATAAACTCTCACTTGAAGCATAGCGCCACCTAGTGATATGGGTAAATGTAAAAATTGGGATTTTGAGTTGCCAATATCTTGGACCGAGAAGGTGGGAACTGCACAAAATATGTCATGCACGATCACAACAAAGACCTCTAACACCACAGAACATGCCATAGAATGTAGTCCATAGGGGGCGCTGTAATTGTAGAAAATGTCATTTTGCCTATTATCTAGAGAATGCTTATGTTTACAACAATTTTTTTTATCGTGAAATCTATTGACCCTCACGCATTGAAAACACTGGTCGACGCCCATTTCCAACGAAAACAATTTCCGTGAAATTTTAATATTGCGAAAACGAATCTGAACGAACTCGTCATAGGCCGTTCATGTGAATCTCACCAAATTTGGTATATGTCATCTACAGACAATGCTGACAAAAAGTTATCAAAGGATTTATCTTGAGATAAACCGTTCCGAAGTTACACGTCAATGAACATTTAACACGTAGCTTAAAATTCTTCAAATGGCCGTATCTTGGCTTTTAATTGTTCAAATTTGATCAAAGTTGACATGCCATCTCTAAACAGCTTTCTTTTCATGTGTACTAAATTTTGTGACATTTCGTCATAGGGGGCGATGTTTATTGGCGAAGCTAGGTGTCAAAAAACAGTTTTTGTTAAAAAACTTGTCAACAATTTTGCCCAAGACAACGATTTTGTGTTAGTATGTCGGTGTTACAGAGATGTATCGACCTAGCCCATAAACTCTCACTTGAAGCATAGTGCCACCTAGTGATATGGGTAAATGCAAAAATTGGGATTTTGAGTTGCTAATATCTTGGACCGAGAAGGTGGGAACTGTGCAAAATACGTCATGCACGATCACCACAAAGACCTCTAACACCACAGAACATGCCATAAAATTTGGTCCACAGGGGGCACTGTAATTGTACAAAATCTCATTTTGCCGATTCCTTGCCTTCAAAAATCAGTCCTACACACTACACATTCAAAACCCACATCAATGCCCACTTCCAGGAAATCATTTCCACAGGAATTCTCACCTCACAACACTGCTCTACCACACACTCATCACACCAACAGTTCCCACATTTCAATACACTGCGGCGGTCATACCATGTACCGCTATGCGGTACATCTAGTTGTAATGGCTGTAGTTAGGAAAGCCTGAAGTGTGGTACAATGGGTGCTCTCCCCACATGTGCAAGTGTCTTGTATTTTTTATTTATTTATTTATTTATTTATTTTAATTGTTAAGGAAATGTTGGAGGAAACTGCAAAGGCTTGCCAGTGGTCCTGGATAAGATGCATGTTGTTGGCATGGTGAAAGCCATGGGGGAAAGCGATAGGTAGGTGCTGCTGAGTGGATCATGTAAACGGCCCCAGCAGCCCCAGTCACTGTAACGGTCGCTGGCTGGTTCAGGTTAACCCTTGTTGAGCATCTGTCTGTACGGCTCCAGTTGGCCATCCCCTCAGCTGCTCTGTCCTGTACAGCTCACATGAGGTTGCGTGAATAGCTGTAGTCAGCGGCCAGTTGTGCGTGTTACACCTGGGAGTAGGGACTTACAGCCTGAACTATTTACTTGGTTATAGATAGTGTAGGGGTAGGTGTAAAAGCTATAGTTTCTCCCTAAGGTGCTCTTCCTACATGCACAAGTACTTTGTGTTCTTTGTAAACTTCAGCGCTCCCTGGGTAGCTTAATCGAACAAATTAGGAGGTATAGAGGTATATGTGCAAGACTTTGCTGGCATTTCGGAGAACGTTAAGAGAGGAACAGGAAATTGAATACTTTTTTTATTTTTTGGTTATTTTTCGGTTAAAATTAGCGACCCAATCAGTAACATACTGCGACCCAATGCAATGGCAAAAACATTTAAAGTATACAATTCAGAATACACCGACCCCCCACAAAAAAACTGACTGGGAATTATGTTTAATTTGTCAACGGAAAGCTAAAGAGCCACTCAGGTGCCCATTAAATGTCAAAGGGCCAATAAGTACTGAACCATATAAAAAGTTGGCAGAGAATATTTTAAAATTGGATGAACTCAAACAACTCCCAATGTCTCTACAGATTGCGAGATTGGATGAAGGGCAAGGTATAGAACACACATTGTTCTTCATTCTGTTTGTTGTTATGCAGTCCTACATCAATATCTAAAGGCCAAAAAAACAAACAAACACAAAAAACAACCTAATCCTAATGAGCTGGCACCTTGCCGTGGTGGATTAGCTTGCGTGTCTCTTATCATGCCAATTGAACTTTCTGTTTCACCATTTGTGAATTTCTTTGGCTGAGACCAGACAAAGATCAGCTCTTAATCAGTTTTCATGGTGATCACATTTTCCATGATTTGGATCACATAAATAATTTAAAGACATATCAATAGCCATTTTTGTGAAGTTTACCAGGCTACCTGCAGTTAGGCTAACTCTGGCAAACATAAAGAAAACAGTTTCCGTCTTCTTCTGCTCTAAGCCTCATTTAACTGTCGGTAAAATCTTGATTTCACTTTGATACTAGAAGGCTAATACGGATTTTGTTGTTTTGGAGTTTCAGAGGTAAAGGTTAAAAAATAAGGAAAGCTAAGAGGAGCTTAGGCTATTTCTTTAAAAGGTGGGCAGCAGACTTAAGATGTTGAAATGTTAATTTAAGCTACTGGTATTTCGTTAGAGGTTAACTAGGCCAGGGTCAAGCTTGTGCTTAAGGCACTATAATTTTATGGAACTTCTTAGTGAGTAGCGAAATGGGCTGCCTACTTGGACATGCTTTGCATAAATGCGTTGTACAGTAAATTGCAATCGCGGTGCTGGTTGCTAGTTGCTATGATAAACGGTTTGCCAGAAAATAAACATTAAATTCACATTATATTTACCAGTGACAACCAGGAAGAGGCTGGCTGACAACCAGGAAAAGACTGGTGACGACTGGAGAGACAGTTGACAGCCTGGAAAGACAGCAACCGGGGCGGGGAGGGTCGGCAGCCCAAACCGCTTCCTCCGAGAGGAGGAAACCCATCTCAAAGCTACAGATCGACTCATGGATGAATACCCCCAGGGGTGCCCGAGAGGGGGGGAGGATGAGCACCCCAATCTGACGGACCTAAGAACACCGAACAATGGCGACGGCAAAATGACTACGACCGCTGTGTGCAGATGCGGGAAAATCTGCAAAAACAGCCGTGGCCTCAAGATTCATCAGGCCAGGATGAAGTGTTTGGCGGAGGAGAATGGGTCACAGTGCACAGATGCTACATCTGATGAGACGCAGGAGGAGCCAGGCCAGGAATCACCCCACAGAGCCCAGAGCCCACATGTGGCAGTATCTGTTCCCCCAAATCTTCCCCAGGCTAAGGTTCGAATCAAGTGGCCACCGGCCTGTAAGACGTCAGTTTGGGAGCAGTTTGACGAGGACGTTGATAAAGTGCTTGAAGCATCTGCAAAGGGAGACGTGGATCGAAGGCTGCAGACAATGACAACCATCATCATTAATCTGGCCCAGGAGAGGTTTGGTGCAGAGGAGAAGAGACCAGCTCGGACACCCTACGCCATGAACCGAAGGGCTGCCGAGATCCACAAAATCCGACAGGAACTGAAGTCCCTCAAGAAGCAGCACAAGGAAGCCAGTCAGGACCAGCGACCTCCCTTGGCAGGGCTGCGTGCTATCTTGAGGAAAAGACTGATGACCCTGCGCAGAGCTGAGTGAAAGAGAAAGATCCAGGAAGCGTGCTGGTTTCATAGCCAACCCCTTTGGCTTCACGAAGCAGCTGTTGGGGCAGAAACGGGATGGGAGCCTAAGCTGCTCCAAGGAGGAAATAGACATGCATCTCCATAACACCTACAGTGACCCTTGTAGACAGGAAGATCTGGGACAGTGTGATATCCTGGTAGAACCACCACCTCCCACCAAGAACTTCGACACCAAAGAGCCACTTCTGAGGGAGGTCCAGGAGGTTGTGAAGAAGGCCAGAGCTAGCTCTGCCCCTGGACCAAGTGGTGTTCCGTACAAGGTCTACAAGAACTGTCCACTGCTGCTTAGGCGACTCTGGAAGATGTTGAGGATCATATGGAGGAGAGGGAAGGTAGCTCAGCAGTGGAGATTTGCTGAAGGTGTCCCCAAAGAGAAGGATTCCAAGAAGATCGACCACTTCAGAATAATCTCTCTTCTGTGCGTGGAAGGGAAGATCTTCTTCAGAGTAGTTGCAAGGCGGCTGGCGGACTTCCTCTCCAGTAACAACTACATAGACACATCGGTACAAAAGGGAGGGATCTCAGGAGTGCCGGGGTGTCTAGAACACACTGGAGTGGTGACTCAGCTCATCCGGGAAGCCAGGGAGAACAAGGGAGACCTCACGGTGCTTTGGTTAGATCTAGCCAACGCATATGGCTCCATCCCACACAAGTTGGTCCAGACTACCATGACCAAACACCACGTGCCACACCATGTTGTGGATCTGATCCTGGATTATTACGACCAGTTCAGGATGAGAGTCACTTCAGGCGAAGTAACATCAGAGTGGCACAAGTTGGAAGTGGGGATAATCACAGGCTGCACCATTGTTCGCGCTGGCAATGAACATGATTGTGAAGTCTGCGGAGCCAGAGTGTCGGGGCCCACGGACCCAATCAGGTACGCACCAGCCCCCAATAAGGGCATTCATGGACGACCTGACAGTCACTACAGAGTCGGTGCCAGGATGCAGGTGGATCCTCCAAGGGCTGGAGAGACTCATCCGCTGGGCCCGGATGGGGTTCAAACCAGCCAAGTCCAGATCTCTCGTTGTGAAGAAGGGCAAGGTCACAGACAAGTTCCGTTTTAACATCGAAGGGACAATGATACCATCAGTCTCAGAGAAGTCAGTGAAGAGCCTGGGCAAAGTCTTTGATAGCAGCCTCAAAGACTCCTCCTCGGTCCAGGCAACCTGCCAAGAACTAAGCAGCTGGCTTCGAGCAGTGGACAGATCAGGCCTCCCGGGCAAGTTCAAGGCATGGATATACCAGCACGGTATATTGCTAAAAGATACTATGGCCGCTTCTTGTGTACGAGGTCTCCATTTCCACTGTGGAGGCCTTGGAAAGGAAGGTCAGTTCCTGTCTTAGGAAATGGTTGGGGTTGCCCAGAAGCCTCAGCAACATCGCCCTCTATGGAAACACCACAAAACTTCAGTTGCCCCTGAAGTCTTTGGAAGAGGAATTCAAGGTGACACGGGCACGAGAGGTGCTGATGTACAGAGACTCAAGGGACCTCAAGGTGGCCAAGGCAGGAGTGGTGGTGAAGACTGGAAGGAAGTGGAGTGCCCAGGCAGCTGTGCTGGACGCAGAATCACGACTGCGCCACAAAGATCTGGTGGGAGTCGTGGCCCAGGGCAGAGCAGGCCTGGGGATGTTCCCAACAGCACCTTGTCACAGGGAGTGTAAAGGGAAGGAGAAGCGCAGGCAGATACAGGAGGAGGTCAGGACTGCCGTGGAGGAAGGAAGGTCAAGCAGAGCGGCGGGTCTGAGGCAGCAGGGGGCCTGGACCAGATGGGAGCATGCCTTAGACCGTAGAGTCACCTGGACAGATCTCTGGCAGAGTGAACCACACCGCATCAGCTTCCTGGTCCGGGCAGTTTATGACGTCCTACCTAGCCCAGCGAACCTCTTCACCTGGGGGAAAGTGGAGACCCCGAACTGCCAACTGTGTTCAGGAAGAGGCACCCTGGAACACATTCTGAGCTCCTGCCCAAAAGCGCTCAGCCAGGGCCGTTACACCTGGCGTCACAACCAGGTGCTGAAGCCGATTGCAGAAGCCATCAGCAAAAGGATCAGCAGCTCTGGCCGAGTGCGCAACAACACCTGTGCAATCGCTTTTGTTAAAGCAGGAGGTCAGCCAAAGGCAGATCAAAGGAAACCACCAGCCGGGATCTTGGCAACAGCCCAAGACTGGCAGCTCTCGGTAGACCTGGAGAAACAGGCACGGTTCCCCCAGCACATTGTCCGCTCCGCCCTGAGGCCAGATATCGTTCTGGTCTCAGAGAGCACGAAGAACATCCTGATCATGGAGCTGACAGTGCCATGGGAGGACCGCTTGGGGGAGGCCCATGAGAGGAAAAGGACCAAATACGAACAGCTGGTCATCGACTGTCGTGCGCAAGGCTGGAAGGCAAGGTGCATGCCCATCGAAGTTGGCAGTAGAGGGTTTGTGGGGCACTCACTCCATAAAGCCCTAAGTGCCCTGGGCATCACAGGAACAGCAAGGAGCAGAGCCATCAAGAACATCACCGAAGCAGCTGAAAAAGCCTCGAGATGGCTCTGGATCCAGAGAGGAGAACCATGGGGACAAGTGAATGCCACCTGAACACAAGTCACGGTCTGATCAGCCGTGGCTGGGTCGCCTGAGTAGGATGTATGATGTTTGAAAGACCCGAAACATCCGATGATCTCAGGTAACATCACTGATGATGTGTTCAGGTGCATCAGATGATGCTGGTGTATTAAGAACTAACATGTATTTTTGGATACAGTTCTGCATAGGACCAAACATGTACCATCCTGATACAACCATCCATATCAAATAGGCTACATTTCAAAAATTGTGAAATCCATAGGCATGTCTGTTTTTCTGGGCAGTAAGGCAAGGCAATAATACCATTTTGAAGGCATTTCTTCAACATTAGACTGACAATATGTAATTGCACCTTAAAATAAATGGTTGCATTCATTACTTTGTTTGACTAACATTTTGTTTTCCCATTTAACATTTATCCCCAATAAAATAAATAAACTGTTTTGATTATTAAAGATTATGCAAGCCTTGAAAGTTTCTCATAAAGGACCAACATTTAGGCTACACTAACACATTGACCATTTCCCCTCTGCATGTGTTTCACATGCTGATTTTTCACCTTAACTTATACAGGTATTTGTGACAAGATTTTAAATGTTCTGACAGCCATAATATTCCAATAGCAATTTGATTTGGTAATATAATGGTTGTATCTTATGTGGTAATGGTATAACAAGTATGTTAAGATGTGGCATATATTATATTACATGTCATATGCTAGTACCAATTGAAGACATAGTGTAGTAAAGTGTGTGTGGGTGCATTCTGTGCCGTCAAAAAAAAGATTGTTCACTCCGACCCCAGACCGAAGCCCCCCCCCCCCCCCCCATAGCAAATCCCAATTTAACCCCTGAGCATGAGAATTGGTCCCCAGCGTTACACCATTAATGCAACATGTTACACAGTACCCAATGCGCTAGAATAAAACATATTTACAGTGGGTTTAAAAGCTGGTGATTTTTGATAGTTTATCACTGCTGTTGATGGCTGCATAAAACTACTGGGAGAAGGCACAGATAAAGAATCGACACCGATCGACTGTAATCTTAGCAGACTACCAGGAACTGGTGGGTCTTTACAAGATCCAGAATAAAAGAAGAAATAAAAGCACAATCAGCACGGAGCAAAATCATACCCAAAACATTCATCTGGAATTGGAGATGGTGCCATTGTCCCATGTCCTTTAAAGATCCAGTTCTGTCACTACAGTAGACTTCTGACTGATTAAATCATCCAGAAAGGGCCCAAATCCAAACCCATGGAGTCCAGTGAGGTAGGTGATGATGTGTGATCATTCTTTAGCTGCACCGAGTCAGTAAGCTACTTGAGTGAATGTCACTCCCACATTTGTTAAGTGCTCATGTGGATCGTACTTTTATGGCTATATTGACGTAGCATTCTTGTCATGATGCATGACACATATGTATGCCATAGACATGGTTTCAGTCTGTATTTCTGCATGATGTCATTGAGTTCGGGTGCTGTCGTTTTTTTATTTGCATATAAAATAGTCGCCACATTTATCAGCCAAAATAATAAAAAGCAGATTTTAGTACTTAATAGGTCAATGATTTTGCCATGATATTAGATGTTTCCTGTGATGCTGAGTCTACATCTGTGTGACTGAAGAATTCAGAGTTAAATTCAAGGTCAAGGTGACATTGGCAAAGTCCTCTTTTACCTGCCAAAGTGTCTCAACAACAAACAAGATCATGAGCTTTTTCTGGACGTTTAAATGAGTTGGGGTTAAAAAAACAATTGAACAGGTCCGACAAGGTCGGATGAACATAAATGATTAACACTTCCATTTTTGAAGGCATTCGTAGTTGACAGCATTTTTTCACACCTGCCTAAGACTTTTGCACAGTACTGTATATATTTATAATAGTAGGTTATGTTTGCAAAATGAAACACATGAATTGGTTTATGTGGTTTATTTGTCAGGATGGCAACAGGTGGCTGCATGGCATTCACTGTTCATTTGCCTCTAATATCAAATGCTTGAGCTTGAATTTGAACTGAAATGATATAGGTTGTGCACCTAACAAAAATACACGTCAGTCTGGCAGGCTTTTGTTTTCCTTTTATTTGTCCTTCATTTTACCAGTTTACATTCAGTTGAGAAATTCAATCAATTTTGCTAGAGAGCCCTGGAATTACAAATAATCCATGGAAATCACAGTACAAAAAAGAACAACCAGAAAAAACTATTTTTTTGGGTCAAGACAGGAAAAATACAAAAAGTATACAGGTTATAAATGTTAGAAAGCTGAAAGTATAAATGTTAACTTGTTATGCATACATTTGAGTATAGTCTTATGAGACTTGTTATTGCTCTGCCCTTTCACTAAAACAGTCAACATTAAAAACTCGTCCAAAATTGACCCTGGCTGGGTGTTTGTGAAAGTCTAGAATTACATTGGAATGCTTGAAGAATTAAAAGCATGTGCACTTAGAATAAGGCAGCTATAACACAAAAGCCAACTGGAAACCCAATTAAGACCACAACAGGGTGTATTCAAGCTCTGCAGTCTTGATTGTACACCTACACAGTAATTGTCAATGACACACGCATATATTGGTAGGCTACTTGGCACCTGTGTGCTCCGCATGAATTAATGATATGTAGCTGATTAACCAGTTATCATGTCAAATGAAGTTAAGTAAAGTTTATTTCTCTAGCTCATTAAAACAACAAAAAGTACAAGCAGTTTGTAAACCCATGTTTTTGCATTAAGGCCATCTTCACTGATAGTCAGAAGTTGGCAGTGGCTGATACACCGTCTTGGGTCGTTTAGTGTAGATCAGAACGCCACACAACATACCCACAATCACCAGGAGGCATCCAGCAATGAACATGACATTCATGTTCAGACCATTTGTGGTCACTGTAAGAAAGCAGACAAACAACAGTTACACACTATTTGTTACTGGCATGTACATCCTGGAGACTTTAGGAATAAAGATAACAAAAAATCAGTGAACTGTGATTTATTATACAGCATTTTAAGACCCTAGAGGATCCTAGATACAGGGAGATAGTCAGTGACCTGTGCTTGCAGCATCCCTGATGTTGGTGCTCCTGCCGAGCCGCACGGGCCCCTGGGAGATGAAGTGGCTGAGAGTCTGGATGGGCGCCTCTCTCCTGTGGTGGTGGTGCGCTCCAGGGGCGGCTGTGGCGTTGGTGCAGCCCTGCGAACACCTGGTGTGGGGATTGCCAGCCTCACACAGGATGACCGAACAGGTGATGAACACCTTTGGACAAAGAACATTTTTTAACAATTGATGATTTGTGGACAGCGAATACATTTTAATGTCAATGAGACTTGGTCAATAAGGGAGTTGTCTATAGTTATGTCTGTTACCTGGTCATGCAATCCAATGAACTTGAAAGCCTTCATTCCAAACTTGACTACATTGCCATGACTTGAGTAGAATTGCAATGTTTCATCTTGAATGCATCTATGTGTAGAGATGAGAACTCATTAGCCAACCAAACATCACAAAGATGCATCCAGTAGGTCTACCCACAGCATGTGTGAAGCTTACCCATTACTGATGATCGAATAGGAAATATGGGCATTAGGATCATCGCTGGGACTGGCCTTGCAAGACTCCACAAAGAGCTCAGTGTTGTTGACTGGAGAGGTGGCTTCAATTTGCATGTACATCATGTCTCCAAGGTCATACTCTAGGGGATAGGAGCGAGGGTCCTGTAGGTTTCGAAACTGACTAGACTGGAAGAACTCAAACTGGTAACTGAAAGTGCCAAATCCTTTTTGAACGAATACGTAAGGGCTTCTATGGGCATCAAACTCCAAGGTCACACTGCTTTTTTTGGGATACTTGCAGAAGAACTGTATCTCCACCTGGTGGTGTCTGGTTATTATGTCATTTGGGTTATCAACAGATACAATTTCATTCTTGAAAATGACATTGGTGTCATCCTCCTGTAAAAGGAAATATGCAAGAAAGCGTTAATATTTTGGCGACAAAACTGAATATATTTTGAAGGGTTGATAGGGTTTAGTCACCTCCATGACAGTCCCACAAGTGTTGAGAGACATGTTGGCGAAGACATGTGTGCCATTGGAGTAGAGGGTGCAGGATGGGTCATTGAGTCTTAGGTGGTCCTCATGTATTTTGATTTTTTCTGACTGTGTTTTGTTCACTGCAATTGCCATGAAGCTCTCATAACAAGTGACATGGCCTATGGAAGCTGTGCGTATAGGGCAAATAATAGTGGCGTAAATGTCAGGTCACACAAACATGTAACTCTGTTACATTTCACATTTTTCTGTTGATTGGAATAATGTAAACACAAACCCAGTTCACGTTCAACCTCCACAATGATGCATCTCATTTCAGACTGGTACAGCGTGGAGCTAAAAAAAAAAAAAAGTATGATTGGTTAGTAGCAAGCCAATAAGGATTGACATTTTCAACTGGACTGGTATTTCTGTTAAAGACATTACAGCCAGAGAAAAAGCAGGACTTGTTGACCGAAGCATATAGAAATAGTCCTATATAAGGTGTCTTTTAATTTGTTGGGGGAAGGTTGGGGGGTATTCATCACTCATTGTATAAAAAAATGGTGTTACATAAATTTATACCAGTTCACAATCTCAATATTAGTAATATGTAATATGGAGATAAAATTATAATCATAAACATTATGTTACATCTCTCAGCAAAAGGTTTCTCTAAGCTCACCTAATGTTTGCCTTGCTCTCAGCAATGAAACAGATGGGAAAATGTTCTCCAAGGTCATCACTCCTGGGTGTCCATCTGAGGGCAAACTCTCCTGAGGCTCTCCTGTCCTTTGTGATGTTTAGCGGACCACTGATAATGATGTCTTGAATCCTTTAAGGCATAACAAACTTTGTCTTTATTTACTTAATTCAGGAGGCTTAACATCAACACATCATCGCGCGCACACACACACACACACACACATCAACACATCAACATACACACAAACATACATATTGGAAATATTGGTCTGCTTACACTGAGTGCGTAGCTGTTGCAATTATTCTGATTTCTAGCTCCTTGTTGATGGCAGCATGCAGTCGCTCTCTGTCATTTGGGGTCGGCTGCAGGAACTTGGGCAAGTACACTCCCGCAGTGCAAGATGACACTGGGGATTCAACTGTAATTGCAACAGACAATTATTTTCTGGTGCATTAATAACTCTCTAAAACTAAAAAGGAGGCCCACACTAAGAAGGTCTTACCACTGACAGCAAACTGCAGTGGAAGTCTGCTTAAGGGGGAGCTGCTGTATGGAGCAGAGGTTATGGGTGAAGGAGTAGTAACTCCTCGGGCAGGAGTCCTGTAGGATCTTGTCCCGTCACTGTAGGTGAGAGTGGTGTACTGCTTGGGGTAGTCCTCTACGTTAAGCAGGATACCGTACATTCCAGTGGCAGCATTTGGATTGTAGTTGAAATTGCAAGTTTCCTGAAAGAAACATGATAGCATATGTTATTTTATCCAGACAAATACAAAATGATAGATTGTGTGTCTGTGTGTGCGTGTGTGTGGTGTGTGTGTGTGGGGGATACTGTTAAATGACTCATACCTGATCAATCTGGAACCCTGTAGGTAGACTATTGGTGTTTGTACATCTGATATCATCACCATCTGGATCACAACCTATGAAGTTGTATGTGCGAGGACAATTCTGTGGAACTCTGCACAAGATTTGGGAGCTTGTGTTAACACATTTTAATGTGATTGAGTTTCACACAAAACATGATATAAAAGAACTGTAATGTAAATGTAAAGTAAAGAACTGTAAAGAGTACAGTTTTACCTGACAAATGATATGATGGTTGTGTGTGGAGAATGATTCGGTTCATTTGTGTCAGATCGACGTCCAAGATCTACCAGGACTGGAAGGTTCCATGAACTCACACCATTCCTCAATCCTACCCAGCAGCAACTACTTGCCCTAGAAATAGATGGAGGACATTAGGAACAATGCTCTTTTTCTGAATCTGGTCAACCATTTTCTAACATCTACCCTTCAGTCTAACTGCGAATATATGATCTATTCAAAAGATTAATATACCTAATAAAATTTTAAATGATATTTCTTCCATTATAATACGAATCTGATGTATGGTTTTTATAAATATCTTCCAAATGGGATGCCCTTACCTTAGTTCGAAAGGCTTATCACTTATAAGGCGTCTGGTCATGATCCCCTCCTGCTGGCACCAGTTGAGATTGCTAGGGTTCCTTGCTCCGCTGCTATATATCTGGCCTACTTCCAGGTTGGTCTCAGTTCCACAGTGTCCAGAAACACAACCCCAGCTCAACCTTGATGCACAAGAATCGAAAGTGTCCTTGTAGCGGAAGTCCACCTAAAATAAAAAGTCATACTATTTCTGCCATTGATTGACACACGTTTATTTCTACAGAATTTACCTGTAACCTATTTAAAAATATGTCTGCCTTGATTTATGTCTATGTGGACATGCACCTGTTTCTCCTTTCATGGAGAGGCCCCAATAGAATCATAGTATATAGGGAGAAAATCTACATAACACCATAGCACCATTTAAATTAGTGCGGAAGGTGTAATGCTTAGGTGTGCAGTATTGTTTAAAATATAAATGCAGAAAAAACTACGACTGGTATTACTGACAAATGACATAAACTGATTAACAGACCTTTGTTTACTTGGTTTTGGTAAAACAAATAAACAAACAACAAAAATACTATACTATACATTCTACCTTGGATTTTTTTCTGTTTCCTCTTTTTAATTTGAATGAAATGTTTACACATTTTTACATTTTCCTACTTAGCTAAGCCACATAATATTCATTTTTTAAAGAATATGAAAATGATGTTGCAGATATTTAAATGTTTTTACTGCCTGACCAGTTGAAAATTGCTATTTATGATAAAATAATGTCAGTAATAAAAATGTATAATTTTTGTGTAGGTCACAGAAAAAAAGTATGCATGCATTTTCCTATTACAGTAGATATTTTTGAAATTAGCAACACACATAAAGCAGTGTTGAGATAAAGCTATTGACGCCCTACCCTGTACGATCCATCTGGGTTCCGTCCCTTAGGCAGGAAGGACATGGTCCCTCCCCAGAAGTGGCTGGCTGAGGCGGCCGACACCAGCAGGAGCAGAGGCAGCAGTGCTGTGCACAGAGACATGATGCCTGATGGTGCAGACTCTGAGCCTGCTGCATTTCTCTCCCCCCTTTTATAGCAACAGGAAGGAAGAGACTATTTTACAGTAAATCACATCAGGGGTGTTTACTAGTATGTAAAGACGTCATTAGCTCACATGTTAAAAATTCTAATACTGAGCCTAGTCCAGAAACTAGACAAACTTGTTTTGTGATTAAAAAAAAAGGCCCTCCCCACGTAGGGTGCATTTAGCAGTGGATGCATATCAGTGCATCAGTGTGATTGATTCTTCAGGACAAATTGCAGATGTCTAGAGCATTTTTTAACAACAGTTGGCTAAGAATACAGCCTTATTTCTCTTAATATCTGGGATTTACAGCAGTGGATAGGAAGTGCTTGTAGGTTGATGGCTGGTGTCATATCTTGAAAATAAAGGGGATAACAGGTTAACCGTCCATTTGTAATGTTCCTTGTAATGTGACCAGCCACCCCCTTAATACCTCAGTACAACTGAGCAACACAGACCCCCTTATTTCACTTCCTGTTCCTGCTCCCCTGTCTTTGACAAAGTCTGACAAAGTTGTCAATTGTGTCGCTAATTTTGTAAGTTGTACTTTGCATTGTTTATACATGATTTAATCCTGATTTCAGCTGGCACCGTCATGTGAACACTGACTGCAGGTGTGTGGCAAAGGTGGAGGAGACACTGGAGAGAGATTGCCTGTATTGGAAAATGCAAGGTCTATTGGAAAATGCAAGGTCCTCTTCATCGTGGCATGTGGTGTGTTTTTGAGACCTGTTTTATGGAATACATAAAATTATAAACGTGGAACTTTTGGTAAACGTGGAAAAAGCATCTGCTAAGAACCATGAACACAAACATCCATTTATCAGATCCATAGTCCATTAAACCACGCGGCCTGCTAATGAACTAAAGAGCTGAAACAGAATTTTGATGTGAAACAGTAAAATAATAAAAAATAATAACATCAAACTTCAGTCTTACACTTCATGTTATTGTCCCCTGGTGCCCCCTATTGCCCTCCTGAAGGGACACCTAAACATGCTAAGTAGATAAAAAATCAAAACAGAGACAATAACTCTACATGATTCATTTTCCATTCTTTATTTTATCTCTGCACATGTGAAAAAGTTAAACTCTTTCTCAAAGACTTTGCAAAGATCCAGCCCCTCCCCTGTCCTCACACATACAAACACTGACTAAAGAAAAAAAATATCAGTCAACTCATACAAAGTCTGTCACCCATAACAGACATCTCATAAAGATGTTGACATACTTTAGATAAGCTGCAAAACTGGCTAGCACGAATGTCCTATTTCTGAAGAGGTATTAGCTTGGCCTACTTCTACTGCGAGAGAAGTGTCAAGTAGTGGGTTAAACGCTAATCTACCTGTTGGCTGATTTTTCCAAAATGAGGTTCTCTTCCTCTTCTTGAAATTGTGCATGGAAAAAATGTGTGACACCAGGTGCATTTTTTCAAGGTTTTGCTGTAAGAGCAATAGAACAAAAACAACTTAAGCATAGATCAGTGTGACATTTTACAATGTCACCTTTGTGGTAATTACTTAGGGGAATTCCAATCATTACATTACATTACACTTACAGTAGCTGACGCTCTTATCCAGAGCGACTTACAGATATTTTCACAGGGTTTCAGTTACAGTCCCTGGAGCAGTGTGGGGTTAGATGCCTTGCTCAGGAGCATCTCGGCCAGCCATGGGAAGGGTGGGATTCGAACCGGCAACCTTCCGATTGTAAGATCAACTCCCTAACCACTAGGCCATGGCTGCAATCAATTAATTAGTTGTTTGTAAAATGTAAATGATCTAGTCTGAATGCACTTACAATAGAATAAAATTTAATTAGATAAAATAACCAACAGGTAGAATAAAACCAAAATAAATAAAAGATAATAAATAAATAATAAAACAAGAGACCATTAGAAAAAACACTTAAAAACACTCTGACACCTCCGGAGACTGGGGCTGGGTGCACAGGACACTTGACTAATTCAGAGGCATGATTAAATGTGATGTCATTATGCATTAATATGATTATATATCAGTGACATAATTGGCTAAAGTCATGGTGATGTGATCTTTAGGTTATGATAAGGACTTATTGACTAGTCATGTTGAAAAATCATACGGATTTAATTGATAATGAATAATGCATCAGGGAAGCATTGTTGTTGTTTGTCATTATAGTGCTGTACCCTTAACTGAGAGCTGGCTGCTCAGTAGTGTTGCCAAAGGCCTGGAATATACTTGCTGTTTGAGTCAAGTCTGCAGCAGTTGTGGCCGGAACGTACAGTCTTGGTGTGGTCTCTACTTGGAGCAGACCACAAAAACTTTATTCACACTTACCTGCCCCTAGTGGTCACGTCAATATCATGCGTTGCACATTGATGTGTGCGATAAAGCAACAAATGAACGCAGATTGTGCATGGCAGCCATGACGCATATACACATACACGCATACACGCATACATGCATACAGCGTTAAACACAAGGGATGGGATGAGGGGTATACAGGTTTTGGGAGGTATCCATCCCTTGGGTTTGCCTGTTTATAGCTAGAATAAGTAAAAAATACAGAACACTTTGTGTTGCAGTAAGATTTAAGAGGAAGGAATGTCAGAGTCATTACTTCATGTTCTTCCATCACACAAAGGCAAACATTTCTGCTCACACTATGGAGCCTACGCACCTCAGGGCCAAGCATCTCCTTTTCTGATAAATGTGTCTAGAAAAAAAACAAGTCAAACCAGGTGAGTTTTGTTTTGGTTTTACTTTAAGAGCAATGGAAGAAAGACAGCTCACGTGTACATGTATGGTATGTAAGTGGTCAAAATGGAATTTATCAAGCACATATCAATTTTACATCTTACAACAGTTTACATTTGGAGTGAAAAGTTGCTAATTTGCTTGAGTGTGGGAGCAAAAGTGTATTGCCATGACTTTCAAGGTCATTGTTTGAGAGATGGACCTGATCCACCTCTAAAGTTTCTTCCTTGACATCATGGCAATGGCAGACTGATAATGTTTGCAGCTCTAGTTCAGTGTTCTGACTGACCCTGACTCCCAAGTCAAGTCAAGTCAAGTAGGTTTTTATTGTCGTTTCAGCCATACACATAGTCGGGCCGAGAACAGGGGGTAGAAATGGTTTTTTTGTCCTGGGCCCAGGGAAAGGGGGGGTCCAGAACTGGTCCCTCCTTACATTATGGACTATAGGGTGGGGGGGCCCCATCATATTATCTTGTCCCAGGCCCAGCCAAGACTGTCAGCGGGCCTGCACATAGTATATAGTGAGACAAAACATTACACAGGGAACAATTGATGATACACGCAACTGTTAAAACACAGTAGAGACCAGACAGATACAGTACAGTGCGCACACACGCACACTATTAAGATCCACACACACACATGCACACACACACACACACACACACACACACACACACACACAGACACTCTCTCTCTTTCTCTCTCTCTCTCTCCCTCTCTCTCTCTAAGATACACACGCTTACACATGTTCACGCAAGGTGCAAAAAGGCATGGAGAAACATGGTGGTCTTCACCTAAGCTGAAGCTAAAGGAACCTGAGCAACTCAGTGCTGGGCATGTTCACGACCTAGGGGGTTCAGAGCTGAAAAAGGACTCCAAGTCACTCATGACCAGACTCTGCCACCTCAGACAGCAGGAACTGGGGCAAGTCAGGGGGAAGGCTCCAAGCCACCTATCCTCAGAGTCAGCCAGAGCACTTAACTAGAACTGCAAGAATTATCTGTCTACCATTCTGCCCTACAAATGCAAAGCACAGTAAAGTACAAACTGGGAAAAATGCCTTTAAAATTGCCATACTGCCCAGTCAAACATGCTATGGGTATAATGGTGGAGATGCTTTTGTACTTTCTTAATAGGAAGAAGCAAGAGATTCAGTCACAGGACAAGATGTGTTATAAGGTCGACAAAATATCTAGTTACTGCCTTTTGACTTTGTAGAGCAGCATTGCCACACACACGTATCATATGTATCTGATATCTAGTGTCAGTTACACCCACTGAAAAATGTGTGGAATGGAGAAATTCATCTATTTCCACTGTAAGCGAGCCAACAGGATTTACTTGTCACTCTTGAGCTCTTGTTTTTCTGTCTCCAGTGACACTGCTACTGTCATTACAGGATAACAAATAGGATGCCTAATGTCTTCAAATTAAGCTAATGTAAGTTTATAGACTGGTCTAGTCTGGTCAGGATCTGGCCATTAAATGATTTATGATCCTGCTTATTTAGATTAGTAGTTGGCAAAGTAACATACATTTGTCAGGATATTCCTGGTTAATTATTCCTTGATCTCTTTGAAGCTAACATACAGTATATATTGGCTTTGTTTTAAAAATAATAGTGTTTTAAAAGATTGAACTCCTTGAGGAAGAGGAAGTCAAACATTTTTAGAACCTAAATTAAAACATATTATGTCTGTGTTAAAGACTGGACTAAACGGAAGTCTTTACTTTTAGAGACATAAGCAGGTTTTAAAATCATTGGCATGTTTGTTTGGGAGGACATGAGTCAATGTTGATTTTTTATTTACTTTTTAGTTAATGATGGTAACAATGTAGTGGAGTATTGAGTAAGAGTAGGAGAAATAAAGGGGACACACAAGATAGATTACATTACATAGCACTTAGCTGACGTTTTGGTCCAGAGCAACTTGCAGCGATTAGGTGCAGGGACATAACCCCTAAAGCAATATGGGATTAGAGAACTTGCTCAAGGGGAGTTCTGATTATTCATTTCCCTACCCATATTTTTCCTACTGGTACAGGATTCTAATCTGCGACCGATCCTTCGATCCCAAAATAACTCCTTAACCATAAGCCACAGCTACACAAACAGTTCTGGTAAATGGAACAAAGCATTGCAGAATGTTTATTGATATCAGAAGACAACATCAAGCTCAGCAGTTTGTTATGAGAAGTGCTTTGAGACCAGAAAAGGGGTTTTAGTTTGACTGTGAGCGCATCATATACTTTGTTGAGATGACAGTTCCTTCTGAAAATGCATGCATCAGGCATCTAACCCCACACTGCTCCAGGGACTGTAACTGAAACCCTGTAAATATCTGTAAGTTGCTCTGGATAAGAGCGTCAGCTAAGTGTAATGTAATGTCATTATATCTGCCATTGTTAGCAGAATGGAACTATGTTTTAAAGGACAAGTATGAGGCTTCATGGTGAGGCAGAAATGTGCCAAAAGTCTTTGCGTCTCAGCTGTTGCATTACCTGCACAGGACAATCCTTCACAATGCACCAGCTCACATCAGCTTGTCATTAAGTCCACAAACCAACAAAATGCGATGACCTTCAGTCAAATAGTGTTGTTGTACTAAAATAGTGTTGTTATAAAACAGTATTACAATTAGAAAACCTTGAAACATCGTTTGTCACCTTCTTAAGCAAACTAATGTGTGTGCCACGCCCACACTAATAAATCATCCCACAGAGAACAATGGACACAAAAGAACACACACACACTGAAGCAATGATTATGAAATGAAACAGTGTTTATAAAGTGAAACAAATGTAAACTATGCACCAGGTGTGGCATAAACCACAGTGCTTGGCCACAAGAGGAACAGAAGCAAGAAAGCAATAATAAGAAGCAAGGGAACAGATGAAAGAATGCCACTCCACCACACCTGGGTGATGGATGCAAAATGTGTGGTGTGGCACGAGGAATATTTACTATGAAAATAAAACAACAATGTTTGTGAAATGCTTCATTAGTTCTTCCATTATACCATACACCATACTGTATATCAAGTAAAAATGTTTGTGTTTTTTGCTTTGCTTACATATCACACAGAAATGTTTTTTTTCATTGTTCTTAAAGTGAAACAAACCTCAAAAAATTCCTGGTGTGTCATGGTGTTGAGGTCAGCATTTACCAGAACAGGAGGTGAATCTTCTTCTCAAAAGTCAGCTGACACACGCACCAACATCTTATCCTGGTCAACCTTTCTGCACGTGCTCCTGGTGGAAAAGTACTGTTAGCCATGATTATTTAAATAAAAAATGAATACCATTTGCTCCACATATAATGACATCTTGGAGGTTTACTTTACATTGTCAACATGTCAAAATATATATTAACAAAAACATCCTTTTCTTTCTATTCTGAAAATGAATGCATTCTACATCTCAATAGTCACGTTTCATGAGTTGTGTGCTGTCTGTATCGAGGCAACCTTGATGGTCTGGGTAGGAGCTACAGCCTTGTATGACAAATACATGTTTGTTTAATGTGCTTAGTTTTCTTCGCTTTTCCAAACAAAAACCTAACACTACATTTTATTTGACACAACAGTGTATAATCATTCATTTCTTTCCCAATAAACTCACAGATGGAGCACTGGGACCAAAGGTATCTGAAAATTATTATTATTATTATTATTTGTTGTTGTTGTCTTTGCTTACTACAACAGGCATATTTTGTAGCAAGTTTGTAGCAACTCTGCCTCAGTTACAAAGTGAAGTGAGGAGAGGCTTCTCAAAGGGCCTAAATTATGACAAAGACTTTCAATCTCAACAAACACAGCTTGTTTCCTATAGTTGCAGGCTTTTTTATATTGCACATGTGACCCAAGTATGATTCAGAGAAACAGACCAAGCTCATAGTTACAAGACAAGTTATTCCAGACAGCCAGTATTGTGCCATCTTTCTTGTCAGGCTACCTTGAATGTCTTAGAGAGAAAAAAGGAAACCTCAAACACGTTGGCAAATTAGATGCTTATCATCAAGGTGCTGACTGATTGGTTTTTGCCTTTGTTTTTTTAGTCAGTGAAGATATACATCTTTCAAAACTGTTTGTCAAAGGTCACAGTTGGTTCACTTGAATAAGAAAAATCAGACCAAAAACTGTAACAATAACAAAACATTAACTAAAATATAAAATTAAATGTCCTCCTGACTCTACCATATTTTTAAAAAAGAGGCCCAAATGATTTAAACCCAAGTCTGTGTTTAGTTCAGATACAATCTGCACTTATATATGAGCATACTGTTGTGTTATGATGTTGGTATGTAAATTGCTAAATCTGGTAGTGTATTTTATGACCAGTTTATTATTGGTAATAGTTCTTGTCGAACTATTTACCAATTTCTGATTGGAGGAGATGCATTCTTCTCTTCACTAGAAGTGAGGGTATCCCACTATATATCATGCATATAAATAGACACTGGAACTGGAACTATTTTGTAGAGTGGAGACTGGAGCGAAAATTTTAGAAACTAATTTCAACATTGTGTATATCAACTAATTATGTTGGCAATGGAACTGCTTTATAAAAGCAATATACCACTTTATTATTATTCTATTGTGAGTTTCATCTACCTAGCATCCCTAGGTACAGCTCTGAGGCCCATTCAGGACACTGGGGCTGTCGAGCCTCCTTAAAGTGTAAATCTGGAACTGTTGGAGGGTGTTTTTCATCATGACGAGTCAAACACCACCTCACTGCCAAATGGCTAATTGCAAACATGCATTAGGGGTCCACAGCCAAACCACCAGAAGTAAAGCACAAAAGAGCACTATACTTTAGGAGTAACCTTTTTTTTACAAGACTTGCCTACTGGCTCACCTACTGTTATGGCTTTCTTTCTCCCTCTGTTTTCTTACAGTTAGATTTTATTGAATGAGTGTTTTTAACATGTTAGGGTCATATTCAGACAAAAATATATGAATTTTTACATGAAGTAAAAGCACTAGTCACCATAAAAGTCAAAAGGAAAATCAGGTTCAAGGCAGAGGTCTATATTTACAGTTTTGAAAACCTGCTATCAATATGCTCCTGCATTGGAAAACAAAACAACAGCAAGGGTGTTGTTACTTTTCAAAACCATGGTCTTTTGGTCTGAGAAAACCATTGCATTTTAGTCCAAAAGGAGTGTCTGTCTTTATTTTACCTAGTTGTCTCTTTCAAAAAAGTACCACAGCAAATAATAAAGATATACAAATAAATGGCATGGGATGCTGCATTCACATAGGTTTCCATTTCTTGAAACCTGCCAAGGAACTGGTATGTCTAGGTTTATTGCAAAAGCATTCCTTCTCTTTAAGCCATCCGTGTTGACTGATGATTTGTCACTTGTTTGCTAAGTGACACAAGTGAAGTCATACAATGACTTCCATAACTGTAGTTGCACTGTTCCTTTTTGTGCGAGGCACTTTCTCAACACATGACATGATGCATCTTGTGTTTGTTAACCATCAAACTTAAAATGACTTTATATCCAATGTTATTATCTTTTAAAGATGTACTGATCCATTGCTGAATGAAAGTGTTAAGTCCATTTCATTTTTGGATGTGAGTGACTGTGGGCGTCCTTTTGTTGATTTGAGAGGATGGTATGCAGCATGCAGTATGCTGTTTTTCGGGAAAGTAAAACAGTTGTCAGTAGACCCATGATACTGTTAGTATAATATGAAGGTTCTTTAGTGTTTGCTATTTTAGAATCCTTTTGGAATCTCTTTATCCTGTGATTGTTCATCTGATCATAACCTTTTGGTGTTGGAGCACATAAAAATTGTAACCAAGAGAATAGGTATTGGATTCCATTAAATCTAAATAGCAATCATCTTATAGACCAAGACTGTAGTGGTAGTAGAGAGCCTAACCCTAACCCTTGACCCAGCTGGGAGAGGTTCTGTTTCTTGTCCTTCCCATATCATCACACTCCTACTTTATCTAGGCTCCAGGATTTGGAGGACAGGACAGGTTCAACCGGGAGCATATATTTTCAGTTAGTGCAGTTCCCAGTCAAGTCTCCTTGCTTTGGACTCCTTTGTTACATGCCACGTTGTTTATAAAGTACCCCTCTGAACTCTGGGACTTTGAATAACCTAAAAGTAGCGACTATTTCAACACCATCTTGAATTTAACAGCAATTTAGGAATGTCACACTCTTCATAACTTAAGTCATCAATCTGGTCTGGATTGATCTGGAGTTGTAGCAGTGCCAAGGTTGGAAAGCTAGCAGTAGGATAAGGCCTTCTGGTACACTGCACCTGGTGTCAGGTACAGGTGGCCATTTTCTCTTTCTCTCTCTCTCTCTCTCTCTCTCTCTCTCTCTCTCATTCATTATCATTTGACACATTCCGACATATGTACGCACACCCAGCTCAACATATTCCCTGGACTTTTTTTTCTTTCAAATAGCTGCCATTTGATCTGCAGTTCTAAATGTGATCTTTCTGTCTGCCTGCAATTATGATTCTGTGATCTGTGTGTCTGTCTGCCTGTCTGTACCAGAAAATCTCTCTGCGTTTGTTTTTTTTTTGGATATCGCTGCAACCATTTCCTTAATCAGCTTCACACTTGATAGGTGTCTAGTAACATGGCCAAAATTGAGTGCAGTGGGAAGTTTGGTGTTGATCAGATTCAGATAAGTACACAAAACATATCGTTTATCAAGGAAAGTCTAATTGCAACACTCTTCCCCTTCATATCCCTCAAACCTGAGCCCTCTATTCACCTACACAGCAATACGGCTGTACAAGGTAATAAATTAATATGTGTAGCCAGGTCATATTTTTGTGGTTTTATTTTGTGGTATATGCCTTAGTATTCCACATAACCTGAAAATTAAAATGGCCTAATTTTTTAATCCATATGTGTGTTGTGAAGCATTCTGAGTTGTGTTGTGAGATTGGGAAAGCTGTCCCAGAAGCAAGGCTGCCAACTCGAGTTAAACAGTGATTTATCTTCGTCAGTATAGCTTTTGTAAAGTGCTACTCAGTGTCCTGTAAAGACTGTGTGCTCTTGTGGCGATGTGTGTACAGAATTATCACCACTATCGTTTTGTACTGCACAGGTTTATGATGCTTTGTTTTTGAGCTGCTGCTACCATTTTTGTATGGTTAAAGTTAGTCTATTGGGGTTTTGATATACTTTTATATGATCCTTTCAGTTTACTGTTTTATAGATTGATGTACTTTTGTAGAGTGAAGCCCTTGTTGTGAGAGCTGAAATCAGTTTCATTTAAAATAGACCAAGAATGAGACTGTTAATATTTTATCATTGAATGTTTTAGTTGAGGATTTGACAACAGTGTGGCTAAATACTTTTTCTATTCGTACAATTCTTACAAAAAAAAAACATAGATTTGGGTTCTATCAGATAAAAACTGTTAAAAACGTGTTTGTTGGTCTGTGTCTATTATTTCCCGCCAAAGTATGTGACATTCTCATAACACTAAAGGACATCATGTGTCACCTAAATAGCATACCACTCCTGGACCTGGTTTGCCTGTAGCCATGAACACATTCAGCACATGCAGACAGCATGCTACAGAACAGAGATGGACCATAAGCAAATGGTGTTACAGTAAAGACAGAAGTCAGAACTGACATACAGATACATATTTACATATGTGGCCCTTGCTCAACAAAACACATTTGGCCCCAATCCTTTTTTATTTGTATATGCCAACTGAAACCATTATTAAAATTATTTGTTTATAAAAGAGCTGCTCTGAACTCCTTGTCTCGAACGTCTTTGAATGGCCTAGAAATAGCAACAATTTCAACAGCTTTTTGAACTTAAGAGCAAATTCTTCATAATTTTGCTCATAAAAACTATAAAAAATGTCTCCTACCAATTGGCCTTCATTGTCTATCAAATGGGAAATGGGAATACAAATGTAAAACTAGATAAACACTCAGAGAGGTGCTACACCTGTGCCACCATGCACTTAGCATGGGGCCAAAACTTTGACCTTGGCCTCTGACCCTGACCTTGGACCGATTAAACAAAAAATCAATAGTGCAGGTCTTGACTCCAATCCCAACCTACCTACCAAGTTTGATCCAAATCAGAACTGTCTGATTTATAACCACATTCAGATTGAGTGACCTTGAGTTTGACCTTTCAAGGTCACTCAAGGTTAAATCACCATGATATTTAGATAGTCCATATATGACTTTATATAAGTATTTAATGTAAACCATGACTGTATCTCTAAGCGTTTTCATGATATGAGCTGTCAAAGTATTCCCATGCACTTAGCTGAGGGGCAAAACTTTGACCTTGGCCTGTGATCATGACCTTGCACCAATTACAAAAAAAAATTGATAGCGCTGGTGCTGACCCCAATCCCAACGTACCTACAAAGTTTGATAAAAATCGGATCAGAACTGTTCCAGTTATCGCTGTGACGGACAGACAGACAAACAGGCAGACAGATGCCCGCAATTACAATACACCCGCATCGCTATGCACGTGCAGGTGTAAATATGTCCATTTTCATCTTCAATTTGTGTAGTGTGTTCATGAAATGCCCCTATGAACATGCAGAACAGACTACTAGACTTTAAATAATCCAGTAAAAATGACAACAGGATCAGTAACTTCAGGATGTTGTTTTACAGTTAAAAGCAACAATGTTAAATCAAGCTTATTTACTTGCTTTCATAACAACTATTACATGCTTAATTAGAATGAGCTTTTAAAATACCTGCAGGCATGTCAATAGGCTAAAGTCTACTGAGTCGGAATAAACATTGGCACTGCACATGCTTTAATTAAGTTGTCGGAATGCTTAAACTGATGTGCTACATGACAGAACAATCAAATGGATTAAGGCTGTGTTGTGGTGGTATACTGCTATACACCCGTGCCACCAGGGCACCAGGCCTATGTGACACTGACGAGAAAGAGAAAGAGAAAGAATGTGACAAGGCTGTTTGCCCAACACAGGTAGGGTAGCTGATAGCGGTAACTGATAACCAGAGAACTGAAACTTTATACATGACCAGTGTACCATTACCATCTGATTCCACTGTCACATATTATGTTGTCAAGGTAAAAAAGCCATCTGTCATCTCTAGCCCTCATTATGGTATCTCTATTGTCACCCTTACTGGAACTACAGCCCAATAGCTAGCATTCCTGGCAACCTCTTCAGATTGCAGGATTATGTGTTAGCCTATCTGTTTCTTAAGAAGAATCAGGATCATCTGGTAAAGTATTTGTGACCCTTGTGATTTGAGGGGTTATACCAAAATAATAACATCCATTCTATTTAATGTTATGTTGTGGGAAAGAAATCACAATCAATTGCAACATAGACTTTGTGACAACTGGACACTGTTGGCTATTTGTTTGTTTTATGAAAGCATGTACAGAATCACATATATTCAAAAATATTCACATTTTTCCATATTTATTTAGTTTATTATTTTTATTTCTTACTATTATTATTATATAAAGTTAGTGAAGAAAGCAACAGCACATTTTTGTAAGGTTTTGTAAGTTTTTATCATTCTTTTACATAAGCAAGAAATTTAAGAAGTTAAATCCCGTGTTACCCATGAATTGTTGCTGTGCATTACCTGCCATAAAATCATAACATTAATCCGGCCTATCTTGTTAGATAGTATTTATCAGGTTAAAATCAGATGTTGATAAGCAAATTCTGCTCTACATTCTCATCATTCTCAATCAAGTTTCATGATTTTTTTAATGCCAGTCTGAAACTGATAGCTAAGACGTGCGCTTTAAAACAAAAGATTTTGCCGGCTGAGGCTTCTGTATCTCTGATGCCGGTAGAATATGACTACCACCAGGAGCACAAGTGTAGCAGCAAGCATACTGGCCAGAGCAAAAGTACCCACATTTATTTGTTCATTGGAACTAGAAGCAGCCTTGAGGTCCTCATGACGTTTCACTGCAAAAGAAGATGATATGATGAGCTGAGATGAGATACATTTTATTGTCCCAAAAAAGAAAAATTGTCTTGAGCAAAAATAAAACCATATGCTGCACACTGAACCAACATACAAAACAATGAATGCATAACCAAAACATATAGAATACAGATCAGTGCAGCACAGCAAGAGCTAGAACAAACTTTTTGACTTTTTTTATGTTTGTAACGTGAGGACCCCCTCTGTGACACACATGTCAGAAGTCCAGACACGGGTGTACACATGCCAGCCTGACTTACCTGAACTCTCCCTCAGCACACGAAATGGACCTTGAGTCAGGAAGTGGCTGGCTGTCTCAAGGTTGCCCTCTCGCTTGCGCCTGCGAGAAGCATTTTTTACACAGCCCTGAGCACATCTGGAGTTTGGGTTGCTTGCCTCACACAGGATCACTGAACAGGAAATAAACACCTGCCCAAAGATAGATAGATAGATAGATAGATAGATAGATAGATAGATAGATAGATAGATAGATAGATAGATAGATAGATAGATAGATAGATAGATAGATAGACAGACAGACAGACAGACAGACAGACAGACAGACAGACAGACAGACAAATGGGTAGATATCTTTGTGGTGACTGAAAGCATTTAAAGTGAGAAAAAAAAATATTTTTTTAATTTTTTATACCTCATCAAACTGTCCCGTGAACTTAAAGGCTTGGATCTCAAACTTAAAAGTAGTTGAACCACCTGGATATACCTTCACGGTGTCATCTGCAAGGCAACTTCAAGTGGACATATAGGGGACTTGTCATTAAAGACAATAATGTAACATTATTGCTTGAAATGTATGCCATATACATAGTCATCTTCAGAAAAGGAAAACGACAGGACGGTTGTAGAAACCTTACCCATTACTGATTATGTCATAGCGGACAGGGCTCTTCGGATTAGCACTAGGAGTGGCTCTGCAGGATTCTACAAACAGCTTTGTGTTGGCAAGTGAGGAGTGTGCCTTGATGCCCATGTAGATCATCTCCATCAGCTCGTACTCCACGGGGTATGTTTCAGGGGCTACGGCAGTGCTAAAGGTGTTGTCTGTGAAAATCTCAAAGGTGTAACCAAAGCTTCCAAAACTGGCCTCAGTGAAAATGTAGTCGGATTTTGTATTCAGATAATGGCCATGGACATTGACCACCTTAGGGTATTGGCATGAGAAGTCAATCGTGACCTTAGCCCTCCTTGTGATGACTGAACCGGGGGTATTGAATGAGGTGATGACATTTTTAAAAATAAGGAAATCACCCTCTTCCTGTTTAAAAACAAACAAACAAGAGATTATTGTGTCACATAAATTGACTGATATATTCAAAGAAGAAGAAAGTAAACCAGCACTAAGTGTACCTCCATGACTGTTCCACAGGTGTTGATGGATAGGGTGGCCATAACATGGGTATCATTTGATGTCAGGGAGCAGGAAGGGTCAATCATGCGTAGCCATTTATGGTCTATGCCTGGTATAGATGCTTTGCTCATAACTACGTTGATGACATTCTCCTGGCAGGACACCTCTCCTATTCCTGAAAATGAGCAATAATCATGGTTCTACATGTTTCCAGTTTCAAATCTGGCCACTGTCAGTGAAGTTGAAAGATAAAAACTAACCTGCCAGTGGCAGTGATTGTTTTACCATCAGCACAACACACCTCATCTCTGACTGGCTACAATAACAAACAGACACAGAGTGACATGGTGAGATAACAGCTGATGAATAACTCAACCAGGAGAAAAGATTGGTCACGGAGCTGACCTTCCTCACCTTGTTTGTGTGTCTGCAGTGAAACACAATGGGACAGAACGGTGGAGATCACTCTGCTGTGGCATCCATTCCACTATTGCCACAGCAATCCCATGGTCCTCTCTCTGCAGGGACTTGGACATATTCCAAGGCCCACTGATCTGGAAGTCTAATATTCTGTTAAGAGGACAGTATTAGCAGCATTTCTGCAGAAACTGCACACTGTTCATTCATCACAGTAAAAACGTGCCTTGACATGTTCTAACAATATGTTAAAATATATTTTTATATTTTGTGAAACCCCAACACCCCACAGCATATATTAACCTGCTCTCTGTCGACTGAGCTCTGAGTTTCAGCTGGTGCTTGTGGCCAACTGCTGTGACATGAACTTCTCCATGAGAAGGTGTTGGAGTCAGGAACTGTGGCCTTGTCACACCATTCACACAGTTTTCCGCTGAAGAAAGAACTGAAAGACAAAAGCACACTTTCAGAAGTGACATACAGTTTTTTTTTTAAATATAGGGTTGAGTGGGAAAGTAAAATGCTTAAGTAAGTGCATTAAAGCATGAGTGTATCATGTAATTTCCTCATAAGAGAGCTTTGATGAGGACATACTGTTCCAAAAATCATCCAGTCACCAGTAGATCCTCAACACAGTTAAGTAACTGTAGTTCTGTCTTGCTCTGAGCAACACAACATTACCCATATTACACCAGACCATCTTCCAGAATAACAATATTCTTATTACAAGCATTGGCAAGTTGGACATCTGTCGGAAGCCACATATTGTTTTAATACTATGTGTTGTTTTTATACTATTGCTTAATAAGACACAAAATACAGAATACTGCAGTTGTTGATATTACAGAAGCACTATTACCCTCAAGTGTAAATTGCAGGGGGATCTGGCTTATTGGAGATGAATTTGTCATTGCAGTCTCATTGAGGCTATGCTTGATGAAAGATGTCCCATTTGTGTACATGATGGTGATGTCCTTTCTAGGGTAATCCTCCAACACCATCTCAAACACGTGTGTGCCAACAGGTACTGAGCCATTCCCACGCAGAATGCAAAGCTCCTGTGATATAGATGCTGTTATGTCATATCCAATAACAGAAGGCGTGTTTCATGATGAAAATATAGATTAAAAAATATTTAAAGTTAGACCTCGTTTAGGTTGATGTTAGGATGAGAGTGACAGGATGCACAGTTTCCTCCTGCCTTTGTGGAAAACTTGCATCGCACACTGTCACCATCTGGATCATGGGCCAGTAGCTCGACGCTCAAGAAACAATTCTGGGGGATTCTTCATGAGATATACATTTCTTACATTTCAGTAATTTGGGCAACAGAGCAAAATACTAAAACATTTTGACATAATCAAGGAGGACATACTGTAGTCTTGGCACAGCTGTAGAGACTGGTGATCTGTTTGGCTTGTGTGTATCCGATCGTGTTCCCACATTAACCAGGGTGTCTGCTGTCCAGTCACTGGCTCCGTGCACATTAGACCTCCAGCAGCATCCTGTGTCCCTTCAGGAAAAAAAAATACCACAGTAATTGGAAATGGTTTGTTCAGTGACTTTGCAAAATCCATTTCATTACATGATGTGGCCTTTCAGGATACAAAATGTTAATGTGGATATCCCTTGGAGATCTGTAAAAATTCATTAAAATGTGCTATAGTACACACATCATCAAAAAGAAAAATATTAAAATTAAATTAAATTAAAACTCAGGTAGGTGGTAAACACAGGTTCTACCCCAAGCTGTTGGTATTTCCAGAGTATAATGGCTGAGGTGCATTACGCAGGTATTACACTCATAATGACTGAAGGGTATTACCCAGAGCCCTACCAGGTAGGTGATACCCACAGGTGGTCGTAAGTAAGGTTCCCCCTTCACCTTGGGTAACTTGAGAACTTTAGGTCCTTTAGAAATGCAATATGTTTTTGTTGTTGCTGATTATTTATCAGTCCCTTTAACTGTAGTTCTGTAGGTGGAACAAACTTAAATTATGGATTAAATAGGTTGGATTTGTAAAATATTATTTTGATTTAGTAGTTTGTCGTCACCGCAGTTTGTAACTGAGTGTGCAAATGACGATGAGGCCATGTAGTGTGATATCAATTCCAGTGTTGAAAGTAAAGTAAAGTACTGGAAAATCACACTCAAGTAAAAGTATAGGTACCCCTTCAAAAAATGACTTTGGTAAAAGTCGAAGCCACTGACTGAAATGTTACTTGAGTTAAGGTCTTAAAGTATCAGAAATTTCTTTCACTTAAGTATGACAAGTAATGTAAAAATAAATGTACTCATGTAATGTAATTAAAAGTACAAGCAAAAGTTAATAACAGGCAAAGGCAGTCTGAATTTTAATAAATATAGATAATATTTTTTAATATTTAATAATATTTTGGTTAACTGTGAAGGTCATTTGGCACCTATGGTTAATCTTAAATGACAATTACACTGCTGAAAATGCACACACATGACCAATTGCTGTCATTATAAACAAAAGTGGAGAGAAAACTGAATGTTATCTGGCATCTGAAGATGGAGACCACAATTTGAAACCTTTTTTTTCGAAAGCCTTTGTTTTTTAAAATAAAATTAAGTCAGTGCTGAAAATGAGGCGTACATCACACCATCAAGAAAAAAAAAACATAAAACACCGCTACCACTATTGCACTTTATAAACTAAATCTTTACATAGCACCATCAGTTTTTCATTTTGCAAACTCAAATCCTACATCCAATCCCCCATACACTTTTGCCCTTGACCTTTCTTTCCCCTTCCCTAGTTGCAGTCAGTTTTTTTTTGTTTTGGTAACGAGTAACTAAGCAGCACATTGAAAATGTATCGGAGTAAAAGTTCGGAAATAGAGTGAAGTAAAAGTGAAAGTTATCAAATTTTTAAAAACTCAAATAAAGTACAAATTCTTCCAAAATGTACTTATGTACAGTAGTGAAGTATTATTACTTCGTTACTATACAACACTGATTAATTCCACATAATGTGCAGTGAAAGGTGTGACTTAACGTGAACAACACAATGGAATTTTCCATTCACCATCCCCCATAGAATGTAATACAGAAGTACACTTCTGTGTCGCCCGTGTGGCGTTGTCTCAAGGCCATACTGTGCCTTGCACTTTTTGTCTGTGCTTCCTAGCATGCTTGTTTTGTCTTTCCTTGGCCTGTAGGTGGTGCCAGTATGGGAGACTGGCCCTTTTTCTTGTTTTTGCACTAGACTACACCATTCTGACTGGCACTATATTTTTTGATTTGCTTTACTTTTATTGGCTTGTGTAAATATTTAATGTAATACACTTTAATTTTGTTAAAATCTACTGATTATGTTGTCTCCTCTTGTTGTTTGTCCATTCTACGGCCAAGTGGTCATGACACAGCATTGGGAATTTGCAATGGCTGGAAATCCCTAAAAATGTGAGATTGCCTCTGGCACTAACTCTGCCAGAAGCACAGCTGCACAAAAGTGAAGAAATTAATCAAGATTGATAAGAAAGTATTGCTCCTATTCTGCCTTATAAAATCAATCTATTTAATCTGGCTATAAAAGACTAAAGCTTGGTTTAAACTCACCATGTCTATCAGTGATGTCCACTGTCCAAATTCCAGCAACATGAAATCTTACCTTAAAACAAAAGTTGAATCAGAGGAAACATTCCTTGTCATGAAACCCTCAGCCTGGCACCAGTCAACCACACCTGAGCTGGCTTCACTTGTGAGAACCTCTAACTGAGTCAGAGCACCGCAGTCTCCACTCTGACACTGCCAGTTGCTGTGCTGACTCCCACAGCTTTCATTCCTGTGCTCCCTGTAATAAAAGTTCACCTGCCAGCACACCAACACATAACAGTATTATTACACAGACAGACATTGTGTCCAGACAGTCCATACAAACTTTTACTATACAGAATGCGACATGATTTGAATTAAGACATACCCTAAAGTAAGGTTAGCATTTTAGCGGTGAAATATGTTTAGGACAGACAAAATCAATGTAAAGGAAAACAAAGCATCACACATACCTCCAAGGATCCATCAGGGTTTTCTTTTCCAACAGAGAAACTTAGCGAGTTTCCTAAAAAGGCATTGGCTTTAATTTGGATGGGCAAAAAAATAAATAGCACCAACACCAACAAATGCGCCATGATGAGTGTAGTTGTATGACCTATTCTCACTCTACACAAAAATGTGGACATAGGCGGTGCTCCTCAACAGGTTCAACAAGATTTCTGGTAAATGCTTTTACACAAAGAACACAGATGAGGGGATTGCACTTCCAACCAACCATGCCTCATTTCTCTGCATGTAATTATTTGCACAGGAGAAGACTGCAACTGTTTTGTTTAGGATACCTAAAATGAACCTGGTATTTTGATGTGTCATAAAATGTGACATTTGTAAAAAACTACATATATAAGACAATTAATTTCTAAGTTTAAAAATATGACAACAGCTAAACACTTTCTCCACCACTCTACGGCCATTATGGCTTGAACAACCAACAGGGTTTCCTCTGAGGTCTGATGCCTGTGAAAGTTTTCATAGTTTGAAAGTCATGTTCAAACTCTGGACCAAAGGTGCACTGAGTGGCATTTAGTGGATTTCCTTTTAGGACTCACTGCTAGTGTGTAAATTGATAGCCCTTGTATTAGTACAGATGAACACACCTCACATACTTTGGGAAATGGTTGTCCTAATGCTGTAATTAGCATCCCCATTTAGTGCACTTTTTGTTATGTTTGAGTCTGCCTGTGGGAATATCTAGATAATAGATGTAATTGTGGAAATATAAAAAGGTACTGGCTATGGCTATGGAACCAAAACCGCACAGAATTCTATGTTACAGTGATCTTAAAAACGTTAATCCTTTAATCCTACACCTTGTATTACTCACCTCACACTTTTTTAGTGTAAAAAAGTAATTGATAACCTTGCCACTGTGGTGATGTGGGCAGGGGGAGCAATAGACTGATGGCTATCATTTCAGCAATAGACCAATAGGACAAAGGATCTGTCTTGTGTCTTGTGGTCATGTGATTAGATCCTGTATAGCCATGGGTGAACAAAAAATGGTTGAAGAGTGTGCTGTCTCTATATATACAGTATATTGCAGTTACAACGATTGATATGACTAAAACATTGCCGTAGAAAGTTGCAAGATGTGGAATTTCACACTTATTCCTATTATGAACGTAGTGCGTGATGTTAAGTATATATGTACCTTTCCCTTAATTCCCGTAATTACTGTTGACGACATTTAATTCCTTCAAACATTTTATCATGATAAAACCTGATTCCACAGCAGTTCTGATGGTGTGGGACCAAGATGGTGGACAGTAAAAACATCTGAGCAGTAAAATGGACAAACAGCTATCAAAGGTATCATTATTTTAATGCAGGCTATAAAAATGTTCTGAGAGATTTTGAGTGCTTGTGCAGCTGTTTAAAAAAACTGTAGTGCAAAGGGAATGAATAAATGGGAATGTTTCATATGTTTTCAACATTTTTTTGATAATTTATTTCGTAATTTATGACAAGATTTTTATGCATTTCAAATTACACCTTTCTTTGCTGTCTTTGCTGTTTACAGATTCCTTCCTAAAATGTTCATGCATTTCTCTTTATTTGTATAGATAGGTGTATTTTATTGATGAATGTAAAGCGGGCGTTACTTTTTCTTCATTTCACATATTATCTGTGGGATATGTTTAAAATGTTTGGAAGACGTGGACCCCTTCACAAACTTTTTTTTGCGTGACGTAAACAGTAGCCGCCGATAGACGAAAGGCACAAACCTGTAAATACACTTTGAACAACACAGGCTTCCGTAGACTATTTCCTAGTAGTTGAGAGGTGGCAAGATGGCGACGGAGCCTAATAAGACCGAAATTCTCACCATCTTTAAAAGACTGAGATCAATTGCCACTAATAAGGTAAGAGACTGTCGATTTATATGTCAACAGTGTATGTTTAATGTATGATAAATATCCATGTGTAGTCTCAGAAATACATGCCTTTATCTATCTATATTCCGCGATGGCATTTCAACAAGCCGGTAGCGAGCTAGGATAGCTAACGATATGTGAAAAGGCCTTGGTCCTCAGATGTTGGCGATAGCTTAGGTTGCTAGCCAGTTGGCTAACCTAAGGACTGTTTTATGCCATTGATCTTAGGAGGAATAACGATACCGTTAGCTAGCTAGCTAGCTAGCTAAGGTAGCTTTCTCAATGCCTTGGGAGAACGCCAAATGCTATGTCAGAGCCACGTATACTTTTCGTAAGTTAAGCCTATAACGTTGGCTAATAGCACTTAGCTAACCCTAGTAAGAAATTGTTAGGTGGTAATTACATTTAGACAGGCAACGGGGTTTTTTCTCCGAACACTTGAACACATTCGTCGAGATGTCACATTCTTAAATCGCTGTAATTCATCACCAAGTGTATTTAACGTATGGATACAATCTAGGAATTCTTCACCCCAGCTTTTGTAAATAAAGGCCAGTGTAGATTGATCAAACATTAGGTACACTTTAAGGCTTTGGCGTAATTTGCTGTGTATGACCATGAAGAGCCCTTATGGTGTCGGAAGTCTCAGTCAAAGGGATCGCTTATGAATGAAGTAATACATGTTGTCTCAATATGATTTCTCCATTCCAGATGAAAGGCTACCGTTAGCTAGCTCTTCATGAGTACTCCTGTTTTTATGTTGGTTTTCTATTCCCACTGATGACGAAATTACATTTGGAAGTTAACCTCAAAATCAAAAATTATTGAAATGGCAGTGCTGACATGATTCATAACCGAAAACACAAACATGAACAAATTGTTCTGACGCGGTGCTTGCCTGATAACAACGTTAGCTTGTGTTACGTTAGCTGCTAACTGTAAAGTAATGAAAATTGATCTCTAGACTGAACATACCAACAATATTCTAAACGTTTCAATTTACGTTTAAGTACAGTGTTTGTATTACACACGAACAAATCACTGTCTTATAATAATGTCTAGTTGTTTACTAATGTTAGCCGTCTAGCTGAGATGCTTCCCTTCAAGTGTTATGCAAGATAGATAGTGCTACGTTGACATGGCTGAAAACGATCTTGACCTAAGGGTTTTATTCGTTTCAAAGTTTTGTTAGTCACACTGAAGGATATGTAGATATGCAGGCTGCGGTCCAAGTTTCGACTAATCCCTTGTGTTTGTAAATCTTTCAGGCTTGTTTTGACTGTGCTGCTAAAAACCCAAGTTGGGCCAGTATTCCATATGGAGTGTTTCTTTGCATTGACTGCTCTGGCATCCACCGCTCTTTAGGAGTCCATCTCAGCTTCATAAGGTACGGTTGCTTCGGCATGTCTTGTCTGTGAGCACAACCAATAAGAAGTTTTAGTGTTTTTTATTAAAGTAAAGGTTTAAATGTCTTGAAATGAAATTTCGCTTGCAGTGGCAAAGTACAAAAGGCAGGGAAATATAAAAGACAATGACAAAGTTGGTGCACTTGTAAAGTGATTGTATTGTGCATTTCAGATCCACTGAGCTGGACTCCAACTGGAACTGGTTTCAGCTACGATGTATGCAGGTTGGAGGAAATGCCAACGCTGTGAGTGTTTTGCAAATCCTAGCCTAGGTTACGTCTCTCCTTCCTGTGCCCTGCTCTCAACCCCTCTACATAATTTAGTTGGCTGTTTACCGGTCCATTTGTGTTTTGTTTAGTTAGTCCATGTAATTTTAATTCAGTGAATATTTTTGTCTGTAGACTGTATTTTTCCGTCAACATGGCTGCACCACTAATGACACAAATGCCAAGTACAACAGCCGTGCCGCGCAGATGTATCGGGAGAAGATCCGTCAGCAGGCCAATACTGCACTCTCAAAATACGGCACTGAGGTAAGGGTCTCGTCACTCCTTACTGAAAATCTGGTAGATTAGGTAGCATCAAAACACTTTTTTTGCAGTTGTCTGGAGGGCTGAAATTGATTGGTCAAACCAATTAATGGTTAATTCTTTGATGAAGTAAATTAGGAGGTGTTGTCCTATATGCAAACAACGGCAATCAGTTGTATTTAACCAAATGTGTATACATTAGTTAAGACCTGGGCAGACAGTATAATTTAACTCCTGACAAGTTCTGTATTTGCTGTTGCCATTCAGCCATTTTCATCCTTCCTGTCTGAGTAGCCCTGTTTCAGTACAACTGTGTTCATGTAGTTTTGTGAATTCCCCCTCTATCCATAAAACTGCTGCATTAAAAATGGTCAACGTTATGGCTGCTTGGTTTGAATAACTTTGACCCTGTGAGTCATAGCCAAGGGGCAAACTTCACTTGATGTCAGTACTAGCCTACGTGGTAACAGCTGTTTGAGTGACAGTTGGTTGCGTAAGCAGTAGGAGTTGTTGAGTGAAAGTTCTAAACAGCCCTGTCTTTGAAACAGCTTTGAGTTTCTAGGACCAGTTTATGAAACATATTTCTGTGTGTGTGGTCATTTATTTCTATGCAGATGTGGATTGATGTGTCAGGGAACACACAGACTCCTGCTCCTGAGAAGAAAGAGGCTGATTTCTTTGAAGAGCATACTCAGGTACACACAAGCACTTCATTGAGTAAATGTGTAAGGGTGTTTTAGGCTCATTGTATGTTAAAGGAGAACTTCTAAATCAATCCAAAACCTTGTTGTTTGAGTACACATAATGCTGTTGGTAAGAAAAAAGAACAATATAATTTGATGCAACATAGACCAAAAATGAAATGGTAGCTAACAATAACTGAATGAGGCTAGGGAAAAGTTCATTTCTGTGCCCCATTCAGTTAGTTTTGGCTACTAGTTTATTATTCGGTCTATGTTTCCGCAAATTTTCATGCTCTTTTTCCAACCAACAGCCCTTGGTGACCTCGAAAAACAGGGCTAATAATTGATTCACACCAAACTTCTCCTTTAACCCTGAGCTTTGTAAAACACCTCAAACAGGTCTTCTGATCAAATAATGAAACTTGAACTCCACTGCTTGGGTATGTGTTTTGTCGTAAACACAACCTGTAATTTTGCATTTGTCTGTTGTAGCCTTCAAGTGCTTGGGAAATGGCGTCTCCTACATTGGCAGAACAGAATGGAGCTGATGCTGTCAGTCTTGCATTGGAACAAGACAGCCCCAAAGAACCAGAAAGAACCGATACCCGTAAGTCTAGCACCATTTCATCGTGTGGTATGGCCAAAACCATTCAAACCTAAGTGCAGTGGTTAGAAAAACATCATTATTTTTTCTTTCGATAAACCAGAGGGTCCAAGCATTGAAGGTCTAGCCACTGATCCCAAAGCGACTATAGGTAAGTTTATTTATTTTATTTTTTTAAATCAAGATTTTGGTTTGTGCGTGAATAAAGCAAGAAATTAAATCAAAAGAAAATGATTTTAATAAAGCTAGACACCGTCAAAAGACAGTAATCATCCAAGCAATGTATATATGGAAACCTCCATATGTTCAGGCAGGTACAGCTTAGGGTAACCTGAAGACCAGCCTGCATCCATCCAGTGACACGAGACAACTAGTTAAAACTGAACTATAACACAAAGGCCTATTCACCGTGTTGTGGAAGTAAAATGTGGAGCTGTATGAGCCCAAGCCAGAAGTAGACTTACCTCTCCTGTCATTGTCTTAGGGTGAAAGCTTTATGCAAGCTGGTCACATGTGATGCAAACAATCACTTGTGTTTTCCCATGGATGAGGATGAATTGGCTTTTATGGGTTGCCAGTACATCCCGACTTTGTCCATACTGGATACTGTGGAGTGAAAAAAACTTTAAAACCAACACATGTTGACATTAAGACTCCTTTACACATATTCCCATGTTTAGCTTACTAGTTCACATATCCCCAATTGAGTGTGTCTTGTTTTATCATGTAGATGACTCAATGCGTTTGGCAACTGATGAGCCACAGCAGTCCGGAGGTGATGAAAATAGCTGAGACTGTTCTTGTAGCTGATTGGCTGGCCAGATGTCAGTGGCATGGCTCTGCTCTTGACTGACACTTCACCTGAGCACTGCTCGCCTGCTTTGTCCCACACCCACCACTCCTGGCCCTATACTAAACACATGTCCTTGCATATAGGCTAATCAAAACGCTTCATGCCTGTCAAGGCTGAGTTGCTCTCCTTTTTGTTAAAGACGCTCATGACATTGTTTAATGAGGAAGGTAGTTTTGCATAGTTTTGTTAATGTATTACATATTAGTGTAAAGATCGGTAAAGGACCATGTTGAGTGTCTCAGCTCTGTTGCAGCTATGTTGTGTATCGATGTGATTTGTTCAAGGATGATATTTTGTCTTAACCAGATTTGTGTTTGTGATGCAACCTGTTTGACATGTCAGACATGCTGCCGTGTGGACTTTCCCTGATGTGCTTAAGGCAAAAATGCAGTGTTGCAGCAAGTTTTCCACTAGGCATTTGAAGCTTCTCTTTATTGCATAGTACATAAATGCATAGGGCTTTTCATGGTAGTCAGTGCAGAAAAAAAAGTTAATGATGTCATACCGAAGGAAAATTATTACGAAAGTTTTTCCTGCGATGTGTTAGCCTTGTCACTTTGATAGCCCTAGTTTATGACTAGACGTACACTAACAAAAAGTGTTTTTCACACACCCTTTAGTTCAAGTGTTGAAAGTGTTTTGTGATCTGATGGATATAAATGAATGCACTATTCAGTGTTCTTTTGAAAAATTACTTTATAGAGGTCAAACCATCCATCATTGGAAAGAAGAAGCCCACCACAGCAAAGAAAGGGGTAGGCCACAGTCTGTTTATTCGTCTTATTTATTTGGATTGTGTAGCTGCTTGACAATTGGGTGTTACTCTTACCTCAGCATTACAAAACCGTCTGAAGCCTTATCTAAATGCATCAGTGTTGTATTGGCTGTTTATTATAAGAGTCTAGACTAATGCGTGTCTACACACGTTGGTGCCTCTGATCACCTTCTAATGGCAGTAATGTTTTGGCAGCTTGGTGCCAAGAAGGGCCTCGGTGCACAGAAGGTGAGCAGCAAGAGCTTCACAGAGGTGGAGAAACAGGCCCAGGTGGCCGAGAAACTCAGAGAGGAACAAGCCGCAGAGGCCAAGAAACAGGCTGAAGAGTCAATGTAAGTAAAGTCCTCTTCACACTGATTAACACGTCAATAAAAATAAGTGAAGTCATCTTCACACTGTTTAGCACATGTTAATGATAGAGGCCAAAGTTTATAGAAGTCAAAGTTCATACTAGGGCTTTGACATCGAAGTTCGTTATTCGAATATAATTCGAATATTTAAAAAATTCGAATATCCCTAATATTCCTAATATTCGAACCTGTTATGGTTATTATTTTTCGTGAATGCGTTTGCTTGTAAACGTTGTTTTCAATTAATATTCCGCGGTTTTTTCACGCCTGGTGAAGTTGTGAATCGCGAGCTTATTACGCTGTTATTAGTCATCTGGGCTCCTGTAGCATCCTGGTTCACGCCTATTTTGCATACCAAAACAATAGCAACAAGCACGTCTGCAGTCATGACGAGGAGTTCGAAATCTACACTCCTGACCATTTGAAAAGCATCGTGTGGCGCTAGTTTAGTCTCCAAAGCAAGAAAGGAAAATCACGAGTAAGGAAGGAGTGATATGCCTGACTGTTCACAAAAAAAAACCTGTCACTGTGACAACGTGTTGTTCTTCCGAAAACATAATTGGCTGCCTATAGACTAGCTGAAGGAAAGGTTCCTGTAAGCTTGTGTATTTCCAATAGAGCGTTAACTGTGTCATAACAGCATCTTCTGTTATATTCCGCTCATTACATCTTCACTCCGACACTGAACAACTTGTTTGCTCAATAATAACAGTTTTAACACATGCATAAATACTTGGCCTTTCGTGCATGTTGTCTATTGACATCATGACTGTACTGCCCTCTGGTGGACAACTTAACCTGTTTGCGCAGATAGGGTTCCAACGGACCGCGGGCGGGCCCAGATTCAAATTATGGGGTTTGCTGCTCATATATGTGTCCCATTTTCGAAATACAATCAAAATACCCTTATATCTATCTTATGTCATGTCAGAGCTGTGTGCTAAAAGAAAATTGGTCTCCGTTGTAAAAACGTTAGTGAGAAATAGCCACATTAGCTTAGCATAGCAATTCCCATTCACTAACACAGGAAGTGGCGTCCTTCTAAAACATTGCTCTTTGTATATGTTTAACATGTTCGGTAAGCTCAAATAAAGTCATAATACCATTATTTACCTTTCAGTCATCTGGAAACTGGTCTTTATTGCAAGGGAATGGTAAAACAATGCTTTATATCCTTAGTAATGTCATCGTGAAAAATAGTTGTATTTTCCCCATTTAAAATTATCGCGGTCTTCTGTAACTCGTCCTGACCATCAAATGCACATTTACACGTAATGTTATACATGGATAGAAACGTGAAGATGTCCTCTACAAAATTCAAACAGTGTTTATTTGCAATCCGACAACTAATTTCCACAACGGACGCTGTTTTTCACGTGTGCACCGTGATTCGCAGTTGTAAACACGAACGCATGGTTCAGCTCTCTTCCTTGTTGTATGCGTCAGACTCGCCTGAAGTGATTGACACCTCTCTCAACCAATAGTACACTGACTAACGATCACATAGAGTACAAGCTTAACCGTGCTGGCAAACGTGGCTCTGGTATGGACTGCTTTCACTTATAGCCTCACAATCACTCCAAAACACAACATTTTCAATCGGTGGCTAAGAGTATTTAAGTGTTATATAGGTACTGAAGTTCTTGTGAATTTTAGTCTGAAATGCAGTAAAATATATGTGTACAATGCCAAAACAAACAAACAAAAAATATTACAATCACCCCCTTTTGCATGGTGCATTTCTTTTTTGGAGAGCTTGGAGACGCCTATTTGTACACTATGCAATGGTTGTGTTGCACCTATGTAATATTATTCATCTACTTCAATTTTTGGATTTTACTTTCCAAAACCATCTAGAATCAGGGCATGTATAGTATGACCTGCAATTCTTACTCATCAGCCTTGGGCTTACTGAAAACTACAAAAAAATTAGGCGTTTTTTACTTTTTTGACATTTTATTTCATATATAATGTTCTGAAATGGATATTTTATGAATAAAATAAACAGCTAGACATCAATATATGTCTTGGTCCTTCTGTCTTCTTTAATTTAAGCCCCCATTTAGCTATGTGCCACATGTGTAATATGATATAATGAATGCTGAAGTCTATGTCTACAAAACGTTTCCAAATTTTGCTGAATTCCTATCTGCACAAACAGGTTAAGTTTGATACCAATATAGGTCTTACTGAAGGCATTTAATGGTCAAAATATTATAAATACATGTTCGAATATATTTGAGTATTCGAAATTCATAAACAAACGAACTTCGAATATGATTTTTGGGCAAAGGTCAAAGCCCTAGTTCATACACAGCGTACCTCAGAATTCTTTTGGCTGCAAGATCAAACAGATCATATTATGCTGTGTTGTGCCAATGCAGACTAATGCCAACAGGAAGTTACTTTATTTTAATAGTCAGTTTACAGGGATCACTTACCTAGTGATTTATTACTAACTACACTGCAAACAAAAGTGTCAAGTGTGTGATTTTATCATTGTTTGACATGCTTGTTCTTTATGAGTTTTTAAAAGGCATTTGATTTAAGTCTTCCCCAACCTAACCCTGCTGTACTATATAAACATGCACAGCAGCTCATATTTGGTATGCACTGGATAGTACTGTGGTGATTATGCCACATTTACTGTGCCCAAAATTAATTAATTCGTTAGTTAAAAGATCTTAGAAAATGTGTACATTTTGTGGAATGATTCACTTGACTGATCTGTGCCTTTAGTCTCTGTTATGGAGCATAGGCCGCAGACGGTGTGCTTCCTCATTGCACATTTGTGTGTTTCTGTAATCCAAGATATCCGCCTAGTGAGGCATTGGCCCACTAATCTTCGTCAGTGCCCCATTGAGCCAGCATTACCTGTCTTCATCTCACACGCCAAGGACAAGACATGTATGCAAGTACACATGGCTCTATGCCCAGGGTTTTGACTCCTCTCTATTCATCTCTGTAGTGTGGCTTCCATGCGTTTGGCCTACAAGGAGTTGGAGATTGACCGCAAAATGGAGGAGAAGAAACTGCAAAGCCTGGAGGGGAAGAAGAAAGAGCAGGCTGAAAGACTTGGCATGGGCTTTGGCCAGAGAAGGTAGTAGCTGACGTGCCTTTCCACAATAAGCCAACACTGATTTAGCTTTGTGTGAATGTGGCAATAATGATGATGATCCCTCTCCACTTTTGCTTTGGGCAGTGCGGTGTCCCATTCTGTGATGTCAGACATGCAGGTGATTGAACAGGAGACCCCAGTTGGAGCCAAGTCCTCTCCACGTTCCAAGTTAGACATGTTCGAAGAGCCAGGGTTTACTTCTGGACCTCCCAAGTAAGTCTTGACTTGTATACAGTGAATGAGTAGATGAAAATGAATAAATGAAAATAAATAAATAGCAGAGTAGCAAGGTACTTACAACCAAATCATATGCTAATGGCATGAGTGCTTGTGTGTGTTGTCGTAGATACAAAGACAACCCCTTCACTGCGGGCGATGCCTTCTCCTCACGGTGGGACTCTGACAGTGGCTCCTCGTCCTTCACCTCCTCCTGGGCTCTGGAGAAGGAGGAGCCCAAAGAGAGCGAGGTCACCATATCCAGCATACAACCTATTGGGGAGAGGTTTGTTCACAATACGTGTATTACATACAGTACTGTACTGCCTTTGAATTATAAAATGGAATTTACTTGTCTTTTTGTGATTGCAAAAGTTAAAGGTAAACCTGCCTTTTAATACGACTGCGCATATCTTTTACCTACCTTTTTTATTTTGCTTTTATTCTACCTTTTTTACCACTAATTTGTTATTCTGAATTAGTTTTTCCTTTAATGTCATTAACAGCACAAGCAACAAATGGTTTTGTGATTTGTATATAGGATAGTTATTTTTTGTGATGGGGTGTTCACACATTGCACAATGCACACCTAAAGTAATTTTTGTTAAACCAGAGACCTTGAGGGACCTTAATATCTTGTGCATTGACGTTGTGCCAGGTTGCCCAGTCGGCGGAAGCATGAAGTGGCGGCCCCAGTGGCAGAATCCAGCGAGGCCCGGGAGAAGTTCGCCAACGCCAAGGCCATCTCCTCCGACATGTTCTTCGGACGGGAGGCCAGTGCTGAGGTTTGTACACTTTGCATGTACATGTACACTTTTACATTTGCTACTATGAGAGGCTTGACATATCTGGGCCCCTGAGGATTTTAGGATCTTTAAGGGTGCACCATCACACCACTGTGATGGGAATGTTGGGAGAATAGAAGTTCTAAAGGATGTTTGGGCATAGTATGAAATGTGGAATTTTAGACCCATAAACTGTTGTAGAACAAATACTTTATATAGCATGTAAAAAACCTCACTCCCTTTAAGGTTGATAAGTTTTCTCTTTCAGTATGAGGTGAAGACCCGTCTGGAAGGCATGTCCACCAGCACCTCCATCAGCTCTGCTGAACTGTTTGGTGATGGGAGCAGCCGACCTGCTGGTGAGCATACAGGACCAGTTTAAACACCTGTGGGTTTTCCCAAAGGAGTCAAATCGCAGTTCACTATATGTAGTACAGCACATACAGTAGAATTGAAATGCTGTTTTCACTCCTCAGTGTAATATTAACACAATGAAAAATATGATGGGACAAAATGGCTTTAGAAGTAATAAATAGCCTTTATATAATAATGGCAGTAGTGCACATACAGTGATTGAAGGAATGGTGAAGAGGTGCGTTGTAGCCCTCGCTGTGACTGTGTACTAGCCCACTCCTAGGCCTAGTGATGCACGCAGGACCAACCTGTTGTTTTTTCTCTTGTGTGTGTATCCTCAGCGGGTGCATCGGGCTTTGACGGTGTGCTGCCCTCTGGACCTGACATTGCACAGTTCAAACAGGGTGTGAAGACGGTTGCTGGAAAGATGGCTGTTCTGGCCAACGGAGTCATGAACACCATACAGGTCAGACGAGATGTTTTGAGATGGTTCCTTTGTGATCGTATCTTCTGAAGTTATTTCCTTTTCCCTGTTGTGTATTTTCATATTACAATCCCAATTCTGATGAAGTTGGGACGTAATGTTAAATGTAAATAAATATAAATGACAAATTTCAAGCTACAGAGGAGACAAATCATCCTTCTTGTTTTAGTGGTCAGTTCAAAAGGCAGCATCTATGATGATATGGGAATGTTTATATATACAGTGAGGTCAATAAGTATTTGATCACCCTGTGATTTTGTAAGTCCACCCACTTAGAAAACATGGAGGGGTCTAACATTGTCATCATAGGTACATTTCCACTGTGAGAGACAGAATCTAAAAAAAAATTCCAGAAATCACATTGTATGATTTTTTAAACATTTTATTTGTATATTACTGTGTCAAATAAGTATTTGATCACTTGCTTATCAGACAGATATCTGACCAGTAAAGACCTGCTGTTCTGCATTTAAGTAGTCCAACTCCACTCTGCTCATGATTCTAAATTAGTAGCACCTGTTTGAGGTCGTTAGCCTTCATAAAGGCACCTGTGCACCCCACAATCAGTCAGAAGTCTAACTGCCAACATGGGCAAAACCAAAGAGCTGTCAAAAGAGACAAGAGACAAAATTGTAGACCTTCACAAAGCTGGAAAGGGCTACGGGGCAATTGCCAAACAGCTTGGTAAGAAAAGAACAACTGTTGGAGCAATTGTCAGAAAATGGAAGAGGCTAATGATGACCGTCAATGTCCCTCGGACTGGGGCCCCACGCAAGATCTCACCTCGTGGGGTAGCAATGATGGTAAGGAAGGTGAACAATCAGCCCAGGACTACACGGGAGGAGCTGGTGAATGACCTTAAGAGAGCTGGGACCACTGTTTGTAAGGCCACTATCAGTAATACACTGAAACGTAATGGTTTAAAATCATGCAGCGCACGGAAGGTTCCCCTGCTGAAGTCAGCCCATGTCAAGGCCCGTCTGAAGTTTGCTAATGACCACCTGGATGATCCAGAGGAGTCATGGGAGAAAGTCTTGTGGTCAGATGAGACCAAAATAGAACTTTTTGGTCTTAACTCCGTTCGTCGTGTTTGGAGGAGGAAGAAGGAGGAGTATCATCCCAAGAACACCATACCTACAGTGAAGCATGGGGGTGGATGCATCATGCTCTGGGGGTGTTTTTCTGCACAGGGGACAGGACGACTACACTGTATTAAAGAGAGGATGAACGCGTAGGGTGACCAGACGTCCCGGTTTGACCGGGACAGTCCCGATTTTTAGTCGCGTGTCCCGAGTCCCGACAAAAGCCCGTCGGGACGCAAAATGTCCCGGTTTTCACCCAACACCACATCAAGCTGCCCAAATTACAGTGATCGCATATACAAAACTGTTAAATTAAAGCCTAATGAAGTTTCCAGTAATTCAGAGTCAATGTGTGTGTGTGTGTGTGTGTGTGTGTGTGTGTGAGTGACTGGTAGGTGCGCTCTGCGAAATCTTCGCAGTGTTACAATGTATCTTGCAGTATACAGCGGCCGTGTTTTAACGGGTTTCTTTGATAGCAGACCAAGTCTACTGATAGTCTACTACTACACGACAATGCCTACGAATGTGCACGCGCATGACGTCACACATAGTGTCCCGGTTTTAGACTCTGGAAATCTGGTCACCCTATGAACGCGGCCCTGTATTGTGAGATATTGGGCAAAAACCTCCTTACCTCAGCCAGAGCGTTGAAGATGGGTCGTGGCTGGGTCTTCCAGCATGACAACGACCCGAAGCACACAGCCAGGAAAACCAAGGAGTGGCTCCGTAAGAAGCATATCAAGGTTCTGGAGTGGCCTAGCCAGTCTCCAGACCTAAATCCAATAGAAAATCTTTGGAGGGAGCTGAAACTCCGTGTTGCTCGGCGACAGCCCCGAACCCTGACAGATCTAGAGAAGATCTGTATGGAGGAGTGGGCCAAAATCCCTGCAGCAGTGTGTACAAACCTGGTGAAGAACTACAGGAACCGTTTGACCTCTGTAATTGCTAACAAAGGCTTCTGTACCAAATATTAAATTTGTTTAACGCAAGTGATCAAATACTTATTTGACACAGTAATATACAAATAAATTGTTTAAAAAATCATACAATGTGATTTCTGAAAATTAGATTCTGTCTCTCACAGTGGAAATGTACCTATGATGACAATGTTAGACCCCTCCATGTTTTCTAAGTGGGTGGACTTACAAAATCACAGGGTGATCAAATACTTATTGACCTCACTGTATATATATATATATATATATATATATATATATATATATATATATATATATATATATATATACACACACACACGTTTTGAACAGTACAAGATGGCACTCAAACATTATATTTTCAGGGTTAGACCTTAAATATTACGAGATAATGAGGTCAAATGGCATTCTATACAAAATTCCAACAGTGTGGCTCCATCATAAGGGCAACCAGATGCTAAAATGGCTGGTGTGCTGTCCAGATCTCACATTTTAAGCATAATAAAAAGGAAAACATGATGACGCCTACCAGTCGGGCTCAAATCATGTCAAGGACAAAAAAAAGAGAGCCCTTTTTTATACAAAATCATCTTGTCAGTTAACATATTTTTTTCTTTAGTCTTACTCAACTTTTTTCTTTAGTCTTACTCAACTTTTTTCTTTAGTCTTACTCAACTTTTCTTGCCTTTTACTGACACCATCCCAACTACTACAACAAAACAATTCAGTTTCAATAACTGATATGTTGTCCTTGGACTATTCTCAAACAAATATATTGCTTGTATGATTTGAGAATTATGTGTGTATATATATATATATATATATATATATATATATATATATATATATTTTTTTTTTTTTTTACATTTAACACAGTGTCCCAGCTTCATCTGAATTGGGGTTGTAATACGGTAATATTTTACCTTGCACCCCTTTTCAACCGCATGCAAACTGAATTAGAGGCTGCTGTTGGGGTTCAGTTAAAACTAATAACATATTTTTATATTTTATTATATAAACAAGGCCATTGTAAAGAGCCATACCAGCACTGAAACTGTGCCCAATGCTGTGATGTTGCAGGATCGGTATGGATCCTACTGAGTGGATGCCCCCCCTCCCAGAGATACAAGGAGACAAGACTTCTGCTGAAAGCACCACAATGCTGACTGACAACTCTCGTGTCCATTCAGAGCAGATTAGGGAGTGAAAGACATTAAAGGATCACAGGCATGGGCTGACCCCTTCCTCCCTCAGTCTGCCTATGCTTACCTCTGTAGACATCAACAAACATTCAGACAGTATTTTTCTTTTCTCTTGGAGACTTTTTATTTTTCAGCAAGAAGCACTGTAAGGTGGGGTATCACAGTTTAAAGCTAATGCCCCAACTACTCTTTTATTTTTGGTCTCTATTTCAAACATTTTCTTTTAGTTTTTTTTTTTTTCCTTGTTTTTTTAGTGTAATCAGTAACAAGTGTATAACCAAACCCCTGTTTAGCAGCACCATGTTACTATGGATTCCTTTTGTATTTTAAAATGATATCATGTTCTTAATGGACAGAGTATTATGACTTTTCGACTTTGTTTTCGCCATTTCAATAACACGACTGACCAATGCCTGAATATTAAATAGTCTGTCAGTGACCTTGGTAAGTGATCATGACCTTTATTGGCGAGAGGTCAATAACTTCAAAAGACAAATATGCAATATGACTTTGGAGTTGATGGTCATTGAATGAGAATCTGGGAAGGGTTTGCTTGTGCTCTTATGTTTTTTTTTTTTTTTTTTTGTATTGTACTTTGTGGTCTTCTTTCTTTCTTGTTAGTAAAGGGGGATGTTGTGTAGTGTTCAGGTTGAGTCCCCCCTCTCGCGGCTGAAATTAGTAAGGTGAAAGAATAGGGGCTTCATAGTCTGACTGAGAGCTTGTGTTCTTAAGATAACCTGCATCATTACTGCAAACACACACATTCCCCTCTTGACCAGACCACCTTGTATTGGATTTATGCAACAGTTTTGGTGTTTTTCAGAGCAACTTCTCTCCTCCCCCGCACACACTGGTGTTCAGAAAAAGACCAATGCAGACTGAATTACTAACTAGTGTTATGCCTGACCAGCTGTCAGGGAGAGACATTTTCTGCATCAAGGAAGCGCACACATTTACAGGGACTGTTTTAATAGAACACAAACTGATGTCGCAAAAAGTCCTGATTATTTTATGCATGTAAAATGATTCCTGCTTTCAAAATGAAAGGTGTTTTTATTCTTTGCTTTTAACTAATATATATATTTTTCCTTTGAATTTGCCTGGCTGTCAAGGGGAAGGAAATGTTTCTATTTTTAAGTTTTCCCAGTTCACAAGATGGACCTGCCTGTCATGTTGCTGCCCCACAGATTAAAAACGACAAAAATGATAAGTCTCAGACTGCCCTTTAAAATTTTAAATATTTATTGTAAGCTGTCAAAACCAACATGACTAGGTTTGTGTCAATAAAAAAAATCCTTCTCCACAAATGTGCACGTGTTTGTCGGTAACCTGAGTAAGCATTTAAACGTGAGGCGAAAGCAGTGAATGCAAGCAACGCAACACACTGGTTTTAAAAATACAAAAACATGAAGTGGTAGCAAAATTAGTAGGACATTCAAGTGGTAATGCTGCTTTAACATAAAGCTAGATGAAAAGCAGAAGAAGTAAAGCTAGATGAGATCACCCTGCCCTGACCTCCTCACCACAGGGAAACAGAAGAGAAAAGACCAGGAGCTGCTTTGATTTGACTGAACGAAATGTTAATTCCAGCTCATTCATGCATCTCTCCTCTTCAGTGAAAGCTTTTCACCCCCTCACTAATGCTCAAAGCGGGGCCAATGCTACCTTACTCTTCTTTAACAGTGGTATACACCATAAAGAAGGAAGAGGACTTAAGGCCAGACAGCTTGTAAGAGGGGTGAGGCTTTGATTACGTCTGCTTCAAAACAGGCTGCATGACCATCGAATCTGTCCGTTATTAGCAGCTGTATGAAGAGCACAGCAAACAAGACATCACCGTACTAATATACAAAAAAATGACATTTTAAAAAAGAAAATCTAATTTTGGACACCTAGTCCAATCAGTGTTCCTTTAAAGGCTTCTTATAAAACAAATGGGATTGAAAACATGACCACAGGCATCCCTGACAGTAGAACTGAATTAAGTACTTCACAAAATAAGCTGGCACAGACACTCTTGCATGCAAACAGAATGATTCCTTTGTAATCCTCTCTTCATATATTAATGTTCTAACAGTGTCATCACCCCTTACGTCCCTACATAGTGCAAAACCGCTGACTAACCAAACATTCATCATCCGTGCAACCCACCAGCACCTGGTCACCAGAGAGATGTGGCTGTGCTTTGGGTTTGTTATCTCTTCAGAAACACTTTGGCTGTTGAAGATACAATCAGTTAATCCAGGCGTAAGGATAGAAGCCATTCTCCTCCCACAATCTACAGCGTTCAGCTGAGTAGTCATGGGCCAAGGAGAAGTTCTGGTTTAGCAGAGCAGTGCCTTTGGGGAACTCGGTCCATTCTTCAGGCATCTTGCCTAAGAGGTAAGACATGCAGAGTTTAGAAAGATCGAAACACATGTAAATTAGAAAAATATGCTTCAGGCCTGTAAGGATAGTTCTTTTGAACTAAAAAAAAACTCAGTAAAAGGTGCAATGGTAATATCAAGCTTAGATTTACCCATCAGAATTTTTGCTTACCCTCTCTGGCAAAGTGAAGGAAGTACTTAGTAACCACTTCCTGAAAGGCTATGTCTGATGGTGCTACCACTCCAAGGGCATTTTTCAGTCCTCCAAAAAATGCCAGGCTGTCCAATAGATGAAAAGAGAAACGAGCAGGGAAGGGAAAATCAGAAGTGTTGGTTTGCTGAGACGGTGTGCAGGTCACCAGGTAGCGATACACGGGGCTCTTCAATGTCTCTGTAGATGCAATAATTATGGATTATTTCACTGAGTGATTCTGTACTTAATAGATGTGTCTTCTGTATATAGCCAGTGTTTCCCCCAGTGCTTAGTTAAGGCTGCCACCTTAACAATACATCCCTCTTACCTTAACCAAGTCGTCCCAATACAATACTATCGCTGTGTCCGAAACAGAAAAATGCTGCCTTCGAAGAGAGCGTTTGGTGGCAGCAAGGCATCGAGGCTGTCTGAATCGAGTAAATGCATAAAATGCTGCTTTTGAAGGTACCTTAGTTTTGCCCAATTTTGAAGGAAGGGTAGATGCTTGCTTCATGCTGCCTTTAACGTCCAACTTGATTTGTTAGACAGTGAAGGCAGCTAGCTTCCCGTTTCGAATACAGCCTAAATTAGACTTGGACTTAAAACTAGGTGATGACATTTTAGGAATATATATGACAAAAGTTGCCTTTAGTTCCTACCAGCTAGAAAGCTTAAAACACACATGATGCAATGGACTGATGAGAATAATTCGGAAGTGATCTATTGCTCAGTCTAAAGCCTGTGCCCCTGCAGACAATGATCACCTTAACTAATAAACTGCACCTGGGACGCACCGATATAACTTATATTCAGTCAATATGTTTACATTGAATTCACTTTTAAAAGTTGTTCAGCATCCATTTTTGGTAAACTATACCTGCAGCCCTCTTGGCAAGGTCGTTATTAGGGCAAGTGACCCTCATGTCTGACACCATGGTGGTGTAGAGCCTCTCAGGACAGCGAATTGGGGTGGGGCAGGGGACAGAGCTGGGATATAGGCTCAGGGCCTGGGCAGTGAGGTTCTCTCCAAATGGGGTCAGTTTATCTACAGAAGCAACAGCACATGAACAAAACAGTAAGAACTTGGCAATGGCTGTAGTCTAACTTAGGCTTTGGAAATAAATCTCAGCATTTATAAGGAACTGCAGATGTAAACTAGCCTAAGACAAACTCCAGTACAATGCACCAAACAGTGACATTTATGTATGAAAACAAAATGAAGTACTGTACAAATAGAAATTACGACTGCATGTTACAAGATAAAGATCTTTGTGTGCAACTTAAATAGTACTGCACTTACTGGTCACATGCCACTTGTAATCTCCCCATGTCCACATACTGATGTTATCATAGGGAGGGCTATGAATGAGACAACAGTGTTACCATTATATTTCAGGAAATCTGCCAACCAACCTATAAGTCACAGAGATTTGTTTTTAGTAAAGATACCTGAAATCTGTCTCCTGCTCTGTGGTGCCCACCAGAAAAGGAACATCACTAAAGCCACTGCCACTCTCCCAGACCTTGAAGGGAGGGGCAGTTATGACATGACCATCCACAACTGCCACTGCACCAATAAAATTTCCCTTGACTGGAAGATCTACCAGATCGTCAGCTGCCCAGGATGGGTACTCCTGCCATGGGATAGCCTACATGAAAATGTTAAGAGAGGATATTTTTTGCACATAAGCCACACGCATCACACTGACAGATAACATATTAATTTAGAATAACTGGCTTTTGATGCTAAAGGGGGGAGACAAAAGTATGCTTACAGTTGTTTCGCCATTTGTGTCATGTTTTGTTTGTTTTAGTCACACTGTTTTTTCAAAAATGTGAAGTCCATTCCTACTAAGTGTAAGCCCACTTTTGGCCGACCCTGTATGCATATTTTGTCTAAAGTATTGATGTTCCTTCAAAGTGCAACTGGTTAGAAAGTTTTTTTCTGGACCCTGGCACAGTTCAGGCTGCATTGTCAGTTAGCTTGTGAATGGTCAATACATACATATTGACAAACAGAAACCAGCCCTCATACAACCTGTATATTTACTTGTGCTCTTCTTAGTTCTATACACTGTCGTTACAATTAAGTCAGGCCAATAATTAGGTAACTCCTATATTTCATCCCAGATTTTAAGCTCTCACCTTGAGAACTTGACTTGTAGTCAATCTCCTCAGACAATTTGCATCTTTGCATTCTGTCCTCTTCAAGAACTCCAAGTTATCCTTCTCTGCTGCCTCCAGCGAGGCATTAAACACATATGATCCGCTCATGTCGATTGCACGATGGAAAAGCCCCTTGGCAAGCGGCGACACCATAAGAGCCCATACTGACGTTCCACCTACAGAAAGCCGAGATAGTAAAACGTGTCCAAGTCATTTGCTGCACAAATGAAAAACTTTTAACTAAAAAGTACTCTGTGTGCTCCAGTCTTTCCTGGGAGCCCGCACCAACAGGGCGTTGCGTGGTTCTGGCGCCTCTGGACTACAGGGACTGCTGACTAGGGCCTACGGGGACTGTCTGCCCGTGTTCACGCAGGTGTCAGTTTGCTACTGTATTCATCTGCTCCGGCACCACTGGACTGCAAGAAATGTTGTCCTGTGACGACCCTGCTAAACTGTAAAGCACTTTGAGCTGCATCTTGTATGTATGAATTGTGCTATACAAGTAAAGTTTATTATTATTATTTCCTGGATCTAGTCTGCTTCAGAAGTGGCCCAGGATCTGCTGCTGATGGTAAAACATTTGTCATAACAAAGCCACAAAAACTCTAGCCACTGAGATATTCATTTTATGTAAATATTCTGCAGTTAGTAAACATCATCTTAAAATCTCTCATAGGTCTGTAGTTTTTCTTTACCTGAGCTTTGGCCAAATATGGTGACTTTCCCAGGGTCTCCTCCGAAGACATGAATGTTTCTCTGAACCCACTTCAGGGCTGCAATCTGGTCCATGAAGCCGTAGTTCCCTGTCACATCATGAAAAGTGAAGCACAGAGATATGACACAAAAACTCTAATTAGCATCAGAAAACACCTGAGATGATGATAAAATCAGGAATATCTGGGAACCGCAAAAGAAGCTCTCAGGAGCAATTTTCTCAGTATATACACATTTAACTCGATTTGTGATTGACAGTTGTTTCATGTCTATACTAATACAATATTTGCTTAAAGTGGTTAGACACTGCAGACCACTTCACAGAGGCTCAGAAAAAAACTTTGTGAGTTGTTGGATTATCACTTGTCCATAATTCAGACAGTTATGGAGAGGTGTCACAAGTGACTAACCTGAGGTGTTGTAGGCAGAGCCTTCTCTGAGCACCTCCAGGGCCATGAAGCCGAACGCATTGAGTCTGTAGTTAAAACTCACGTAGACCGCTTGTGTTCGGGCAGCCAACTCCTCTGTGGGAGAGTAGCCTTTCTCCTGTCCACTGAGCATGTGCAAGTAGCCACCATGAATCCACACCATGACAGGCAGTGGGGTAGGTGGCTTCAAACTAGGTGTCCACACACTGAGGTGCAGGCAGTCCTCCTGCCCCATCACCGTACCATTCTTGTTCAGAGGCCTCACCTGCGCGCACATAGCACGGAAACGTGTGGCATCTCGGACCCCGCTCCAGCACAGGCCCTCCTCTTGAAGGTCAGCTGGCGGTTGCCAACGCCTTTTCTCCAAAGGTGGCACTGCATATGGGATGCCTTTAAAAGAGTAGGCCTCATCTTTCCAGCGCCCACGCAGCCAGCCACACTCTGTATTCACCTCCACCAGGCCACGGGGTAGGGTTTGGGCCACATAGGCAAGGTAGCCAGCCAAAGCAAGCAGAGAGGCTACGCCAACTGAGATTAGGAACATGCATTTTCGTGAGAGCACAAGAAAAGGGCTGACATAGTTTCTTCTGCAGTACTGGATCTGCTCTTCCCCTTCTTCCTGTACCAGGTAACGATACTCGTTTCCCTCTGGAACTTCGAATGCGTCCTCATTCATCGTCCCAACTTGGAAGTTGTAAGTTACTTGTGACTAGTTGGACATCTGTCTTAGATTCGCTAGAAATTACAAACATGTACTTCGTTATTAGAAGCGTAAACCAAACTAAACGTGGACGCTTTTTAGTGGACTGAAGCAAGTTTTATTACGACGAAGCTGAAACGGAAATGCAGGCAAACCTTGCTATATTCCCCTTTTACAGAGGACACAGACGTGTGCAGTCCACATATTGTTTACACAAACATACTTTTATTTTACCCATCTTAATTTTAGGAAAGGTTTTAATCACTCAAAGAGTCATAAAGCAAAACAGCAATCCGGATAATTTAGTAAAACATGTCCGAAGGAACAGGGCATGTCCAGAACTTAAATAAAGTTGCACAATAACTCAACCAGATAAATACGTCATGTTTTACATGTAGAAGTATCAAATGCATTCGCTACAATAGTATCAAAAATGTAACAGATTCATAACCTGAGATGATTACTTACCATACGATTTCGAAAACTATTACATGAGAACTGCACATTGGTTTTGTCAACAACATTCCTTTAGAAAAATGGCTGCCCGAAAAATTTGAAGACCCTCCACCACCTCCTCCTTGAATGATTACGTAACCGTACATTTCATCCCAAAGCACTGTTGAAAACACACATGGTTTATTATAGGGAATCAACGTCGAAACCAGTGCATTGCAAATATCTGGTGATTTCTGTCGTTTTGGAGGTGTCTCATACTTGTAAACTGTGTTCAAACATGCTTCCAGTCAGACCTTATACATGATGTTAGGCATGATTTGCCAAATTTGAGGAGGGTTGAGTACATCTCAGATGAATGTGCAGGCCAGTACAAGAATCTTACCAATCTCACATTTCATGAATCTGATTTTGACATAAAAGTAACATGGGCCTTTTTTGCCACAAGTCATGGAAAATCATCATGTGATGGCATTGGTGGAACTGTCGAAAGACTTACAAAGAGGGCAAGTTTGCAAGTTTGCAGTACAATCGATGCCTGACTTGCAAAGAAAACATCAAAAATGTAAGGTGCATATTTGTACTGATATGGTGGATGTGTGTTGTTCACTCAAATAATGTTTTCAACTGGGACATACAACCCCTGGAACAAGGAGTTTCCATCACTTTAAACCAGTTGAGCCCTACGAAGTGTACTATAAGCGTACAGGATGAGGCTTTTGCTGGTACCCATGATATATCTGGGGGACAAAGGTCAAGCTTCACAGTAAAGGACATTCAAGTCAATGATTACTTTGCCTGCATCTATGACAGAAGATGGTGGTTAAGACTTGTTGAGACGAAAAGTGAAGAACGAGATGTGCAAATGACACACCCACACCCTCTTACACTCACCTGGTCCAGCTAAGAGTTTCTTGTGGCCCAGAAGACCTGCAATTTGCTGGGTCACAATAACTGATGTAATCATGAAAGTCAAAACGCCATCAACTGCAACTGAGCGCAAATATCAGATAACTGATGAAATCAATGAACTATTTCTGAAGTCTTAAAAGCTTGGCTGGATTGGAGGTATCTATAGTCTTTAGTACATCAGAGAAATTGTCTTATGTCCTGATTTGTTTTTAACATAAATAATTCCACACTTCTCCCTAGAGCTCATAAAGGCTAAAACAAAAATCCAGTTTTCTAGGAAAATTTTCACACAGACCAGTCATTTTACCATATGTTTTTGGGAAAACTCAAACCAAGTGCTTTCAGAATATCAAACCTATTTTTTCACAACTGGTGAAAAGAATTTTCACCTTGAAAAGGAGCAATCCAAAATCTTTGGATTGGACCTTGGGAGGTGGAGCTGCATATTTCACAATGTTCCAGTGACTATTTGGTCTTTCCAGGAATATTTTTGAATTCTACATGTTTGAATTGTTTAGGGTACAAATTTTCAGTGTTAATCACAAGACTTCAAATTTTACAGGCATGTAAATGCCACAGATAAAAATGACAAAAATCTGCACTACGCCCTAAATTTGGGTGATTTTCAAAAGCTGATATCTCTGGAACAGTTGAAGTTGGGAACCTGACATTTTGTGAGAATTCATTTCTCAAGAATACACGTACATGATATAAAAATCGAAAACAAAAAAACTCAGGCATGGGTGACATGTTAACTAAATTTCATATTGGAAGTACCTATTGGAATTAGTTCATTAAAAAGGTCAAGCTTCATTAAGAATTAGGTATTTTATTGGGTGAACTGATACAGAAATTCTAATCCATTGTCCATGATTATCAGTTGGTAGATAATTCTGTTGCAGGACCATTAGAAAATACATTCACATTTTGCACAGTTTAAAAAAAAAGAAAATTAAATCATAAGCAAATGTTAGGGACTACCACTTTGGGTGGCCGAACAAACACAAAAGAATGTGAATGCTGTATGCAGTAATCACCACACAGGGGCTTGGAAAAAAGCCAACGCCTACATACTTCACTCATTGCAGAGTCCATAGAAAATGAAACTGACAACGAACTGACTGGCACAGGTACTTTGTGGTGATTTAGAGAACTTGTGTGTCTCAGCAGCAATCTGCTCAGGGCTTTCCCATTCCACACGTGAGCGGATATGACCTTCATCTCAGCTTCCCTCAGCCCCAGTTGTAGAAGTAGATCTTCTGCCAGATGGGGAGATATTCCATCAGAGGACCTGTGCGAGCAGAAAGTGGACATAAGAAACAGTTGTTGCCATGGCACAGTCAACTTCTCATTTTTGCAAATCTATGTTTGTACGTACGTGCAATCAGGCCAACTCCAGGAATATAATCTGCCAAAAACCTCAGCAAAACTAAAATCTTTGTCCTGTAAAAAAATAGAGAATGCTCAACATGACATACTGCTACAACTACTACTGCCAATTCACACAGTGCCTTCTGCATTTGTATGGTATCTCTATAAAACAAATAAAACAAGAGAAAGCAATGTGTTATCATAACACAAGCAGTGTTAGCAACTGGTGAATATGCAGCATGTGAAAGGAGAGCTTACTCTGCGTATCTGTCATAGAAGGGCGAGCGTAGCAGGTAATAGAGTAGGAGAAAGGCTCTTCTTCTCATCTCTGCCCGTTCCCTCCGGTTCAGAGTCTTCATCTCATTCAATAAGCTAAAGCTGTGGAGCAGAGTACAGCCATTTGCACACAATCAGGGGATATAAATAATACAGAACAAATTACTAGATGTAGTTTACAGCACAACCATAACAACAACATGGCTTATCAATATCATTGAATTTTTTTCAAAGACACTGTGGCCAATCAAGATGAATCAGAATTTACAGGATGTCATGTTCTATTAGCTTACACTCATAATGTGAATCTTGTCTGTATGTGTGAACAAGAATGAGAGGGAGAGAGAGTGTTGAGCGGAGTTGAATGAATGGAACGATAGTGATATTTTAAAATCTCCTTGGGAGGGGACGGGGGGGACAGAATCAACTTGTGGCCGCGAGTGTTCAATGTGTGGCAGCCCACCATGCATTGGTCTATGTAGGGAAAACACTGTGAAAACACTGTGAAAACACTGGCGCTCTTCAGTGTGGATGCTCATGCTGTTATAGTTGCCGTTACAGTTGGTGTGAATGTGCCTTAATTCTGTACCTCACCTGGTTAATTCTAGAATTCCAGAGATGAACCACGGTTTCCAGGAACGCCTGCCACACACTCCGAGACAGAGCACTGGGATGGACAGTGTTAAGATACAAGTGGAAATTTTGCAAGACCTCACATACTGTGACAAATGCCAGATAAATTCAACACATATCAGGCACCCGGGAGATTATTCCAGAAAGTAGATTTAGTCACTTATGTTAACACTAAGCAAGTGGTAAACCCTCTTAAAAAGGGATCATGGCTTTTTTCTCGTAGCAAAACAAAGACATGGGTCTCCTGTATTTATGGCAACACAAACAACTTTGATGTAAACATTTATGGTTTTCTACTTCAGACATGTTAGGATACAGTGCACCAGTGGCCGTCCAATGTACAGGGTCTCCGCTATAGTCTCCTGCAGACCTAGAGGTGTGGGGCTGGGGTGGAGATCCTGCTTCACCTGCATGCTCATCCAGTCTTTCTCAGGAGATCCCCACACTCGAGCATGCATAGACGGGGCTGACGGAGCACGTAGGGAAGGGCAAAGGGAATAAAGGTTTTTACCAGCACTTCAATGAAAACTATTGAAACTTGTAAAATAAGTTAGTTTTAAATCTGTGAAATATGTACATTGTAGCATTAGGAAAAGTTATTTAATATTATTTAATCAAAATGAATTTACAATTCATATCAACTGCATCATATCAAATGTGTATAGGATCTTACTTGAGTTTAATGTCCGGATTACCCTCCCAGTGCGCTGACCCACGAAGAATTTATCATTCCCACACTCTTCTCTATCTTCCTCTATAAATGAATGACAACATCTGTCACTCATTCAGCTCAATTCATTTCTAAAGGTGGTAGTCATTTAAGTCCAAAGCACAACTGTATCTGCCGTGCCCACCCACCTCTTGTGCATAGGTCTAAGTCTCTGTCCAGGGGAATGATGGGAGGTGATGTCTGTATTCCTGATTTATACCAGAACAATAACAGGATCCGCAGGATGGCTCTAAAATGCACGGAAATAAGAACACTGACATTACTTTCATGATATGAACTCAGAAGCGTGGGCCTCTTTTTTACCCAGATGATATTGTTAAGGCCATGAAAATTAAAAATTAAGAATTATATTCTACTACCAGCAAAGATTAATCATCACAAAAAAATCAAATTGCAAATCTTTATGCATCTGTAAAAGGGTGTATTTAGGTGTTGTGGATATTACGCATAGATGGACTACATGTAATGATGTGAATCTTGACTGCAGACCTGGATTGAAAATCCTTAAATGTTTAAGAAACTTAAATGTACTTTTCAGTGATGACTGTTTTGTTATAATAGTGTTTACTTCAGAAATGAAAACCCAAACAAAATTATGCACATACAGTAGGTGTACAGAATATGTATGATAAGCAGTTGACTACATCAAGTATGTAGACTGCAACAACATTGTGGAAAATGTCCAGGTGCAAATATGCTCTTTCAGTTTCAAGGCTTTATATATTTTTTTGCTTTCCCAGCAAAGACTCCTTACTTGGCTATCTGAATAAGAACGATGACCAGCCAGCGCCCGCCTTCTCCCCAAATTTTGGAAGCGCCCATCTCAGTGAAGACCTCCACATACTCCAACACTGACAGCCAGGTCAGAAGCCTTTGCTGAGACAGGGACTGAAGAGGTATAACAAACATGTCAAGCAAATATCCATGAAAAAAATAAATGTAGAAAGAGCCTGTTTATAAACATATCGTTTCTTAAAAGGGACCTTGGATACAGATTATAGGGTTTTGAGTAGCTTTTGTGCATGTACACAGTATGCAAACATACAAAAGTCTAAAGTACAAGCCAGATCTATTCCTCTTACTTGCCAAGAAACACTTTGTTTTCATTTCAGGCATCTTTCTCAATGTTTGTTCTGTGCAAGGTCACCTTCTACAGTCTTCGAACAGTGTGGACAGTGTGTTTCCCATTAAAGGCCAAACACAAAACAGTTTGCACATGGTAATCCTTGCCTGGTTTTGGGATAATGAATATTTGGTGTCTATAAGGCAATAGCTGGACTACACTTCTGCTTTCACGACCAATCCAATGAGGCATGTTAATCTTTATCAGTAAAAAAAATGATGCAAAACAGTGAAATTAGCATCCAATACCAGCTTAAAAGCTTTATAATGGGCACCTTTTTAAGACTTTTCACACATTTTATTTCATATGGACCAAAAAAAGCCTGGACCAAGCCAGAAAATTTCATGAAAATCCATTCATAACTTTTTGAGTTCTGTTACTAACTAACAAACAAACACAGATGATTACATAACCTCCGCTGGCAGATATCTCTGCAATCATGGAGGTTGTCCAAAGGTAGGGCGGACATATTCAACACACTTTTTACCATTAAACGTTAAACCAGGATCTGAACCGTCACTTTCGAAAAACTGGCAGAATTAAACTGCAAATGTTAAAAAGCATGTAGCAACTGTTTTCAATTGGCTTTTCCCCCCAACGGCCATGGTGGTCATACCATTGGTGGCATGGTCATAAACTATTGGGTCATTCCGTGTCAAATCAACAAATGGCCGACAGTCACCCTCTCCAAAAAATCTGAAAAAAAAAAAAAAAATCACAGCTGTTTGTACATCCAACCTATGTATAAATCTGAAATATTAAGTCTGTATCACTAATAGCTCCAAAACTACAGCCCTTTGAAATTTCAGGTCATTTTGGGAATTCTGGTGAACAAGCCTTTTGCTCAACTTCCAACATTGCTGGCTCTTTTAGTATTCCACACACATTAGTGTAACTATGTAAAAAGAAATGCATTTTCCTGTAGAATTCAAAAATCAAATCAGATCAGGTGTACCTTGTGTAATTCTTCCTCTCCAAACCTGTGAAAATGGCTATAGATTCAATATGTGAAATGACACCACCACTTTTGAGGGCTTCTCGTTCAAAAAGTATGGCACACAAATTTATCAGATTATTTTTCCCAGTCATATACGGATTATAATGTCATGTCTATGCATTAACCTTTGTTAATATTGTTTTCATATGGTCAGTGTATTTTCTTGAAGTTAGGCTTGATTTTCAAAAAGGCTGTTCCTGTTTATGGTCCTTTTGTGTTTGTATTATAATGCAATTTTTTCAGTTTTGCCTTGCTTTTTGTGTGCTGTACAATAAAACCCTGCTCAAAAATGACCTTGACAGTGCAATTGGTTTAATTGTAACACAAAGTTTGTTTGGCAGCTTTTCCTGTAAATGACATGCTACCCTATCATTGACTTCCATTGTATTAAAAGAGCACAACATGTGGTGGAAAGAGGTACTGCCGATCAATCCAACTCCATGGAATTACTGACATTTTTTCCCAAACATCATATCTCAATAAAGAGACTCAGCAACAAATCCAAATTTTGGACAAATGATCCTCACATACAGGATGATTATGGAAAAATGTTTAAAAAATCCTGTGAACTGTCCACATGGTGAAATGACAAGATGAAAACAGTCTTTTTGAAAATCAAGCCTAACTTCAAGAAAATACACTGACCATATGAAAACAATATCAACAAAGGTTAATGCATAGGCATGACATTATAATCCGTATATGACTGGGAAAAATAATGTGATAAATTTGTGTGCCATACTTTTTGAACGAGAAGCCCTCAAAAGTGGTGATGTCATTTTACATATTGAATCTATAGCCATTTTCACAGGTTTGGAGAGGAAGAATTACACAAGGTACATCTGATCTGATTTGATTTTTGAATTCTACAGGAAAATGCATTTCTTTTCACATAGTTACACTAATGTGTGTGGAATACTAAAAGAGCCAGCAATGTCGGAAGTTGAGCAAAAGGCTTGTTCACCAGAATTCCCAAAATGACCTGAAATTTCAAAGGGCTGTAGTTTTGGAGCTATTAGTGATACAGACTTAATATTTCAGATTTATACATAGGTTGGATGTACAAACAGCTGTGATTTTTTTCTGATTTTTTGGAGAGGGCGACTGTCGGCCACTTGTTGATTTGACACGGAATGACCCTATTATATCACTTGAAAGAGAACCATGTGAGCTTTAATTTGCATGGTTTTATTTGTGGTGGCCTCAGTGATTAAAGAAATATAGTTATTTAAAAAGTGGTCCAGCTGACATGGAGAAGCTGAACATGAATAATTGAATAAAGACATATTAATTAACATTTGGTTTACAAAAGTAAAAAAAAAATGCATACAAGTGTGTAACATCTGATAGCATAACAAAATGAAGCTACAAATAAGACATGAGCACAATCTTGCACTAAACCTGAACTTAAACCCAACTCACCATAGGCAAATTTCGACAAAGTCCCCTTCTGAGAATTCCATCATTCAGTAGAACTAACAGGTTGGATGCTGAGTACACTGCGAAGATAAATAAAAAATGGTGACATTAATCCCGAATGTTGATACTATTGACTGTATGTCATTGGTTAATACAATGAAATAATATAGATGTTACTTACCCAACTCTGATAGCGCATGGGAGTCTGCAAACCGCCCTGCAAAGGCAAAGATAAATTTATAAGAGAATCACTGAATCCAGAATCAATGGGGCAAACGTGAGTGTCTCCGAATAGGAAATCCCTTTAATTCAATTCATACCTTGTCTTTTACATCTTGCTACATCAGCTTAACATTACTTGGTATGCATCAAGCTCTATCCTAACATGTGATAAACTAGCCACCTTGTTCTTAAGCCCGAGATGACATTTTCAGATGGGCCAACAAGATCACGTAAACAGGAACATTACTTTCACTTTGAAACTTCTTTCTCACTAACCTGCAATCAGGTAAGACAGTGTTCGAACTGTACTTTCCAGTTTCGCAGTGGCGGCAGGGTTCTGGGTTACATATTGCTGGTACCGCTCATAAAGACGGAACAGTTTGTCCAGATATAGTTTGGACATTTTCTATCGTGTTTCTTACTTATTTTGTATTCATAATATGATCCATTTGTAAAAATCCCACACACGAAATCCACAAGCAAATCTACTTCCTCACGAATATTCGCTTCCTGGGAGTATAGAAATACTTCCTGTGTGACATGCCGATGTATTTTAATGTTTCACCGCTAGAGGCGTTCTACCAACGTAGCAGATCTTTACCTGTCAAAGCCTACCAACTTTTGCCTGACCATATCGAAGGGGTTTTATTGCCTACCTTTTATTTGAATGCACACACAAGACTGTGGCGGTGCGGCAAGACACAGGAGCGTCCTCCTGAAACCGGCAGCATCGAAGACAAAATGCACAAGGGGGAAATATTCACAGAAGTTAATGTGCAAGCTGTTTCAGCATAATGCCAAATTGCAGTTTTAACATGTGGCCTAAATTTAGCGAGGTGGGTCTCGAGATTTTATGTTTGTAACCGAGATGTTAGAGGTGAGGAATAACCAAAACTAAATTTGAAATAAATATATAAGTAAGTAAATAAAAAATAAATAAAAAAATATAAAAACTGAGCGAGTAGGCCAAAAAAAGATAGCATGAGGTCTTTTGTATAAAGTTAACAAAGTAAGTAAGCTACTTGATGTTCGTCATATTTAGTCCGACCCACGCACACTATAGCCATCATTGCTCCTTACACAGGCCCAGTAGTTCTCAATCTTTTTTTTTTTTTTATCATTCACCACTTTAGAGAGTGGGGAATTTTCAGGCCCTGCCTGTCCCCACCAATGCCACCCTTGTTAAATAATGATATTAAGACATCATTTTCATTACATTTTCATCCCACTCACCCCTAGCTTACCTATAGGCCTAGCTAACCAGTGTTGTCTGTCCTCTTGCTTGGGCACTAACACGTAGTGTCAGACCAACGGATCATGATGATTAGACCACATAAATAGAATTCACATTATATTGTTACATAAATAATGTCTTGTTTAGAAGAAGTTTGCCCTAGTACTAAATTCCTAATTGATGATCGGGTCTGTTAATCCAACAGATGTTTTCAGCAAGGTGTCTGCAGTGTCAGGTACATCAGATGATATTTGTTATTGCTGCCAAAACTGTCCCAAAACTTGGACATCCCTATCAAATTGGTGTTTGGTATTATGCCTTTGGTTGTGGAAAAGACTTTTTTTTTTTCAAGAAAATGTAACAAGTAATATTAAAAGTTAATTGCCTTTAAACATTGCTTTTATAAATGTTATGAAAGACTACTGTGGGATTTTGGGTTCTTGAGGTTATTTTGTGGTATTGTGAAATGGGTGACAATGATCTCTGTATTATCTCAATACAGTCTTCCCAGCAAACCGAAGAAAACAGTTGAATAGACCAAATTGCTGCCAAGATGGGTAACGTGTAATGTGGTTTTCACTCAGTAAGTTTATATGAGTGAAGTTATGTCCTTTGGACCTAGTGTGTCACTTTTTAAGGTTAAAATTGTGGGGCAGCTGTGGCCTAGTGGTTAGGGAGTTGGTCTTGCAATTGAAAGGTTGCCGGTTCGAATCCCGCCCTACCCATAGTTGAGATGCCCTTGAGCAAGGCATCTAACCCCACACTGCTCCAGGGACTGTAACTGAAACCCTGTAAATATCTGTAAGTCGCTCTGGATAAGAGCGTCAGCTAAGTGTAATGTAATAATAATGTAATCTAAAATAGGAAATTTAAAGACCGGTCTCAATTGGCCTCTACAGAATTATAGCTGTTAGCATGACAAATCCTGAAAAATATCACCAAAATTAGTAATTCAGTATTATATTATATTATATTATATTATATTATATTATATATAACTATGTAGGACATATCTTATTTCATTGTGGATTGTTATGTTCTACACTACACTGCAGTAGAAATGTAATGTGTGGGTAAAGGTAGAGGTGAGAAAAAGGTGAATTATAGTTCTCAGGTTCTCAGAGTAGCCAGTTTACCACTGATTAGGTTTAGTTTGGACATGGCTTAGTAAACATCAGTAAACACTGGACACAATGACATATCATTGTATTTTTATGTCATTTGCAGTTTTCATTGTAAATGCATTCTCATTTCATTACTTTTCTTTAAATAACTGCTGTTTATAAAATCTAATACGTTTGGCAAAGATTAATGAGTCTAAACCCAGAGACAGAATTTTGTGTTCTGGACCCACAATCCCATGAGCTAGGATTTATCCTTTTTCAAGTGTGATTTTTTCTGTCCATCTATGGAGGAAGTGAGCATCTCATGAAAAGCTTTCAAAGGATAAACATAGCTGATGCACTTTGCAACTGCAGGAGGCCATTTTTGAAAACAGAAGCCCCTTTTTGTGCCCGAAGAATAGGTGTCACTGGGGAGTTGCTATGTTTGCCTGAGGCTTGCAGATTTAAAGATGAAGGATAACGGCTGTGATTCAAGTCAGCAGGTTGATGACATCTCAGTCCCACATGCACTCTGTTTAGGGTCATCTGTCAAACATGACTGATGATCATGATAGGAGGAACATTTCTTTTTAGTCATTTCAAGCCTCATGGACAGATCGAAGAAAAGTAGACTTTACCGTATCATCTCAATGCCTTTTTTATCCTTCACTTTGGTGCTGTCTTTCTTATTGCCTGACTGCCTCTCTGCCTCTCTGCTCTTTGTCTGTCCTATCATCTGAGTCTTCTTGTCTCCTCTTATCTTCCTCTGTCTCCATTGACATGACATGAGCCCAGTGACAGTTTGGGGAAAAAAGGACATGAAGTGGTGCTGGGACTTTTCCTACAACCGCTGTTGGGGTCTGAGTGACTCAAAGCCCCCTGGGATTTACACCTCACTTCACGATCAATAGAAAGATACCACAGCTGTCTCACATCTGACTTTACTGAGTACACCCCTACAGACAGACACAGACACAGACACTCACATAGACACACACACACACACACACACACACACACACATACACACAATAACATTTATTCTCGAGAACATGTAATATACTCTCCCCCCTCTGAGGTCTCGGGCTGCAACCCATGCTTTTGGATAGTTCCAGAAAACCTCTAAAGATTCATTTCTTTACATTGGCCTATTGACTTATTTTTTGACTTATTCTGTCTGGTGTTTATTCTGAATGCTTAACTGTAAGCTCATATTTCATTTAGGCGATAAAACAGGATTCATATCCTGTCCTGTTATCACTTTTCTTCAGGATATATAAAGTATCTCTACTACTTCTACTTCTACTTAAATTCAAATGTAGCCTGAGAGGGATTCCACCTGATCTCTAAACAGGACCGGAAAAGAAAACCATTTGACACCACATAGGGTGGACTCTAATGGACAAGAGCTCCATATCTTATCTTAAATAAATAATTGTTGTCAATATGTATAAAGTCACAAATATTGATGGTGTTTAAAACTAGGTTTTATATTTTCTAATTCCACCTGTTTATATTTGAGAAGGTCACTAAGATTATTGCATGCAGACATTTCTAAAGTGGCTTCGCTACTCTTTTATAGCTGTTGTGAAGAATGTATTTTAGGGCCCCTTTCTGTGCAGCTCCCAGATCCCTTGTCTTCAGTTTTTCCTCTGACTGACACTCTATGCATATAGAGGTGCTGTTGATCTGCTGCTGATTCTATTTCACACGGGGAAATGGAGATGGAAAAGCATGTCACATCTTTAGGACAGCCACAGACATGCGTATCCACTTCATGCCATGCTGTGTGTGTGTGTGTGTGTGTGTGTGTGTGTGTGTGTGTGTGTGTGTGTGTGTGTGTGTGAGAGAGAGAGAGAGAGAGAGAGAGAGAGAGAGAGAGAGATTGAGTGAGAGAGTCTTGCTTCCGAAAAACCAATCTCATGGTAATGAAGGTGCTCGCGCACACATACCTGGCCAATCTGGCTGTAATGAAAGGCAGCACACCTGCAGCTGGGCCTGGACGCACAGACAAAGCTTGGCCAGGACGACTCATCCGGAGGAATGGGTTAAAGAAGAATAACTTCATTTGTACTTTTACACAAGTAGACAGGATTTTACCTTTCTTTCCAACACTGAAGCATTTGGCTTATGTATCTCATTAAGCTTCTGCTAATCTAACAACATGCAAATTTATGCCATAGAACAGCATAATTGCTGAGAAAAACAGTTTAATAATATGAACTCACATACTGACATTTTATCTGTAATTTACTCTACCTGGTAACATAAAATAATTAAATGTTTCAGGCCCAATCAGTGTAAATAAAACATAATAAATGACCCTAATTGGTAAATGACTAAATTGGACTGTATTCAGTCATCTTCAAATGACTTCTAAAACCAGTGTGATGCTGAACAGTTGCAGATTAGACAGTAAATGTTAGTGTTGTATAAAGGGTAGACAAATGTCAATTTTAAAGAAAAGCCTCTTGCAAAACAAGTTAAGGCATAAAACAACTCCTAGCAACATCTTAAAGCGTGCGTGATTTAATTGACACTATGGCTATAGAACTACACAACATGATGAACAGTGTCATGTAAGGGCGTTGTAAAGGACGTTAAGCTTGTTGGTGTTTGAACTGCGCCAAAACCTTGGATTGTGTGAATACTGTATTCATACACCTCTATGAATATGCACATAGTTTCACATCTTTTTCACCCATGAAAAAACTATTTGACACAAGGGCTAAAATATTTATTTAAATAAATGTACCATGTACTGTTAGAGTAGAGTAGAGTAGAGTAGAGTAACTTTATTGATCCCGAAGGAAATTAAGGTGTCCAGTAGCATACACATAATACACGTTGCAAAAACAGATCAAACCTATTGCACACATCTGCATAGTACAACATTCACTGAACTGAGGGGAGGGGAAAAATGTTGTTCATGTGCAAAAAAACTCTTTTATAAACTACAGCTAAAACAAATCTTGATACTAAAGGCTGAAAGCCTATTTACATCTTGTTTTTGTTTCCTGCAATGTTTTGCCTTTGTGAGATATAAAATGGTATTCAAATGCATTCAAACAACAAACAGGATTTGATGACAAGCAATGCATTTTTATCCATTCAAAACTCTTTTACTCATGTTCCTCTCTCTCTCTCTCTCTCTCTCTTGCTCTCTCTCTTTCACACACACACACACACACACACACACACACACACACACACACACACACACACACACACACACACACACACACACACACACACACACACACACACACCACTGAGAGACCTGAGATGCCCACTGAGAGACCTTTTGCGGTGAGAGGTGATACTGTGTGAATAATTGGAAAGACTGGAATGAAATTTGTAGGAGACCATCTGTAGTCTCTGTAGACATACCATCCAAGTTAAGTGTTGCCCACAACTGTGTTCACAAACTCATCACTGAAGACCTGAGATTTCCTTCTTTAAAGACCAGTATTTCATCGGCAGCTGTTTAAACATTGACTTTGTAAAGTTGAGTCAACACCATGTAACAGACCAGTTTGGTTTAAATGGGTGATAATAAGCAGCCCATCCCATCTGTGTTTTTGGTCTCTTGTGACACTGTGAAGGCTTATACTAGGTCTCTTAGTTTAATGGTCTGAAATATAGATTCAACACACACATGCATGTGCACATGAGCGCGCACACACACAGACAAAAAAATAGGTTAAAATAATGGTGTTGTAGGTTTTTAACAATTATTAACATGATATTCAGGAATGAGCAGCCAATTGTGACACAATCTGTAGAAATTAATGATGTGGTGCCTAGGAAATATATGCAGTTAATGTAGTATTTAAGACTTTTTTATACATTGCAAGAGCACTCTGTAAAGTATATTCTTGTCTATTAAGTTAAGTTAAGTTAGTTTACTATAGTTACTTACAGCTTACTATATATTTTATTTAATGATGCTTTACTGCCCTAATCTGATGGCAATAAAGTCACTTGTCTATGGTCAAATTAGATCTTAACAAATTGAAAAAAGAACCATGTTGTGACTACATGGTCAACATTTGTAGTCTAAAATGATCTTCAACTCTTCCAGCATCCAATGATTCTCTTGTTTTTAAAATAAGCAGGAGCATAAAATATTTTTTCGCTTGGCAATGTGTTTGACAGTAATTTTCACTTAAGGTGTGTGTGTGTGTGTGAGTGTGTGTGTACGTGTGTGTGTTCATACACGTTTGTGCGTGTGCATTTTCACATATAGCACTTATAATTATTCCTTTGTCCCTGCAGGGATGAAAATAATAGACTTAACGAACACCGCTGTGCTGCTCCTTAGACAGCATTGAGATTTGTCTTCTTTTAATCACGTATCATGACCACCTGAAAATACACAAAACACTCTTTTTCAGTTATGATTAGCTTTAACCATTTCTCAGTCAGCAGGTGACAGAAATGACTCAAATTGTGTCAAGCAGCATTACAAGCCAAAAAAATTAGATTGTGTTTTACATGACCAAATGGATACATCTCTCACCCACTGCCTTTAGATGTGTGTCCCTCATTAGTTGTTTGATTTGCCAGATATGTATAAAGCTAACTCTTGTTAGAGGAGGTTGTGGTGTGATGCTACTTTGAGCAGTTTGTCACAGCATGCACACAAGCCCAATTTGTCACAGTGTTTGAAGATACTTTTTGTTCTCTGGGTCTGTTGTTGTCACCTCCAGTTTACCCCCCGAGTGCAGGGTCAGCAGTACCTGTAGTCTGCTTTCATGAGAATATCGATGTAGGCTTCAAGATGTTTTCGGGCAATAAGAACCGCAGCACCTGTAGTCGTTGGAAAAGGGCTGAGGCAGTGCTCTCCTACTCTCCTGGGCCCTGCTACTTTTTATTGTGCAGCTCTGCTCTAAAGCCTTTAAGTCAGAGTCAGTTTGAGCTGGAACTTTTATAGGGGCAGACATTAGGAGGTGTGAGACTGCACGGCAAGCTTGGCCTCTTTGAGCGATGGAAGTCCGACTCTGTTGTTGTTATTAATCAATGTGTCACAGGACCAGTCTGTGGCTTGTTTACTTGCTACAACATCTTCGGTCTGTATAAGAACAAAGATATTGCAGTCAGCACATGAGAAAAAAAGTGTGAAAGGGCTACACCACACAGATGAACTTAGATAGATAAGTTAATTGGACTTTAAATTGGGTGGCAAGGAATCAATAAAACTTAATCATAGCTCTATAAACTTGTTTTGCCAATTACTTCAATGGCCCAGTGAATGTTTGCATTTATCTTGATTGATTACAGTGTGTAAGATACATGTGACAATGCTGCTTTTCAGTTTTTGGTAGTACTGCTATTATGACTACTTTATGCTGACTGATAGTTACCACTGGAACCATATGAAATAAAATGTAATCAGCACTGATTGTAAATTCTTTATGTGCAATGTCTGATGCATCCTAGTCCTAGAGTCCTAATCCGAGTCTGTGGCTTGTGACTGATTGTGACACAGTAATAAGGTATCCCGCGGTGTCTAAAAGTAGCGACGGTATCAGTTTCACTACTGTGATCACAAAATCTGCTGCGCATAAATAAATATATTGATGAATACTGAATAGAAACCATAGACAGTAGAAGAGAATGGACTGAGGGATGGCGTCGTTTTCAATGGGAGCCGTTGAAGCACGATTTTGAGATTTTTAATTGGTCACAATGCAACTGCGCAAGTGCGGGGTGACGTACGGTCACGTCGGCCAGCGAACCCAAATACTATAAATTGAGTGGTAGATGCTCAATCACAAATCATACAGCGTACGATAATTTTCTTAATAAGTATTCTTCTACCGTTATAGCTGCAATCACTTAGTGGAATGGGGAGCTAATATTGTATGTGGGGACTTGATTCTTCGTCAACTAACTTTGGTTCCAGGCAGTCTTGCAAGCCAGCATGTCAAGGGAGCTAGCTAGTTAGCATGTAAACTACAAGCTATAGCGTGTAGCTTAGCTTAGCAGTCTTTCTCAATTCACTTGCATCGAATAGTAAAATCCATAAAGATAGCGATTCTGCTTACAAACAAATACCAAGTTCAACGCTTATTTTTCGGGAAATAGTGATGTAAATGTTTCCCCAACATGAATAGAAAAGTAAACGAGCATGACTGTGGCTACAGCTTGTTATCCAACCACTACGGTAAATTTTCTCCTGTGCGACAAAAACTCACTAGCCGTCGCATGATTTATGGCGTCATTTTTAGCATAATTTCAGATAAACGTTTCTTACAAGGCAATAACATGACAGATTTCTGATCGAAGCAAATATGTTTTGCTGTGCCCTCTCCGGTTTACAACAATGCCAATATCAAGGTACGGATGGCTTCTCATGTAAAGTTGTTTGATTTCAAAGTGACGCTAAAATGAATGGAAGTCAACGGAATGCTACATGCTATTGGTCATTTTCCGGGTTGAGATTTCCCCATGGGTGCTTCAACTTCCGGATATATTCCTACCCCCTTGATAGAAACAGCCTGTTGTGTCAAATGTGTTAATACTCCTCTCCACTAGGTGGCAGACATGTTTTTCCTGGATGAGAATTATAACAGCCCTCAATTTCTTCGAGGAAGTCCTATTCAAACCAATGGAAGTGTCACAGCTAGCCAGTGAGCTATTAAAGCTGAACCGATATACTCAAATTACACGAATAATTCAATTAAATAAATGTCCATTTGCAACTAAAGAGGTAAATTGTAATTGTGTTGTGCGTCTGCTGTTAGGATTTTGTTTCTGAATGAGAGTATATGCCTTTAGGAGATGAGGGTCTGAGAATGATAGCCTACGAGAAGACTTTGGCTACTATGTGTAGGATGTCTATGATAGGAACTACTTAGCCTGGTAAACCAGCCCCTCGTACTTCATTTCATTTTGTACAGAGGGTCTGGAACAGAGACTGTCAGAAACGATTTGTTGGACGTGTGGACTCTGCTGTAGTTTAAAAAAAAGTGCCTCTGCCTTTACCCAATCGCTAACGCCTGGTCGTCACGTATGCAATTAGCCTACCTACGCACTATAATTCAAATGTAGCACACAAGGTCAACGTCACGGCTAACGAACACTAGCCTGGTAAACCCGCCCCTTGTACTTCATTTCATTTTGTACAGAGGGTCTGGACCGAAATCTCTTGAGGGTCATTTAGCAAGTCTCAGCAAGACCGATCCAATCAGCGAATAGAAGGTGTGTTCGTTTGCTGTGACGTTGACCTTTTTTGCTACATTTGAATTGTAGTGCGTAGGTAGGCTAATTGCATATGTGACGACCAGGCGTTAGCGATTGGGTAAAGGCAGAGGCACTTTTTTAAAACTTCAGCAGAGTCCACACCTCCAACAAATCATTTCTGACGGTCTCTGTTCCAGACCCTCTGTACAAAATGAAATGAAGTACAAGGGGCGGGTTTACCAGGCTACGAACTACTAGCTATATATTTATATATAACAGCCTGTAGTTCAGTGGCAGAAGGTAGAAACAATTGCATTACACCCTACATTACAGGCGAATTATACCACAAATTATCTCACAACAACACTTGTGTAAAAGTTTGAAGTCCTTGATGTGAAATGTGCACGAGAGGGCGGTGAGGTCATCCTTTTCAAAAAGCACAGGCCTATGTAATGCTTGCTATTCTGTTTCCGATTGGTATAGGCACAATCTGACATTTTGGTGACTCCCTCTGAGCCCTACAAAGTGACTTTTAATTAGTCACGGTAATACCATATACCTCGGCAAAATGTGGAGAGGGTCTAACGGTATACAAAATGTGGATACCACCCGACCCTAATGAGTATGTGTTGCTATGCATTTGTGTGCGTTCATAAGTCAGCTGCTGAAAGAATTACTGGGGCCTCACTGCATTCCACCGCTCCCCACTCACTGTGCGTGGTGTATAATATTGCTTTCCTTTTCTCTCTCTCTATCCCTCTGTCTGTCTTCCTCTTTCAGCAATATTTCCTCCCACTGCACTTGTTCTGTTGTTCTGTGTGTTTCCTTCTCTAACACTCTCTCCCTACTCTAACCTTTCCAAGCTCAGCTTGCCCAGGGCAGTGGTGGTCGGGTCAGTCCCTCATTGAAATTCAGAGACCGGAAATCTGTACTAAAGATGTCTTCAAATTGAGTTTCTTTGTGAGTGCATTCTTATTGTTGATGACCTCGGCCTTGATTTTTTAAGGTATTCTGCCCCGTCTTTCCTCCAGCTTCCAATTAGTGCAGATGAGAGCAGACCACCTGGTCCTCCAGATGCTGGAGGCCTGGAGAGGAGAGAGGAGCTGGACTTGAAAGGGGAGGAGCTGTCTTTAAACACCACCAGACTCACCTCAGCTGTCCAGTCAGATTTTCCCCCATGACAGAGTGAAGACCAGGTAAGTCCCTTAGATAGCGATCAACAGGGAGTAATGAATAATGCCGTAGACAGTCTTGTCATAAACAAAAAATTAGCTTTGGTCATCGGGCCACACTACAAACTATTAATACCAGTTAATTAAATGTAGATGCAAAGATTTTAGTACAACACAATACTAACATTTATTTATTTTGTCAAATAAGATACAAAAGACAAATTGCAGATGATACACCAACAACCCTATGGAAGAACAGTAGGGGACATTTGAACAGAACGCTGCCAAAAATGTCACTCTTTGGCCCTGGTCAGCTCATGTAATGAAGTTGTGTTAAAGATGAAATAGAGACAAACAAATGCACTGCTTTTCTGTGAACAACCCAAGGTAGAAACATTATGCCCTTCTCAGTAAAAGCTAGGAGGAAATAAAGTGAAGCAGAGTAGAGCATCATTAAAAAGCTCCCAGGAAGCCTCTCAAGAGCTCAGTAACTGTAGTGAGTTATTTGTCTTGTGGAACAATATGATGTGTGTCATTACTTTCTCAACAAAGATGCTTCCTCAGCATATGTGTGTGGAAACTTGAGTTGATACCAGAGGGAGCTTGTGTATGTGGTTTTGGTGGAGTGATGACTGTTCGCTCATAGATGCTGAGTACAGTCGCCTGTTTTTCTCTGTCTTCCATGTCTTTCCCAATTAGTTGTTCATATACAAAATCTCCGCCAATCTGTCAGCCATCAGTTAGCAGCTGTATGTTGCCGTAAACCACAGTGTGACTGCCGCAAGGTCTTGATGCAGCATGCTAACAAAGGTCCATGGCAGCTAAGCGAAGGTCATGTTTTGCTTTACAACCTCCAGTTCAACCTTGCAGTTGCTCCTGTGTGACGTAGTGAATAGGTGATAACTGAAAATGAAGAGTATCTTGCTTGAATGTGCACTGTTTGTGTGTTGATGGTTTTCTTTTTAAAAGTCCATGGAGCAATAGGAATGCTATTCTCTCTCTCTCTCTCCTCTGACTGTCACCTTTTAAGTAACTGATGGGATGTCTGTTCTTGGGTGTTCTCAGAAACTTATGATTTATGTAAGCCTACAACTGAGACCAGTTTGACACTTCATCCCCTGGCGATGTGGGACCTTGTAAGTTCGACCGTGACAGAATGCAACTTGTGCTAATCAGCATTGTTGAATGACAATGCTAGCTGTGGCCAGACTATTAATTTCCAGTTCAGTGCTTATGTTAAATGCCTGCATTAGACGCACATTTCAGGTGCAAGTGATTTTTTTCACTGAAAACAGTGAGTGACTCTCAAATTAGGGGTAAACCTGCAAGTGAGCCACTGATGGTCAGAGACCTCTCACTGCCAGTGTGTTAAATAAATGGGTAACGCTTTATAATAACTAGTTCCTAATAAGCATTTATTTTGCATTTGTTAACTCTTACTTAACACTTTGTTTATCATTTGGTAAACATTGCTTTTACACTATTTCTCGTCAGTAAATCATTCATAAACATTGGCACATATCTGTCTGGATGTCAGTTGGCTATCTGTATATCTGACTGTTTGTCTTTATGTTATCTGCTATCTATCTCACAGCCTGCTGCCTTTCTGTCTGTCTGTCTGCTTTAATATTTTTAGAAATGTTTATAAATGATGAACAAAGTGTTCAAAGAATTAACAAATGCTTAAAAAAATATTTTTTTATTTATTAGGAAATAGCTATGAGAAAGCGATACCAATAAATGCTGAAAAAATATCGTCAGGTTTTGATCTCAGGTAGTTTTTGGTGCAGTGGATGTCTGGAAGTGGTGTGACAGGTAAATCCCATAGTGATGTACACATTTTAAACAGAAGCAGAAGAGGCCCAGTCCTTAATCCTTTTCCTGTGATGTCTAATGCAGGGCCTAATGGAGGTATGCTGTCTCTTATAAAAGTGTGCGTGTGTGTGTGTGTGCGTGTGTGAGTGTGTGTGAGTGTATGTTTGCACGTGTGTTTGCACATGTGTGTGTACGTGGGCACACAGAAATCCAAATGTATATTGAGCCGACTATATTCACCTTGAATTTGACAGGGTGTTTATCATACACCTGTTGGGTTGGAAATGTTTATGTATGACATGATCAATGTTTAGTGCTTTGTGTGTAGCTCAGCCATGGAGGCTCTCGTAGCACAGGGTGTTAGCAACACCAGGGTCATAGACTCCGCAAACACACATGCTGGGGGAAATGTTTTTTCTGTGCTGTGAGTCACTTTGGATAAATAACAGGTGTATTTATGCTAAAAAATAAATTTGTGTAATGGTTCATCTAAATGTTAAATTCTAAACATACAGCTTTTTGTAGAGAATAAAGGGTAAAGGAGTTCAAAGGACAACCTAAAGCATCCTACCACAGGCATTGGAGTTGGAAGCATTACTCTGTTTTATTATAACCAGAATGGGCAGTCTCTTTAAACTTCCTACTCTTTCAAGGACACACACACACACACACACACACACACACACACACACACACACACACTCCCCACACGCCTACACACACTTAAGCGCCTCTCTCTATCTGTGTCAGTCCCCAACTAAAGTAAACAGGGCCAAATACCGGCAGCAGACCTGTCCCGTTCAGCGTACGTATTAGTGCTGTGGTTGTCTTATTAACATGCCAGTCTCTATCAGCATCTCCACAGGGGCCCCAGCTCCACGCCGTACCTGACAGCCCCAGTCCCAGACCCCCACGTTTGTGTTTAACAGATCAGAAAAGAAGGCTTGGTTGTTTCTCCAGGCTCAGACAAACTTAATTTTATCCCCTGTCACCTAGATGATGGATAGTGAGGAGAAGTTGTGGGGCCAAAGAAAACTTTCTGCAAACAGGTTTTTTTTCGCAAGGTGTAAGTGCGGTGCTAGATAAATACTGTGGCCTTGTTTGGCTTCCATTTGCATTGAGTGAAATGCCTCAGCACATAGTAGGGCTTTTAAACGCTCACCGTGATGCTTAACCTTTTAGTTGAATCATCTCCTTTGCTGGTTTGTCAGGCTATTGGTCACTGTGTGATGTAATGGAACAGTTTTGGTTCCATTAGCAATTGGCAGCACTTCCCTGTAATGCAGTTACAAGGGCTGCATTTGAAGAGATCTAGCTGTGACTTTGAATGGTAGGTCAGCGATGACTTAAAATGAAACATGGTGGGGGTGAATGATGGATTAAGAGGAAGAGAGTAGGTGAGTGAGGTGAGTGACTTAGGCTGAAAGAAAAGAACACGTACATTTGGCAATTGGCAGAATCAATGCATTTATGCTGAATTTTCAAGTGTTTTGAATAATGGCCTATTTTCTTTTATGGGATAATTCTTTTGCCAGGGTTTACTGGGCTTACTTAGTCTCTTGTAAAAGGTAGTAATCAGGAATTACTTTCGACATTATCAAATATTCACCCACTCCTTCTAACTTAATACATTTGCAGCATTATGTCACCTTTTCCTGCTACACCTGAATTTGGGCCCTGGCTAGACTGATTCCCGAACAGTAGGCACTAGACTGTGCTACAGAGGCATCCTTCCCTCACATATGCACCCATGCTAAATATTTTGACACACACAGAATGTGTCTTGTGGGCCTTTTAAGGTGCTTCCACACTGCCCCAACAAACACCAACCAACACCAACCAACTCCAACAAACGCCAACAGTTGGGGCAGTGTGGACCACCAGTCTGTGTTAGTCTGTTCTTGTTGGATGGAGTTGGAAGAGTTCAACATGTTCGGTCCGGTCTGGTGGAGTTGTACAATGTCTGACCAATGTAGACCAAAAATTACTTTGGCCACATTCAGTACACTTTCAACTTTGCCCATGTTAAAAAAATGTTGAAGATCAAAAACAGATGGTGACAAAAGTTAGTCTTGTCAGTTTTTAGTCTGGGCAGTGTGGACTGGCAGTTGGTTTTCTGAACATTCTAAAGACTGCCAGCTGCTAGGTGCCAACAACTGCCAACTTTAGAATGTTGGAGTTGGTTGGCGTTTGTTGGGGCAGTGTGGAAGCACCTTTAAACGGTAATGCTCTTCCTGTGCTCTTTTAGGGCACCAAGTCAGCTCACATCGCCTTTGAGGGAGCTAGACCAGTAATGAGCAGAGGACACTGTTCAAGTCTCACAGCATCTTAGAGCATATTTTTTACAGTTACCCTAAACCCCTAAAAATAAATGTTGTGTTTTACTTTTCTTACTGCCAGAACCATAGTCAAAAGCCAAGAAATATGGGTGGTGGGCTTGTGTGTAAACAGACCATGGTGAATTGTAGAGAAATCATGGCCAGTGTGTTGGGTGGTGAGGTATCTTCCCATGCCTCTGGCCATAAGGCAGATGTTAACAAAGTTGAAGGGGATAGCAGGAGACTTGATTACATTTCTGTGGGAGTTTTGGAAGTTTAAAAACAAAAGCAGAGGTAAATGGTCAATTTAAGTTGGTTTTACCAATTTGTCTAAATGCCAAAAGAAATGTCGTCACCCCAGGAAAATATACAACTGTCAACTTTAACTTTAACCAGCCATCTTTAATATACATAAAAAACAAGCAAATGGTGAGATGTAGCAGTACTCAAATTCTAAATCAATAGTTATATTTCCAGTAAATAGAAATAATCATGACTAAAAATAGGAAATACATGATCTATCCTTGTGAGCTCAGAGAATATTATACCTTCTGAGCCAGGGTGGCATTCTGTGGGGTCATGGTCATATGCTTGTGAGAGTCAGTATGTATAGTATAGTATAGTTTCTATCATTAGTGATAATGCCTGTGCAAATGATAAAGGTGGTTCTGTTGCTTGACTGAATTTGTTTGGTTCGTGTTATACCAGAATTTTAAAAAATCTATTTTGTAATGATTGTGTTTGTGTGCATGCCGTGTGTGTGTGCATGTGTGAGTTGACTTTTGTGTGTTTGTGTGTGTGTGTGTGTGTGTTAGGATGTGTGTGTAGGTGTTTGGGTTTGTATCTGTGCCCCTGTGTGTACATGCATGTAATGAAGGCTAGTGGTGATGTATGTTTTTCAGCTTAAAGGCGTGGGTGGCAACACTCGACACATAATTAAGATGAAACGCTGAGAGGCACATCCACCCCTCCGTCTGTTCTCTCTCTATCCTTTTCTCTTTTCACTCCTCCTTTGTGTCTCTCTTCCCTTTCATCCCTCCATTGTGCGGTTGTGTGAAATGTACATAATAATTACCACCTACTACATGATAGATGTCACAGGCTGAGTGCTCACGCACAAAGAAGAATCAGTATGATCACACAAACTCACACACACGCACACGCACACACACGCACACGCACACACACGCACACGCACACGCACACACATGCACACACAATGTAATGTGCTACAGCTTCAGCCACAAAGACTGGAGATGTACGTACACACACACACACACACACACACACACACACACACACACACACACACACAAATACAAGGACACGTCACATAGGGATATGCATGAAACACATGGTAATATGCTGAGCTGCTGAATGTGCACAGAACTTGTAATGTTTAATCAGCTGTTATTGTAATCTGCATTTACATATTTTTGATATCCAAAACTCCTTCTGTGAATCTCATTATCACTTTCTAAAAATTATACTTCACTCAGATGGTCTCTCAGAGCTGCGTTGTATCTCACACCCTGTCACATTCTATTTTTCTTGTTCACACACACACGCCCACACACACACATGCACATAAGCACTCAACACTGACAGACAGACATGTAGTCAAGCACACCGCCCCATGCGCGCACACACACACACACACACACACACACACACACACACACACACACACACACACACACACACACACACACACACACACACACACACACACACACACACACTGACTGTTTCTTTCTTTTGCTCATACTTATTTAATTTCTTTTTTGGGTTCCACTTGAAACACTCCCCCACTCACACACACAGTTTTTCAGATGCACTATCTTTCATTTGGATAGGACTAGGCTCCGCTCTGTAATTAAATGATCTTCTCTCTGAGGCAGGTGCAGATATTTTGGGAAATGTAATGCGTGACATGGCCGCTGTCTTTGCCAGTGGTGTTAAGGCCTGTGTGCAGAGGGCTTATTCCCATGTATCCGCTGTAGTTTTCACTAAAAATCCTCCAACACACAGACGAGGAGTGCCTGTTCCAGTTGTAACATCTGTGGAAGATATGAAGCCTTGCCCTCTCCTCACCCAAGGTGGTCTCAGTCTAAACTGTTCTCCGTTGTTGGCCCACAATGGTGGAACAAACTACCAGTTGCTATGAGAGTAGGGTCATCCCTCTCTGCCTTTAAAAAGACTCTTCTTTTCCAAGGGAGTACTTTCCTTCCTATCAAAACTAACCTCCAATCACCAGCACTATCCTGTACCCTAGCTGCACTAACTTTGTTATGCCTTTGCTTACTCTGTGTTCCTCTGCGTATCTGGAGCTTGTTTATGCCGTCTATTGTAAGTCGCTTTGGATAAAATGTCTGCTAAGTGTACTGTAATGCAGTGAAGGTAAATATGTCACAAAATGCAAAAGCTTATATCCCTCATTCTGAGAACAAATATTCTTTTTTTTATCTTTCCTGAAACAAAAGTTGTTCAAAAACCATCTCTGCAATCCCCATGATTAAAAAGTTGCCTTGTGAATCATCACCTTAGGAGCAAATAAAGTTATTGAGGTAAAAGAGATCAAATGTGTGGCGGTTTAGCTTGAATGTGTCTGCTGAGAATTGAGAATTGGGTGAAAGGAAATTTTTGTGTCTCACCAGCAGATGGTGCCTGTCACTGTTTTCTCACCCATTCAACAGAGAATTATTAAGAGAGATGAGAGCCGTCAGGCAGAAGTGTTAGAAATAACACTTAGAAAATCACTTTTTAAGTGGTACTATCACGCATACTCACAGACCTTTCTCTCTCTCATACTAATGCTGTGTGTCTCCATCTCCTCCTCTCCTCTCCTCTCCTCTCCTCTCCTCTCCTCTCCTCTCCTCTCCTCTCCTCTCCTCTCCTCTCCTCTCCTCTCCTCTCCTCTCCTCTCCTCTCCTCTCCTCTCCACTCCTCTCCTCTCTTCTCTTCTCTTTTCTTCTCCTCTCTGCCCCTCTTCTTCTCTCTTGTCTTGTCTTGTCTTGTCTTCTCCTCTCCTCACCTCACCTCTCCTCTTCTCTCTTCTCTTCTCTTCTCCTCTCCTCTCCTCTTCTCTTCTCTTCTCTTCTCTTCTCTTCTCTTCTCTTCTCTTCTCTTCTCTTCTCTTCTCTTCTCTTCTCTCCTCTCCTCCTCTCCTCTTCTCACTTCTCCTCTTCTCTCCTCTCCTCTCCTCTCCTTGAGGTCCACCCCTCCCTCTCTCCTTCACTGCTCTTCCACTCGTACTCTGCCTCGCACTTGAAGGTGTGAGTGGAAGGGTATTGAATATTTTCCCTTATACCGGTTTGTTTTATTTATGACATTTTCAATATGAAAGTGCAACAGTGTCACAAATACAATTTTAGAATGGACGCCTCACTTCCTGACTGAAACTTAATGCATGCTTTCACCCCGTTGCCTTTGGGCAGCCAGCCGCTTAGACTACTAATGACAGAAGACGGCTCCGTGTGGCCTTCATAAGCAAAGGGTTTTGTTGCCCATGCTTGCTGTTTGATATCCACACATGCTCCTAATGGATTTCACAATACGGCCATTGTAGCCTGTGTGACGTAGTGTCGATGGAGCTGTGTCCTTGAAAGCCTATACTGCTGTTCTGTGTAGAGAGGCAACGTTGACAAGCCCTAAGCAAATCGCCTATTCATTCTTGCAGGTCTCTGTTACAGCTCCACTGTAACAGCACAGTGGAACAGGGCTTTGTTTTTGTAACATTATCCCTTGTCTGATAACATATATATATAATATATATAAATATATAATATACATCATGCAGATGTCATATCGTCATTTGAGGAATTACTTTTTGGTGATCTGGTGACTATCTGGTGATGCCACTTATATTGTCTGTTATATATTTTGTTGAAGTTTGCATTCTTTTTCTGCAATTACTACCATTTTTCCACAAATATTTGGTTGGCAGTATCACATAGGGTGAACTCAGGTATACTGGGCCATTTTTTGGCAACATTTTGAAAGACCCATGAAAATGCTATTCAACACCAAATAAAACCTCCACAAAAGATCAGGTTTTTTGTTCAGTCAGGTGTCCTCTATTACACTATAAAGGGAATTCATTTTTTACGTCTTTTTTTATATTTCAGAGGTGTTTAATTGTTAGAAGCTCCTTTCTGGGCCAAATGGGCTGTGAGCAGATAAAATGGGCTGGCGAATAGATCCAATGCAGGACTTCTTAAAAGGTAAAATAAATGTATTTGTATTTGAATTGTTTTTAGACAAAAGAACACATTAACCATTCTAAGATTTTATATTTATGTCAGTTTTTTCTTAGCATGGTCTGGGAGGCATGGTCTCTGACCAGATGCATGTTTTGCTAGCCACCTTTCCAGTTCACTGCGTTGTGTTTTTACCCTTGGTAAATTTTATGCCCTTGCTATTTCTGTGGACTGACATTCTGTTCCTGTCTATTCCTTTTTACTTTTTTATTTATTTGTATTCGTATTTAAAAGGGTCAATGTATATTAATCAACATTTCCATTTGAATAAAAAAATACAAATGTGCCGGAGTTAGCAAAGTAGCTAGGCTAATTTTCATCTGTAGTCCCTTCAGGTCAGCCTCTTTGTTTTTTTCCTTGCCTATTTCCTGTGCAATACAGCAATTAAAAACTTTAATACTTCAATAACTTTTAATTCAACAGGACTTATGTGTTTAAGTGCTTCACAATGAGTGTAATTAACCTAATGGAATGCTGATGTAGTGCACGTGCATATGGTAGCCAACTTCCAACACAATTAGGCCCATAGATATATATACCTATGGTTAGGCCTATACAGGGGTGCGTTTCCCAAACAACCAACCAACTTAGCTTTAAACCAACATGGTACGATGCACCGTTGAGCTAACCAACAACCAAAGTGCGACTGTGTCCCAAACACTGTCGTACCTTCATAGTCTGAACCAAGTTGGTTTGAACCAATATAGTCCAAACCACAATGGTTTCCAGATGTGTTCGGACATGCTCGTGCATTGTCGGAAGCAGAGAGAAACAATCCGAAGCAGGCTATGACCTTGTGAACGGAATTTAACAGAGATGACTAATTATGTAGCCGATTATTTATCGCCTAATAATAGGCTATTTCACATGATGTCGGGAATAACTGTGTACTAGGAAAAAAACAATAGAAACTGAATAAATCTAACGGTGGAAAGTATCACTGAACCCTATATACTGCTGGCTTAGTGTTCATTTGTAATATAGCCTAGTGACAGATTTGCAAGACATTTCAGTGATTAAATAAACTTTAACATTGTTTATTGAATGACGCAGACCTCTGGATATGAACACAGATGAGTTGTGACTATGCATGTCTCATAAGCAGCCTATAGTTCAAAACATTAAGCTATAGGAAATCTCCCTGACTTTGAAGTCATGTGGAAGACAAAGTCTATACAATGCTTTTATTTAATTTAAATCACATAGACTACGAGCCATCACAGCTAGCCTGATTAAAATAGCTTTCAAAATGCTATTTTGCATAGACACCAGGCGATGTGCCATCTGTAAATGCATGTGCTTATATGGCAGTATGCTACACGCTATCAACATTAGGTTTATTGCTTACAATGCACGTAATGACGGAGGAGCTGGAAGTTTATTTTCACCTTGGCGACCTGCATTCTGAAGTGTATGAACACAAGCCCAACAATATGCAGGCTGGCATAAATTGGCCACACTATGTTAATACGCAACAGGGGAGACACGTTCACCCTGAAACTACGTTAGTTGAGAATGTCAACAATTTCATGTAGCATTTTAATTATGCATCATCCCGGATTAGAACCAAAGTACTATCTACAAACACAGGTGTGCATGACCTGCGCTCTACCAACAGCACCAGCTCCTAGCTTACGGAATTTGGAGGTACTTGAAGGTACGTCACAGCATGAGTCGCTTAAGCCAAACTGCCAAACGAGTTGCAAATATCCTCCTAGATCAATTGTTTTGCTACAACAACGGGATTTTTAGATTCTACACTGTATATTTCTCACCTCGTTTTGTAAAATCTGAGGGATACAACGTCAAACAATGGAGATATTTACAATGATCGAGGATTTCGAGACATTCGGTCCGCCATGTTGGATGCCGTCGAGACCTTCAAACAACGTTGGTTAGGTGGAACTAAGCACCGAGAGCTGTGGTTGCAAACCTCACTAATTACCAACGTGGTTGCGAATGTTCGTGTTTTGGGACACGCCTGTGTCGGTCGCACTATGTTGGGACTATGCTGGTTTACACTATGTTGGTTCAAACTATGTTGGTTCACACTATGTTGGTTCAAACTATGTCGGTTCACACAAACGAAGGTTTTGAGACACACTTGCGTCGCACCTACATAGTTTGAACCAAGTAAGTTGCTAACAACGTTAGCAACTATGCTTTTGGGAAACGCACCCCTGTATGGCTAAAGTCACATTCCAACTGTTGTCATTGTTTATCTGCAAATATCACTATTTTGATTTTAATTTCCTGAAAATGATGGAGTAAAGTCAGTAAGGTGGCCCATTTTAGCCCATTTTTTAATTAAAAATATCTATAATGTATCTATAATGTTTCTCTGACAAAGGACTCGCACTTAACATTTTCCCAACAGTGTCACTATAAGAATTGCCCCACCCACCTTAGCAACGTCAGATCAAGCAAATCATTCAAAACACATCAAGCACAGTTGTAGCAACAATTTTTTAATTATTAACAGTGATTGCTTATTCAAATAAAAAAAACTATGACACGTCAATCTTATTTGGCCCACTTCAGCTGATGGCCCAATTTTGCCGAGTTTACCCTACTCAGACTTTACCAATCTATGTATTTTCATTGGTGTTAACACCTGCTGAATTGGGAAGGTTTTAAGCAGGAACTCAAAAATGTTTTGCCAGACATTATGACATTTTAATGGTATTTAGGAGGAGCACCATGACAGGTTATTGTGATTCATTTGGGAAATGGCGCCACCTAGTGAATAACATTCAAACATTTCACTAGCCGACATTGTGCTATGAAAGTTAAAACTTCACGTTATTTGACACCTTATGACTAGTCTGTCACATTTTTGGAAACCTACCAAAACTTCATGAAATTTCACCTATTGGGTGGGCAGAGTGGTGCCGCTGCAATATGATGCCTATAGTATCTGCAGACTGGCTAAAGCTGACATACAGACATTTACTTGGCTAACACTGGGTTCCAACATGCTCACATCTCCTAAAGTTTCACAAAGCCCACTCGAGAAGATAACCTCCAATGGTCAATCAACATTCAGCAGATTCATGCCATTGTGAATGTCCTAGTGACCTAGCCAATGAAGTACATGAGTGAAAGCTATTCTAGGCTTATGGAAGCTATTAACCCAATGCCAAAGTTCACATCACGGTGCGTGTAAACCATTATGTATCATTTTTAAAAATCCAGGAATCTTCTTTTAACAAATGAATGGTCCTACTGTTCCCTATTTGGGACAGTATAACCAACTAGCTTGGACCCCAGTAACTGCTGATTTTAGCTCCATTCTCCATAGCTCCACAGTATTACTCCATAGCTATAGCTATAGTGTGGTAATAGACTATACCCTTATCCTGTTGTAAATGTTAATAACCTTTTATTGTATACCTTTACATGTCTCTATTGTGTTCATTGTGGCAGTATGAGCAGCATTCGGAAGAATAAAGACCATTCTCTGAGAAATCGCTATAAGATTGTGGTGCGTGGTAAATGTTATGTTTGGTGTATTTCAAATAGACTTTATTCAAGAGCCCTGGGAAAATTGTAGCTTGAGCATTAGGTTTGGACAGTGACTTTATTAGATGTAAAGTTCAACCATATAATTTTTCATTACTTTCATATGGTTCAATCAGTCTTTTCCAAAATAAAAACTGACAAGCAGGACCACAGTCGCACATTCTGGTAATGAATAAATGATGTTGGTGGTGGCAATTAATCTTCCGCCTGCTTTGACCTAGAGGCTTGATGTGCAGCTGAACTGAATGCTGCCAAATGTTTAGCAGGTCAGACTTCCATTTAGCACAGCATTGTGCTGCTGCCAGGAAATACCTAGACTGTATGGCCTAACATCCTCTAACTGGTGCTGGAATTGACTGCGTAGTTTTGATTCTTAGCTCTACCACTCTGAAAACACTCTTGATTCCATCATTATTACTGAATTCTGTGTCTTCCCCATTTTTAATTCTTGATACACAAAAGGGCTAGGCAATTAACTGAACCCCCTTTTCCCTGACTGCACATATGATCTTCACACAGAGGGGTTAATGGCTTTTACTTTGTCTTGAATATGGTCTAATTAGTGTTCATTCTAATTAGTGCTCATGCAGGCCCCACAGGCCTTTTTCTCTAGTCTTGCCCATTGAGATTGGCCCCTCTTCAACAAACACTCACATAAAAAAATGTTGCTGGTTTTTGGTTTAGTAGATTTCCACTTGCAAGGCTGAGTAGATGATTACCCTGCCTGTTCACCACTGCAAGTGTTTGCAGAGAGAGGTACAATTCACATTTGGACAAATATGCCTCGACTCTGTGCCCTGCCTCTAGGGTAGTCCCATTGATTTCCAATGTGAAGGCAAATTGCAGAGATGATGAACAATAATGCACCCTATTAAGGAAAACATATATCCAACCCAAAATACGCTTTGTGAATTCATCGGGGTAGCCATGCTAGTTAAATGGATTTGTGATGTAGTACTGCTGAGAAACCTCAAAGTCTTTGCAGAAAGGGACGTTTTTTCACTTCCTAATGCTGTAATAGACTGTATTGATAATTCCATGTAAATAAAAGCAGATTTACACCCATCCACTGGGGTTTTCCTTGTTTCAGGGGAAATGTAATCATTAGTAGATTTCAGTAGGAAATTGGTGGAAATGATTGAAATTTACAAGATACTCTTGAGGTCAAATCAGTCCACCATAGGTGGGACTGCCTGCCAGTTCACATAGGGTATGGAGATGGGTGTGCTTGCATCATATTTACTGAAACATTATCGTTTCCGTTTAAGTTGTCTTGAAAACCACAGCTCTTTTACAACTGCTTGTGATAAAAAGACTCGCATGACAAATTGTGATAATTCGCATGAGTGTAGAGAGAAATATGCAGACTCATTTTTTCTAGCCAAGCTTTTATAAATGCACTTAAAATATGCAAACAAGTTGGATGGCAACTCAGCTATTCAGTTTACAGTGATTTAGAAAACAAGTAGACAAACATTTTGAACAACCGAAACAAACTTTCATGTTGTTGGTAGTGAGTTCTTCTTCCACTGCTTCTTTGACCTTTTAAAACTTCCACCAGTTCTCCTCACAGGTACCAAGCCAATGAAATGTGACCATGTATTGCATAAAACATCACTCTGAATCAGTCTGATGCATTTGTGCACGTGTGTGTGTGTGTGTTTTGGCGTATTTTAATGTCCCGAGTGCCAGAGTTAGTCTTAATGTGGGTCCGTAATTGCCGGAGGAGGAATAGAGCCCAGGGGAGTGAGTGGGATGGATGAAAGTGTGTGTTGACCCCAACCCCACCACCCCACCACCACCACTCCCCACTTCTTTGCTCTGTTTCGTCTTCAGCCTCCTCCCTTTTCCTTGACGTTCCCTCAGCTCCGAGTGGGACGCTGTGCGTGCTGGGGGTTGAAGTAAGGGTTGGTGAGCGCATTATAATCACCTCTCAAATGATATTATTTCAACGCTAACACAGCGTTAAAGAGACGGTGCACACAGCAGTCATCTCCAGTCTAGTCTTCTGCCCCATGGCTGGGGAACGAGGAGCGGAGGTGGGATTCGATGAACTACCCATGTGTGAGGAAACACTGAAGTGTTTTTATTTCATGTGTACTCAACATAAGCTATTAAAATGGATGTATTTTGTTTTTCAGAGAAAACTGGGTTTTATGAATTCACAATATTGGCTGATGAATAGAATTAGCTTCTGTGGTGGGTCACATTTGGCTGTGTTAAATTGAGTTCAGATTGGCCCTGCCTATGCACCTGCCTGACCTGGTCCAGAAGCACAGATATGTTCAATTAGGCAGCCTTAAAAGCAAGCTACTCCATTTTGCCATCTGTCATGCCTTTATAGTCACAGCACTTATCTGAGAGAGGCTGCTTGACTAATGAAACACTGATTCTGACAGCAGGCAGACAGAAGCCTAATGAGGTAGCTCTACTGGCCCCACTCGCCCTGAATGGCCATCCTGCATTTGTTCCTTTTAAATACAAATCTCTTATAACCAAGGCTTTGAACTGGTTCATGGAACGAAAACGAAAACCAGAAACTTTTGGTATTTTGCTAGGAACAGAAATGAAACCAGAAACTTTATAAAAATTTTGGCTCCAAAACAGAAATGCTAATTTCAAATAATGGAAATCGGTTACCTTTTTTTTTTCGTTCTTAAAAACGTTTTGTGTTTACAATCACTCCATGAGGTTCACTTCCTGTTGTTCACTCAATGCATAGATATCATAGATGCATAGCTCATAGGAATGCAGCCAGTCCCAATCCCAGTCTCCATTATAATCATAAGACATACACCACTCAAAACAATCAAGGAAGCAAACACATTTTGTCAAAATGTTCATACTGTATCAATTCAAGTTTACCTGAACTGTTTCTTTAGTTTTGACTAGGAGTGTATCTCAGTCAGTCAGTTGGTGAGTTTGAGCCAAATCATGCAGAACCTTGTGTGCTCAAACCTTGTAGCAGCAAGGCCCTATATAAAGGCAAGGTGCCCACATTTGTTTCACAGTTGCATTCTGTACCCTAATGGCAAAAAATGTGTGCCGTTTGGATCGTTACATGGCTGAGTTTGTGGTTCCTGGTTGTAACCAATGCTGCCAGGCACTATCTGGATCCAGCAGACGTGGCCAGAGCAGTGCAACTGTTGGAAGATGGGAACACTCAGAGAATGGTCATTCGTTTGCTTTGCTGTGTCAAGTAGCGTGATATGTCCGCTCTAGACACGTTACCAGATGACCGAGGTCGAAACCAGTGTACAACAGCTCAGCATAGCATTTAATGTATGTATATATATATATACATATACATGAATTATTTTGGGTAGTGTACATTTTGTAGACTTTCAATTAAAAAAATTGTTGTGTTATAGATCAGTGATAGCTTTAGCCTGTCATATTTCTGTTGTTAAAACTGACAAAGTCTAGCCATTTTTATGTTTTCGAAGGCAGTTGCTATCTCTGTAAAAAGCACAAAGGAAACCTGCTCTTTGTCAATAAATGACAGACTAGACATGATTCTTGTCTTACGTAATGTAGGCTATAGTATACTAATGTTGAATAAGAACTACAGTTATGCAGCTTATAAAAGCAGAGCCCTCACCTACTGGCCTACTCCTACAAACAGCTCTTTGATGTAAGATTTATAGTTTTGTAATTGTAGCGACAGTAGGCTACTACAGTGTTTTTACACGTTATATTTCCTGTTAGTGGCTCCTATGCATGACCCAGCAATTCTTGTAGCTTCAAATAACCATTTTCAGATCACACCTTTTGTACTACACTATCATCTACAACAACTGTGTAACCTGAAAAAAAACCTTTCCTGCAATATGCACCTTGTGTTATATGTGGTTGCTCTGATATCACAGTTTGATATGCACATTGCTTTTATAGACAATAACCTTGTCTTTTAGTCCTGTCAACAAGAAAGTGTTCAAGCTAAGTCTACAGTAACTATTTTTGTATGCCTGACAGCTGACATGGAACGTTATAAACCAGTTCAGGAATGTTATTTTTGCGTTCTAACCGGTTCGGAAACATCAATTTTAGGGTGGAACTAAAAACGCTAAAATGCTATTTCTGTTCAGAACGAACTCTATATATTTGCAAATCTACCTTGTGAGATTGTGTACATATGTATGATAGTGTGTCTGTGTGTGTGTGTCTGTGTGTGTGTGCATGTTGGGGGCACGTCTGTTTTAAACACTTTTTAAACACTTGTTTATTTAAATGGGTCATGCTAATTCGATTTTTCTGACACAGATATTTTTCCTCTGATCTGCTCCTGTTACTGCTTAGTTAGTATAGCGAACTCACAGCAGCCATTCTTATAGCATGTTTTTCCTTTCAGATAACCTGGGCAGGGCAGTAAAAATGAGCAAATTTGGACTTCCTTAGAAGACCACTGCATGCCTGACTAATCGTCAAAGACAAAGGTGCAGTGATGAGGGAAAATTACACTGATGCCATCTCAATGTTTTAAAAGTTTAGGAACTGGCCTGATATTCACCCTAAGCATTATCAGAGCAAAGACTGAGCCCTTTGAAGGCCTGCTGGTATTTGAGTTCTGAGGCTTTCGGTGCTAACCTTTCCTGTGGGCATGGGAACAGCGCGCAGAGATAAAAATAAGTCCTGCCCTCCCTCCTCCTGGAGAAAAGCAGAATTCAGTATCTGCTGCCGGCTTTGTAATTGTTTTTTTAAGAATAACTATAACAACCAAGCACACTGTAGTAATGACTCTGAATGAAAAATTCATAATGCTCACACATTTTAGATACATACATAAATTTAGATGTAGATTTAGAAATAATTTGGTGACATTTAATTATCACAGTCATCTCGTACATGGATTGGAAACACTGAGAGTGTGTGAGTAGGTATTTATTTGAGGCTGTTGTACTTGTGTGTAATAATTTCATAATAAGCGCAAGTGCTGCGTTGTGCTAGGAAGCCACACACAGAGCTGCTTGCCATACATTTCAATCATTAACATATATTTCACTTATATTGACCGGGAAATGTTTCTATTGACAATGTTTAATGGCTTCTTCATAACACATAACATAACATACCATAACATTCACATTGTTAATTCAGGTCTGAAGTTTCAAATGTTCTTGGCTGTGTTTTTGTAAAAAAAATAAAAAAATAAGGTTTTCCAAATCTACCCTTACATTTTAGACGTCTTTAATTCATTTCCAGAGTGGTGTCAACAGAAATTAACCCGTTTTAAAAGCTCCTGGATGTCAGCTTTCCAATGAATGTGTTCGTTACTCGCTATCATTTTTAGATTCCAAGAGATAAGCATGTAAAATGGGTCATATTTTTGGCCCACCTTGTAGTTTTTCATTTTATGTGAAACCAAACTCTTAGGTCAACAGTGTCAACAATTTGAAATGTTTGTTTTGTTTTTTAAGTTGTATACTTACAGTGTCTCTTTTCAGCTTTGGTGTTTAACTCAATACTGAAATTAGAGCTATTATGGAAATGAAAAGGCTTGTTAAAGCTGATGCCGGTGTCTTGCTAGCAGCCTCCGCGCTGCCTCTCTGCTCTCTGTCTGTTTGGCTGCCTTTTAAAGTGCCGTCCTATCACGGCCATCAGGGTCCTTTTGTGCTGTTCTGTTATGGCTAATTGGGCACTGGCACGCTTACAAATTGACATCCTTAATGTGTTCACAAATCAAGAAATGTAACATGTTTATTATTTAAAATGTTTATTTGCATTAAGTGCGCTGCATGCTGCATAATGACCCTTCACAGGCCGTTTGACTGATAATGAGCAGAAATAAGTGTTGATACAGAGGAAGAGAGAGACAGAATGGAATAAATAGACACAAAGTGTGTGTGTGTGTGTGTGTGTGTGTGTGTGTGTGTGTGTGTGTGTGTGTGTGTGTGTGTGTGTGTGTGTGTGTGTGTGTGTGTGTGTGTGTGTGTGTTAATTAATTTGCTTGTTACACATGCTGTATTACACTGACCAAAATGTAATTAAATGATAAGTTCTTATGTCTGATAAGAATAAAAAGAAAATCTTTGTCTCAGTGTCCTGCAGTGTCATATTTTAGTTCTGTTGCCATTCAGAACATTTGTTGGCCTACACCCACGGTCTGATACCTCTGAGATAAGAATATTTAGCATGAATGCCTTGCTAATTAATGTCAAGCAAATGTTTTCATTCATTGCTATGCTATCGTTATCTGGTGGGCTACTTTGAGGATTGCTTAGTTTTTGTGACACACTGGAAGACCCTGACTGAATTTTTCATAGCTGGTTTGTTTATGCTTAATAGCTCAATTAAAATGCATTTTGCATTTTTTTTTTTTTAAAGAGACTTTAATAACCATATTGTTTGTTTTTTATTATGGAATCATTTGATGTAATTGAAGGGATTAGATATAAAAGGTAATTTTATCTTACCCGACAGCACCATGACAACACCCCCACAAAACATTAGTAAGTTAGAGGAAAACAAGCAGTGGATTTGTGTGTTTGTGAGCGAGAGAAAACATAATGATAAAAGAGAAGAAATCATGGCAGCTTGACATGCATGCGTGAGTCCTGATGGAGGAAGGGATGGAGGGAGAAGCACAGCAGACCCACTATGCACACACAGGAGGAAATAGGAGCTGATAGTAATTGCCCTAATTAGCCAAACTCCCATCGATGCATGGATTTATTGAACACCTCCAGGCCTTCATTTTGGGCCTGACTGTCATGCCGAACGGCACAGCTGCAGGGAGCAGAAAATTAGGGCCTTTATTTTAGACCAGACATTAGAAATATTCACATGCATATGATGTACCCTATTATATTAAGAGGAGCCACAGAAATACCCCACACATTGTTTCTCCCTTCTGCCGTCTGTCAGTCAGTCAGTTAGTTATCACCTCATCCATTTTAAATTGGGAGATGTACCCGACCTATCACCACCCATAGTGTTTGATGAAGATAGTGTAGCTGTTGTTTACCCACCAGAGTGGATACAGCAGTTTGCCGAGGCTTTTTAGAGATGCTCTGGTATTCAGAGCATTACTCAGAGCTCAGAGCCTCCACCTGCTGTCGTCTCTGCTGACCCGCATGCAAACATCTCCGTTCTTTAGCAGAGATGCAGGGTGCCTGTCTACGAGAAAAGCCTTCAATTAAAATGCCCCCATGCTGGCCGGACCCCTAAACTTTTCATAGTACAAATATGACTCAGAAGGTGTTTTAGAGACAATATAAACAAACATACAGTGTGTTTTCTTATTTTGTTTGTCTTTGAAACCAAACAGTGAAAGGGATACAAGGACAAGCATTCTCTCACCTGAAAGACACAGGAGTCACTCATAAGTAAAGCACAAATACAGAATAGTTGTAAAAGTTTCCAAAGCACAGATCCAAGCTACCTTTTTCTGTCTTTATATCCTTAGTGCTAAACCAGTTTTTGGCGTAAGCTAGGTTTCACTTATGCTTTTTTGCTTGTGTGCCTAACTGTTGATCTTTGTGTGACATTTCACCTTTGACCCGCTGCATTTATCTGACACTGGTTAAAGGGCCTCCATTACACAACTGGGTTATTTCAGAAACAGAGATCTGATTAAACTGGATTGAATAATCAGTCAAAATTGAGGATGTATTAATTTACACTGACTGATTCTGTCAGTACTTAAAAATGTGTATTTGCATCTGTGTTTGGATCTGATCGCCCTGCACAGTCTGTCAAATGGTGCTTAGTTTCTTACTCAGGTGTTTGTTTTCATTCCTTTAAACAAGGAGGATACAAGGAGTACAAGGAGGATACAAGGAGTTTTATTTGTCACATGCATAGACATACTGGGTAGTAGGACATGCAGTGAAACTGTTGATTGTGAGTCTACACTGTGCATGGGGAGTGGGGAGTAAAGTGCGTAGAATGCATTTGGGGGGGATGACTACCATAAGAAGGGCAGAGGTAGAAAAAAGGTGAAGGGGGGTGGGATAAAGTGCATAAAGTGCAGTTATGGTTGGGAGGAAGGACTGGCTGTGGTGGCAGATGACGGGCTGTGGGTTGGGGGTTGGCTGACAGCGTTGAGGTGGGGTTGGACACACGTGTGTGGAGAGGGCTGGGGAGCAAAGATATGTGCTGTGTGCGTGTGGGAGGGGGGCTTGAGCCGTGAGGGCTGTGACTTCTGTGCTGTGTGTGGGGGGGGGGGGGGGTGGAGGGAGGTGGCATGAGGCGGGCAGCAAGACTATATACTGTGTGCTGTATGTGTGCGGGGGTGGGGGGTGTGAGTGAGGGGGGGCAGTGAGGGTGACGAAAGCTCCGTGTGTGGTGGGTGGGGGCTTGAGCTGCGAGGGCTGTCCTGTGTGCATGTGTGTGTGGCTGTGTCTTGTGTACTGTGTGGAGGTGGAGGGAGGTGGCAGGAGGTGGGCAGCAAGGCTATATGCTGTGTGCAGTGGGGGGCTGTGTCGTGTGTGTGTTGGGGGGGGTGTTGTGTGTCCTCTGTATGTATTGGGGGGGCATATGCTGCGTGATGTGGGGGGGTCTGTATGTGTGGGGGTCTGTGTGCTGTGGGTGTGTGGGAAGGGCATAACACAAGGTATGCTGCATGCTGTGTGGGGAGGGGGTGTGTGAGGGCTGTGTGTGAGGAGAGGAGGGGGCAATGTGAAGGGGCACTGAGCTGTTTCCTGTTGCTATACTTTGTGAATAAAATGCTGTTTAAACATTTTCCTCCACTTTTTTCATTTAGAGTGCGTAGAGAAAGATAATATTATACTGGAAACCATTTTTCCCCACACAATATGTTCTCTTCTTGTTTGTTTTCACATATAATCTTTGTTTTCCCTTCGATTGCCAATGATGTAAAGGTCTTGTCAGTTTAAAAGAGCACCTGATTTGGACTTGCTGGTCACAGTTAGATAAAACCCTTTTTCATCACCTGCCAGTTTTACCACCACACCTCATCCTCACGCACTTCTCTCTCACTCGCTTTCTCCTTGGCCATCACGAATGATTAGTTTAATGATCGGCAGAATTACTCGTGGACAACTCCAACTCTGGCCCAGGGCAGAGCGAAGGCAACCGACAGGCTACTCCGTCATTGATTCAGATTTCAGAAATCCAAATGTGTCCCTGGGGAGGGAGTGGGACATGACTCATTTAGTTAACAAATTGGAGCGATTACAAGCCAGATTGGTGCTGAAGCACTTCTCCATCATCGGAGCAGCGAAGTCTGCAGAGCGCTGCGTCTAATGATCTCACCTGAGATTTACCCGCCCCCTCCATCCTGCCCCCGAATCAGCCACTTCCCCTCCTCTTTTAGCTGACAACACATTACATTTTAATTAAGACATTCGCACTGAGGTTTAAGTCTGTCTCTAATGGGAAATTTAAGTCATTTCCCCCCTCTGTAATCTGCAAAATAAATCTCAGTAAGACACAAAAGAGCTGAGTTTAATTTTTCTCCCCCCTCAAGTCCTTCAACACAGCTTCACTGGCTTCAGCAGCAGTCTTGGGTTGGGTTGAGTTTTGGGTGAATATTATAATATACAGTAATGGAATAAGAGAGGAATATCTTGTTTAAATATTGAGAATATTAAAGCATTCCAAAAATACATCAATGACCTGATAAAAATGCACAACATAGAATATCCGGTCTTTACAGCGTAGCGGTTAATTAGTGTTTCAAACATTCATTTACATAGGGACTGGCAGCTAATTAGTGATCACAACAAATGCTTACTCCATAGCCATGGGGGTTGTGGTCCGGAGAAAAAATGGCAAGTGTCAGACATTTGCTGGTACACAGTGCTGAAGAAGATGCTGAGGTTGACTTTTTCACCCTTGTTTTTGTGTTAACCTAATGTGCTGTCATGGCAACAGGGTTGTAGATTATGATAAAGTGGTTGTAATTAAGTGCCATACCATATAAGTTTGGGTCTCTCTTCATAAAAAAAAAGCTTTTTAACATGGCAAACACAGCTTGATTCGCCCTCACCCAGGGATGTAGTTAAGGATAAGAAAAAGTAAACGAAGTTTACCCACCTCTCAAATTTCAGAAAAAGAGTTTATCCACCATCAAAACAGTTTATTCATCTTATAGTAGAATTTATTTACCAAACACAATTTCTAACATTCAAAAATCACACTATGTCATCTATATGTGTACTAGAGACCGTTGGAAATGCACAGGGTCAGTTCAAACATGTTTTACGTCTTTTTAAAACATCTTGTGTTGCACTGTGCATCCACCTCACCGTGATCACCAAATTCATAGTTTACCCACCTCTGATTTTACCACTACACCCCTGCCGTCACCACGTACCTCTGGGAGAACTCCAGCCTCCATCCTAAGCTCTTCGGACCCTAAAGGGGATGAGTCTATAGAGCAGATTACTCCAGTAAGCCCTGAGCACTGACATGCATGTCAGACACATGCCTGTGTGTGTGTGTGTGTGTGTGTGTGTGTGTGTGTGTGTGTGTGTGACATGCATGCAAAGTGAGAAAGATGACGAGGAAGGTCAAATGGATAAACGCAGGCATTTTGTCAGGGATGTTTTCCCTTATGATACAGCATACAGCATACACATACAGCATGCTGCGTGACACACCAGTAATTCAGTGTTGGTTATGTGTTCCTTCAGGGGCCACCCTTAGCCCATGCTTATTTTTGTTTTATTAATTATGCTGATTGAGGAGCAACCTCATCCCAGCCTGAGATTCTTTTTTATCATATTAATACTTAGACAGCACTGGTGGTGAAGGGAGATGAAATGTTTTTTATGTTGTTATTATGTGTAAATTAATTTGTCCCCGCGAAGGTCTGTTAATTGTGAAGAGGCTCTTATGGTGCTCTTAGTGAAGCGGCTGTGACCCAACTGTAAGATGAGAAGCCTCTGTGAAGAAGCCCAAGCACAGAGGCCAATTTATGCTCATTATAATCAGCAGAGTTCACTGTCGACACTCATTTAATGAAGGTCCACAGCAGTCATCTCTCTCTCTTTTTCTCCCTCCCTCCCTCTCTCTCTCTCTCTCTGTCTGTCTGTCTGTCTAGCTGACTCTCTCTTCCTCTTTATCGCTCTAACCCTGTCTTGTTGGTGGGTTAGTGGATGTTGAGCTTCTGAGAAATGCAAGTGAAACTCAAAATTGTTCAATTAAAGTGATAAAGCACTCTCTTTTACAAGTTACTCTTTGTCACATGCTGGGCAAGAGCCCATTAACAATATGGCCAAGTACTGCAGGGCACTATTCAGTAGACTTTAAAGGAGTGAGTTCCTGTCTTCTTTTTATATAGGAATTAATTTTAAAATATCAGTTAGGGTGAGCTGCTTCAGCTTGGAGGAACAATACATACAGCTAACTTATGACATCAGCACACAATAGTTGTGTCTCAATTAAGGGTCTACACGCTTCGGATTGCACTGCCTACATAGCCCTAGCCTACGGTGGCCGTTAACCATTCAGGAAATGGGACAGCCTAACCTACGGAGCTCCTCTGGTCGCCTAGCAACTACAGTTTGGCAGTTGACACTCTGCTGTGAGCGCAATACAAAATCGCTAAGTCATGACAAACATAACAAATAAAGCTACATTGTCAGAAAAGGACCCAGAAATTATGAATTTGTTGTTTTTATTTCACCCCAATACTTTTAAAACCGTACTTCTGTATTGTTTGAGCTTGCACCATGTTGAGTGAAATGAATCTTGGGAGCTGCAAAGGATCCAGCACCAGTAGCCTTCGCTGAACGTCAAATTAAGTACGGGTTTGTCAGGTAGATTCGGAGGCGCCTACCAAATGGGACAGTGCTTGGCGCGCCACTGTGACTTATGTAGCCAACGAACCAGCACTTCGAAGCATGTAGACAATTAATTGAAACACACTGAATATTTCTTCATGGCTAAATGGACTTATACATGTGGAAAGAAAAGTAAATATCCACTTAATTGAAGTCAGCTACCTAAGAGAAGCAGTGACTATTATTCCTGTCTGTCAATTTTTCAAATCCACGAAACAGTCATTCTGTTAATATGGTGTCATAATACAAACATTTCCATATAATTATAACTGCTGCTATTCCTTCGGGGAAAAATCATTTGCCTGAGTGCATTGGGCATGAAGCGATGAGAGATGGTTGAGCACATGTTGTCCTCAAAAAAATATTTGTTTGGCCTCCAGGAGGGTATTCACATTTGGGCAGAAGAACATGGTGACCCCCAAATGGATTTCAACCCCCACCTCCTCTCTCTGCCAGGCTCTATTCTATGCATGGCCTTGCTCTGTAATTGCAGGTAGGGCTTGAGTTGCATCCGTGATGGTGACCAGAGCGAGGTGTGGGTGAGACAGAAAAGCGGGAGGAGGGATGATGGATTTACTTGCACACGGATTCCTATCAGACCCCTGACTTTGCTGTGGGTGTGGGAGTTTTACTTGTAAGCATTACATTCCAATGATACACACCTTCAGTGTGCAGACACCTCAATGTATCTATAGTTTTGGTATGTTGGTAAGCCTGCCATGTTTCTGCTGTTTTTTTTAGTTCAACTAAAGGCAGTGCTGTCTACTTATCATGTGTAATTATTACAAAATCTTTTTCTCACTTGAACAATAATAAATAAACTTGAGAGTGAAAACTGACATGTCTATTTTTCAAACAGATATTTTCCTGACCTTGGCATTGTACAGAGACACTGTATGAGGAGGCTTTGCTTTCACAAAGCTGAAAGTAAATGTTAATGTCCTCAGTGCACTTCTGTGCTCATCCTCCACTCGTATCAAGAAAGACGACAGCCAGACAGTCAGTCAGCTGAAACAGTGCTCTTCTGTTACAGGCTTGTTAGATATGCAGGCATGCAGATTACTGTCCCTTTCTTTTTTTTCCTGTGTTTTACTGTGGTTGCTTCTTTGTGTTTGGTGACTGCAATTATTTTGCACAGAGCACAGTTGTTTCTGTGGATCTGGTAGTCAGAAACAGTAACCTGAGCAGTGTTAAAGGCAGAGTCAAATAGCCATTATACTTTACTTTGATTTCTGTCCTTTATATTGCAAAGTGGTTTGAGCACCATTTTCCAACGGAATTATGGCAGAGTGGATTACAGAATTACAAAGTCATCACATGCAAAACCTTTGAACAAAAGCTGGTCATGTGTGCGGCCCTAAACAAGGATCTGAGTCCGAGTCATGACTTACTTTACTTTTTTAGCCCATAAAAAAACCCTGTCTGATCTTGTGACTGGATTTAGAGTGTTGGTGCTTCCCAAAGCGTCTTTGCTAGCTTCATTAACACCCAAGTGTCTCCCCATTAGTCTATTTTAATGCTTGGAGGCCAGAGCAGCCTTGTGTGGCCTACTGCATAGTGGCACACATGCTATTTTCGGACGTCCAGGACGACAGACTGAGCATCGTCACTGGCCGGATATAGGACAAGTGTTAACGGCCTGTCATCCTGGGAAAGAAACACAGCTCTGATGCCAAAATAGGCAGCAGGTGACTCGGCTCTCCTGTCCAGCCTAGATCTCCTTTCGTCCTCCTTACCAGACTCTGAGTGTCTTTCAGTCAGGAGCACAGTAAGGACCAGCAGGTGTGCAGGAATTAAAGGCAGTCTGTCGATCTTTAAATGTTGTGCAGGCAGCAAGAATGTTGCTGGTAGCTTTAGTGTCATTTTAACGGTATTGCGTGGGTCGTTATCAGTGTTTATGTGAATTGCACATTGCCTGCTGTAGCTTAGCCTTTTCATATAAAATTCAACAGGGTAGTTGTAAAATGTACCTACAGTTACAGGCACATGCAGAGCTCTTGGAGCTCAATCTCACTCACACATGACAAAAGTCATGATGATGATCACATACGATTTCTCTGTTAGCGTATGACAGCTTGACCATCGTGAATGGCCACAGACTTGGCTTCTGCACCTACACGTCACTGTGGCCACATCAGGCCAGCAGAACGAGGCACAACGCTGCTTGGAATGACCTGCATACATCTCGATGGCCACTTGATTGACAGCGTGTCTCCTGGAAACTGGCAGGGAGAATAGATAAGCAGCCTTAAAGACACCTGTGGGGGTGCTCACTGTTTCTGCCCACAGATGGTGAATGTAGGACAGAGCAATCTTCTGTTGACCATTTTTTGTGGTGGTGTGCATGCTGAAAAGACATCTGAAAGAGTGCAGACAATTGGTTGGGCCCCAGACCCAGTTACTGCTTAAAGTATCCTGGCTTGGCAGTGCTACTGTGTTGTGATTTGAATGATAAACATCCCATAAATAGTTATAAGCAATAATATGAGTAGAATTATTTACTGCTTATTTTGCTGTTCAAATATAAACTCAAACAAATGTTTGGCATAATGGCAAGCACCACACTGATGGAGTGATATAAGGCAAAAATGCACAGTTTTTATTCATTCTAGTGTAGACGTTTTATTAATACGTGTCAGTGTTCATCAAGAACTTGCCAATATGTAACAATGTTTGCATACTATATATGCTGTAAGATATTTTTAGATGGTAAATTAAAAATCATTTTTAAACTTTCCACCCTGTTGGAAACATGTCTTGTTTGTACCTTTGCCCCATGTTTTTGGTGTGCGCAATTTGGACTTTCAACATACTCTGACATTTAGATCAATTGGAATCAATTTAGTGCTGGATAGACCAGTGCACATAGCATCCATGACCTATGTAGAAGATGCCACACAAATGTCACAGTACAAGCAGTATGAGATTAGTTTCTATTCTGAGCATATTTGGGACTATATGCTCAGATTGGTCTTTGCTCTTACAGCACAAGCGTAAAAGGCCGGTGGTACTTAAAATCAGAAGAAAAACAAGAAGCTGCTGCTCCCTTACCCCCTTGGCTAACCAAGTTCATATTGCCAGCAGAGCTCGTAGGGATGTGACATTTTCAGTTGTTGAGTGAGTGAGGCTCTGTCCTCAGAAATGCCTCTCTTCCACAGAACTGTCTCCCTGCCCCCTCCACCCTCCATTCCCTTCACCATTAGACCCAGACTGGTTCCCCACCCCACAGCCTTTTCATCCTCTGCCTTTCTCTCCACTAGCTCCTTGCCTCACTCTTAACACGTTAGAGAGTGAGTGTAACACTTGCTCCACCAACCTGCTCTACTTTTAAAACAGTTCACTTCGATTGAGGCCCCTAAATAATACATGTGATAAACTAAAATATTTTTGAGACCAAGTTGCTTTTGGGCTTTTTACAGATATTTCAGGGTTGTTTTGTATCTCTCTCTCTCACTCTCTCTCTCTCTCTCTCTCTCTCTCCTCTCTGACTTTGGTCTATCATTTTAGTTCCCCCCTTAACTTCTTTTTTCTCCCATATCCCAAATCTCTCAGTGGTGTCGCTCCAGGCTAACTGTAACTGTAATTGGGGAACCTTCTCCTCCTCTGGTAATTGGAGGTAATTTTCTTGTGTATCTGTTATGTGTTGTGCCTGTAAAGATTAACAGCAAGAACAACAGGAAAAGCATATTAATAGAAGAATCAGAGCCCTTGAATGACCCCGCAATTTCTCTCAGTTGTGAGTCATAACTCAACCAAATCCTCTATCAAAGGTTTTATTCAAAGGTTTATCTCCTTGCTATTTCTTAGCAAAGGTTACCTCAAAGAATAACCCCTGCAAGGTTGAACATGGATAGGGCTCAAACTAGGATAACACATTTAGTTTTTCTTAAGTTTAGCAACATGGTATAAAAATGATAAAGTGATGCCTTCTCTGACCAAAGATACATACTTAGATGTCATAGTAAGAATGTGTGTGTGTTGGAAAGAGAGAGAGAGACATAAAGATAACCGAAGTTGAAAAGCTTGGGGATGAAGATGTTGCTGATGCTTGTAAAATAGTAGCCTGCGACCTTGATCACACAAAAAAAACCCCGAACTCCTCAAAGCAAACTGAGAAACTGGTGCTAAATCTAATATAAGAAGGACAATTACTCCACCATAACCAAACACATTCCTGCTGTGACGTCTCTTCTGTGACTAAGCATATTTCTCCCCTGGCACTCTATATCACTGTGGTTTGTGCGTAAATGGTTTGTGACAGACACACAGTGTGACTGAGACTGTAATGGTAAGCCAGTGAGCTTTGAATTGGGTGCATTAGGATTTTTTTAGGCTCATACTCAGGCGCAGTCAGCCACCTCTGTACTGCTTATATTCTAAGCCCTAGAGCTACCAAAATATCACAAGCTTTGGTACTGTTTGAACGCAACCCGTGCAACGATTGCAGCACACACTAGAGTTATTTCGTATCTCTCCCCGGCTCAGCTCAGATAATTGATAGCTAATCCTGTCTCGTGATGACATATTTAGACATGGCTCAGAGGACACCATATCAGAACTGTAACACAGTCCAAATGGCGTCTGACATTTGCAGAGTAGGTCCACCTGTTGTACAGTGTTTTTTAAAGGGAGAGTAAACTAAGGGGAGACGCAAATGGGCTGTTTATCTGTTGCAGCCCCACACGTCGTCAGCAGGTAGACAGCTCTGCATCTTGGGGTTATGACAGATGATGGGTGAGGGGGGGTTATGGGGGTGGAAAGTTTCTCCTCGATGTGCCAGGGAGGGGAAGCTATGGTAAAGAGACACGCTGAGATGGTGATTACTGTAGCCCCCCACCACATACCTGCCATTCCTTTCTGTCAGGGTCTTTCCCCCTGGAGGGTTTAAAAACAGTCCCTGCCTGATAGTGTTTCTGGAAGCCAGCCTTGCGGACCGATAAGAGACAACTTGGGGAGTGTTGTCAGTCCCTACAATTTCCTTGTGTGCTGCTTTTCAGAGAGATGTAGCACACCTGTTTGGTGATAGTTGAAAGAAGGGTTTGACAAGCAGTTATTTTTGCCATTCTCCAGCCAGCCTTCCGAGAAGTGTTGTGAAATGAAATGGGAAAGCTGGATGCACAATTTTAGCTGTTGCCTAGCTGCCTGCATACTCATTGCCTGGTGGTGTGTAGCAGGGAAGTATGCCGTGAGCATACAGCATTCATGTCACTCCGCCATTCTTTTTTTGGGTTCCCCCTGCTTTCACATACTCAGGGAGGAACTCTTCTGGCAGTCTCTGATGAGTGTCTTGCTTTCATATGAAGACAGCCGGCGCTACTAGATACGGACGACTCGAGAGCTCAAAAATAGAACTATACGGTCTGACGAAAACAGTGTGTTATTACTAGGACTGAGACACTGGCCTCTGTGCTGTCACTGTCTAAGGGACCGCAATGTCCTCAAGACGGTGACAACACAGGAGCCAGCGCCACGGCAACCTGCTGGGGAAATGACTGAGGGGAGTTGGCAAGTCTCCATGGAAACTGGTCTTGGGCCAGTCCCTTTTGTGCATATCATGTGGGTGGTCATGGTCAGACATCAATTGACAGTAACTAGAATTCACAGAACAGCGTGACATTGCCACAGAGTGATGGACGTACTCTCTCAGCTTCTGTTTTTACTTTATTTTTGTCCGTGCCATATTTAAAACGTGTTGTATTCCTTTGTTTTATAAATGGCCAATCCTGTTTGAGAGCGTTGCCGAGGGTTATAGGAGAAGAGATGTTGTATTTAACCTTGAGGGACTGAGAGCTCAGTTATGTTCCTTCCAGGTCCGTCTCCAGGAGTGAAGTGAAACTTAATCTATAGTTGTTTATTATCAGAGGTCTTCCAAGAAGTGATCCAGAATGGTCATTTGTGTCTCTGTTTAGCAGTCTGGCTGCCAAAGAACAGTATAGTACAACAGGGCTGCATTTTACCTACTCACTGCCACATCAATTGATTAATCCAAATTGACCCGACTGCTTACGGAAATCAGTGGACATTTGTGCAGTCATGACAGTGAGACGCTAAGCTAAGATGTGAGCCTGTGTAGTTCTGTAGGCATCCTGCAGATGATACAGATGTGTCCTGGATCAGTTTGTCTTGGCCTGTCATAGATGTCCTGTATGCTTTTTCCAGAGTTGTATTTCAAGTATTTTTATTTTATTATTGTCATCATGGCAGCCTGCCCCAGCTTCTGCTGAATAGATACAAAGTTGGTAAATAACAAACAACTAATCACAACTACAGAACTGGAACTGGAACTAGAACAGTAGAAGTAGAGAGGGATGGGCTCTTTAAAAATAATTATTCACAACAGTGAATAATTTCACAACAGTCATAAAGAACTAAGCATCTGTTACACATGTGACAGAGTTTAAGGTGAAACAAAGGCTGCTGAGTTTTTTCCTATAGAATTTTTTTTTTTTCTATTCCTATAGAAGGTGCTCTCCTGCATAATATATGATGATGAATCAAAGTATTCTTATTTTGCATTTTTTGACATCACATACGCGCGCGCACACACACACACACACACACACACACACACACACACACACACACACACACACACACACACACACACACATACACACACACACACACACACACACACACACACACAAACAGAGACTACATATTCTGCCTCCTCAATTGCCAACAGTGCTCTTAGTGTTTCTACTGGATTCAAGTGAAAAGCCTCAGTCAGAGTTTCTTGGAGACAGAACAGCAGGACTTTAACTTTCAGATCACCTCTGTCTATGTGAACACAGGGCACTTTGTACCGGTCAGCCCACACAAAGCAGCACAACCAAAGGTATATAATGTACATGTCTTACCCTCTCTCTGTCTATGTTCACAGCATATTTACTTGGGAAATGCCCTATGCTGTATTACCCGTATGATTTTTTTTACAATAATGAGCAATGAACCTTACTTTATTGCATTATTGTATTGTTAATATTATTGCATTATATTGTTATTATTGTTGTATGGTGGTGGTGGTGTTGTTGATGTTGTTGATGAGGAGGATGGTGTTAATAATAATAATGATGGTATACATTTAGTATTCTATCATTGTAAATACTTGTAAATAATAATAGTTCATGGCACAGGGCATCACTGTTAGCCTGGAAACATCTAATTTAGTAGCCATAAATAGAAAGAGAGTGACAGCGAGCAGCAAGTGAGCCCTACAGTGTCCAGGTGGCCAGCAGATAGTTTGTTGTGGCTACCACAAATCCTTCTCCATGTGTTCTGCAGTTTGACATACACCGAAATGATCATGTTATTGGTGTGTTTACCCACATGTCTCCACAGTAATTATTCTTGTATGTTCTGCTGCTGCATCTTCAGAATGGTGTTTATTGGTATGTACTGAGGTGGAACATTTGGGCTAGCTTCTGCCTACTGTGCCCCACTGATGATGTACGAACTCCACATCACATTTTACTCCTGCCATGGGGGGTACCCCTGTTGAATTATTTAACCTCAGAGTGAAGGACCCCATGGGTAAGAGGTCGTTAAAGAGCTGCCTGCTTGCCTAAAACCAGCTTCTGTCATTTTCTACCTGAGTAGACGCATCACGCTCTGTCAAGCGTGGCTCTCCCTTTCCCTGGACACCCCAACTTCCTTTAGTGGTCTGAACGGCAACAGCTTTACAGGAGACAATCACGCTTCATTAAGCAAGAACTCACAAAAAACTGAACAAGGCTTAATCTTTACTCCGACTCCACCACCCTTTTTAAGCTCTCCTGATTCAAAAGGCAGATAACAGCTTGGGATGTTCCGTCTGAAATAAACAGAAGAGAAGTGGGAGTTAGTAACTGAAATTAAACCACTACATTTTTTTCATAGCTCAGTAGAGTACATTCTCTTCTTTCCTGCTCACCATAGCAGTAAAGTATTTTTTGGAAAAAGTGCTTAAGTTATTGTATTCAGAACAGGCCATCTGCTTCTGGAACATTCTCCAAGATTCATTGAGCCACAAATGCATTTTTTTCAAAAGTACCCACAGTAGTCAAGATGTGCACCAGGTCTCGCTAGACTTTGTCACCCAGCCAATGGGTGCTCAAAATCTGTTTAATAAATAAACTGTTACAATTGTGCTAGCTAATCTTTGGTTTGTTTGTTTCCATAGACGCTACCTTTGTCACCCCATTTATAACTGTCATGGTGTTGCTAGCGCAGAGAATAAATTGTGAGGAAAATGTTAACCTTGGTAGAGACTTCTGTGCTCGTTGTTAGGGGAGCTGAATTTGCCTGTACAGTGCAGACTCTGTCACTGCAGATGTATTTTTTTCTATGCATGGACCTACAAATAATAAGCAGCCATGACTGCTATCATGGCAGATATTTCCGTTTCCTTGGAAAAGATGGAAACTCAACATGTCCATATCAATGGAAACACAGCTGTCTTGAAATACTTGAAATATGTCTACTTGTCCTGCCAAGGATATGTCTTTTCTGTCTATGTCGTGGTTATAGACTATCATTTAAAAATGATTGGGAGAGAATTTGGCAAAGTAGTGCACATCAATTTAAGTACAAGTCAAATTCACTGTTACTGCAGTTATGTCAAAGAATGTCTGAGTGATTCAGAGATAGGTAAAAGACAAAATCATTTTACATTATAGGCCACGATGGTTTAAGGACATGCAGTACGTTGAAGATGGGCATTGAGAGGATGATTGGTTTTTATTCCCCTCAGTGGATAGTGGCCAATTCAAGATATCCCTTTTGAGAACTGACAATCTAACCCAATACTAAGAACTTTTCTGCAACAGACTGGAAACTTGACCCCAGTCTGTGTAGTGTTGTTTTTAACATTGGTTCCACCTGTTACTGTGTGTAGATCATTCTACGGAGGTGCTTTGGCCCCAAGAAGACCTATCAGCCACGTAATCATTCTCGTGTTTCTTGCTGCCTGGCGTACAAAGTGGAGTATCATCACTTAATAGTGGAATTTGAACCCATAAAATGGCCTTTGATGCCAGTTTACAAGCTGGAACAGATGCCCTTCCTGATATGATGACCAAGTACTATGTGTATTTAAAAACCAGATGCAGAGCACTGGTGCAGACTGCCAGAGGCCTCCTCACAGAGAACTTCATGCAAGCGTGCCCGAGAATGAACACTTCTGACTTAGCATGATTAGTGAAGTGAAGTGTGTTTTTTGCAAAGGCGACACTTATGCATACTTGTGCAGTATTTTTGTTCAGGCACTTGTGAAAGCTCCTAAATCAGTTGATCCAAGAGAGGAGATTAGCAAAAATCTATGTTCCTCAGTTTGTGTGCACTGCTTGATCAGTGTGTTGGATCACATGGCCTTAGCAGACATGCAGGGATTACTGATAGGGGCAATGGTTATTGAGATGCCTTGCAGTCACTGCTGCCATATTTTTGAGAGCCTTTTAGAACATACCTGCCAACATTTAAGTAGCAAAACCCAGGAGATTTTTGCGGCGATGGTGGGTGTCGAGGGCCAAAAATGCTCAAATATTGATTTTAAACGATGGTAATGTAGTGTTAATGTACATATGTAGAGCTGTAGTGGGCATTGGATGCTGGGTAGGCTGCGGAGTCCCCCCCACTTCTTTGAACAGGTCATGTATGTAGGCTATTTCTCACTTTGTTAGCATGCTATTAGGCATTTATAACATTACATTAAATAGGTCCACTAATAAAATCCCCACCGCATCTCTTACAGAGTTACAGAACAATATACATTGTTACTTCACTGAAACCGGCAGATGTAATTGACCTTCTTAGCTGGACCACCTTTGCCTTCATCCATTTTTCACCTGAAGCGCTAATGCCCTATGCTGATGCCCTGTTTGGTTTCAACTTTGCATGCATCTGCGGCCTGCGCAGAGATCAATTACACAATTATGTATGGGTTGACAGGTCGTCGACAAATAGGTTGGAATTACAGGGTATTTATCGTGTAAGACAAAACTACGTTTCATACATGATATGGCAACTCTGGAAAACATCGGCCAAAATGAGTTCATTATTCATGTCTTTAGAATTATTATTTGCTGTTTGTACCTTGTAAATTTCGGGTGATTACTGAGAGAAATAACAAAACAGGAGAGGGGTGGGAGATGGGTCTGAAATGCAGGAGAAACCTGGGAAACGGGGGAGTGTTGGCAACTAGGTTTTAGAGGCAAAGCTGGCTGGTAGTCTGAGTCACTGTTGTGCATGAATATGGATTCACTGTTCGTAGGACAATAATATTTATTTCTATCCAGCCACCGTTAATGTGTCTCAGCGGTTTTTATGCAGCCGTTTGCATGCATGGCACAGCCTCCATTTGAATATTGTACAAGTAAGCCGGCCCCCATGATAATTTCCCTTTAATGCGGAGCCGCAGATAAAAGTACTCCCTCTACTCTAGACTGAATATGTATCCATGTATTATGGACAGTGTTTGTCCTTTCTTTCTTTTTTGGTAGAGTGGCAGAATGGGCCTGTCTTAATCTGTCCTCATCTTAGTGGAAACGGCACAATGGGGCGTCTGAAAGGGGTATTATGGCTTCTTAAATGTATATCATTAATGCATCAATCAAAGCGAGTGCATTTAGAGCAGCCAACTTGTCTGTGTCTACCCAGCTTAATGGACATTTGTAGAAGGTTTTCCAAATATGAAAATCTAATTGCCATAGCAGATAGTATATTTATAAAACAACAGAGCAGTTAAAGGGGAATATGAGTGTTTTATCACAGACTGTGGCTGTGCACAGTGTATGGTCTACCACCCTCTGTTTGGAATAATCAGTGAATGATTCACTTGTCTGCCTATGCGTCCCACATTTCTTGGAGGACACAAAGGATTTGATTAGGTTAATGAAGGCAGGACCAAAAGTAAACAGAACGATGTCATGCATGCCTGACCCAAAATAAGCAGAAAAAATGTAAGCCAGGAAAAATGAATAGACAAAGTAAAAACATCGTTGTCTGGTGATGTTCAGGCTGTGTTCTCCAATGTTTTTACTTGTGTTAAACTTTGTTTCATAGCTCATTTCTTCTGCACATTTGTTTTTTACGACAATACTTCCTGATTTGCCACTGCCAAGTGCAGTGACCACCTGCACGATACTCATGCCAAATATGTCAAATTTTGGGGTTGAACAACCCCTGAGGACTGGCTGTCTTCGTTTACTTCACTTTGGACTTCAGCAGAGTGGCACAGCTCCCCACAAACACTGAAATTTAGTCGCTCCACGATTTCTTATATTCTCCTCTGTCAGCGTTTCTCATGTTACCAAAGCTACATACATTGCTCTACATTTAGCACTGGTTGCTGGCTATTTCCTTTCTCTTGCTTCAGTGACACACTAATGCCCATCTCTTCAAGGACTTCTGTTCTTGACAGACAGTAAAAACAAGCCAATATAATTTCACACAGCAGAAAACAATATTACAAAATAAAGGACGTTAAAGGTTAAAGGTTTTCCTGTGGGTGTTTCCCCGCTGCTCTGTAATGTGTTTTTCCATACTGTAGACAATGTTGTTTGATTTTCTATTAGAGGTGCCAGCAGATTAAGATTGACATAACTAAAAACACATCAGATAAAAACATAACACATCACTTATTAGCAAGCAAAGTCAGATTAATTATCATTAACACTAACATACACAAAATCAGTGCTAATGCTTTAAAGGTTATAATATAATTATTTTACCAAGAACAGATGCAATCCCAACTTTACAAATATCTTTATTTGAAAATGTCATACTTGTTGTGAAAATGTCATACTTGTTGTCTCTAAACTGAAGACTCGAAACTGTTACATATGACAAGGGTGTGTCTGTATTTAGAGGACAGCAGCTGTTTTGCAGAAAAATAATCTGCAAGATCTCATGGGTGTGGTTCTTGTTCTTGTCATTTTGTCAACGGGAATGATTTTCCCAGGCTAAAGGACCCTTGTGAACTGTGTGAAAGATTCCCTGAGGTAGGGCCTATTTCCTATGCTGTGTTTACTACTACAGGCCAGCCTGGCAGCACAAAGCCACTCAGACTGAGTCAAGTGACGAATATGCCCATCAGAAGTGATTTAAAACAGCATGCCTACAAATAATCACTATCCTTCTCTGCCCTGAATACATATGCACATGTAATATGTGCAAGTCACTGTACAGACAGAAAATTATGACTTATAGACATCTGAAATGGACCTGCCAATGATGTCAATGTGTGGTTTGTGATGCTATATTTGTTGGGCCCAGTCTTGGTGCTTTCTTAATGGCTGTAGCGGAATGGTGAAGAAAGAATAAAGGTTAATTAATGTCACTAAGGAAACCTGTGCAGCTGATAGGAAAGACTCCCAAAGCATCAAACTGGGTTTATATCTAGAGAGAAAGAAACAAACAGAAGAGGAGAGAGAGAGAGAGAGAGAGAGAGAGAGAGAGAGAGAGAGAGAGAGAGAGAGAGAGAGAGAGAGAGAGAGAGAGAGAGAGAGAGAGAGAGTGTTGCACCCGACGAGGAGGCTAAAGACTTAAGCTTTGCATGCTGAAAGTTTTGTTTGCCTTCCGCCGCTGACCACACAAGGTGTCAATGCTCAGGCTAAATGAGTTTGGAAACTCTTGCTTTAGGAGAGCCGGGTAATTATCTGATCGAGTGATTCAGCAGCTTTGTCCATGTAAGAGGGAGGACAGTGCCAGAGATGGGTCTGACAGGAAGTGGGTCTGACAGGAAGTGGGAAAGTGGAGTGCATGAGAGGAAGCGGAGAAACACAAAGAGAAGGAGCGGGAGCGAGAAGGAGGGAGGGAGAGAGAGAGAGAAGCAGGGAGGGAGAGAGAGAGAAAGAGTCTGTGTCTGGCTGATGGTGTGGTTTAATGTTGTAATTGGAGCTGTGCTCTTAGTGCTCAGCCGTGCTGGACTGTAGCCCATCGAGTGCCACTTGGTCTTGTGTAGGTCCAGCAACAGCGCCGGCTGAAACAACCACCCTCTCTCCTAAGGGTTACCAGCCCAAGCTCTTAAACTTTAATGCCATAATGCACAGATGTTAATGTACCTGCTCATCATTTGTAGCCCTGATGTCTGCCCATCCCCCCTCCCACCTTGGACTCCCCCACTTCCACCTCCACCCCCACCATGCAACATCCTCCATTTGGCCGCAGCCCAGCAGATAAAAACTTTCTTAGAAAAAAAAGGAGTAATAACAAGCTCCAACCCGGCACAGGTGATAATTCCACCCCATGCCATCTTTGATGTTATTATTCCATTCATATAACATCAAAGTTGTGGCGCGCTCACAGAGATTATGCGGGCGAAAAAGGAGATTACGGTAATTGGGTGTTTCTGAGGTTGAAAATAAGGTGAGGCAGACGCAAAGACGGGCGCTCACGCGGCCTCTCCTTTGTTGGGAGCTATCCGCTGCCGGATTGTCTTCATGCCGCCACTTGCGTGTTAAAGGAAATTGTGTTGGATCATCCCTACAGAGAGAGAGAGACAGGATGGATGAAAGCCTTCCAGGAACAGCTTCTGTTTGCCTTAAGGGAAATCACAGGGCTTCTCTCAGGTTTGTTGGGCAAGGTGGGCTTCAGAACATTACTTAAGCCTCCTTTGAAGTCAAACACACACAGATGCTCACACATGCATACAGTCCTCACAGGGCAGCTGTAATAAAAGACACTGAGCATGCCCTGGCTTGGCCAGTAATAGACACAGTATTTCATATATCACATCCAGTTCTGTAAAGTCGGCTGTGCCATAAAAGCAAGTACTCAAGCTGCGGCTCAAGAAAGTCCACAGATGACTTTCCCTAGCGGTCCCCCAGTGGACCGGGGGACTAAAGTGGGTTGGATCATAAACTGCTGATCTGTTTAATTGTGTGGTATAATTAATCTCATCTTGGAGTTCAGAATTCCATCTGGAGTTAAGAGAGGGCACGCTACCTGCGAGCAGGAGCTTTGATTTTTGTCTTCAGATAGGGTTTTTCGCTCTGTGGATAACGGATTTGGGGATTAAGCGCCGTGAACTGTGAAATTGCTTGTATGTCTACAATTTGTTTAATTGTATTGGCAATTTTATTGAGCAAACTCTAAGCCGGTGGAGTGTTTTCTTAGGATCATTTCCTCCTGAGTGCAATGAGGAGCCATGCATTGATTGTTTTAGCTTTGCCGCTAACAGCTCACTACTCGCTGTTGTTGATGTTTCTACATATCCTCACTCAGAGTCATTTTTTCTCTAAAACATTTTAACCACGTTTCCTGCTGTGTGGTTGACACAGCCTTTGATCTCGTATCCATCCCCATGCTGTTGGAGCTTCTCTTGATGTTACCATGTCCTGTCTTGCAGCCTGTTATACAGTGTGTGTGCGTGTGTGTGTGTGTGCGTGTGTGCGTGCGTGTGTGTGCGCGCCTGTGTGCCTCTGCCAGAGTAGTATAGATTGGTGTGACGTAAATGTCTTGAATTGATTGCGGTATTAGGTTCCCACACAGCCTTTCTTTGTGCTGCCTTGATTGACACAAGAGCATATTTTTTCAAGGGTCCAGCAGTCCATTAAAAACCATCAAAAGTATTCAGCTTTGCACTTTCGCGTAATCCTTCCTTCGACACTACAGTGTTTTAACTCAGCCGGTTATGCATTCAATATCCCCCCCCACCAACCCTTCTTTGTGTTTCCCATGGCACCTACACCCCCTCCCCCCCAACCCCCAACTCCAAAATCCCCTCGACCTCATCTCCCTCTTCACTGTGTGTCTTACTGATGCTCTCAGCCGCATGCTACTTCACTCCGGTATCGACCGTTCTCTCACCCTCACGCCAACTGCTAATTAGCCATCTTATAGAAGAGGTTAACTTCCAGCGACTGATTGATTTTAGTAGGAGCGAAAAAGGGGGCTTGGATGGGGTGGGGGGTGTGGAGGCTGGCGCAGGGTAATGTCTTTGGCTCTGCATTGCTAGCTTGTGTCTCCTGGTTTGGGGTAATTGGGGTCCCTGCTTCGATGGAGGAGGTACACATACAAAACACGGGGATTAGTTTGGCCTGTGCCACTCACCCAGTCAGTCCATTTCACAGCAGCAGGGAGGGAATCTAAATTATAATTCCTCTTGAGTTTCGGTAAAGGTTGTGGATGAGGGGGGGTTGAGGGTGGGGTAGTGCAGAGATAAAAAAGATCCTGCTCCGGCACGACTTGAGTGCAAGTGTTCCGGTACTGCAGGAACCATGGACAAAAAAAGGAGCAGGAAGGTAACCGGAGACATCTCTGGAGATTAGAGAAAGAGAAAGAAAGAGAGAGAGAAAGATAGAGAGAGAGTGAGGAAAAGAAAGGAAAAACAGAGTGAGGGAGATTGAGGTACAGGCAAAAGGCAGAGGAAAGAGTGGGGCTGTGAGATACATCTCCCCCTACTCCCCAGCCCCAACCCACCCCCCAAGTGTAGCAGGCATAAGGCATAGCTGGGTCAGCTTACCTGCCTGGTTCCCTCTGGGAGCCTTTGCCTCCAGTTGAAAGTGGTGCAACCCGTGAACATATGCCAACATGTTCCTGGGATTCGCTGGAGATAACTCAGAGATGAGGACCACAGGGGGCTGTGGAGGACCTGGTTGCAAATTACACAACCATTCGATGAGGCAAGCACAGGCCCTTCAAACCGTGCTGCTCAAACAGATCAAAATCATACTCACAGCATCAGACTGGACCATTAGTGCAGAGTCATCCACAGTCAGGGCCTTGGAAACTATCAAATGTTCCCCCAGCAAGTTGAAAGGCACGTGATTTTTGTCCTAAAGTGTGTGTGCGGGGATAAATGTCACACAGTGAGACACTTTTGTTCTGAGGTGCACTCTGCTAGCTATGGTTTTTGTTTGCATGTAATTTTCTCCACAGGGTTCCCCTTGCTGCCATTTACTTTGAAGATATCTGACAGCCAAACATTTCTGTGGTGCACTTTGAGAGCAGCGACATCACTTGTTATGTACAGTGTGTTTGCTTTTTTTAATTTTGTGCTCTCACTTTTTTTCGGAATCATCCAGAATGTTGCCTTAAGAGAAAGCGCTATCTTTCAAGTTGTCCATATAGGCTTTTTAAAAAATCATAGCAATCTATGTTTTGAGTGAGCATGTTTTGCACTTCATAAGGTACTGGCTAGTTTATAATTAGTTTTAAAATTTGAGAATTTGAGGTGATTAAAAATGTGACGAACTATCGACTGTTCAACCTTGTTTGTATTTTGCAATTGTAATGCATAAATGAATATACCAGTAAATATATATGTTAATAGCTCTGTGCAGACCTTTTGAAATGAATAATTGCCAAACATCTTTTGCTTGTAATGGTACTGTAGTGGTTAAAATATGGGCCTCAAATAATGGGTGTGAATCAAACACAGAGCATACAGCTTTAGATCAATCGCTTTACAGTAATAGGCGTTGAGACATGTGGTCAGCAGTACCGAGGCGTCTTTTTGTGCCACTCTGTGATGACATAATGTCAATATGTATTTTGAATTAAATTTGTCAAAGTGCTTTTTTTTCCCACTCCAGTATCGGCTAAACGTCTGCAGCCTGCCGGCTTGTGTCAGTCATTCATTGGAAATACTGTATTGTTGACAGCACTGAGGGTGCTGGTTTATTGTTCCATTTCCAAGAGGAGAGGGGAAATGACCTTTATCTTACAAGGGTAAGCATTTATCAGAAACGCTGTGGCTATACCCATGCCAAGCTCTTAAAAGAAGTTCTGTAAGTGCAGAACTTTAAATGGCTGCGCCTTTTCAGACACCTTACCACTCCCCACCGACACCCCCAACCCATTCACTTCTGTGTGTGTGTGTGTGTGTGTGTGTGTGCGTGTGTGTGTGTGTGTGATGTGCACGTACGTGTGTGTGTGTGTGTGTGTGTGTGTGTGTGTGTGTGTGTGTGTGTGTGTGTGTGTGTGATGTGCACGTACGTGTGTGTGTGTGGGTGGGTGTTTCCTTCAGACTAGAGTAATGTTTTTGGCTATTTTCAGTGCTTCCAAGTCTGGCACTATACATTGCTGTGCTTGTGTTCTTTTAAAAATTCACTCAAACTGATTTGCAAGCATCACTATCTTTCTGTGTGTGTGTATGTCTGTGTTTGTGAGTGTGTGGGTGTGTGTGTGTGACTGTTTGGTAATGCACGTGTGCATGTGATTGTGCATGTGTTTGTGTGTGTATGTGTGTAAGAGAGAGATAGAGGGAAAGAGAGAGAGTGCGTGTGCTTGTGTGCATGTGTGTGTGAGAAAGAGTGTGTGAATTTGCAGGCACACATGCCGTGTGTGTGAGATGTGAAAAGTGCCCTGGTGGCTGCTAAAAAGCCCCCCTGCCTGTACCCGGGTGCAAAGTGATCTGCTAATGCATCTGTTTAGGTTTTATTGTGATGATATTAAACTCTGGGAGCCGGTAATGAGACGCTGGATTGTGCAGGAATATGAGATGCCATCTGCCTCCACATTCCTGTGCGTATCCACCTCTTACAGGCCAGCCGTAGTAAGCACAAATGGCCCCTCATCTTCTCTTTGCTTCTGAAGTCGCATGCCTTAGCCTACTCCCTCTTATTTGATATAGAAGTCATACAGTTGCTGCCACACAGACATCAAACAGACCAATACCAAATATGTAACAGTCCCCATATAAATAAATGTAACACATTTGCCATGCCATCCAATTCTTTTTACATTATTTTACAAATTCCTTTCACAGTATGTTAATTGGACCCTTTCTAGCCTTTGATATATCTTAGACTAGTTATGGTATGAAATGGGTGCTGAAAAAAAACATATCTGATCATGCACATACATCCCTAAGGCATCTGTAGATCCAGCCACACAATACATTTCTTATGCAACAGCACACATTCTGAGGTTTCTTTGTGGTGCTCAAGCATTAACTATTGAGATGGATGTTCATGACAATAGCCCCAGGATAGCAGCTAAACACATGTAAATGATTGATTTGGCAAGACGAGGAGATATTAGGTGTTGTACATTTGACTTGAATTTTCATTCACCCACAGTAATGTCCATTGACTTTACTTTTTAAAGGTCATGAACCCAGTAATGCGGGAGCTGTTTTTGCCTGGTTCACTGAACCTCATGCATCTCGGGCAAGACATAGACTCCTGGGGGAAAAAGGCGTTGCTAATGTATGAACAGATTTACTTGCTTGCCCAGTCATGTAACATATACATTCAGTCCTGTTGTGACAAAGTCAGACTAGCCGCAGTAAGTGCAGTTCCAATACACTTTATCAGCACTGTTTTAAGATTTAACACAGTAATATATTAATAATCCACAGCACATGAATGAACCTGAACACAAGAACACACTTACTTACTTACTTAATGGTGGGTGTCATATTTAGTAACAGTTTCACATTTCTACATTAGGATCAAGTAGTAGCACGAACATACACTTTATTACTGAAGAGCAATCTATAATCTATAGCACACCTAAACAGTAAGTAACAGAAACAGTCCTGTTACAATATCTTATGTTAGCATGCTATGAGTCTTGCATGTGGCAACTTTCAGATGATTTCCAATCCATGCTGTGGCTCATCGTATTCCCTGTGAGTTAACCATAGCATATAGGCGTAGCCACGGGTGGGCTGGGGTGGGCCTGTGCCCACCCACTTGTCAATCAGGCCCACCCAATCAGAAGGCTGCCTTTGTTTGATTGATTGTTTTGTTAATAATGACAACATATGTGTTTTGACTAGGCCCACCCATATTATGATTTCTGGCTACGCCCCTGCATGACAGTGCTCATCCCTGCTGTGTTCCGACAGACGTACCTCTAACCCCCCTTTCACACTGTAGCGTCAAAGACGCGCTGCAAAACGTTCTGCCTGTGTTGAATAGGACGCTTCCGGTGGGCGTATTCAATTATCAATGTAAACAGAGAGCCAACGGAGGTTTCTCCCGCTGCGCCCCCATGCCCGTATTTGATTGGTTGACCGCCTTAGCGTCGCGTCAAGAAGTTCAGCTCAGCTCAACTTCTTGACGCGACGCCACTGATGAACGCGACGCTCACGCGATCCCAAGATGCTTTGAGAGGCGTTGCACGCCTCTCGTTGAAAATGAATGGTAGAACGTTGTGAAGCGTGGCGTTGACGCTACAGTGTGAAAGGGGGGTAAGGGTGTCCGGCCTAATCTCGCATTCACAGCACAGTGCTCCAGCATGTCCTGTTCTGTCTTTTACTGAGGATACGGTTTGTTCATCACAGCAAGCTGCGGTGGTCGAGGTGAGCCCTGCCCATGCTGTGGCTCCATTAAGGGTTGCCCCATCTTGGCAGTGTGGTTTAACATGAGGCTTGAGGGCTGTTAAGGCTCGTCTGGCGTGCTGTGGCTAACAAGGTTTATCTTGCACACCTGTTTAATGCGCGTGTGTGGCAAAACGACACACAACACACATAGACATTTGCTTCGTGTGTCTCATCTGTCTTGCATGTCATCGTCCTTATCATTCTCCTCTTTATTTTCCCCTACACACATGCAGGCACACATATCCATGCACACACACAAAAATACACACATCCTCACACACACACATGAGTACCCACACATATACATACAGACACATGAGTCACCGTTGTATTTTTTCCCTCCACTTTGGGATCCTATCTTTAGACTTTTCAGGCTGGGTTAAAGTCAAAGTGGAGCCATGTGATTTTTTACATCTTTTTTTCTCCTCTCCTGAGATTACATGAGCCATGACGAAGTCAGACTCTGCACTGTAATAGCTGATGGGTGAGGGGTTCATTTTCCTACTCTCCATAAATGATGACTTCCTTGTAGCTTTTTACCATAGTCTTTCATCATATCTAACACCAATGATATGGACAGATTCAGTGTGCTGAAGTTATAGTAATGATTTTTGGGTGACTGTATACCCACGGTTCTTTGTTTGGTATCTTGTCAAAGCCTTTGTATGAGTGCAGGATGTCAGGCTTGTGGTTTTGCATAATTGATAAGAGCGTCTGGGCCATGGGCCTCGACCCCTTTGATCTGGGGGTCGTATGTTAAGGATAGCCATTAACAGAGTGAGCCTGTCACCGGGGACTCATCAAATATTAACACATCGTCTGGAACTCCAGCGCAGGCACGGGACTGTGCACGTACAAAGGTGTGTGTGTGTATGCATGGGTCTGCGCGTGTGTGTGGAAGAAGAGGGAGAAGTACACCCCCCAAACCAAAAACCACATGTCCAAGCCAAAGACCTGAGGACAGAGTACAACCTTGTGCTGATAACTGCGTGACACAAGCTCAAAAATAAGAACCTGAGAGGCAGCAGTCCCTCAAGGCACAATCAATAGCCCCCCTCGTCCAAGCAAACAGCTGTCAACAAACTGCCCACTTTCACGGCTCAGTGAAAGATGGATGGACGTTTGTGAGTGACTGTTTGTGTGTGTTTACAGCAGTGTGTGTAAATGGTCGCAGGTGGGCTGGTGGCTTGAAGGAGGCCAGTGTAGCTGTGATCCCACGCCTCGGGTGTTTTGGAGCATAAAGTCCTATAACTGGATCACCCACCTCTGTGACCGCCCTGCTGTGAGTAATGTCTTCTGACTGCCACCAGAAAAAATGTAACTGTAAAAGTGAATGAAGGGTCCAGGTGGGATGATGATGATAATGTGTGTGTGTGTGTGTGTGTGTGTATGTGTGTGTGGGTCTGTGTCTGTGTGAGAGAGAGAGGGAGAGTGAGTGTGTGTGTGTGCACCAGAGAGAGGGACGAAACGGAGAAGTCCATGTGGACAAACGCCAGAAGCCTTTCCCCCCCTCCCATCAGCATGAGTTTGCTAAATCGTTACCTCACCCTGCAGCTCTGTCCTATGTGCCTGTCCTGCCAGATGCCACCATGACAGCCCCATATGGGCCAAAATCAGCCTCCCACCCTCCCCTCATCCTCTCCTCCCTTTACTCTAGACAGGGAAGGGTAAGAGGATACACTATACCACGAGTGAGTGAGTGAGAGAGAGAGAGGGATATGGAGAGAACTTTGAATATGTGAAACACCTAATGCCCCCCTGTACTGGGACCGTCATGCACCCTACGTCAGTCTTGTGTATGAAACAGAAGCGATGAATGAATGAATGAATGAAAGTGATTTTGATTTTGCTTGTATTTTTGCTTGTTTTTTTTTGTGTTTTGTGTTTTTTGACACATCAAAGGCTGGTACATATTAACGTTGTTTGATAGAGCTAACATCTACAAGTTCACCACAGATTGATAATATTTGGGCTGCTGATCAGGCTAGGCAGCTGTTTTTTGACCTGCCTCAGGTGAGAGACTGTAGTTTACCCTGTTGGTTGTGTGCCTGAAAGAAGGGCGAAACAAGAGGACAAAGAGAAAGAGAGGTTTGGATGAAAAAGCAGAGGAACAAAAACGCAGCCCGCAGAACTGTGGATTACTGTGTAGGGATCACATCCTTTCCCCACGGCTCTATCCACAGACTCTATGTCGATACGGTCTTGAAGCGAAAGCAATGAGTGTCCCCCCAGCGAACAATGAGGAATAATAAAATGGCACTCTGGGATTTAAAAGGCTCCTTCGTAAGATGAAAGGAGGAATTTGTTCCTGATTCTGCACCGCTTGTTTACCACAGACCCTGGAATTTCATGTTTTTGATCAGTGGCATTATATAGCCGGATCCGTCCTGCCATATCCCACGAGAGGGCCGATTATTTCTGTTTATTTCTGTGTGCTCATAGTCCTTTTGATCTTTTTTTTTTGCTTTTTCCATTGGTGTGAATTACGTATGCATGGGCGCATACACTCACACAAATTAATGACAAAATGTCAGGCGCCTTCATTTGCGCGCCTATTGTGCCCAGCTATCTGGTTGAAATTCAACTAGATGTGCATATTTAAAACCATGCTCCGGTGAGTCAGAGTGCGGCCAGACCTATTGGTTTTTTACTACATAGCATAAGCCCCACCTGTACTCACAAACAGGCACACACACACACTTACGTTAAAACAAACACAAACACCAAATATTGGCTGTGGCCTCTGTCACAGTTTGTGCATGAGTTGCTGTGTGTGTTTTTTCCACCTGGTGTTAGTGTTTGACATTGTCTCCCGTCACCCTGCTGTCTAACAGCAAGTGAGAAAAAAGAGAGAGAAGGAAAGAGAGAGGGGGCCAGGGGGGAGGAGATGGGGGAGGAGCAAGGGAGTCAGAGCCGCCCATCCACAGGCTACAAGAGAGGAGGTGGGCTTGGCCAGGGGTGGGCTGGACGGCATGGGGGGAGGGGCCTGGCACTGCTGTGGCAGTCTCCCGCCCCCCGGCAGCTGGGAACAGAGCATGCCGAGACACAGACAGTAAACTAAACCGAGCAGCAGGAACAGAGAGACAAAGCGAGAGAGAGAGAGAAAGGAAAAGAGAGAGGTAAACAGTCTCAGCAAGACTGCACGGGAAAGCATAATCTTGGACTCATCTCCCTTTTCTCTCCTGTCTCATTTGAGAAAGCCTGCGTGTTTGTGCAGCCGCGGGTGTGCAAGTGTGTGTATGCATGTGTGTGTGTGTGTGCACGCAGGAGAGTTGCTGTACAGGCTGTGTAGGAGTGCACACTCCTCACATTAGTTGTGGTGGGGGGGGGAGGCAAACCTGTCCACAGAGCTGCGCGGTCAGATAGGAGACCTCTGTGCTCTGGGAGCATTTCCTTCAGCTGGCTACTGATGCCGACAGAGTGAGTGTGTGTGTGTGTGTGTGTGCGTGCGTGTGTTTCTGCTGAAGCTTGATCGACTGACTACCTCTCGCCATCTGACAATGAGATTAGACCTGCGCAGGGATTTTTCAGGAGGAGTTTTCTCGTCTCCCTCTCTCCGGAGCTGAGACAGTAATCCAGCTCCCTTGTGTGTTGGTGAGCTGCACCTGGGGCGCTCACCTGGTTAGCCACATGCCCAAAGTGGATGAAAACGACAACAAATAAAAAGACGCACATTTATATCCTTGAACTTTTGGATATTTTTGTTTCTTGGACCACCCTACCCCCTACCTACAAAAAAACTTTCTCACTGGACTTGACTGGAAAGAGAACTCTAGATTGCAACTGGATAAAAACTGAACGAAAGGTGAGTCCCCCTACTTTTCTCCTCACTATACAACTTTTATCAGTAGCAGTATCTAGCACTACACTATACAAATGCACACAAGTTTGTTTTATTTTTCATATATTGTACATGTAAAACTGAGAAGATAAATGTACACATAGAGTGCTTCAGTGTGAATGCAATCTGCTCAGAGCCACTGGCAGCGACTCCGGGGATGTCCGTACCGAGAACAGATTGGCAGCACAGTTGGAGTGAGCCCCTGAGCTGCTTTAAAGCCGTCATATTTTTGCGGCCGTCCTTGACACCAAGCAGTAGGCAGATGTCATGTGAGTGCGCAGCCGGCTGAAACGCTACGCTTTTTTGTGTTTGGTGCGTGTGTTTATGTGTGTGTGTGCGTGACTGTTGCAGGAGCAGAGGCGTGTAGTTTATGTGCATGCAGGTACCATGTGACTAAGCTCTGGGCACTGGAAAGGTTACTGCTAATTAAACCGCATTCTTTTTCGCTGAAGCACATAATGTAGGGCTCCCCCCGTCGTCCCTGGAGCAGCTGTTCCTTGGAACGTCTATATGCGGGGGTCTCTCTCTCGCTCTCTCCCTCCCTCTGTCTCTGTTTCTCTGTCTCTCGCTCTCTGTCACTTTATCCCTTTCTTTATCTCTCTCTCTCCCTCTATCCATTCCTCTCGCTCACCTCTGCACTCCGCTACATGCCCAGCAATGTCACACATGTCAAAGTGCAGTTCAAACTCTCTGACACACACGGGTGGAACTTCAGACACTTGCGAGATACTTTCTTGTTACATGTTTATATGAAGGTGTATGTTTTTTCCTTTGTTTGTTTTTGTAGAAGACTCTGAAAGTGTATGGTACATCTGCAAAGGAGGCAAACTTTGGAGGACGTAGAACCCCTTGACATTGTCGCTGTCACTGCTGGCTGTTATTACACCTCAGCGATTCCCTCTTAGTTGTGTAACTTGTGCATTCTCTTGGTGAAAGTTTTATTTGTTTGTTCTGTCTCTGCTTTACTGCCCTGGTGTGGCGTGTGGCTAGGGCTGGCTGTTAGGAGCCCTTGCGTCGTTGTTAATACTGCACCCTCAAGTGTGATGGCCATGGGTATTTACATATCGAGCACCACAGGAAACCACTTCCCCCTCCTACCACCCACCACCCACCTCCAGCTCCTGTTACTCATTCCCCAGGTAACCCCTGGTGTGAAGCAGGATGATGTATGAGTGGGAGGAAGAGGAGAGGAAAAGAAGAGGAAGAGGGGAACACGGGGGAGTTTGAACAGGTCCATAAAATCATGTCTGCTGCTGTGGATGTTGCAGCTGATTGATGTGATGTAGCTTTGCTCCAGAGGGCCTTGAGGAAGGGAAGAAATCTGAACATTCAAATAGCCAGATAGCCAATGCAGCAGCTTATCTCCAAGACAGGCAATCTAAACTGTTCAGAAAAGCATGTGCTCTCGGCACCAGAGGCCCTGGTGAACTCTTGTGCAAGTTAAGTGGTTAGGCCCTTCCAGAGTTAAAGCTTAGGTAAGAGTCTTACACTACCCACCTGTGAGTCCATGTGTGCTTATGGCCAAAGATGACCAGGCTTCAGCTTTCTGGCCCCCTGACTTGAACTCACTCGTTTACTCACTCTTACACACGAACACATACACACACACACAAACACACACACACAAACTGAGTGACAGATGGCCCTCGTCTAATCAGAGAGAGAAAAAGAGATTTGGAGAGAGAGAGAGGGAAGGATGAGGGGGAGAGAGAGACAGAGAGAGAGAGAGAGATAGAGACACGGGGAGAGTTTCTGGATTCCAGCCTTTTTTTGTCTGTGCCATCCTATTTCCATCTCTCGCCTCCTCGGTTGCCTGTCTCTCCCTCACCCCTTCTATCTTCTGCCCTGCCCGAGGTCCCAATGTCACAGGCTCGGTCTGTCTCATGTTAATGTGAGAGAACTAATTGCCACTATTTTCTTCACGGGTGAAATCTCTTAGTTGTGCTCCTGCATGCTTTTGGGAGAGGCTCAGACTCCTTCTGTGAGCATGTGCACACGTGTCACGCACACACACACACACACACACACACACACACACACACACACACACACACACACACACACACACACACAAACACACACACCTAATGCACTAAAACACAGACACACATTCAGTGAGGCACAGGGCTTGCAGACTCTTAATTCGAACGGATTCTCCATGCACCCCCCACCCCACCCCAACAGAGTCAAGTGTGTGATGAGGAGCTAATTTACAGCCCTAGGACACACACAATGATAAATAAATAACCTGTTTACCTGAATGAGCTCACACATTTCTGAAGAACCCTAATAGAAAACCTATAGCACAAGGGCCTGTGTTAGTATCGTAAAATACCTCGTATTAAAAGACGAGTTAGACGATGTAAATATATCTAGAGCTCAAGAGGTCAGCCCAAGTCATCTCAGGTATTGATAATAAAAGCAAAAACAAATGGGAAAACAATCCTGCTTATTTCTGTGTATTGGAAAGACTGTCAGAGGCATTATGCTACGTGATGCTGGAAGATGGAAATCAATATGTGCCGAGTTGCTGTGTTGCTGGACCAACTTTCCTCCCACGCGCATCTGTGACTTTAACGTTTGGGCCCTGTGCACACGTGACTCCCTCTCCACACACATGCACACAAATGCACACTCACGCGCGCACACACATACACACACACACACACACACACACAAACACACACACACTCTCAGCCTGGTCGACATCGCCTGGGCTCTCACCACCAGCTGAGAGGTCAAGATTATGGGCCGTCAGCTTCCATACCAGCAGCCGAGAAAAGAAAAAAAACTGTTTATTTGTTCCCTTGCTCCAGTGAATTTCCGCCTACTTCAAGCCAATCATACTCTGGTGCTTTAAAAGACAGTGTGCTTGAACGACACAAGAGGACGCTCAGCCGTACAGAGGAATCAACGCGCTCGGCTTGATTGATTACGCCTCAGTGTTTGTTTTTCCTGTCTGACGATTGCTCCCCTCTCCGAGCCATTTTCCATGATTTACAGAGAAAGCCACAGGCCGAGGACGGACAGTAACAGGCGTGGACCCACGGACAGAGGAGGGCGCTTGTTTCATAGAGGGTTTACAGAGCAGACTCCAAGATTTATGTGGCATCCCAAAAGTGCATGTTGCTGTTGTTACGTCTGCAATTATTTCATTAGACAGCTGAGTTGTTGGTGTTGGCATGCAACACGCTGGCGTCTGGCTGGGCTGGGCTTTTGGCTGAGATGAAAAATGAAGAAACAGTGCTTTGAATTAAAAATTTAGATAAACTTTCGCATTAAATATTTAGCCCTGAACTGCTTTTGTGCCCTCATGGTACAAGAAAGTGACATCAAGCTAGAACATAAACCTTGTCTGTACAATGCATTCACTCTGCCGTTCATTTAACATTGATGCAACATTGTCTGCACTTGACACAAAATACTTCAGAGTGTTTGCCACTGCTCACCAGGTTTGAAAAGATTTTTTCTCACAGCACAAGAGCGCACACACACACGCACACACGCACACACACACAGAGGAGCAGGACAAACAGAAAAGTAGCCCCATCAAAGTAGCTCACGCTTACTTGCATCTATGTCAAGGATCACCGAGACACCGGACAAACAGAAAAGACATGAAAAGCTGATTCGAACCGTGTCCATCAAACTATTCAAGCCTCGTCCACACAACAATGCGACCAGAGAAGTTCTACGTCGGTCAGCCCCACAAGAAGGAGTAAAGAGGAATGTGTTAGCCTGGTCAAAATGACCCCACGCCCCCACTCCCTGCACACACACACCTCCCCGATTCCCTGGTCCCATTCTTTTCTTCACAC